>VRYO01000168.1:58915-126369 GCA_009812075.1 Sialia sialis | reverse complement strand
GGCTGCATTCTTCAGTGAAAAAGGTGTGGCTTATATTCGTGAAACTACTGTAATCCAAATTAAAGTTCACATTGAACAATGCTGTAAACTCCAGGGCTTGGCAAAGAGAATGAGCCTCTCTGGAAAGGGTCAGAAAACAGCCACTTCAAACACTTCTGCAGATAACAGAAATCATGAAAAGGAGAAAAGCATAAGATCACCATTTCTGGTGCGTTAGTCCTTTCATAGATTCCTTGTGCATAATTCATGGAACCAGCAGGATTTTTCTATCAACATGAAAAGAAATCATTGCCTATTTGTTCTTTCATCCCATTATTGTTATTCTTACAAGAACCATACACAATCATGTATGTAGTTACTCCAACTACAATTCACCAATATTTCCCGTTTTAAAATGCAAGTTTCAGTTGCTTATAATATGGTCAAACCACCAAAATTGCAAAAGAAATTACATTTCAGAATTGACACTTTCAACATAGAAAAATGCAGGTTTTAAGGCACTAAGGGCTAAGTTTAGGTTTATCAGAGTACAATCCCACAGAGTGTAAAACCAGCCAACTGAAGATGCAAGGGGGAGGATAGGTTTCTAGTTCATTCGAAGTTTAATTCCCAATCGTATAGCAGGATTTCTGTGCTGTTCTGTGTGGGGGAGAAGTCCAGTCTGTGTGTGTTCCCAAAGTGAAATGGGGCGACAATGATTCTTCTGTACCAGGCTTGTGTTTTGTATATATCTAAATATCTAAATTAAGTATTTTGGGTTTTCCTTTTGTGAAGGTGTGTACACCTACAGCTGACAGGGATGAAATAGGCAGTGGTTTGAGAAGTGTTATGTCAGCCAAAGATGTATTTCCATGGGGAACAATGAAGTCCTGCTCAAGACAGCAGAATGGTCTGTTCCATTTTGAACAGCTCATCCTACAGTGAAATAAAAAAAAACAAACAAAAACAAAACAGAAACAAAACAAAACAAAAAGTTGTGATTTATAGCTTTGATAAGGCTGCAACCAGCAAGAAGGTCAAACAAACTCACTGCAATATGTTAGTGAGAAAGTCAGTCGCTACCAAAACCAGTTTGAGTGACAAAACTAACTGTTGTTAAAACCCCTAATTCTGGTAGACATAAAATGGCACATCTCTTATTGGTAACAAACAGCAGAGAGGGATCCAGAAGATACACACATTTCTGCTGCTTTTTCACTAAGAATACACACTGTCCTTTTTGAAATACAGAGTTGCATGACTTTCCTAAATAATCACCAGTACATCTGTTTCCAAACATATTGCTCTACTCCTATGCTGAACACTACTTTAATCTTAGTGAGAACTGCCCATCTCTCTTGACATAAAATTCTTTTGCTCTGAATAAGTTCTTGCTTAACAAATGCAATCTTGCCTACAAAAAAACTGTAGAAAACAATACAAGCATTGGAAATATCTGCATTTTTGTGGGTTAATTATATAATGACCTCAATTCGGGTAAGTATTAAAAAATATCTTTATAGAAAATACAATATTGTTCTTACTAGAGCATTCTGATCGGAAAGGCATCTAGAATAACCAGGACTGACTGATCCCAAGTTGCTAGGAAGTATTCTGCTTCTTTATTCCCTTTTAAAATTATTATTATTTTTTTAATTATATAGTTATTTGAGGTTTAGGGAAAAAAATCTGCCCATTATTAAGTAAATTGTCAAGCAAAAATAAAATTAATTGTGCCTATTCATCCTCTGCTGCTGTTAGAAAACTTCAGTCATGCTTTCTTTAGGTTTCAATATTGCTTCTGCTCCTTCAAAGAATAAAACATCTCTTGCCACCAAGGGAAAATATTCAGTAAATGCGGTAGCCTGCAGTCTATACCTAGATGCAAGTTCAGCCCAAGAGTACACAAAGCCCATCATCACTACTCCTGGTGGACTGTTAATTGGACTGTCTGAATATGCTCAACTTCAGGAACATCTGTAATCAAATGGCTGCTCCCTTGTGTTACAATGTAAAGTGTAACCATAAGTATGTATTCTATTATCATCTAAATCAGCTGGTAAAAATGGTTTATCTTCTTCAAGACCCAGCCCTGATAACTCCCTCCAGGGAAGCAGCAGCCACCCTGAGGGGGCCAAAAACACTAATGGGCTGCTAATGTCACACAGAGTGACTCACAGAATTACATCATCCCATTGTGAGATGCCCCACCCTGGGAGAGGAACCAAACATGCCTACCTGTATATAATCTGGAGCTTGGGACACCACAATACCACCCTGGATTCCCAGAGGAGAAGAGCTCTTGATAACCCCCACTGGACTTCCAGAGAAGGACCAGACCTTTTTCAGGATCACCAGTTCGACAGAACCACATCCATCACTCCAATGGGACTGTAGCTACCATTTAATCAGACTGCTACCATCACCTTGATCAACAAACAGGGTGACAGGCAAAATTCTGACTTTGTCAGTCTAAACCAGTGTTTCTGTGCTATGACCTTGTCCTGGTTTGGAGGACAGGTACTGCCAAGAAAAGGCAGGAGCTCCTACCAAAATGGAGAATGCAAACCCCGTCCCTCCAATTTATTATAATTTGGAAATTAAGGGGGCTCTCAGACAAAGATATGGGTTTAGGAATAACAGTTCTTTCTAATATATCTAGAAGACAAACAAAACCAACATCAGCTATGAAAATTAGCTACAAAACAGAACAGTATAATTCAGTTAAAGTCCTTCTTGGCTGCAGGTGCCTTCTCCCTGCTCTCAGTCCCAGTGGTGGTGGGGCAGAGCAGGTCCCCCGCAGATGCCGAGGGCAGGAACAATGGTGGCGGCTTAGGTGGGAGAGGGATAGAGGAGAGACTCCCCCTGCTCACCGTGGGGAGTGTGACGCTTGGCTGGGGGGTCCAGAGGTGGCAAGCTGCATCGGGGAAAAATCAGCAGTCCAGCGGTGAACGCGGCTCCCCGCATTGGGATGGCAGGGGGTGGGGGTGGTAGGTCGCAGCCCCCAAACGTCTTCCTCTGATGAGCGTGGTCGAGCAAGTGTCACACGAGTGTGTCCCCCAGAGCACAATTAGCTCTCCCCCTCCTTCTCCCACCCCACCCCTGGTCTCCTAGTGTCCTCCCTAGCCCTCCTTTTGTCATTAAGCATCGTCCTAGGGTGTAGCGAACAAGTTTCTTAACATTACAATGGGGAAAAATTCCACAGAAAAAGGAAGAGGACCACCCAACCTCAACAGGCCTTTATTGTAACTCTCCTATTAAATTGTAGTTCTGACCTGTTACTTCCCCCAGTTGTTTGCCCTCAAACCAGAACAGAAAGGCACAGGTCAATTTGCAATGGTCAGAAGTCTCAAAGACAAGACTTGGGAGAGTATACAATGATTGTGCAATTTAAAGAGGAATCATCTGAAAATAAATGAGATGAAAAAGCACTCAAAACAAAACAAAAAAAATTGTCACAGGGAGAAGAAGAATCAAAATGAAAACTTAGTAACTCTTGCTCAGGCCTATGGCTGTGATCGTTCCTGAAGGCAGTGTTAGACAATGAGAGCATTTCTTGCAATCTTATATGTGCTCCACACACATAATGAGAAAAGACAGAATGGTAAGGCTTAAATCTACAAGAATGACAAATCAGGTTACCTCTGAAGAAAAGCGGAATGAAAGGTCTCTCTGTCAAAAAGGACAATGATTCTTCTAACTAGATAGTCAAACCAAAAGTAGAATTTCCATCAAATGAAATTAAAAAAAAAAACCTCTTGTCAGGTCGTGACACAAATGCTGCCTTTAGAGAGAAAAATGGACTGGATGACTGTCAGGCCTTCTGTGATCTTATGATATGAAGATTTAATCTTGAAAGGTTGTCCACTCACCACTCTCCCTGCATAAAAGGTCTCTGGATTGGTTTGAGACATCTGAACTAACTACAAAACACCTGGTTGCAGGACACCTATCATGCTAAGTATTCTTTTCCTAAGGTAGCAACTAAAATAAAAGAGGTAAGGAAGGCATCTATCCCAAGGTATCTACTACTGGGTCAGTTACTGAGCACTACCAAACATACATTCGCCAACACACTATATGAACCTTCTTTTCATGTTGAAAATATCTTTGCAAGCTGGTTGCTAGGAGCTCTACTCCTTGACATTTACTTGCTTGAGCAAAAGCATGCTATTTAGCAAAACATCATGATAAATTTGTCAGGGGGTTGACATTGGCTAGAAGCCAGGTACCCATAAAAAAATTATTCACTCATTCTCCTCTGCTATAGTTGAGCAGAGGAGGGGCAAAGAACAATTAAAAGGCATATGGGTTAGGTAAGGAATAGGAGAAAACACTCCAAGGGTAAAACAGGCTCAAAACTTATAAGAAAAAAAGGGGGAAATTATAAACAGATTTAAAAAGAAGACAATGAGAACTAAAATAAACCTTTAAAACACCTTGTCCCCATCCCCCAGTCATTCTTTCCTTCCCACTGACAGCATAGGAAGACAAAACATGGGATTTTTAGTCAGTTTGTCAATTCTAAAATTTTTTCTTAAGTTTACTTAGGGAGAGGAGTCTCTTTTGCTTTGTCGTGGGGTCCTCCTCATAGGAGACACTTCTCTGTGAATTTTTCTAGTATGGTTCTGATTTTCCCAAGAAGCAGCTCCAACTAACCTGCTGCAAAGTGAGTGTCTCCCACAGGAAAAGTAGTCTTCCCACAACTGTATTTTCATGGGCCATTTGGTTCATGGGATGTAGTTTTAAAGGATGAGCTGTTGTAGTATAAAAGTAAGGGTCCTCTTCCTCTATCTCTAGAAGTAAGGGTTCTCCCTCCCTCTGTTCAAGCCTTTCACCAGATCACAGCTTCCCAGCATCTACACATTCCAGCATGACCACATTTTCTCACAGGCTGCAGGTGAATTCTGCAGCCCCCCCATGCACTTCATGAATTATAGGGAAATAATTTGTTGTATTATATTCCTCACCATGGCTTGCAGAAGTATCTCAGTTTCAACACCCGAAGCACCTCTTCCTCCCCCTCCCACTTTTGCACCAACCTTAGCTATCACCATGTTGCTCTCTTCATGTGTCTCTACTTTTCCCTTTTCTCTGATTCAAGAGAGAATTGGTGTCTGTAAGTTCCATCAATTGAGAAGTTTTCCTAGAGTTCTGGAACTCTGAAAGGTTGATCCTGTCCAGGCCGCACACTGGGGAATTGCTCACCATGCCTCTCTCTGCTGGTCGCATGGCTCCCATTGGCACCGTGCAATCTTTGGCATGGTCCCAGTGCCCACGCCAGGAAGGGCCCTGGCCACTCCAGGAAGGGGCCCAGTGGCCCTCTCACCACCCCTTGGAGGGCAGGAAAAAAGAGGGTTTCCACTGTTTTTTTCTTTCTTAAACATGTCATCATAGAAACATTACCAGCTTTTCTAAATGGCTTAGCAGTGTGCCTGTTCTCAGAGCCAGCCAGTAATTGGTTTTGTGAGGCACAGAGGAAGCTTTTAGCAGCTCCTCACAGAAAATCATTTTCATGGCTGGCTTCTTTCCTCCTCACCAAAAATTAAAACATACAAAACCAACACAAAATATCATTTTTAAGCATTGTATGCTGCAGTTCTGATTAGCTTGTAAGCAAAGTATGAGCATCATATTAGATCTCAGATGGAAGTCTTCTTTTGCAGCAGCCAAATACAGGTTGTCTCAAAATTACAGGGGCTGATGAAGCCGCTTGAAAGCAATTTAAAAAAAGAATTTTAAAATATGTATTTTAGTGACAGCAATATCTCTATTTAAAATGTCAACATAAATAAATGGCTTTGTAGGAATATTCCTATGAATTCATTACTTCTCAATAGTGCAAGCCAGAAAGAATATGAACAGATTCATGTAATCCATTAATAGTCATTAGCCTGATCTCAAAAAAAGAAGAAATCTATGTTTGACCTCCAATTCTGGCAGATTAGTAACTGGATTTGTACCTTTTTTTCCATGTGTTGATTTTTTAGGTGCTAGAGAAGAAAAATGCTACTTCTGCCTTCTTGAGTTGCTGCAGGGACTGTTCCTTGCCTTTGAAAATGTTGGGGGGCAGGGGTGGTGCTGTATCAGCACAGGAGCTAGTAAGCAACAACTAGGACATGGCTTTCAGAGACAGTATTCTATGACTTTGCTAGACCAAGAAAATTTTTTCCTCAACAGCTTTTTGAATGGATAAAATCATTATTTGCTGAGTATGTCTGGGACTTGTTGCCATCTTGTCTGGCTGCAGCTTGGACATTGTGCAAAGAGCATTCCCTACAACTCCAGGAGGACCTGAATGGAGAGCAGGTAGTACACATCCCACAAAGTCGTGCTGAGCTGAAAGAAGCTGTGAGAAAGGAAAATTGAAAAGCTAATCCTTATTTCATCCCTACTGCTTTTATACAAATCAATCAATAGAGAACAGAGCATTTCAACTTTTAAACCAAGTCAAAGTGACAGAGATCAAGAGCCTTTACTGGCCTGGCTGCTTAGTGACAAGGGGAGGTGTTTGAGCAGTACATCTCCCAGAAGCTGTACATCAACTTCACAAGACAACCTCCTAGTGACAGGAAAAAAATGACTAGCAATAGTGTATTGCAGGAGTATTGGGCAGTTCACACATCCATGGCTGCTGCAGTAGGACTGTGAGAATAGCACATTTGGGCAGAGATTGCAACTTTCAGCCAATACTTCAGATAGAGAATAAGAGAGAGGAAAAGGTTTTATCAGATGATCTGTCTCCTGGGACAGTGAAGTGACTCCAGGACATCCATTTGAAGATGATGAACTACCAAAATTCATTAACTAATGCATTCCATTCTAGTTTGGTTTGACTTCAATAACCAAAAATCTTGTGCAGCATTGGTTGTGTGAAACTACCCATTAGCTGTTCAGATCTGAATTTGGCAACACTGAAGAAACTCATCATGAGGGCCAGATTTGTCATGGCACGTCAGTTAAAGAAGCTGGAAAACCCTACTTACTAGAATGTATGAATCTACAACTAGCCCCAGTATTAAATAGAGTGTAAGCATAAGAAAGGGGATTTAGGTAAAGTCTGAGCTTGTGTTAAAATGGAAGGAGGAAAAAATATGTCAATTAAGGATTGTGAGTAACAGAGATGGTTGCAATCAACATGAAACTGATATGAAAGCACATGAAAAGCTGCTCACTTGCCACTGCAGGTGCTGGGGGGGTCCACTGGGGATGTCTTGCAATACTTGCTGCTCAATTACAAGATCAAGTTTCTTGAGACAGGAAACAGTGTAAGAATTTTAAAAAGTTAAGATGTGGGCAAACCTCAAGTGGAACAAAAAGAACCCCCTGGGACCTGAAGGACACATGAAAGGAACCATAACAATCACTGTGGTGATAGAGTTCTATGCTGGGATTGGAGATACTGTTGCTCCTGATGCGATGTGTCTGGCTCAGAATATTCTCCAGAAACAAGAGTCATTGTCACTAGTATAATGAAGAGAAACCAGCTCTGTCAGGCAAGCTCCAAGAAGGGAGACTCAAACATCATTCATACATTCTTTACACACCATGCATGGACTCCATCCACACTTACAGA
Organism: Sialia sialis; assembly: GCA_009812075.1. Lineage (NCBI taxonomy): Eukaryota > Metazoa > Chordata > Aves > Passeriformes > Turdidae > Sialia > Sialia sialis. Next base: position 118,814 of record VRYO01000168.1, on the reverse strand, counting down.
CCTGCCAGAGTGGGCTTTCTCTGATATCTTTTGAAATATGTACTTTTGAAAGATGGAAAAGGAATGACAAAGACCATCACTGTACACATTCAGTGGATTGCATCTGCAAAAAAGATACTGAATTTGATGAAGGATTCCCTGTCATCCTGAGACAAGCTCCTTTTTGGTATTTGTAAGGTGACACACCATCAATTACACTTAAAAGTGATGTATTTGCCCTGAAATCCTATGGCTCAAGATATAAAAAAAGGAACTAAGAATCTCAGTTAATAATCTAAGAAATTAACCATCCTAGTAATGAAAACTTCCACATCAGTCATAATATCAACATTTTTCCTTTTTCATCTGCTATGAGAAGTTTATTGAGACACTATGACAACATGAATTTATAAGCAAGACAGGTAATATTAGCAGACATTCAAATTCCTCATGTAAATTTGTGTTAACCAGAACTACAAACACTTAGCAAGGGAGGTCTGTTTCACAGCATCTGATGTTTATTCATGTTTGGGGTACTATTTTAAGAAGTCTGAAGTCAGAGTAAGGTTATTTCACAAACATTTTAGTATGCTGTTTCTTACAAAGCCCAAGTGATTAGTACTGAAAGTTGAGCTAAAAATACAAAATTTATTTAAATTTCTACAAGTTATTCAAGACCATGTATTTCATAACTGAATGAAAAAAAAAGAAATGAAACTGAGTGAAAGAAAAGAGATTTAGGATCCAACCTTGTGCTATGTTTTCTTCCTATAGCATTCAAAAGTAATGAGTAAAATTTAGTCGGTTATAGAATTGAAGATTGATAATTTTGTCTATACAGTAACAGAATAAGAATGTGGTTCACGTTATATTTAGGAATGTGCACTGTGTTTGGAAGGAGGAGAACCCTCTGTAAATTTTAGCTGGAGTGATCTAAATGTTTTCTTATTTATGGGGAAAGAATACTAGATAGTATGAGATACACACCAGCATGATAATTCACACTCAAACTTGAGAGAAATAAGTAGGTTCTAAATTGTGCAATAATCAAGCCATGAATCAAGCCATGGATCAAGAGCCATTGTAAGCATTCCTCAGAGTTAATGGTAACCAACATGCTTTAATTCACTATTTTGGGGTGATTTTGTGATGATACTCTATTCCTTATCATCTGTTTTTTGTCCAGAATGGCTGTATAGCTTTAAGGTGGATCTGGGAGAGGGGCAAGAGCCTGGGAAGACTGGCATGGGCTTTGCTCAAAATCTGTCTCCAGAGCATGCTTGTTATGGCATGGACCAGATATTGTTTTGTTGCCTTGCTAGGTTATTTTTTGCTAGCTTAAGCAAGAAGGGTTTCTTTCCCTTCCCCTTAGATTCTGTTTTTTTGTTTGTTTGTTTGTTTTTTAATTATTCAGTTTAGTTTTGGTCCAAAATCAGACAATCGCTGAGATGGTTGACCAGGACCTGTAGGAAACTACCAGAGGGGCCGCTCTGGCCAGCCCAAGACCTTGGAGAAAAGCTGAACCAACAAGACAAAGGACACCAAAATCCACCAGCTTCATTAGCTGTGAGAAGAAGACCAACACCAGAGGTTCAACAGATTCCCATCTGTTTTGCCTGAGTTGCTGCGTGAACTCCTTTTTCCCTTTCCTGAGACAAAGGGGCCAGCCACCATTTTGCCTTCCCTGCTGTGGCCAGCCAGTGTGTTTTCTTCCCTGGGCATGTTTGGGGTTTTTGGGGTTCTTTTTGTTCTGCTGGAAGGGAGTGTGGAGTAGGAGGGGATGGCGGAGTAAGGTTCTGAAAGTTCAATGTCTAGCATTTATTCAACTTGATCCGTGTTGAGTGGGCACTTTGGTTTGTCAATAAACTGTTTTTTCTCACTTACACCTTCTGGCAATCATTTTTCTCATTGGGAAAAGGGATTACTGAAGTCCTTCTCTTTAGAGGATTCCAGAGTGTTTTCTCTTAAATTTGTCTCTGAACCAAGACATTTGCTGCAAAAACGAGTACAATAAACCTTTCAGAGTCATGTCAAAACACCCTATTCAGATGAAACCTGAAACCCTTAAGGAGCTAGATGCCATAAGGGAAGTAAACATTTGGATTGTTACCAGATGATAAAATGTCTACACCTGGTGTGCTAACAAAGTGCTTGTATCAAAACCGCCAACTTATGGAACTACACAATGCCCATTGTGTAAAAAGGAGAACTGCAAGTTCACCATCCCCAGTACCCTGCCAATTCAACTATGTCAGCTGTAGCACTAGGGTCTACAATCATTTGGGACAACTAGGAGACCTCCAGGACAAAAAACCAAAACCTGCATACAGGGGAGGCTAAATATGTTAATGATTTCAGGAAAATGATTATCACATTCTGGGGCAATCAATGAACACGTGTGTAAAATTGAGTATGTAAAAAAAAAACCTTTCCTACACTCAGATGCATGGATCTGGGAGGAGGTATTCCCCTGTGCATCCCGCAGAAAGAATTCCTGCTTCTTAGAGCTGCATTGACGTTAAGGGTTTTTTTTATTTTACTGAATTTTTGGTAATAGGATCACATTAAAAAAACCCCTCACAACAAATGCATCACTCCAATGCATTTCTCAATGCAACTCTCTGAAAATTAGCTCTATCATTTGCAATAAGAGTACTGATCCACCTACCTTAACATAAATCATGATGCTTAAAATATTTCTTCAGTACAAAACCCCATGGACCGTGGACACAACCTTCATTCCACCCATTGCAGCATAAATTGAATTCTTTAACTCATGTTGATGTTCCACATTCCTAGACCACACTGCAGACTGCAAAGTTTTGAAAAACTGGAAATATGTTTTGGTTTATGTTTTAAGCAAAAGTCCTTCATTCATTATGGGCATAATTTATTACACTTGCTGACAAATTCCCCTTTTTCATCTGATGATAAAAGAAACATGGCATCTCTTGTTCTGTGTGCAAAAAGATCTCTTTAACATAGCATTCTGCAGAAATAATTACCAGATAGTGTTGCATTTTCCTGACATGCTGTTATCGCCTGTTTTTTAAAGTTATTGGAAGTGCCTCTGTCAGAATTGAGATGCAAATGAGACAATATGCTAAAGTCAATAGTATGGATTTTATTTAGTAGTGAATACAAGAGAGAGAGAGAGAGAAAGAAAGAAATAAAAAGGAAGAGAAAGAAACAGAAAAGAGGTGGGGGAACAGAAAGATATATATATAGAATAAGGAAAGTATCACTGCATACCACTGGGGTACCAATGATTCTCTCCAGCTGATCTTCTTGGTGGTGAAGGTCCCCCAAAAAACATTGGATTAATACATGCTCAGGCCAGGTGGGAATGACCAGGTACCTTCCCCTGGGCAGGGTACTGGGGCAATGAAGTTTGACAGTCTTTTGCAGCAGGCGCTGGATCTGTTGCATCACATTGCATCACACACAGTCCTGTAGTGCAAAGCTTCAGGAATGAGTCTGGGGAGCATTTCAGGGGGTCTTTGATGGATTATGACAATCCCTCAGCTGTTTCTCAAGTGAATGTCCCATGGATGTGGCCTTCCTGGGGTTGGAGGCCAGTTTGTGTAAGGGAGGATTGGTGTTCAGTGCCTCTGACCAGAGGTTTCACCACGCACTGGAAACCTCATCCTTACCTCTGAGCTGGGGAAAAGTCTGTGTAAACCTGACCTCTGAGGGCTGTGGTCTTCCCCTCCCAGACAGGAATGATTTTCTGCTGAGTTTGGCTTTCTTGTGGATGCATTCCTTTCCCTCAGCCTTGTTTGTTTCTCCCCAGACCTGAGATGATCGAGCAATAGTGTCCCCTTTATCTTATTTAGGCAGTTTAATTCACAGTCTGAAGTTCCAGTCAGGCATCTTCAAGGAGGAGTGGGCTTTTGTAGTTGTAGCTTCTTTATGCAGATTTTGCTCTAATGGGCAAAACTCATGACAATGTTTATGACATGAACCATTTCAGTCTCTGACACATGCATAAAAGAAAGATGATAAAGAAATTTATGACATGAAAATATTTTTGGTTTATACTTTGAAAAAAACGCCCACACCGCAATTTGAAGATCTTTCTTACAATAAGGAAATTAAAAGTGAATGAAAATGAAGTGTCCCAGGGCTTTTAATATAAAAATGTTACATTTAAAAATATTTTAGATGAGCTTGCCTATCTTGAATAAACAGGTATTAGGGTGATATTTATTGTGTTAAATAAACATTTCAAAAAATGTAAAAAAATATTTTTTTGGAATCGTGTCTTGCCTAAGCAATTTATTTTCCTACTTTACTAAATTAAAGAAAAGGTCAAATTACCAAAACCTAATTTGTAGCACTGAGATCACAGTGAGTAATTTCACTTAATGAAGCTGTAATCAAGGTCTCAACAACTGTATTATTAGTATCATTACATTATATATTTATGCATAATGAACACTTCACCATAAACAGTCTTTAAAGGCAAAATTTTTATATGCTGATTTATAACTCCAGAGTTTTCCAGATTTCAATTCAAATAATTTTTCAGCTTTTAACCACAAAAGCAGCTAAAATGGATAGAAGCTATTTTAGTTGTTGTTAGAGTTCTGACAAGAGATTGTACTTGATAGTGGTAATTACAGCAGCTTTCTTCATGAGCACTTCTGCCTGTACGATTTCATAGTGATTACGAGACCATATGATGCAGCCTATTCTTTTAGAAAAGATACAACTTGGGTGCTCCACTGAAAGCAACAGAGGAAATTTCAATGTGAGCAGTTAAAACACAGCCAGATAATAAAATAAAAACACCAAACACAGGTCTTCACTGTCACCTCTGGAAGCAACTCTTTTGTTTTCACATGCCTCCTATGACACATCAGCAATACTTCAAGTCACTTAGCCGCTGGAGGAACTTCTCAGAGGTTAAATAATTTGTGACATCTCAGTGCTCTAAAAAAACCTGTAACACTTTTTTTCCTAGTACTAGAAGACATTATGGTCTCTGTCCTATACGCAATCTTCATGCTCATGTATAAGCCACTGAAACACTTACACCTTCAGACACATATGAAGGACATCAATCATATGTTGAAAACAAAGGCTACAAAAATCAAGCAGAACTAGAGTTGAACTTTTCCATAAAAATTCCACAGTTTATCTGTCTCCAATTAAGGAATCTTTCAAGTCCACATAAAAATGCCAAATCTAAAAGGATGATAGGGCAAGGGGGAAATCAGCGCCACTTTATTTCCAAACAGATTATGTATAAATGAATTTTATGATCATTTATGTGTTACAAAAGTTGCGTATATATTTACATTGAAGTTGCTGTGATCTATCCTCTTTTTCCCTTATCTCCAACCTCTGGCTAGCTCTCAGTCAGAGATGGGCTGAGGAGATCATGGAAAGCAGACAAAAGGAGGCTCAGATCCCCTGGCTCTGTTCCAAGGTTTATTCTTGAAGGGGTCCAGAAGGGAAAAGAGACAGATCACATGGTACACAGGGGTTATATAGCTTTCAGGAGAAGGGGGGTGGTCAGGAGGTCAGGTAATAGGATCTTCTTCCGGCTGGTAGGGGGTGATAAGGTCCACAGGTCAAGGAAAGCAAACATATGTTGGTCAGTGGAATGCAACATCACCCTGTTTTAATGTTTTAAAAAAAAATGGAAGGGAAGACATTAAATTCATCGTAATTCAAATTATGATTTTGCCCACCATTTACAGTTGGTGGGAGGGTTAGATTGTTTTAGGTTTTTCATCTCTAAGTGATTGACCACCAGGGTAGAAGGAATGAGACCATTAATAGCCTTCAAAACTAAGTGACATAGGATCCCGAATGCCAGTATTGCAAGGAAAAGAATAACAAACATTAACAAGATAGTTTTAACTATAGAAATCCACTACCCTATGAATCCCCAGTCCTTGAATATTTCATTGAACCAATTTTCAGATTCTTGCTTCACTTGTCCGATCAAGCTGTTCATGTCTCGAAGGGCAGCATGGATGTTAGGAGCTTTCGAGGAAAGGTTCATGCAGCAAAGTCCTTCAAATTCCTGACACTCATGTCCATGCAGCAGCAGAAGGAAATCTATAGCATCATGATTTTGGAGTATTGCCTTCCTGGTAATGTCCTTGTCTTCTAGGAGGGAACTCACGGCAGTGGATGTCAAATTTGCCTGTTTGACTAACCAACACTCTAGATAGTCCAATTCATCCAGAGTCTTGGTTGCTGAGACCCATGGAAGAACAGGGATACAGCAATCTTTTTTGAGTTGGCCCAATGTACAATTTCAGAATCACAATTTGGATCCAAATTTTCCACACTTCTCTTTTGGATTTTATTATTTGATTTGTTTTTATTAGTCCAATCACTAATTAAGGTTTCGTTGGGTGCCAACAGGGACAACTGCCCGAAGGTACACTGCCATCCTAAGAGCCGAGAAGGAATCCCTGCCCATGCCCGATCTCCACAAATCAAGAACAATCCCTTAGGGAGGCTTCTTAGGATTTGCTTGAGATGGGTTGTCAGCTGGAATCTGACTCCGAATATTACACCACCTTTTGGCCGTGAATTCCTGCCTGTATTGCTTTATGTATTGAAACTCTGGTGTCAGTAGGGTTTGAAGTGACCATGTAATGAATACAGTATGGTGCTGGATAAGAACCTAACAACTCTAATTCCTGGGGTTCCTGAGCTGCTTTGGGCAAACTTAGCAGCAATACCTCTATAGGATTATTACTCATTCCAGCTTTCTGCCCAAGCTGGTTGTATGTTGCTATGGTGTGTGCCACAGAAAGTTCATGGGACCTTAGTGATTCAAAGCTGGCCAAATATTCTCCAGCCTTCAAGGGAGCTCCTACCAGGCAGGTAGACATAGGGTTTTCTGCTGATGCAGTGGACAAGCATATGTTTTCCTGTTGGAGTGTCTGTGTCACCCAGATGTTTTGACACAGCTGAGGGACGATCCATGCATCTGCCAGACAGTTCAGTGTTAACAAGAAGATAACTTGGACAGGGTTCATCATGGGGCTAGGTAGAAGGAAGATTTTCTCTAAAAGGAAAAACAAACATTTTAAAAACATGTTAAAAGTCTCTGTATCTGCCGGAATGTAGTCCTCTACAAAGATTCTCCTTCCTCTTTCCGACGGCATCTTCTTTTTGAAGCAATTGCCACTTGCTTCTTGTCCCCTTCCACTGGAGCTGGATGTTTGGGGACAAAAGGCTTCACCCATTTCTGGGGAATCCACCGAGGGCCTGAGGGAGTGGATACGCATGCATAACCACATCCCCAGGTCACAAGCTCATAGGGACCTTTGGTTTCCCATGTTTCTGGATCCCTAATCAAAACTGGAGGATGCTGACACAACTTGAACTGTTTACCACTGTTAAAATGATGAACCACTGGAGGACTCATGTTTTCAAATGAACAGTTCAGAAAATTAATAGTGAACAGGGCTTTGCAGAGCTTCTGCTGTGGAGACATCCATGCAGTTGAATTGCTCTGTCTAGCCAGGACCTGCTTGAGCATCTGGTGAGCACGCTCAATCACAGCTTGGCCTGTGGGGGAGTGGGGGATGCCAGTCTTATGTTCCACTCCCCACTGCTGGACAAATTCCAGGAACTCCTTGGACACATACGCTGGGCCATTGTCTGTTTTGATTTCCTTAGGGATCCCCAATACTGAAAAGGCTTGCACTAGGTGTTGTTTGGCATGCACAGCCCTTTCCCCTGCACGGGCAGAGGCATAAACTGCACCTGAATATGTGTCAATGCTTACATGGACATATTTGAGGCGACCAAAACTGGGAATGTGTGTGATGTCTGTCTGCCATACCTCACAGCTGTCAAGGCCTCGAGGGTTGACCCCCACGCCTAGCGATGGCATGGCCTGGTGCTGACAGCTGGGACACGTGGCCACGATGGCTCGAGCCTGACTCTGTGTTAGAAATCAGACCTGGCACATTCTGATGATATTGCTGGTGGCTCAACTTTGCCTGTTGGAAGATGTCTGGGAGGCGTGCTTTTTCAGCTGGGGTTGCAAAGGAATCTGCCTGATGATTCCCTTCTGCGATCTTACCTGGCAAATCGGTGTATGACCTCACATGCATCACATAGAATGGATGTTCTCTATGAGAAATCAGATAGATTAGTCTTGACAGCAACCTGAAAAGCTGCTCATTCTCAACTTCTTTGAGCACTGCCTGCTCCGCCCTGGACACTACCCCCACTACATAGGCTGAGTCTGTTACCAAATTAATTAGCTCAGAGAACTTCTCAAAAGCTCTTACCACTGCAGCCAGTTTGGCTACCTGGGGTGATCCCTCCACAAACTCAACATCAGCTTCCCAATGCTGAGTCTGAGGATTTCTCCAAGTCATCATCAAATTGTGGGAAGCCCCTGACACATCTGTGAACACTGTGAGAGCCTTGAGTGGTCTCCGACTCCTCTTCTCACAAGGAATAAGGTGTAATTCCTCATTAAACAGCTTGTGAGACAGGGCATGGACTGATATTTGTCCACTGTAGTTGTCCAGAGACAATTGGAGGCTGGCATTGCTCTGGAGCAAATGCTCGAACATCTCCTTTGTCAACCTCTCAGGAGAGTTCCTTCCCTCCTCTGAGAGTTTAACTGGAAGGTGAATACATGTAAAGTCACAACCTGCCAGTTCATGCAGTCTCATCCTCACTTTGCTAATTAACTGAGCTATGAGTTCTTGTGGCTTTGTGATGGTCTTGGATCTTTGACGGGAGAGGAAGACCCACTCTATGATTAAGAGCGAATCTCTCTGCCCCTCAATCCATTGAAATATCAAACTGTGTAAGTGTGGCAGTTTTCCCAGAACTATGAATTTGAAAGGTAGGTCAGGCTGGTACGATGAGCCTGCCTCTCTGCTAATGCCTTCTGTACCTTTTCGAGTGCAGTCTTTGCCTCTGGGGTCAGTTCCCTGGGAGAGACCAGCTCTCTCTCCCCCTTCAATAAATTGAAAAGAGGCTCTAGGTCCTCATTGGTGAGGCCTAGCCAGGGCCTAAGTCAATTCAAAGACCCACATAAGGAATGGAGACCTGCTAAGATTTTTGGATTACAATTAATTTCCAATTTCTGAGGAAAAATGGTCCTTGCAGTGATTTCCAGGCCCAGGTATTTCTAAGGTGGCATCCTCTGGACTTTATCATCCTGCAATTGAAATCCAGCAGAGGTTAAAACCTTAACCACTAGGTCAAGTGTGTGTGGGAGTATTGTGTCATCAGGAGCACACACAAGTACATCATCCATATAATGCAAGATGATAGCATCCCTTCTCTGGGCACACATCGAGGAAAGCAATGAGGCTACATACCACTGACATATGAAAGGACTACACTTCATCCCTTGTGGCAGTACCTTCCAGTGATAGTGCTTCATTGTGGCTTCTCGATTGATGGTAGGAACAGAGAAGGCAAACCGTGGAGCATCCTCTGGGTGTAAGGGAATTTGAAAGAAACAGTCCTTCATATCTAAAACAGCCAATTGCCAATTTTGAGGAAGCATCGTTGGGGATGGCATCACAGGCTGGAGTAATCCCATGTCTGCTATAATCTTGTTTATTTCCTGGAGATCATGTAACAACCTCCATTTATCTTTCCCTGGTTTCTTTATCACAAACACCGAGGAATTCCAAGGGCTTGTAGTTTTTTCTATGTGACCTTTTTCCAATTCCTGCTCTACAAGCTCCTCCAGCGCCTTCAGTTTTTCCTTGCTCATTGACCACTGAGCGACCCACCTCGGATTATCATACAGCCATGTCAATTTCTGGGTAGGGTGCCCCTCAATGGCCGCCTTTAAAAATCCTGAGGAGTCTTAGGGATGATCATTCTGACTCCCCACTGAGACATGGCATCTCTTCCCCATAGGGGGCACTTATAGTTTGTGACATACAAACAGACGCTAGCCAATCTTCCATCCGGTCCCTCAATTTGCACAATGCCTTTTGGTATTTTTGCCAATTTGATTCCTCCTACACCTTGGATTTTACCTGCCACCGGTTGCAATTCCCAATGGGAAGGCCACAACCTCTCAGGTATGATCGTCACATCTGCCCCTGTGTCCATCACCCCTTCTACATGGAGGTGGTCTGAACCACGGGTTAGGTTGCATGCCAGAGAGGATTTGTCCTCACCCACCACTTCTGCCAAACAGACTTAAGGTGATTTTCCAATTGCTGTGATTTCCTTTGGAACAGGAATGGCCTGGGCAAGTATTTGCCTCTCAGCAAGATAAAATGGTGGTTCAGGGCAGCATGCCAGGTGAATGAGGCTAAGGATGTTTGTCTGCAAGGTCATAGGAACCACCTCAATCTCCAGGGGTGTGTGTGCTGTGTCCCCAATAACAAAATACTCACTGTCCAATGCCTTTTGTCATGTCCATTGATGTTTTAGACAGGTCCACTGTAATAACTGTCCAGTCTGAGCAGCTGAAACAAAAACCTTTTGTAGTTATTAATCTGAAACGACCACAAGACTTCCAAATTTTGTTAAATGAACATTTGACATTCATGTTATCTTGGATTCCCACACCCTTTATCCCATCATCCCCCTTAGTGTTTAAGAAAGAGGCTTTTGCCAATGTGGTACCCGCAGTATTTATAGCTTTGCACGCTATGGTATTAATTGTGGACACGTGCTGTAAACCTAGTTTTTTGTCTGTTGGTCTTCTTCTGTTTCTGGTTGTGTGGGAAGTCTCTAGCGAACTGTCCTGGCTTCTTGCACTGAAAGCAGGTGATATGCTGCATCTGGGATAGCTGCTGTGACTTTCTTGGTCCTGGTGTTGCAGCTGCTGTAGATTTTGGCTGAGCAGGTCCTGGAGTCCTCTCTGGTACACTGAACAGCTCTGCTTTTCTGGCACATGCTTCAATCATCTGTGCTAGACTTGGTACTGGCTCGAGGGAAAGGCTAAGAATAACTCTATGACAGGCTTCGTTAGCATTTCTCTCAGCCATCTCCTTGATCAATTCAGCTTGTATTATTGGGTCTGGTACCTGTCTTTCCACGTGCACACGAAGACAATCTACAAATTGTAAGAAACTCTCTGAGGCAAATTGTTTAATGTTAACATAACTGCCTTTAAGTTCTGTAGTTGGTAGCTGATTGAAAGCCTTTTCTGCAACATTACAGATCTTATCCAAAACAAACTTGGTTAACACACGTGTTTGTTTATCTGGACAGTGCCATTCACCCTCCCCACATAAATGTTTGTGTGTGATTTCATTATTATCTTCATCTGTGGCACTACTAGGGCTTTGTTATAACTCCTGCAAAAGTACCCTTAAAGACCTTTCCACATCCCTTCCCACAGATCATATTCTGAGGGAGTTAGCAAGCATCTAAATAAATCCTTAATATAATTGGGCACAATCTCATTTGAATTAAATGTTGCTCTCATCATACCCTTAAAAATTTCACTGCTTCTGCCATATTCTCTTTGTATTTTACAAATTTCCTTTTTATCCTGATAGGACAAAGGTTGATAAGATCTTTTCCCATTTTTCTTACCAAGATGTACAACAGGAGCCACTGTTGGGATTTCTCCCAAGTCATTACTAGGGCTCAGCATGACTTCTCCCCACTGGGTGGGAGCCTGCTCAGACTCTCCTATTACAAGGACATCTTTCCTGCAGAGGCTGTGAGGTAGACCTCGCCCATCCCTACCGGGCTTAGTGAAGATTTGACCTGTCCCTCGGTCTCCATGGTAAGGTGGGGGCGTGCTATTTGAAATTCGAGCCATTACGGGAGAGGTTGTTGCAAGGAGCAGAGGAGGCAAAGGATTTCCCTTCGCCACATGGTCTAAAGCACCCCCCAGGGGAAGAGACCTTTGTTCTCCGTTTGTCCCAAGCACATGGCTCTGAGGAAAAGAAAGATCATTTTTACAAGTTTCTGAACACTTTTCTAAAGGTAATATTGCAGGGCTAGAGGGATACAAGGAAGGGTGTTTGGAAAGAAGGGAAGGAAGAGGGAAATCTGGGGTGCTTTTCTGCTGTTTTCTGTTGCCTTCTGTTTGAAGTAAAAGTTTCCAAATTTGTAAAAATATTGGTGGGAATAAAGAAGCTGTTTTACCTCCATTTTCCACTTATGATGTTAATAGATCCCCTACTTCATCCCAAAATAAAACTGAATTCATATCTTGTAAGTTTCAATCGGATTTTTCAACAGACCACCAACTAGCAAAACGGATTAATTCCTTCTTAGAGATTATAATATTTCCATCACTTATAATTTCTCTAATCTGGGAAAAAATACTCCTTTGCAACCTAGTCAACTTAGAACCCATATTGATGTTAAAAAACTACACAACTGTCTATCCTTTTTCACAGTACAAATGCAGAAAATGTAGCTTTTCCTCTCCACACTCAGCACGAATGGGAGAGAAACAACTAGGCAGGAAAGAGTTAACGCAGAGGCGGCAGTAAAAAAACAGTGCCTGAGGCAAAACTCCCTTCCCAAGACAAAGAGACAATGTATCTCGTGTCTCAGTCTCAGCCGATTTTCCCCTCTCTACCACTGTCCTTTTGGAGCAGTGGTTTTAAATTTCTGCGCGCAATTTTTTTGCTTACTCACCCTCCTCCTGGGGATTTCGACTGTGCGTTTATGCACTCAAAGGTGCTTGTTGACTCACTGTGGGTGCAGCAAGCTTCCAACCTATTCCTGGGATGAGAAGCCACACAGAAAGCGACTTCTTGCCTTCAGATAATTGAACCACCCAGGCTTAAATAAATCCCTTTTACGACACTCTAAGCAATATCCCATGAAGCTCTAAAATATAGCCCCACGATCTCGGACGCCAACTGATCTATCCTCTTTTTCCCCTATCTCCGACCTCTGGCTAGCTCTCAGAGATGGCCTGAGGAGATCATGGAAAGCAGACAAAAGGAGGCTCAGATCCCCTGGCTCTGTTCCAAGGTTTATTCTTGAAGGGGCACACAAGGGAAAAGAGACAGATCACATGGTACACAGGGGTTATATAGATTTTCAGGAGAAGGGGGGTGGTCAGGAGGTCAGGTAATAGGATCTTCTTCCGGCTGGTAGGGGGTGATAAGGTCCACAGGTCAAGGAAAGCAAACATATGTTGATGGGTGGAATGCAACATTGCTTCTGGTGGCATGTGACATAATCCAATTCTGGAGATGCCAAGTTTGTACCAAACACTTTCATTCTCCAGTGTTTTGTGGGGAAAGGAACAGACTGTGATACCAAAACTTACATCTGGACTAACTGAGATCTTTGGACAAATCCTATTTTATTTGCAAAAAAGCATTAATTGCCACATCCATCCAGCTGCCACAATGATTGCAAACAAGCAGAACTTCTACATGAAAAGAACCTTTCCAAGGAAATGGAACATAATTTCTCAGCACTTGTCTTAGAAAATGGACACTTGATAGTCCAGTTTTGTTACCAGAGCTGTTCTTTATCCTTCAGAGTCTTACACCTCTGCTTAGGGAGTAGTTTCCTCAAAGAACAACAACTTCAGAGGATGATGCATCAAGGTTTATTACAGCTGATGACTGCCACAGAAAAGGCAGAGACAAAGAAAACCTCAAATCAAATCAGAATCCTGTGTAACGAGAAGCTGTTTCTATTATGACTTGGGGAACTGCTTTGCAGCTGCTACTCTGAGTGGAAGTGGCATTCTTGTAAACTGACACCACTATTATATAAGCTAAGCCTAACTTATGCAATATGGCTGTATATTTGTATCTACTGACATCAGTAACCATAGCTAGACCAAATAGATTGCAGTCCGATGTTAACTTAATATAGTAGAAGAATATTTTAAAATCATATTGTTATAACAGAATATGTTAAAAACAAAAGCAATGGCCTTTCAAGAGCATCAGGTATGAATAACATCCCTTCAATACACTTGCATAATTTTGAAGTTCAATTCTGAACATTTCATCACACTAAGATGGCAGCTACTAATATTTCCCCCCTTCACAGTATTCTAAAAGTGCTGTGAAATTCTATGAAATATTAGAGTTCAAATTCTAAACAGAATTATCAGTCATTGGATGTACTGAATTGGCAAAAAGTTACATAAAACTATTCATTCCACTGTATGAAATATAGTAATTTCACACTGATAAGCCACACCTATTTCACTGAAGAATCAAGCCGATCCCAGGAGTGCGGCTAATCACCAGGTGCGGCTTATTTATGGACTAATTCCGGTGAAATGCCAACCTGGAAGTGCGAGCCGGCTGGGCAGAGAGAGCTGACATGGAGCCGTGGCTGGCCAGGGAGTTGCCGTGGAGCTGTGGCCGAGCGGGGTAAACAGGGCCGCTGGTGAGTGGGGTGGCGGGACCACGGGTGAGCAGGGTGGGGGGGGCGAGCGGGTCGGGCCAGTGGCAGGGCTGCAGGCGAGTGGGGCGGGTGGGGGGGTGGCAGGCCTGCCAGCACTGCTGAGTGGGGCGAGTGGAGCTGCTGGCAAGCAGGGTGGTGGGGACGCGGGCGAGCGGGGTGGGCAGGTGGGCGGCAGGGATGGGAGTGCCGGGGCCCACGGCATGAGGAGGGTGCTTGGGGCTGCCTTTAAAGGCTTTGTCGGTCTGTGAAAACTGTTTGCAAATTGAGCACTTTACACCAACCCCGCGATCGCACGATTCTGTTACTAACTCTTTAATTTTTGCACATGGATCCTCGCTTTAAAAAAAAAAAAAAAAAGTGTGGCTTATCACCCAGTGCGACTTATTTATGGGCAAATTCCATGGTCTTCCTGGCTCCCCAGAAGTGCGGCTTATAACCAGGTGCGGCTTATGAGTGTGAAATTACTGTACTCACCTGTTCCATTCTTCTAATGGGAATTAATATCAGGATGTTTTCACCTATATGGGATAGGTAGAGGAAGAATAAGTGTATAGGTTTTGTCTTTGGCTGCAGTAAACCAAAATAAAAATAAGAGAGCTTCCTAATTATTCATATTTTAGACTTGTTGTTCTCCTGATCACCTCTGCCTGTAAAAGAAAAAATCCAAGTGCCTTTTTGAGATACTGATCAGTACCAAAGAAACACATGCCAGGCATGAAATTAGCTTTGAAAACCACAGCAAGAGGTTAGTTAAAGCTATAAGTAAAAACCTACATAGCATCCAAAAAAAAGGCTTGGTCTTGCCACATGGCATCATTTGGGAGAATTCCCATGAGTTTAGTTGTTGTGAAGACAGAACAGTACCCTCACTTTTTACTCTGACACATGGTTACTGCAGAACTGACTGCAGAAAGAAGGTTTAGGTCTTTGCCACTTCAGAGTTCTTCCATGACCACAGAGTGGCACTTTCAGGCTCCAAATGCAATGTGTATGTGATGAAGAATCTCCTTACCTTTGGCAGGATATCATAATAGTCATTTCCACATCTTAGGTCAGTGAAGTGAGCATTTCAACATAGCTGTTCTTGCTTACAATAGTGCTGCGTGGACAGGTAACTAGGATACAGGCAGATTTTTTTGTCACATGCATTCAGCTTTAAAACTAACTCAAAAGAAAGAAAGCAACTTTTTCAGAGAGTTTTCCTTCTATCAGACTCCAAAATCCAGGTCACAGCTCTATTCGTCACATCTTTCATCAAGTCAACTAACATTACATGGGCATCAAGGATTTTCTTAGGCACTGTTTTCACATAGCTTAGGTAAGGTCAAAAAGATTTGATAAAAACATGACTGTTAGGAGACACCTATAAGCATCTGAAATATTTACTTGGAACATTTATAGACAAAAGCTTGGTTTTGGAGTGTATTTTTCAGCAACATGCAGCATCAGACAGCAGAAAGGATAGCAGTCCTAGGAAAAACACAACCTGTTATGGACAAAAATAAGTGAACCTTTTCTAGCTTGCTTTTGATAACGATTCTTTATAAATTTTCTTCACTTTTACACAATGCACAAGAGTAATGGAAAACAAAAGAAGGAATAGAAAGAAATCTGTCTTAAGGTTGATAATGATGTTCCACCAAGGGATTTTTTTGCCTTTTTTATCATGTCTGCTTAAGACTTTGAGCACTGGTTCCATAACAGAAGATTGCATCACTTGCTATGTCTGCATAGCATTACACTTTTAAATTAACCACTCCTGGCTCTCCAGTATTTCAGAGGACCAGGCATGAGAATAACTAAAATATTGTTTCCCCTTTATCACTTCAAATATCCTTTCAGGAGAAACCTGGCAGCAAATGAAAAGCGATATGAGAGCACAGAATTCCGAAACCACAGACTGAGCCACGCACTACAGCACCTGCACCACTGACTTCCACTGCAGCTGTGTGCAAGTCCTCAGACTCTGCAGACTGGGTAAGAAATTGCCAAGTGTGTTACATAAACTTTTTTAACTTCTTTGATGAATAATTTTTCATAGGAGAATATATCTTTTTAAAGAACTCATGGGGATCAGACGAGTAATCATCAACAGTGACACCACACTGATGGAAATTGATGTTTTATGGATTTAAAACTAATAAGTTATAGAATCACTGTGAAAACACTAAAGGTTGTCTTCCCATAGCTGTTGTCACTTTTAAGAACTATTATTACTGAATATAGCTTTTGAACAATTATCTTAATTTAACATATTCAGTTGTCACAATGCAGTAACCAACTAGCCCTCTGATATGCTACTGCCACTGCTAGTAACAGCCCATAAATGTTGTCATGAGTATGTAGGACTGAGACTTACCAGCCTTCCTCTATCTGAACTTACCTAGACCTGTCTGCAAGTTAATTTAGCTTAATTTAATTTCCTGGAACAAGATTTTTTTTTTCCTATTAATTAGGTGCCTATGGCTAATTAATTTTACATCTGTGTATATTTGTATGGTATCACCACGGTTCCATGACTAACAAAACAGAGAAACACCACAGTATCGCTGTGTAAGGAAACCTGTTCATTAGAATTTGCACTCTCCAAGCCAGCACTTAGAGACTGGGTCCCAAAAGCAGTAGAAAATTAAAGACTGCTATGAGCTGATGGCAGTTAGCCTCCAAGTCAACTGTACTACTTAAACATGAGCGTTTATCCTTATAACCATCAGCTGTAGAAATAAAATGAACATCATATTTTCAAACAAATATCTCACAGTTTTCTCTTGGGAGGAGGCTACCTTCTGGCTATAAATCAATGCACACTAATAAGTGGCTTGGGAACAGCATGTAAGAATGTGGAAAAGCTCTTCCACCAGAATTCAGAAGCTATCATCATCATCTCAGTTTTAACCTAGAAAAAAAAGTGGTTTTGAAAGTGTTCTAATTAATTCAAAGAAATCCAGCAAAACATTTTCAATCAAGCATGCAATAAAATCTAATACATAGGAAACCAGTGTTCCCAGTTAGATACAGGAAGTGTGTTATAGTCCCTTTTTTTGGGAGAAATTAAAAACTTTGTGGGAGCAGACATAGACTACTGAAAAAGGCAGCACAACTAAAATCCTGGCCTACAAGCTCAAAGAATATTAGACATCAAAGCATTTTAGGGCATTGGCAAGTGAAGATGGATTTAATCAAAAGAGTATTTGAATAACATAGCTCAGTATGTTAACATAACATAGTATTTGAATAACATAGCTCATATACATTTACAGCCATCCATGAAAAATTAATTACAGTAATTTTATGCTTATAAGGCACACCTTTTTGACTGAAGTTTTGATACAAACCTGGAAGTGTGCCGTGTACATCGGTGCGCTTTCTATATGGACAAAGTTCAGGAATTTGCCAACCTGGAAGTGCAAGCTGTGGGGCCAGCCCCCAAAACTCCGTGGCATGGGCACGCCTCCTTGCTGTGCGGCACAGGCACGTCCTCCTGCCATGCAGCACAGCGCGGACACCCTCTCCTGCTGTGTGGCACGGTGTGGGCATGCCCCCTTGCCGTATGGCATGGCATGGGCACCCCCTCCCACCGCACAGCGCAGTACGGGCACACCCCCCTGCTGCGAGGCATGGCACAGGCATGCACGCCCGCTGCATGGCACAGTGTGGGCCCCCAATCCTGCCACGCAGCATGGCGCAGGCACCCCCCCGCTGCTGCATGGCATGGCCAGATCCCCCTGCTGTACAGGCAGCCGCGGCAGCAGGTGCCAGGGGCAGGAGTGTCAGGGCCTACAGCACAGGGAGGGCACCTGGGGCTACATCTAAAGGCTACACTGATCTGTGAAAACTGCTTGTAAATTGAGGAGCTAACACTATTCTGTTACTAATTCGTTACTTTGTTGCACACAGATCCCCGCTTATTTTTTTAAAAACTGCGTCTTATACGCCGGTGCACCTTATATATGGACGAAGTACAGTGAGTTGCCGAAAACCCAGAAGTGCACCTTATACTCCAGTGTGCCTTATAGGTATGAAATTACTGTAATTTGCAATGCAAACCAACTGGGGCAGCTAGTGAATGCCAATGAATGATCAATACCACGAATGACAGAACTGTATTTAATTGGTTTTAAAAAAAGCATGATATTTTTTTCAGTACATGGTTATTGTACATTATAAAGATTTTCTAAATCCACTGTGCTACTGGTAAAGCATCCAGTACAGGAACCGATCAGAGCAGGTTATGATCTTTTCATTTCCTCATTTACAAAGGATTAGCTTAACCATCAAAGAAAGGAACTTGGGAAAAGTGGTTAAAAACATACAGAAGCTGGGAAATACACAATACACTTTGCTGCAGCTTGCCTGTACCTACAGGGCATGAAGGCAGTGACAGCATCACCTCTAGAGGCACTCAGTGACTACATACCCAAGCTTCAATGGCACAGAAGACTGAATCAGTGACTGAACCTCTAAATGAGTTCCAAGCCCATTTGATGCCAGCAGTCAGTTCAGAAGGCCAGGCTAAATCTAGTCCCACAGAAACCTGACAAGTCTCAATGGAGATGTAAAGGCTTCATCAGCAAGATTTTTCATCTACTGCTTGGTTCACTGCTGGTGCACCAAATTACTAATATACAGACGATGCCTGACTTGTGAGAGGCTGACCTGGAACAGAGGCTAGACAATGTTGAAGGAATAAAGTAGGTATTTATTAAAAGGCCTTTAAAGGTTATACCTTGGGCAGTACAAGAGCCTGGCTGTGGCTACACCCAGGATGCATCCGCTCATGAGTTTTCACACTTTTATAAGTTTTGGTCCATTTACACACTGGGGTCAATTGTCCAATTATAGCCTCAGGTCATGAAATCCCATCCTCCTGGTTTGCTCCCTTCCCTTTGCTGTTGTTTATTCTTTTTGTGCCTGAGGCTGTAATGGTTGTCCTTGATTCTCAGGCTGGGAAAGGATTTTTGTGTCTAACTACCCTGTGCAGAGAACTTACTAACATCTAATATGAAGTTCACAGTCCCACACCAAGTTGGCACAGAGTGTGAGAAATATGAAAGCTAAAACTTAAGGCATCATATAGATACAGCTTAAAAGCAAGAGGCAAAAAAAAAAAGTCCTCAAAGTGCTTCTTGTATATTGAAATTATACATAAGAATCTTAAATGCTCTTTATTGAGACCAGTGTTAGTAAGAGTTCACTAACTGCTAAAGCTCATGTAGAGACCAAAAGTTATACAGTTCATGAAACAATGAGCAGGTAAATATCTTCAGATACATTTGAATTATAGTTTTGTTTTGTTTTTTTTTTAATTAACCCAAATCTCAGCATGGCCTCACTTGCTCTCCAAACCCCAAAACACACATGTATTTCAGCACACCTAGAAAACTTCAGCTGCAAATTGTGCTCCAAGCAATGTGCAATGATGGCTGCTGTCTTTGTTTAAGACTATTTGATGGGGTGGACATTCTAAAATGAGCTACCTCCACTTAGTTTCAGCTAATCCCTCTCCACCAATAAGGAGAAAATGAGTATGAGCAAAGTGAAAAAGGAACAGTTTATTAACAGGCAAAAAATGACAAAGAGTCACTAGATAAAAATATAGTAAGTCCAAAGATCATTTGTTCACTAATATTTATTCTAAGACTAATATAATAAAAAGAAATGTATTTATTGAACATCAGGCTACAGTTTACATTTTTCATATTATAAAAGGAGGAACTAATGAAGACCTGTGATAGTCAACAATTAATTAATATATTAGGGTTTCCAAGTCACAGGCCTCAGATGTTTCAACCCAGCATTTCAGATTAAATACATTTTGAGAAATGTTTCCCAAACAAAGAAAAGAAAGTTAAAGACAAAACCCAATATGGAGTATTCTTATGATGTGTTAAGTTTTGACCATGTTTCTTCTTCATATTTGATCATGAGATGCTTTCTAGCCATTTTTGGCAATAAAAATTAAGACTTCTAGCACAACTAAGGAAAATAATTGACTACATCAAGCTCTTGAATGACACAAATGTGTGTAAGTTTCTACTCTGGCTGTCCAGAAAATATTTCATAATGCAACTTGAATTAACACACCCAACCAGTGATCGATCACTCAAAATAATTTAAAGCACCCTCTCCATCTATATAAACATGTCTTTTTGTATACCTTTTTGTGCAGCAGTTAGGATTCATAAGAGCAGATCATGAAACTGTCTTTTCTACAGCCTGCCATCTGGAAGCTTGTAATATCACACATCTCCATGTCTTCTGCTTAGGAGACCCAATAATACTTTGTTGCTGTCTGTTGTTTTATGACTCCTCACAACTCTTTAATGATCCTGTCAGAGTGCCACTTTGCTCTTCTTGTTTATGATGAGGGATGATCTACAAGCTCTGGCATTGCAATGTGAGGAGCTGCATGTCCTGTGATATCCAAGACAACTCCTTCTTCCAGAGTCTCTTCTCAGAGCAATGCAGAAGCTTATAAATAGGGTGTGTGACAGCAAAATGAAATATACAGTAATTTCATACGTATAAGATGGACCTTTTTGACTGAAGTTTTGATCCAAACCCAGAAGTGCACCTTATACACCCGTGCACCTTATATGCAGACAAAGTTTGGAAAGTTGTCAACCCAGAAGTGCGAGCCGGGCTGAGTCGAGGCAAGAGCCGGCAGGCGCGGGGACAGCCATGCAGGGCAGGGCTGGCAGCCACACGGGGGGGTGTGGCGGTGGATCCTCGCTGCAAAAAAAAAGGTGTCCCTTATGCGCCAGTGTGCCTTATATATGGACAGACTATGGAAAAAATCTGACAACCCAGAAGTTGTGAAATTACTGTAATCCTTTGCAGTGAATTACATATTAATTTGATTACACCAGTTCTATTCATCCATGGTTGTTAAAAGTTGCAAGAAAATTGCTGTGAAGCCCTAATTGTCCAACTGTAGAACATTAAAGAAGAAATACAACACTGTTGTTATAGTACAGTAATAAGTGCTGTTATTTAGTATAGGGTGTGTTAAGAAAAAACACTACGTAACAGCAGATATGATTTTGTCTCAGTCCTCTTTGAGGAAGTGAAGTGCTGCTCAAAATTATGATTACGTTTGATCTGGTACAGGTAAAAGTGCAAGGAGGGTTTAGTAGGTCTTATGAATGTATTGACAGAAATACAGTTGCTATAACAACAGTATATCAGAAGGATGGGAGGAAGGGCGAGAAACACATAACTTTAATAACAAAAAGATCTAGTTTCAATCTTCTGATTACATGCTAGAGTTCATTTATCGCAGGTAAGTAAGCTCAGTCTTTGTCCAATACCTTTCAAACCACAAAATAACTATTTTTCTTTGCTACTGACATCCAAATATTTCAGAAAATGTTAGTCATTATAGTGCCCTTGTGATGCAAGTGGCTTTAACACTGCTATTTGCCATTAGGGAAAGTCAGTGAGCAGTGCCTCAAATTAGACTGCCTCAAATCATATTAGAAGCCTTCCACAGAATCGGGACTGTATTCCTGACTGACATACTCATGTGTGACCTTACCTTCTGGATCCATCTTTCCACCAATGCTTAACAGATGCTCAGCCCCTTCTCCACCTTTCAGAAAAAGGTCAGACATGGATATTTTGGTAACAGAAAGCTCTATCCAGAATAACTAGTGTAGTGAGTATTAGGTATTCCTTCTGCTGTTTGTTCCAACTACAAAACAGGTTTTTTCAGTTAAAAACAGAGCTTTCTTCATTTGCACAAGCTGTACTTATGGAGAACAAAATGTCTGGAATGGTATCTCTCTTTAATGGAAAAACTGTCTCCAAAACAATAAAATACATTTATCATCTGCATGACACTGCCTGGAAGAATTACCTCCCAGGCTCAAAATTGTCAAGCTACTAGCTAGTTGAAAAACTAGTAGTTTTTCTTTTCTTCCTTTACCTGCCTTTAGAGTATTCCTCTAAGAGCTGAGTTACCACAGTCCTTTATTTCCCTGGAGTTCCTAAATGTTGTTATTATTATTCCTTGGGCACAGATTGAAAGCCCAGCCTAGCCTATCTGACATAGGACAAATTCTTATAAAGTCTCCATAACTCATTTATAAAGTTTTACATGTTGCATGGTAGGCCGATTTTTAGCTATGACTTTTATCAGTCTTCTTCCCTCAAATGTGTTTAGGACTTCACAAAGATTTTAGCAAGTTATTCACTAGGCTTCTCTTGAATATTCTTAATGACCACAGAAGTTTTATTTTCTGCATATCTCTCTTGTGGTCATGAAACTAGCCCCCAGAGAGTGTTTAAGGTAACTCTATCATACATTTCTGTTGCTAGCAGAGATGTAGAAAAGGACACTGCCAAATAGCAAAGTCAGTTTCGTAGTGCTTTTTACATATGACACTGCTATTCTACTTCTTTACAGATGCCGTTAGAGAGAAGTATTACTGAGTACCATGGCACATAGCCCCCAGATGCTTTTCTGCTTGCATTCCCTCTTCCCAGCAGAGCCATGTGCAGAGTTAAATTCCTGCTCCTTGGGGGTTTTCACTCCATGTCTCCCATCTCTTGATGTGGCAAATGTGCCACTCTATAAAGCTTTACAGGTACAGAGGGAGACCACAGGACCTCTTCTAGGGAGATTTATGTTGTGGTCCCTCACTTCAAAAATATGTGACCACCTTTTCTCCCCTAGAATACCAGTTTGGGTGTCTCAAGATCAAATCGCCAGACATATCACTTGACCAGCAGACAATCAGTACAGTGGTATCAAAATTGTGGCACATGGGTTCATTTACTAGAAAAAATAATTCTCTGCACAACAAGCAAGGGGAATGCCACAGAACACCATGGTCCTTCACTCAGCTCACCCTGAGCATAAGTCTTTACATCATAGCCTTCAGTTCAATAATAGGACCCAGTATTTTATCCCTCAGGGAAAAAGAAGAAAGGAATAATCGAGAAAATAAAAAAAATACTTTCCTGACTTGAAAGAAATTCTACCAAAGAGAAATGAATGTTCTCTCCTGTAAATGGCAGCAAGTCATTAACTTCTTAATTTCCTATGTCATTTACTAGGTGAATCTAGTCACTCTCCATTACACTTCAGCATTATTTTACTAGTTACATTTCCTCGAAAGAGAGGACTCCTAAATCCTCTTCTTCCCTTGGTGAGAGATCATTGAGTATCTCTAACGATAGGTATAACCATCCAATCTCTTTGAAAATCTGAATGATCCAACTGTCTTTGCAATTTTTTTGTGCTCACTGAGACCCATTCAAGATCATAGAACAATGTATTGCTATAGTCAGCATGGCTTCTCTTCTCTAGACCCCTTCTCCAAAGATTTTAGAGTCCTGGCTTCAATTTGTCTCTTTGTCACTTCTAAAAGTACACTAATTTTTGGCCTTTTGTTTTTCCTCCATGTAAAATTTATCACTGTTTAGTTTTCTTACCTATTGCTACTGCACTTGAAATTACAGCACTTGTATTCCATTTTTTTCTTAGTGATGACAAATATCACCAAGGGCATGTGATAGGATAGGTGTCATGCCAGAGCCTAAGTGTCTCTGTCTGTCAAGATTTCCAATTCTTTTTTATTTGGAAGTTTATTAAGCACCAAGGTGCTTCCTTCACACTGTCTGGGATTCTTTGGAATTTACCATGCCAAGTAAACAAGTTGTACTTGGAAGATGGACATTTGTGCAGTGGAAAGGTCTCATTCAAGAGCAAGCAAGAACCAAGGACAGCAAATTATTTATTCCTTGTACCTGTTTCTTATGCAACATTACTCTGGAAGAGTGTGCATATATTGGCCAGCAACATCACCCCTGGATCTCAGGCACAGCATGTTCCCTCTACAGAGAACACCCTTCTCTTGACCCTGATAAATTATTACAGAGCAGCTCTTATTCAACACTGACTTTCTTGCACTGTATCATTAAGCTGAAACACAATAAAACTCTCTCTGCCATTGTCTATGGCTCTCAACATTCTCCTCCCTGATAAAAACTAGTTTTATGCTTAAAATTATGCTTAAAATTATCTCACAAAGACAGCACACCGGGTGCTTTATTCTCTTTGGCAAACTCACTTTTACATAGTAATTGTGTACATTGCCAGATGAATGTACTCTTGCTGTTAAATATCCTATCTTGCAAGATTTATGCTTTTCCAGGACAATTACCCACCTTTGTTTCACGCAGCAGTGACTGAAATTCCCAACAGAACCCCATCATAATCCAGAACAATTAAGTCACAAATCCTTATTACGATTTTGTACCCTCATTACCATGATGCCATCTAAAATATTGGCTTTTTGAAAAATATTCTACAAAAATACTCTACAGTATATAAGGGAAGTTTGCCATCCATTATTATACAGAAACAGTGAGCAATTACTACTCTCCTCCAGAGTTCAAAGGTAGCCCATAAATATTACAATTCCTACTTAAGGAATGCAATAGGTCCTGAACTTCTGCACATGGACTCTCGGAGTCTACCTCCACAGCCCCACTTTTTAACATGAATCCTACTAGAAGATTTCATGTCAACAGACTAAATTAGCTCACAGTAGTCACACCTCCTTAATTTCCACCTACTCTTAGTTGGGAGAATTCAAGATGTGTATATTGGGGCTTATTGTAAATGTCAGTCACAAAACTGCTCAGCTTTGCTCCCAGAGCTATGCAAGTCTTTGAAAAATCAATGGATCCTCGTCTCTTGTTTCCCCTGTATCTTCAAATGCAGAAAAATCTAACTGCAACATCAATAAGGAAACACACAAGGTCACAAGAAGCTAAAAGGATGGTTTGAAATAATTGCTGGATCATTAGCAATATTTGAAAGCAGCATTAGCATGAAAAAAACTGTAATTAGAAACAATCTTTCCTTATCCTGCTGAGAGGCTGACTACCTCTAATGTGATGAAAGCAAGCGGGATAGCTCCATTTTGTAAACACAGGGAGCAGAGACCAAGACATATGTGCCAAAAGGAGTGATACACTGTAAGAATTTTGAAGATTTGTAGAGCTGGTACCAAGAAGAAAAGTTTCTCCTAGAATTCCAGCTCATGGACTCCAATTCTTCACTCAGAATCCCAGCTTCCCTTTTTCTCTATAGAATAGAAGTCTTTGAATCAGAGAACATGAAGCTCAGTAAATACAGAAAGTAAAGTACTGTTCAATTTTTAATCATATTTTCAGTCTAATTTTTTTCAACCTGCATCAAGGAGGTACATGACACAACAGTAGAAAACTAGAAGTTCTATTCCAGTTTTGTAAACAGGAACATTGACTGGTCTCTTTGGCATTTTCTTTAATGTGAGAAGAACAGGATTAAAACTCAACAAAAAGGATGATAATTTATAAAGATCCACAGCAGATTAGGGAAAACAAAATAAAAAGATACTATATAACACTGTGTAGGTAAAAGTAACAAATAACAGATTTTTCACTTACATTTACATACCTGAACCCAACAGATTTTTAACTTGTAAATTCAAATCACCTTCCAATACCTACAACATTAACAAGAAAAGAGCCAAATATCTGGCCAAAGAGAGACAGTCTGTCTCTTCCCTGTCACTGAAGACAGGTTCTCTCTGTCCAGCTCTCTGCCATCCTGACTTGATCTGTTGCAAGGCCAAGAGGGATGTCTGTCTCAGGCAATCCACCCACAAAAACATCTTCTGTGTTAGGTCCCAGAGATGGACGCACACAAAAAAAAAAAAAAAAAAAAAAAAAAAAATTCAGAGAATGTATGGGAATTTTACGATTTCTTTGGCAAATAAGCTAGCAAGTGAATTATGAGTGGAAATCTTGTCATGTGAACCCTGTGGGACAGAGGTGCCCAAAGCCTCTTCTTCAGCATATGTAACAACACTTCAAGCCTTGTGCCCATTCTTCCATTAATGTAGAGATCTTTATGGAGGATTTCTTATCCCAAGTGTTGTTGACAAAATATTTTTTTACTTGTGAAAAAAAAATCCCCAAAATATCCATGCTATTTTACAGCTGGATAGATGAAGGCACATAAAGGAACTCAAATCCAGAGCTGAGAATGAGGTACAGATTCCCTGTCCCAAACAGCTTGGGCAGGCTTTCTTCCTCAGCAGGGATCACAGCAGGACTGACAAGGCACCACACTTGCTCCCTCTCACAACAAAACAGGCAGACAGTAATTAGCCCACCCAACTGTGGAGGTTGATCAGCCCTATTTAAGGAGTGCTGACTTCCTGCAGGCACAGCCCAGGGATCTCTGAGGCACTTCTACATCATAAATTTCATATATGAGCTTGAATTCACAAGAGGTAAGTGTCCAACATCTGCAAACACAGGAATGGCATTGATTTCCATGGCAATATTCATCTCAAAAGAGCTCTCAGTTCATCCATCCTGCTCCTCTCTACCCTGTATCCTAGAAATTTATCTCTCCCTGAGCTTATCAGCAAGCTCATAAAAGGATTGCATCAACATGCAAGGCCTTCTGCCTTCCTTCTGCTTACAGGTTTCCCATGGGTTCCCGGGAGGGCAGAGAAGCCCTCTGGGACATGTCTGTTCTTTGTTTTCACGCACAAAGGACAATTAGATGATGAAAGCTTGAGTGTACACATAAATTTTAACTGTGAGCAGTTCCATCTTCAGATTCCATATTAGGATACAAAAACACAATAGTCTTAGCATCCAGGCTAAGGTTCTACTGATACAACAAACTGAATGCAAGATACAATTAGTGCTTTTACAACCTAAAGGCAGATCTCCACATGCCTCTTCTTCAATCATACTAATATCCATATTTCATTCCTTTTCCTGTATTAGCAGGCAATTCTAGTCACATGAAAGGCAAGCTGAAAAACCCTCCAGTGCCTGATTATCTGAAGTAGTCATACATAGTGCATATTTTTACATGTAGACTTGTACAGACAGGAAGAAGATAGAATCCTGCCCTGTGGTCCAACACGCACAGTGCAACTACTGTTATTACATTGTTTGCAAGCTATTGGTAGGATACCATGACTACAACTCCCAGATGTCTAGGGATGAAAAATGTTGGTCTATCCCTCCTCTGGAGGGATACAGACCTACAGAAGAAAATCTTGCTACATGTTATAAAGTTTGTATTTTTAATGTGTCTGCAACCTTAAGTGTTTGTTCCTTTTAACATAAGGAATATGTGAACCCTAAATAGGAATTAATGTCTTATTCATGGTATCCAAACCTATCACATTTTGCTGAACCTCTAGTCTGTTTTAAAGAAAACTTGTCTTTTTTTGCTGCTACTTATTTCCAGGCAAGTGAAGTTTATGTCAGAGACCCATTTGCTCCTGTAGCTCTCCTTATTTAAACCTTTCTTCTATTAAAAATATCTCTTGTTCTGTTCCTTCCCCAGCTCTCAGATCTCTTGCCTTTTATTTCTAGTTATGTGAAGAATAACTGAGACCTTTTTACAGTACCTGTGTTTTTAAAGAAAGCAAAGTGCTTTAGTGTGCAGGTGCTGGCCTGCAAACTGAAAATGCAATAATACTCCAGCACAGTCTGCTTCAGTGACTCACTACACAGCACAAGGCAATATCTCACAGCAGGTGAGCAGGTACGAGCATAATCAGCAGCACCATACAGAGGCATCTGCCACTGACTGTCGCTATCACACGAGGGAAGGTGAATGACAGCAACACAGACTTCTCCAGAAGAAGAAGCGTTTATTGAAAGATCAATTTTACAGCATGGATTGCAATGCTCAGGCAGAAAAGTAGGTTATTGGATAGGATAAGAAAACAACCTCTGTCATGTATGCACTGTACCCTTACATGAAAAACAACAGGTGTTTAATCTGTGTTTTTTTCCTATTCTATCACCAATAGAAAAGTCCACAGCCCAAAGCTGTGTATCTTGACAGCCTGGGAAGGATTCTAGCTATCTAAGAAGAACTGAAGCTGTGTACCTTTACAGCCTGGGAAATCCTGGCTGGAAATTTTCCTAGGCCACTAGCAGTGTCCACTTCCAACAACGTGGTAAAGCCTGGCAAGGCTCACTCATTATGCAGGAACACCCATGGAAGGGGCATATCCATTGAATACACTTTCAACTCTGAATTTTCAGCCTTGCACTGTTGAGCTGATGATTGAATACTGATGCTGTAGTGTGTGAGAAAGAAGGGGAGAGAGCTGTCCAATATGCATGAATAAACATATGGTGATAAATATTTTATTGAGACAGAAAACAGTAATCTAACAAAATAACCAACAGCAAATCACAGCTGTAAGCAAATGTTAATATACTAGTTACTAAGATACAAATCAGTTAGCTGGTTCCTTTTTTGAGTTCAGCACAGAGAAAAATTAACAAAAGCATAAAAGAAAACCTCACATTCCCATAGCACAAGATATTTGCTCCAGTGAATGTTGCAATCTCTGTAAAGGTTATTGAAGAATTCCTTTGTCTCAAGAACTTGCCTTCAAAAATAAAAGCTATACATTTTGCAAGCACAAGCTGTACCTGAGCTGGCATAAAGGTAAGGTAAGAGATTTTGGTATATAATAATCTATACTGAGAGATAATGTTGAGTCATTTCACAATTAGCTACAAAAGTGGTGTTTGGGATTGGAAAAATAGGTATCTACTCCCAAAACAGGATATAAGATGTCAGTTCCTATAAATCATTAAAACTCCACAACCTAAAATCTCCAGTTTTACTTCTTCCTACTCATCTTATGTCACTGTAGCTTCCATCCAAATTTAATCTTTCAGACAGCAAAACTGCAGCTATTCCAGAAAATGTCAAAAACATTTCATTTCTTGTCCACT
This sequence comes from Sialia sialis, assembly GCA_009812075.1. Classification (NCBI taxonomy): domain Eukaryota; kingdom Metazoa; phylum Chordata; class Aves; order Passeriformes; family Turdidae; genus Sialia; species Sialia sialis. The sequence continues at coordinate 89,726 of VRYO01000168.1, read as the reverse complement.
TTAATAAGGGTAATACAGTATTTGAATTCTGTGCCATAATGACCTAAGCTTAAAACTTGCAAAAGAACAATTATTAATGGCAATTTAAATGCTAAAAAATATGAACTTTGTCTATAATTTACTTTCAAGTAAAAGGATTATTTGTTCCATTACTAAGTTTAGGAGGCCTCAGTTAAGGACTAGAGGAACAAAATGCATGATCAATATCTACACTGAACTAAAAAAGTTGAAATAAGCGGAAGCAGAGTTTTGCTGAAGAGACATCCGAGATCTACCTTTTGCTTTCCAGAAGTTTTACTCTCCACTTGAAAACTGAAATGAGAAATGGACAAAAAATAGCTTTTATATATAACACTATATATCCTTATTACTACATTTTGAGATTTAAAATTCCTCTGAAGATACCTACTAAAGAAATTAAACGGTTTTATTTAACAGAAAGAAGTTTTCCTAGGCAACATATGTGCTGCAACATAATCTACGCTACCCTCTCCCACTCACAAGTTTCTCAGCCAAAAAATTCCCCTGTGTATATCAGACTCTCATAAACAGGCAAGCTTGGAGAACTCTGTAGAAAAAAGAGCTGTTTCTTGACACTGAAGAGCACACTACATAAAGGAGCATCAATGGCACAGGAATGGAGGGAGAGTATGCCCCTCACTGCAAAACTTCTGGCAGGACAGAAAATATGCAGGGAAGAGAGCAAAATCCTTAAATGCTACGTTGAGGAAAGACTCAAACACTTGTTTGCCCTCAATCTTTTCTCTGCAACATAAAAGAGAACCACTTATATAGAGTTTAACAGCAAACTACTATTTGCAAGATAGAAGTTTCACATAAGGTGGGATATGAGTTACAAGGGAGAAATATCAGCAAGAGCAGCAATAATAATCTGTGTAGGTTTTAAAAGACTACTTGTGTAATTGTGTTATCCTCTTAATTTGTTACTTGAGGACTGTTCTACCAATACCCAGCACAAACCTTCCCAGAGGTGAATGTACCATCATGAATGTACCATGGCTGAATGTACCATCACAAGTCTACTTTCAGTTGGAGAACTGTATTTTCAGAAAATAGCTTTATGTTCTGCAAAAGCTTGAACAACAAATTTACAGACTCCTTAATCACCTCCACATTACAAATTTGCATTGCATTTTGCTAAACTAAATTTGATGACTCTGGAACAAGAGTCAGAGTGACAATTACAGAAGCCTTTTATATTGTGTCAGATTCATCTGTGGTAAAAAAAAATTGTACAGTTCACAGAGAAGGTTATGATAGAGGTGAATTGATTTTATTCGCAATGGACCAAGGTCTAACATTTTTCAAGCCAAAACTAGAAGTAATTTTGGGTGCTGAACAGAATCTCTTGCCTATAGTTCTCTCCCAAGCTTCCTTATTAGCTTATGTTTTTCTGCAGAGAGGTGGGAGGAACTGCACTTCTTTCAGATAAATTTGATCTTAATCTCTCTCAGAAATTGCCATAATTATGTGTATACCAGCATGTTTTCTTAAGAATGTTTTTTATGCAAAGAGATAGCTAGATCCCTACTGTATACACTCACCAACACTCCAGTTCTATTATGAAAACAAACACATTTTTCAAAGCACCTGACAAAAAATTCTTGAGTCCCATTCCCTGACAGCCAATACTTGATAAATCACCAAGTATCTAAGCTTTCCATAGTCTGTTTTCTTTACTGAAAATAGTTTATTTTTACATCAGAGAACAAAAAAAATTAAAAGTCTTATTAAAATAAGTAGAATCTAGACCTAGATTACTGGCCCTGGAAAGAGAGAAAAAAAAAAGTGCATGATATCTCCGTATTTAGATAAGATACATATTTGTTCATGACATTTTGACTGTGACATTCAGTTTTATGTGAGGTTATGAGGGAAAGAAGACTTTGGTACAGAAAACAAATATCCCCTTAAAATAGCTATTCTCTGCATCTAAGGTACTGGCTCACAAGTTCCCTGGGCCATTTACATCTTCCCTCAACCCTGCAAATAAAATTATGTTCTTTGCATGGTGTTTCTTCACATCTTTTCCTGGGAAACAAGAGGAATGGATTAGCTGCGACATTGAACTTTGAAATGTTGCCATTCGCAGAGATTCTGTACAAAAAAGGCCAAGCCTTGGCAGCTCTCATTTTCTTTCCTTTGTTTTCTTTTAATAGGAAAGACAAACATGAGCTAATACTTGCCATGACACTCACTTGTCTGAAATTACTTATTCCTTCAAATTGCTGGTAAAGGGCCCCATTTGATTAGATTCCTAGGGAAGGTACTAAAAATTAGGGGTTTGTATCTTGGAAAACATGAACAATGTCACATTTCTTATTAGAAAAGCTACGGTTGTATTCTGTCTTGAAAGCTTACACGGGGCACAGCAGTGATAAAGAAATACTTTCAGACTTGACCTTAAGCAACTTTAAAAAAAAATTCTGAAACAAAATTTGAAACATTGCAACCTACAAATAAGAATGCGTGGCTGCCCATAAAACACTTGGATGATGCATGTTTGTAAACCACATATTTGAGTCCTAAGAGCACTACTCAAGTATTCAATAATTTTAAGACACGAAACTTCTCAGAAAATGCTGTTTACCAAAATATTAAAATGCAACATGATGCTGATTAAATAGAGAAATCCATTTACTTTGCTCCCCCAAAGGAGATTGAATTGTAGTGGTTTTTATTTGATAAAGCATATACCACTTCAAAAGTCTGCATCTCTGTTCTACATAAACTTCAAGAAGATGAGAAATAAATAGATAGACCAAAAAGCAGCTTGACTTCCAAGCTTCCTTAAGAAACTCCTCTTTACTGAGAGTTTTAAGAACACAGAAAGAGCCTGTGGTATTTTCCACTAGCTCATCCCAGCACAGTGGAGTAAGGTGGGTTGTAAGAAAAATATGCATAGTATAGCTAATTACCTCAATTTCTCCAATTTCCAGTTATGCATCAAAATACCATACAAGACAACACCATCGGATCCTCATTCTCATCTCTTCTCAGTATTATAAATAATGTCACTCTATTGGAGTAGACTGAGAATAAGAAAGCGAATATGAAACCTAGAAAAAGAGCAGCTAATGGCAGGAAGTGGAGAACATGGAAGATGGAGCAGGAGAAAACAGACAGTAGAAAACCCATGGATAAGAACAGTGAAAGATGCACTGAGTGCTGACCTGTTTCAAACACTTCCTAGGGCTGTGCAGAAGGGAGCTGGCAGAGGGAGAAACTCCCACAGCCGAAGCTACTGCAGCAGTTCTGAAACTTCCACCAAGCTATGAATCAAAAAGCCAGCCTCATTCCCATACATCTGGGTAGAGAACAATTTCTGGCACCAACTAGCTCGTCAGGCTTTGAAAGCAGCAACCCAAGATATATTTATCCAGGAAACTAACCCAGCAGCCTAGGTGGAAAAACAGGAGGAAGAGAAAGAAAAGTGAGGGAGATCACATCCCATCCCATCCCTGATATTTCAATAGCTAGAGGCTGGTACAATATTTTTTACTTCTTTGCATTTTTTGTGGAAGAAAAAATATCTATCAATTTGTTTGATAGCCTAATTCTCCCTTAATTCAATCCTGTTAACGTCTATCTTAAAATTATACTGAAGGTATTTTTAGTGTAGCTGCTGGCAGAGAGATGGATGGTTTTGCAGCGATAGAGAGGAGAGATTTTTTAGTCATAGGAAGAAATCATATATAACGTTTTTCTTAAGATACTATCACCATAACATTAGTAGATTAGTATATTTTGTGCCTTTGCCTGTACTGCTCTACAGCTTTCCTAGTAAGTGACTCAGATTTCTTTGTTTCTCTCTCCTAAGACAGTAAAAATGCAGTGCTCTGGTGTGTTATAATCCATTAGGGTTTTGGTAGTCACCAAAGAGACTTTTTAACTATGACGTCTCTCAATGACACTAGCTGATCTTCACTATCTCCATTGTGTGAGTAATTGTCACAAGATTTCCCCAAGGGATACAGGATTTCTCCTTCATGGAATGACTCAGAAGGGTCTCCAAGCATCCACTGGGAACATTTGGGGTCAGGGCTGGGAAGGTCAGGCACTAGAAGGTTAGCTGGTTCACCCCAGCAGCTGCTCTGAAAAGGCCACGCATGACCTTCAGCTGAAGGCATATTAAACATTTCAGAACAAGCTGCTCTCTCTTTAAAAATCTAACCAGAAATTAAGAAAAACCAACCAAATAAAACTACCCACCTGAGCATCCCCTGGAGCAAGGCATACAGGCACAAGGTATAATGAATGACACTGGAGATCCCAAGGATATAAAGAACTCAACAAGAGGCAGATAAAAAATAGAAACAGAGAAGAACTAGGAAAAAATAGGTATTAACCATTTTGGAGGTAATAAACAAATATTAACCAATAAATTGAATACTCACCATATATGTAGTTAATTTAGATGCAATGTGGAAATGCAAAACAGAAAGAAGCAAGGTAAGAACACTTCTTGGAAAATGTTTTTAAAAATATACCGTATTCTTCCCAGTGATGAGGATTTGAGACAGTCACAATCCACTGTAAAATCTTCACTCCAACTGAGCCAACCTTAGGATCCAGAGAGACTTGAGGAGGGCAAACATCACATCAGAGAAAGCGTAAGCACAGGGACACCTTAATGAAATGCTCCTAGCAGTCATTAAATCTCAGTTCCACCAGCTTTAATATTGTTTTGAGAAAAGGCAATACAGCAGCCATGTATTCGTTATGGATTTAAAAACTTTGTTCCTCAACCAGCATGCAGCTGAGCTGAGAAAAATCCATTTGAAAAAAAAAAAAAAAACCTTTAGAAATCAGGTGGAAAAGATCTGAAAGAAAGCATTGGAAATTACATCTTATGGATCAAAATTATAACAGCAATTAAATGTAATGTTTGAAAGGACAAAAGGTTAAATGTTAAAGAAAACCTGCAGCTATTTCTCTCAACCCAGCTAAGAGTTTGCAAGAGAACAAATTCGCTTAGACTGTAAAAAACCTATAAATTGTAAGGTTTTTTCATCCTTTTAGAAAGAAAATTTTTAAAAAGACATCAAGCTTTGAGATTATGTGTAGCTATCTTCAGAAAAAATGGGGTTAACAGTCGAGCAACTCTAACAATAAATAAAGGATATATTATAACCTTTATTTTATATATATTATATATATATAAATGGATATAAGAAACATCCTTTAAATGTTATATTGCCTTTTTACCATTTTATCCACACCAATACACTTCTCCATTCTAACAGCATATAGCAAGTTTTACACATATTTTCTGCTGAGAAATTTAGACTAGTATTGCTCTCACTCTGCAGTGCACATACCCATTTTTTGGTTGCTATTCCTTAATAAATTGACCATTGCTAGAGAACGAACATCTTAGCACCCCCTTTAAAAAAATGGCTTAATAACTGCAAGCAAAAACTTCAAGTCAAACTCAAATATAAAAACCTCATGCAAGTGTCATGGTGTCCTCTCTGCTTTAATAATTCCTCAGTTTATTTCTAAGCAGTTTTATATTGTGACTTGTTTATTTGATGACAACATCTCCCAATATCATTGTTCCTCAGAACTAAAACAATAATTGCTTCATTTACTGCACTCTCGCATTGTGTATTCACAACTGTATTGAAAAAGACAAAGTGGCTAAAAATAGTCAAAAAACCTTAACTTGTAAACATGATGAAGCAAGGAATGGGAAGACTGCCTATTTAGAAAAAAAATCTAAATACAGAAAAAATTTAGAAAAAAATTATATGAACAATCAGGCACAAATAAAAATAAGGCTTATCTTAGCTCATTTGAACAGCAGATAAAGGTTCTGTATGCCCCTCCTTTATTGTTGGAGTGTGTAAAACAGAAGCTTCTCTAAGTCCCTCAGAGAGAGATCAGGATGCATGGATTGAATTAAAACCTTTAGAGAAATTAAAGCATATTAAGCCACACAGACATGAATTATAAGTGTAAGCTTTAGTTTTAAGTGAGTAGAAATATTAAGTCACATAGATAGAAAACAGAAGTATAAGTCTAAGTTTTAAGTAAGAATATGCTTTAAATGCCTTAAGAGAGTAAAAAGCCCTAGAAAGTAGTGTAAGTAGTAGAGAGTAGTTTAGGCCTCTGTGAGAGTTCAGAAACTTAGCCCCAGGCATAATGAAAACATAGTAAGAATATTGCTTACATTTTTTAGCTAGAACAAGGTAGAAACATTTGCATGGATAGAGCTATGTGCATAAGTTGTGTGTAAGAATTAACAGCACTTTCATAATACAGAACTAGAATTCTAATAGGTTTAGAAGAAATGTTTTAGGTTCATGTTTTTAGCTCATTGGGTAAGTAACAAAAATCCGTGTAATGGGGTGAGAGCTCTCTCTCTTCCTCCACCATCATCACTACATGGAAGGAGAAGAGGAAGAACAGAAGAAGAAATACCAAGGAGCTGCTGCCTCTGTCCGGAACACTATACCAAAGAGCTGCTGCTGCTGCCTCTATTCAGGATGCTGTAATAGGGAGCTGCTGCTCCTGCTTCTACTTGGGACTCTATGCCAGAAAGCTTTAACACGGACTTTGATAATCTGGACTCTTTGCCTTTTGAGACTAATGTGCTTCTGCAACAAATAACTTTACAGCAACCAACAACTGCTCTTGTCTCTTTGAAGACCTAAACTCATTAATAAAGACCTGAACTCGAGACTTTATAGCTTAATACTTACTGTGAATCCACTAGATGCCACTGTACTTCTACAAATCTTGGGAACTGAGGGACATTCTACGGCATACTTCTCAAAAGAGGAGCTATTTAGGGAAGTTGGATAACAAAAAATGAGGATATCACCCTGGACATACTTGTGTTTTTCTCTAAATACAGTATTATTCCACTCACAGAAGCATCTGTGATTCAGAATTATCTTAGGAAATTTATGAATTGCATGCACAAAATGAAATTATGATGCTTCTCCATCAATTAGATCCCATTTGTCTGAGCACACTGATCGGAACGAACAACCAGAGATTTACACGAGCCCCATCTGCTTTTGATTCAGTACTGAAAGAGAAGCAATGCAAGTAGAATAGTGTTTCTTTTCATTAACTGTAAAGAGCATTATTCACCAAAATATCTGCCTAATATTTCTCTCAATGTATTTTCTTTATTTTGCTAAAACCATCTTATATAAGCTTGACATCACACAGCTTGTCATCACCACAGTTTTTACCATAGCAACGAGTTATCCTACATCATTGCATGAACCAAAGCTGAGCATAGCACTGTCCCTATGCATATGAAGTTTTAATTTAGGCCAGTATTCAGAGCTACCAGCTAACACAGTGCAGTCACAGACTGCCTCTCATGTCTAGAGCACAAGGAGATGTGCAGAGATGCGCACGTACCAAGGCAACTTATGTAATGGAGGTTTTTTTGCAATGCCACAGGGATGAAAAAACTCTAATTATACCTCCCAGTTTAAACATTTTTTCTTAACTCTTGTAATCATGCTTCCTTTTGTAAAGGAAGGATATGGATGAGCCTCATAGGGATGCCAAGGACTTCTAGATATGTACAACTGGAAGAGCATGGATCCTTCTCTAGGCACCTAAACAAAAGACCAAATGCAACCCCTTAAATTATGCTCATGAAAACAGACGTCTTATTCTATGCCTCAAAGGAAGCAGATGATTTTTAGCCTAGAGATCCAAGTAAATTTGTATTTTGTGCCGTAAAAATTAATCTCATTAATATAAAACTATTCCAGGAATCAGAAACTCAAATCCCACAAAAACTAAGGAATAGTTTTGTTATCTGGCATTTCTGTAAGATGACTTCAAGTGTCATTTATTTTCAAGACAGCTGTAACAGGAGCTGTGGGAAAATACAAGCTCAGCACCTGTAACTAACAACAGTATTGAGGAGGTATTTGCTCGAGTTCAGTATTTCCAGATGCCTACTGTTTTTAGCTTGTTCATTGCACTGTTGAAAGAAGACTGAGGAAAAAAACATCACTCAATGGACAGCCACAGACTAGAGAACCTTTAGCCATGAAAAATTATAAAAGTGAAATATCCTAAAAATAATTGAATGGCTTGTAGGGAATTGGAAATCAGTTATAACATAGAAACAAAGTTATATACAACTTACATATTTTCTTCTCATTTTCAGCATGGAAAACAAAACAAATTCTCACATTTTCCAGAGGGTTGCTTGAAGATTCAGAATTTGAAGTCAGAAGTAAATGATCCCTAGAGAGCATTTATTTGGGCCTTTCATTTTTCATCACACCCAGGGTTAGCAAAATCTTTTACTTATTTTTCCCATGTCCTCAAGAGGAAAGCAGAGCATTGATTCTGGGCTTTGGGCAAATTCTCAAAAAGCAGACTCAGTCTACAAGACTATAAATCACAGTTGCTAGGGAAACCTATGGGTTTTTTTGTTGTTTTGCTTTTAAGCTTCATTTCCTTAACAATTTCTCCTTCTTGATACTTTTAATCATAGTACAATTAACAACATGGTGCAGATGAATACTCTCCATTTACAAGAAAAACCTCCAACTCTTGAAACTTTCACTGAGATTTCCAATCCCCTGTAGCACTGCTTCCCTATTCAGAGCACTTGGAGTGTCAAGTGAGGTTTAGCTGAACTCCAGACAAATCATAGACAAAAATCCAGTAATATCCAGCTCAGATTATATGTGCAGATAAAGAGGATGTAAAAGCTGGGGCACTAGAAAAAGATTTCAACAGTTCACAATATCTAAATACAACACTGACTTACACAGTATATTGGAGAAAAGTCAGGAACACTTCAAACTACTAAAAATTAGTCTAAATGAAGAAAAGCTGCCATGAAACATCCTGCTATTTTTTCATTGCTATGTCGATCTACATGTCTCCATACTCCTCCAGGGAACTACATTTAATGCAGTTTGACATATAATTTTCTACTGAACCTCCTCTTTATTTCTGTTCCAGGACCCTTTTACAGGTGGCCAAGAAAAGAAACACACATGGGGTTAATTTTTTCTTTTATTCTCAACTATCTTTGATATTGATTTGATATTTAACCAAATTCTCACTCATCATTTCTTCCTATATAGTCCACATCTGAGATCTTAATTTGAATAATTTCTAGTATTGTTAAAATATAAAACTTGTTGTCAAGAATCAAAAGTACACTCCTTAAAAGTTGGTTGTACCCTCCTCAGAGCCTGCTGCTCATGGCAGGAAGCCAGAAACTGCTCGTACTGAAACTTAAGATCAGACTTTCCAGTCCAATGCACTAAATATTATGATAACATTCTTAAAGTGTCCCTGTAATGATGACTAAATCAGATTATTATTTCTGCAATTTACTACTATACCATAATAATCTGCATCTAAAAAAAATCCACTCTTCTGGTTAACTACATACTTTTACATAAAATTAGTGTTTCAGGTAAATTTTTTTCAGAATGACTGCTCAAAGTTAAACTTAAAAGCAGTTTTTACCAAGGATAGCACCACTCAAAGCAGAAAAGACAAGCCTTTTAGCTCTTGTTAAAAGTTCACATGTTGCCAAAAATTCAATAAGGTAAGAAAAAAGCAAGTAGAAAATCGACATCTACAGAATTCCAGTGTTATGGATTTAGATTCATCTCCCCAAAGAATAATTTGATAACATCCAAGAGATTTTTGCCTTGTGCCTATTTGTCTCAATGAAGTCACAGTGAAAAAGAAAAGCACAAGATAAAATCTTCAAGGAGGAGACAGCTTTTCTGAATGTGAAAATATAATCACAGAAAGAAATTTAAAGCATTGAAAGAAAACTAAAGCAGCAACACTGGATTTGTTTTTCCCTCCGCCAGAGTTATACAATATTAATGGCTTCAAAAATCCAAAGTAGGATTAAATCTGTAAATACAGTATTACAAGATAAGACTAAATCTCTAAATACTCGCTCTTGAGAAAAATTACCAGTTTACTTTGTCACTCAAACTCCCCAGGAGCATCAGTCCAATCCTTTGTCTGAACAGAGCACATTCAGAGTGCTAAACAAAGCACCAAGGTGGCATTTTTGCTGAAATAAATGGATGGGTTTTTCTTGGATCTCCTAATTTAAGCAGATAGTGTAATGAAGTTTTAGCGAGGTAGACACTCTTCGGTTTAAAGTTACAACAAACACAGGCTGTGACATTGATATTTTTATAGTTCTTCAAGTCTTCAGAATGCTGTAAAACTGCTCCGAAAAGATACTAAAATTTAAGAATTTTAGAATTCATATTTAAGAAGCATCTGTACAGCTTTTGAGGCTAACTAGTTTTTTCACTACTGTAAGAAGCATCATGAATGTACATCAGAAAAATGCCTAGCATTTCCCTGATCTTTAAGAAGAAATAATGTAATTTCAGCTCATCTCTTCTAAAAAGGCACAATATTGGCAATTTATAGCCCTTTTCCTTTACAGAGAACAGGCAATGAAAATATCTGCTACACAGTAATTAAGCTTGAGAATTTCAATGCCTTTGTTTAGTCTATCTCCCAAGCTACCACCAAAACATTATGGAAAATTAGGATTCATACCTCAACTTCATGATAGCTCATGGCATGATAGAGAACTTACACAAGACCACAAAAAGCTCTATCAACTGTCCATGTTCTTGCATGAAGGCAAATATAAGACAAAGTGAATTTCATTCAAAATATTTACTCTCCAGTTTCCTGTCCCTTCCATTTTGTTCACAAGAAGGCCCTTTTGCTTCATAACACATCAAAATTCTCATCTCAAAACACAGAATCATAGAATCAACTAGATTGGAAGAAAACATTGAGATTATTAAGTCCAACCTATGACCTAACACCACCTTGTCAACTAGATCATGACACTAAGTATCACATCCACTCTTTTCTTAAACACCTTCAGGCAGGGTGATACCACCACCTTCCTGAGCAATCCATTCCAGTGTCCAGTCACTCTTCCTGTGAAGAACTTCCTCCTAATATCCTAAATCTCCCCCAGCACAGACCAAGACTCTGTTCTCTTGTCCTGTCACTTGTTGCCTGGGAGAAAAGACTGACCCTCACTTGGCTACACCCTCCTTTCAAGCGGTTTTAATGAGAGATGAAGTCCACCTGAGCCTCCTTTTCTCCAGGCTAAACAACTCCAGCTCCCTCAGCTGCTCCTCATAGGAGCATGAGGTCCCTTCATGTTCTAACCCTTGTGTTATAAACCCTTCATCAGCCTTCTTGCCCTTTTCTGGACATGTTGCAGCATCTCAACATCCTTCCTAAATTGGGGTGTTTAGAACTGGGCACAGTACTCAAGGCGCAGCCTAACCAGTGCCAAGTACAGGGGAAAAATGACGTCCCTGGTCCTGCTGGCCACACTATTCCTGATACAGATGCTGTTGGCTTTTTTGGCCACATGAGGACACTGCCAGCTAATGTTCATTCTGCCATCAGTCAGTACCTCCAGGTTCCTTTCTGCCTGGCTGCTGTCCAGCCACTCTGTCCCTAGCCTGTAGGACTGCAGAGGGCTGTAGTGGCAAAATGTAGGACCCAGTGCCTGGTCTTGTTAAATCTCATGTTGTTATATTCAGCCAATCTATCCAGCCTTTCCAGGTCCCTCTGCAGAGCATTAATGCCCTCCAGCAGATCAACACTTGCACCCAGCTTGGTGCTGTCTGCAAATTTGCTGATGGTGGACTTGATCCCCTCATCCAGATCATCAATAAAGATACCAAACAGGACTGAGCCCAACACAGATTTCTGGGGGACACCACTGATGACTGACCACCAACTAGATGCAACACCCTTCACCACCATTCTCAGGCCCAGCCATCCAGCCAGTTTTTAAACCAAGAGTCTGTCCAAGAGCACCTGTCCAAGCCAACTTTTCCAGGATTGTGCCATGGGAGGTTTTATCAATGACTTTGCTGGAATCCAGGTAGACAATATCCACAGCATTTCCCTCATCCACCAGGAGGGTCACCTGGTGATAAAAGGAGATCAGGCTGATCAGGCAGGACCTGCCCGCCTAAATCCATGCTGGCTGGGTCTGATCCCTCAGCTGCCTGTAGGTGCCATGTGATCACACTCAATATGATCTATTCCATAACCTTGCCAGGCGCTGAGCTCAGGCTGAGCTCCAGGCCTGGAGTTCCTGGATCCTCCTATTACCCTTCTTATAGATGGGCAGCAGATTGGCCAGCTTCCAGTCATCTGGGACCTCCCCAGCTAGCGAAGATTGATGATAAATGAAGGACAGCAGCTCATCAAGCTCTTCCACCAGATTCTTCAACACCCTAGGATGCATCCTCTCTGGTCCCATAGATTTGTGAACATCTAAATAGCTCAGGTGGTCACTAACTGCTTCCTCCCAGATTACAGGGGAACTATTCTTCTCTCCGCCCATTTCTATTTCAGGAAACCAGTTGTCCTGAGGACAACGTGAAAACTACATTAGAAACTTTTGATCTCACTGCCCAGTCTTTCAGCCTAATCTCTTCAGTGTGAGGCCAAAGATTGAAGGCAAGAACTTCTATCGTTTCCTCACATCCAAAATCCTTGAGCTACTTTAGTCCCAGTGCAACACTGAAGACTGCTTCTGTTATTCTACATTAAATCAATGCTCTTGATCTTTTCCTTCCTATATGGAAAGACATCACCCTTTTGAAAATATTGGGGATACTGAACACATAAAAGGTCTTTGTATCTGAAGGAAAATTTTAAGCTGGTCAACCATTAGAGTTGTGTGTCATGCTTTTTTGAGTTTTGAGTTTTGTGGGTTTTTCATGGGGGGTGAGAGTGGAGGAGGGTGCATGGGTGTGTGTGGTGGTGTGTATGTGTTTTTTAGGGATTTGGTATATGTGTGAGTATTGTTTTGGGGTTTTTTTTTCCAGCTTTATAGGTACCAGGGACATCAGTCACACAAATCCTTTTGTCAGTAGGGAAACCACTGTGAATTATCACCAATATCAGCTGATAGACCTTTTCCCAGCATTGTCCTCATATCCTACCATTATCAAACCTGCCATCAGAAATATACAATAATTTTTAAATTACTTTAACAAGAATAGGTAGGTATGTGGAATTTTTCTATGAAAAAAGAATAGTGTCTGAGTAGCTTTTCTTTGATATAGGGGGAGGAACATTTACTTGGCTTGATTTTGATAAGTTTTTAAAGCTTGATCATTTAATAAATTGTGTTTTGGGAAGGGTTCATATTTGAATAACTGTAAGCCAGAAAATGGCAAACTTTGTGAAGACAAAAAGAGTAATTAGCATTACTCAGATCTATTGTAGACAGAGCAATCTTATATAAACAAAATTAAGTTCTTCCCCAGTTTCACAGCATCTGTGCATCTCAAAAACACACTTCATCACGCACTTGCATGTATGTTGTTAAGAAAACACAAGTTATTACTGCACCAAGACACTGATGATAGTGTTGTCATACATTTTCCATATTAACAACATTTGCCAACAGATACTAGATAATATGAAAAATGAAAACTGTACTTTGGATATTTGGGTTTTAGCCAGGGATACAGCTGGATCTGGAGACCTGAATTATACACACAGCACACAAAACACACATTCACAAATCTTGTAATAATGTGGTTAAAATCCGACAAATATAAAACCTGGATTTCCTGTGGATTTTTATTCAATTGCTTACAGTCCCTTAACAATATTCTGTCAAAGTCAATGAGAAAATTTGGCAGTTTTACACAAGACAAATCTGTGTTATGAATGTCAGGTGTACTACTACATGCAGTCAGAGATTAAATCTTTCTTTCCACAGTTTGTAGTAATCAATTTGCACAGAGGCTAGGTACAAGTCTTAGCTGAACACACAGTTGTCTTGGTACGAGACAATTTAAAGGAGAGCATTCTGGAATTAGCTGTCTCCCTTTAAGGATTCCAATAATCCCTTTTCACCAATAAGGAATGATTACTGATAGATAAAAGTGAAAAAGCAACAGTTTATTAATAAACAAAACACCACTAGGTAGGGGAAAAAAGTAAATAACTGCTAGATATCAAACTGCTAATAATCACAATCCCACTGAAACCGTGAGAGCAAAGTGTCAGGAATACCCATTTCCCATGCGAGGCCTGGCAGTGATGGGCCCAGGCTTGTAGGACAAAAGGGACAAGAAGGTGCCAGATTCCTCTTGGGAAGACAAGAGCCTCACAGAGCAGTTCTGATGCCTGTGTGACCTGACCTGGAACAGAGACTAGACAGAGTTAAAATAATAAAGTAGGTATTTATTAAAAGGCCTTTAAAGGATACATCTTGGGCAGTACAAGAGCCCAGCCATGGCTAAACCCAGGAGGGATCCAAGATGGATCTTGGTCACGAGTTTTTACCCTTTTATAAGTTTTGGTCCATTTACATACTGAGGTTAATTGTTCAAATTACAGCTTTAGGTTATGAAGTCCCACCCTCCTGGCTTGGTCCCTTCACTTGCCATTGTTTATTACTAAACACCACTACTCATCTTAGGTCCTGGTGCAAAAATGATTCCCTCACCTCCTCAGTAATGAAAGTATTAACACAACCAGCATACTCTCTAGACTTAGAATTTCTATTTCAAAAATAAAGTAAGGCTGTCATGAGATAGCTTTCTACTCTGTTTCTACTGACCATGTTTTAACTGATGGCAAGCATCATATCGATCCTTAGTCTCTCTTTCCCTCTCCATTTACAATAGCCAACCCCCACTCAATACCATTTAGAAGAGTGCTCACTCACATCTTCACTACCAGGTCTAGTTCTGAGAGACATAGATATCCTGGAGTGAGGACAGTAGAGAGATACAAATGAGTGGGGCTAGGAGCATCAGACATATAAGAAGAGGATGGGAAAAGCTGGAGAAAAGAAGGCTTAGGAGTATTGGTGAGAATATAAAAGCAGGGCAGAAGGACAGAGCAAAGCCCATAAGGAGGGACCCAGACACTTCTCAGAGAAGCCCAGTGACTGCACAAAATGGTCATAAACTGAAGCCCAGTAAATTCTATATTAAACAAGAAGTACTAAAAAAAATTTCAGGGGTGACAGAAGTCTAGAACAGGTTGCCCAGTGGTGCTGTGGAATATCCATCCTTGAAGAGAGACAATACCCCACCAGACATAGCCATGAAAACTTCTAATTGATCTTGCTTGGGGGAGGACGTTGGACTAGTCTCCGGAGCTGCCTTCCAGCCTCACCTTTTCTATGATTACTGTTGTAATCAGTGAGGAGTTGAAGCTCACATGTTTTACCACCTTCATCTTTAATGTCAGGAACCTTAGCTCCTATGGGGAGCTATACCTATGACTATGCCTTTTCCCATCAGTGTGTAATAACAAAAAGCAAAGTACTTTCTTTAAAGTCCATTCTGTACTTCCACCTTACACAGTCAAATTTGCCTAATTAATGTTGCTGATCTATGATTTTGGGCTTTTCCTTCAGGAAGAATAACATACTTTGTAACAACTTTTCTCAAAGAAACAGAGCAGAACAGCAATACAGTATGATCTCATAAGCAGACTGAAAATGAATTTCTATGAACTACTGAGTCTTTTAATGGTCTACATGTAATACCTTATAAAAAATAATGAACCAGGTCATCTGCATCATTGCAAGCACCTTGCCCCAGAACAGTAATTTTCACTTTTTAATCAAGCAGCAACCAGAGATTGCTAAAAACCTTGTGAAACTGCAGGGAGGGAAGAACCAGGTTTTGCAGAGCTGCAAAAAAATAAGTTATACTACCGTATTTTCACAACCATAAGGTGCACCGGATTATAAAGCACAGTATCAGTTAATGGTAAATTTTCAAACTGTTTTCATATATAAGGCACACTGGATTATAAGGCGCACTTTTTTTTGCAATGTTGATCCACACACAACTTTTGCAACTTTTAGCATAAAATCGAGAGGGCTGGACCTGAGGGATGTGTGTGTGCCTGCTCACAGTCATTTGATTGCGAGCTTCATGTCTGTTGCTGCGCAATGTGAAACAGAAATTGTTTTGAGATCCCCTCAATACTCAAGGTTCACATATAAGGCACACTGATGATAAGGTGCACTTCCGGGTTTTGAGGAAATTTTAGGATTTTCAGTGCACTTTATAGTCGTGACAATACGGTAATTATGTTTTTCTTTCTGCTCTCTTTTTCACATGGCTCTTATTTCCATTTATTTCCTCTCATTCTACTTCTGCAAAGAGGTAACAGAAAATCTACTTTGTTCTTAGATATTAGATAACTTCTACAGACTTATTACTGACCATTCTTATGTCCTAAATACATATCCAAGCTAGTAGTCTCAGCTGGGCTGCAAAACAAACAAGCAAGAAACATAAACCAAAAAACCCAAAGATAGGTGTAAGAGAAGAGATTTCTGGATTTTATTAGGACCTTGTTCACCTAAGATTAAAAAAAAAGTCAGTGCAGCACGGTTTGCCATTTCTTCAGGAAAACCCTCCTCAGTTCATTCCCTCCCTCTTAATTCTAGGGAAACCTGGCTCCCTCAGACAGGCCTCTCAAACTGATTCCTGCTCACTTGCTTCTAACATCTGCTAGCTATTTGAAACTGCATCTGTTCATTCTAGTTCACTGGAAAATGACTGTTTTTCCAGCATTAAGCAGTGCAAGGCACAGTTTCTGTATCTGAATTAATGCTTTAATGCACTTAGCTAATATATATAAATAGACTGCAGAAAGAACAAAAATAATATATTCTATGACAACTGCTGGCTGCCCTCATTAGCCAACTTATGATAAGCAGTCATCACAAACACATTTACTTTCCTCCTGTCTTCCTGCAAATGTTAACCCATTCTGTATTTCTGTGCTATTGCTTTCTGATGGAAAAGCATCACTTCTAAGTGAATTGTTGCTCATCAGCTTGCAATGATACACCTGGAAATCTTGGAATTTTTTATATTCTGATGTTGCATAACCTCCACATGTGAGGATTGCAAATGACCAGATTTTTGAAAAGCAGTTCATTTTTGCATACTAAATCATGCAATATTTTGTGCCATTTAAAATACTCTACCAGAAAAAGACTGTAACAAAATACTCAGAAAGACCATTTACATCATTATTCTTTGGCCATGCTGAAAAGAAAGGCGAGCTAACCCTCTCAAAAAACTCAAACCAGAAACATCCAGGCAGAGTCCACCATACCTGTAAGGCACAAATATACCTGGGTACTTAGAGCAATATGTTTCAGTGAAAATGTTCTTGGGAGAGAAGAAACAAGAGTTTAAGTTGTCCCACCAGCCACTGTGAGTAACTGAAACACACTGTCTTTCACCCCTTCAAAGGTTTGTGCCATTATGCAGTTGCCAGTTTCCTCCCTCAACATGTAAAATAAGTACGTATTAGCCTTTTCTGGATTTGACTAATTTTGCTGCACTTTAGGTCAGGGCTTTTTAAAAGCAAGCTACTCACAGACCATGTGGAACTTACTCATGGTCTCCAATGTCCTCCATTCCCATGAGTTGAACTGGTTGCTATTTGTGTTTAGTAGAATACAAGCTTTATATCTCTTTCATTAAAATTGTTTTTGCTCTTCTGTATCTATGACCAGCTTGGAAAAAATTACAATATTTGCCCCAGGGAGAATCTAGGCAAAGATCTAGACTAGGCAAAGATTTGTATCAAGGTTTTAGAGCAATCCAAGACCCATGCCATGACTTTTCCATACTTTTCTACAATATCTTTTTAATTTAACTTCATCCCTAACAGACTTAATTTGTACAGTCAGTCTTCTTACAGCATTTCTCCTACAGAAATACTTATAATAAAATATATTAATATACTAATATTAATATTTATATTTATTAATATATATAATAAAAGAAATTCCTTATAACAATCACTAGCAAACAGTTCTGAATGGTCTTCTCTTGCCTCGCTCTTTTTCATCACTTCCTGCCCCTTGCAAAGGGGCAATAAATTTCTATATAAGAGATTTTTATATTTATGTAATAAATGTATATATTTCCTCTCTCATGTGACACCATACAAATCTAAGTGACATCCAGACTAATGTGAGCATAGTTCAAGCATAAAAAGAAGTGCCAGTGTTTTCTGGTACCACCTCATTTTCCAGACCTCTATTTTCTACCTCTATTTCCCATTATTCTCGTTATGTCATTATGCTATCACATCCCACAAGTTCCACCTTGACTGCACAAAGCCCTGACCAACTCGGCTGTCATTATGGAAACAACAGTTAATGGGTTACTGATATTAATCACACATGCATATGCAGACAGTATCTGTCATATCAATCAACGGGTTTTGTAGGTATGAAGAAAATCTGTCTTGTAAGATGAAATTTATAAAATGAGGACTGCATCTCATACTTTTACCTTCCTTTACAAACCCTCCCACCCAAATGCACTCTGATCCAGGAAAAGAAGTCACCTTCTTTTTTTTTTTTCCCCTTTTTTTTTTTGTTTGTTGCCAAGGTAAATGTTAATCATTAGCACTTCATTCATGGTTCTATTTACCATCTAAACAGGAGATAGCTTCAAACCATGCCCAAGGGAAATTAGATTTGTAAATATTAGAATGCTTGTTTTAGCATCTAAATTAAGCTGTTAGGACACAAGAAAAATCTTGGCCAGGGAGAAGATCTGGATCTACATGAGAGTTTCAGAGAACATCTGTGTATGTCAGGAAATATGCTATCACTTAACAGAACTACCCTGCTGTCAATGCTCCATCTAGTGTAAATATCTTTTTTTTAAGAATGACTTCTCTTTAATAATAGCTGTACCATACAGTGAGGAAGAAAGGGGAGCAAGTATCTCAGAGCTGGCAGTGCAACTAGAACAGTGCAGATTTCCTTTATGAAGTCCAAATATTGGCATCACTTTTTCTAGGCTAAAAGCCAGGAACACAAAAGCAGGTTTCCTCTTGCATTTCTCTCTGGAACTAAGGGTGAGCTGGGACCAAGTGATAGGAATGTCATTCCACTTCCACAGCTGCAGCAACACACCAGGGCAGAGCCATTCTTGCTGCATAATTCAGTACACGGGTATTCAGCAGGTATGCAGGAAAGAGGAAGAGAGGAATATGAGTTGAGGAAAACAGACTCAGGAGAACTGATGGCAGAATGAGCAATAGGATCAGAGGCTGAACTGAAAAATCATCCTGTGAAATCAGACCAGCTGCTACTGAAAAATTTTGCAAAATTTAAAAAGGGAACTTCCCTGTCCAGTGAAACTAGCAACTCAAGCATTTCATAAAAAACTTTTCTGATTATTGTTTCTTTTGCCTTCACCAAACTGTGACAATTTGACCTGTAACAATAACTTCACTTCTTTTTCCTCATGACCAGGCTTATCATTCAAACTCTTAGCCTCCACAAATTTATTATCCTTGATGTGTCTTGGCCTCTAGAACACTTTAACTTTTAGGACATAGCCTGTTTCTGAAGCAATCCTTAAGAAGGGAAGATACTTCATTTGAGGAACTTTTTTGCTTTTACTTTTCTTATAACAGCAACATTTTTTTCACAGTATCTCCCATCAAATAGAAATAAGTCAGTAACCAAAAATCACAAGGAAACACCTTTGAACAAGAAGTCAGGTTGATTAAAAATCCTGCACGCTTCATCAGCAGAGATAAGTGTGAAAAACCAATGTTAGAGCACAGATTGTTTATGCTGCATCTCAGATGGATGATTTTTAAATGTTTACACCCATGGCAATATTTGGACTGTAACTCAGTGGGGTAGGATTTCTTTTTACATCTTTACTTCCAGTGAAAGTTTCCAGCTGTACAGCTGTAGTCAGTTTCAGAGTGGGAAGGGGTTGGTGACTAATTCAATGAAGATAAGGATGACACTGCAGGGAACTAGCTTTCCCTCCTCTCAAACTTCTTTATCCACTGCCTCATTTCATTACTCATTTAACATCAAGTACAAATATAATAAGAAAAACAAAGTTGTGTTTCATAGCTGCTTTTAACATCATTAGAAAACAGGAAAAATCTGGACTTCTAATTAGATTATTTATGTGGTTATACAGAAATTGTGCCCAAATTTCAGTGTTTGCTGCATTTGCAATAGTATGACTCGCAAAAACAAGTTAAACACCAGCTTAGGCATGAGAACATTTGTTGCATAAAGATGTGCTTCATTTATGGAGAAAGCACCAGTATTTTACTCCTTTCATGCTCAGTTTTTCAAAGCTTAGTTAGCTCTGTTTGGTCTGGGGGAAAAGGTAAAAAGCACTATCTTGAAAGACACCAAATTTTTAGGCCTCAAAGAAGCAACCCTTTGCTTTCTTTAGCATCTACGCTTCCTAGAAAGTTTCATTTACCCACAGGAACCCCCACATCGCTGTAATTCACAGCAAAGAATGGAAAGTCTCAGCACAAAAACGCAGGAACATACAGCCACGCTTTTTTTAATGGTGGACTATGACACAAACAAAAATTGTTGCCAGGAAATGGCTCTTCAGATCGCATTTACTATGCTACACACTTCATTTCTCTCTATTATAGAAATGCTCTTCAGCTAACCTACCACTAAGTGTCTTGTTTGTTTGAATCACTGACAACCAGAGTACTTGCATAAACATTCACCCTGTTTTTTCTCTCAGCCTACCCTTTTCACACCATTTTGGCTCTTAGGACTTTTTAACCTTGCAAGATTAATTCCATAAAATTATCAATGACATTTATAATGTTTAAACAAGAAACAAGAAGTGCCTTGATGCTTCTCTGTTTGTATTTTTGCAGTTCCAATGGAAAATCTTCAACAGGCTTTGTTTGCTAATTACTTTACTTTGCAGTTTGGAGAGAAGAAGGGTTAGCACCTATCAGATAAGCTTTACTCTAAACATGAGAGGAATCACATGGGAATCAGAGCATCAGGCCCTAGATGAATTATTTCCCTGCTTTTTATGAAACAGTGAACAGTTCAGCCATAAAGTACATTTCCAGAACAAGAGGAAGGGACACGTGTTCCAGGCTCTACTTGTAAAGAAAAACATTGTCTCACTGACACTTCCCCTCACTTGCTTTTGAAATGTAGTTTACACCAGAAATAGCTTCAAAATGCAAAGCAAACAATTATTTTCTAGCACCCCTTTCAGTGACTTGTGCTGCCTATGTTTCCCATGCTATTTGATTTCTCTGTGCTATCACCTAGGAATCTGTGTGGTCTTAGAAAGGTGTTATTCCTGCCAAACTTGCAAAGCCTCAGGTCTCCAAGCAACACTTGTTAACCAGTCACATAATGCCCATACCTCAGTTTCAGCTAATTAACACTTTCAATGGAGTGAGAAACTAGGTTATTCATTGATAATACGAAAAGTATAACTGGACTTTACTGCTGCCATAATAACAAGTGATCTGCTGCTAGCTTACGAGCCACTGCCGTTCGGGTTTTTTTCATATTAACAGCTAAATATTCACAGACAGAATGCTGAATAGGTTCACTGTAAGTTAATGGGGCAGCTTCAATTTCTCTAAAGTTACATGCCAGGTACTCCAATCCACCCCAAGGCACAGAGAGACAGCAGAATGGACAACACTGCTCCTCCACTGTGTCCCTCACTCAGGTCACCTAGGTCTGTCATTCAGCTCCAGGCTTCACGGCTGGCAGTGGTAATTTGCAAGCTCTAGACAAATGCAGAGACCTCAGGTAATGAGTTCCAGCACAAATCTCTCTCACTATAAATCAAGCAAAAAAAAAAAAACTTAGTTAAAACAAATCTAGCAAACTAAGCACTAAGTGAATGAGAACTGTTCCATCAGAGGAAACCCTGCTGCAATTTGGAAAATCTTTTTTTCCACTTTCTTTTAAAGCCATAACCCTGAAGTGTAAATATAACTTTGCCAGAGATAGTGGAGGGAAAGGCAGCAGAGTTCAGAGTATGAGACCCCCCTCATCCACAACAGGAAGATGGGAATAGTCTAGCACCTTATAGGAAAAAAATACCAATACTTCTGTTTTCAGTACATCTGAGAAGAGGAAATAATTTTATCTCATTTTTTCATTTCACCTTCTTTAAAGTAGTCAATAGTTTCAATTTAGACTAAGAAGCAAAGAGGGGAAAAAAGGAAAAGGATTGAAAGCATATGCTGCTTTTGGACATGGACATTTTTCCTAGTCAACCCTGTATCTGTGTATTAGATTATGACTGCCTTCTCAGTGCAACACTTGTGTAGCAATTTAAGCTGGCCAGCAGAATACTTCGGTCTGTTACTAGATCCACTGGAATCTTCCCTTTTTCTGCTTTCCCAGTTCCTGGAAAATCCACTAGAAGATTCCAGCGAGGAGCTCAGGCGCCTTATATCTGGTCTCTTTCCCAGCCGGGAGCACAAACCCAGGCACAGCCACTCCCTGAGCTGCTAGTTAGTTCAGTCTCCTCTGCCACCCAGTGGCTTTGTGCCCATCCTTCAACCTGGCCGCAGCTTCTCCTCCAGGTAAAACTCAGCAGAGTTAACACATTTTCTTAGGACACCAAAGTCAACTCAATGGACTACAATGACAGCAGAAAGCCAAAGTCTTGTATTCTTGTGACACAAAAAGCAAAAAAAGTGCTTTTGAAGGGTTTCTGATGTTCTTCAACCAAAACAAAGCTTTCCTAAAACCCATCAAGTTCCAGTGATGAGTTCCACCACATAATGAATATGAAAAGTCTAGTTAAAATCTGAGGGTATAAGAATAGCCTTGAGCATAAGCACCAAGACTCTTCCATATTACCACCATGTGTTTTAATCCTGAAAAAAGAAAACCAAAGCCTTGAACTATTTTTTCAATAATGGCAAGCTACAGAAATAGTTAACATTTAGGTTTTGTGTTGATACTGTCTAGAGGGGTTTTTGTGGTTTGTTTGGTTGGTTTTTTGTTGGCTTTGGGGTTTGGGTTGCTTTCATGAAAAGCTTTAGAAGGTGATTTGCAGTCTGTAAGATTAATGAGGTTTTGGTTTTCTTCCCTACCAGAAAACTTCCAACCAATAAATAAAGGCAGCACCTTTGTCCCAGACATAACTTGTACTACATTCTGACCATCTTAAGTAAGGCTCTACAGATATATACCGTATCAGTTTTGGTTTTACTTGATTGTGTTTTATTCTCTTGGACTTCTCTCAGATCACAACAGATAATACCTCTAATATCAGGAAAGTGCTTTTGCAAGTAGAAAAACTCCAGCTGTACATAATAGTTAGGACCATCTGTACCAATGACCTTGATTTCTGTAATTTGTTTGAGAAACATGTGGCAGAAAGCAGTAATTTGGCCTGTACATTTAATGCATATATCCAGGGAGCTTTAAACTGACCATTTAAAAATTCCTATTTAAGTTCCATCCCCTTCTATCTCCCCCTCCAAATAAAACCCATCATTCCTGAAATACTATCAATAAAGCCTTGTATTCTTGACCTTCCACATTGTAATTCTGAACATTTTATGCTCATGAAGTAGCTGCATCCATACAGATAGTTTAATAGACCTACAGGGCCCTTGAAAATGGAAGTCAGGAGAAACGCTCCACTCTAAATTAGCATGTTGCAAATTGCCAGTAAGATTAAAATGCATGTATAGTGCTGAAAATTACTGATTGCTTCATGAATGAGGAATAAATCTACCTAAACTGTAATAAGAAGCAAAGATAGGGACAAACAAAGGGCCAGCAATTTTGTTGAGCACAATCTACCCTGGCTCTTAAATCTTCAAGAAACATGAACTGCTACAATTCACAAAGAATGAGGTAGAGCTGGCACATGAAGTTGCCTGCCACCATTTAATCCATATGCATATCCCAAGTCAGAAAGAAATTTTATAGTTTTGTAACTATATAAAACAGTTACTTTTCTACTGTAAAACTACATTTTTTAAAGACATAAAAGAATAAAATCAAGTCATGTCAGGTGTTATACAATTTTTTTGTGTCTTGTAAAGACTGTGTTTCCAAGGCAGATCTACATTCCGGGTATGCACAAGTTAACACTTAGATGCATTTGCAAACAAATCAAGTTCCAACAGAAGAAATTTAGGTAGCACTAAGTAGTCATAATACACATATCAACCTCATAATATCATGCTCTCCATGTGTGTAATCTCTATATCCATGTTTAGTAGGCAATTTTAGCATGTACAGTTATTAAAAAATAATTTAAATTCAGTGGTCGATTGCCCAGTTTTATACAAGCATGACACTGTAGTGATGCTCCCATCTCTGTGGATGCAAATACAGTGCAAGAGGACTTTTTCCTATTTTCCATGCATCACCCATTCCTAATTTTAACAACTTTCAGAAGGTGCAAGATGTGGGCACTGAATAAAAGTCAGCTTGGCTCAAGGAACAAGAATACTAAAGGCCAAGAATATGGCTGCCCTTGTGCTGATGATACACAGTGTTTAGGGGAGTGCTGTTGCAAGAAAATTATGATGTTGAATGTATCCAAGCACCAAAAAACTAAAATCTCTGAAATGTAACTGATGCTCTCTGATGTATTAGGATCTACAAGAAGACAATGCATTTCAGGATAATGACCATAGTTTTTCTGTGTTTCAAAAGGTCTCAGTTTCTTCAGCAAAGAAAGTTTAATACTGTAAAATAAAAGCAGCTCAATTGCTTCTGTCATTGGGCCACTATTTAAACTTTCTCTATACTGAATTGAATACATTAGAGCCAAACTGTTTGTTCAAAGTCTAAATGAAATCAAATGGCTTTTAATTTCTCTCACAGTGAGTACTGCCTTGTTTCTGTGAATATTTTCTTGGCCATTCTTAAACCAGAATGCAGAAGCATTTTTGCAATACGCCCCATTCCTTGATGAGGTCACCCTACCATGGTGAGCAAATATAGCTTTATATCATTTTTGATTGTTGTTTACTTTCTCAAAGATCCCTTTCTGACACCCTAACATCCTCAGCAACCTGCCCACTTTCTAAGTTGAGCCAGTGCTCCATAGTTATCTGCCTCTCTTCTCCATGTCATGCCATGTCAACCAGTGACACATGAGGCTTTTTACAGGTTAGCAAGGACAGTTCTCACAGACATCTTATCTAATAGGTGTTATGCATTCTCACAGTTCCTGGCCAAAGTAGCAAAACCAGAAATCAAATCCACTCATTTAGACCATATAGAAAAATTTGTCTCTTCTCTGTAACATGTTAAAAGTAGCTCGTATTGAGACTATGTTGGTTGAACTCTATAAAAATAGTTCTGTTAGAACAGTTTCCTCCACTCTCACCCTGATGTGACCATCTCTGTTTTCAGCCTTTTTTGCCCTCACTGCCTTTGACTCAGAAAGATCAACACTTATGCCTTGCCTCATCTGCTATGACCTCTATTCTCTCTTCATGATAAATAGAGATACAAGCCATTGTTGTCTTTGAATTCTTCTCATTCTTAGCATTTCCCACAAAATTTCAACTCTCTGTCCCAACCACAAAATCCAAATCTAATTAATCTTGCACTCAGCCTCCAAATAGCCATATTCCTCCCTGAAATAATACACAGAGACAAAAAAAAAATACCCTAACCACATATTGATTTGTTTTTTTAAGCTCTCGTTATCTTGAGCTTGTCATCTCTTCCACTGACTTCCTTGTTTCCTTCTTCCCACATCTTCCCACACCTGATACACTATTTTTAAATTATTTTTGGGTGGGTGGGGGTTTGTTTGTTTGGCTGAACTGCTTATATGCAAGGTCCACTGAGATGATGCAAGTTGAAACCTACTTTAAGATTTTGAGTTTTGTTCTGGACATGGGCAAGTCACTCAAAAACAGGTACTTTTACTGGCCGAAATTCGTCTTGAGCAGTTACAATATATACCTGAGAAAACACTTTAAAGTCTCAGCAAATCATCTGTAAAAGATGTTACAGTTGGAGTCTGTGACCTGGGCACACCCCTGTTCCCAAACTGCCTAAGTGGTACTTCTGGTGTTTTGCCATGCTTTGCTTTGCCTTCTTAGTTCTCAGCTGTGAAGTACTATCAGGTACAAGGAATTTTCCATCTTCCCTGAAGGCTATTCATATCAATCCACCAATGCCTTCAAATTACAAAACTCTATTCACAACTGTTGAAATTGCTGTTACTTAAGCTCAGATGGTTGTTAGAATATTAGGTCCAAGATAAATCATTCGCTTTCAGCAAAATCTTCTGAGCTTCAGTATTTCAAAACTTGAAGTGCAGCAGCTTACAGTGTACATGGAAAATATCCATAGGAGTACAAGACAAAGCTCTTCAATTATCGCATTAGATATCTGTAGCTGCAAAAGTAATGCCTTCCCCCAGACACAATTACCCTATTTTGGCTAAGTCACTACAGAGGTGAGCTTGATTTGTCATAGGCCTCTTCTATATAACATGCTATTGACAAATGATGATTTAGACTGGGCAAATCAAGCTCTTGCCTTAAAATGAGTCCAGCATTCTAGAACTAGAGTAATTAATTGTGTCAAAGTCAGCAGAGAGCAAAACCTTGTTAATCACCAAGGTGGGAACAGGCAGCAACAGAGCACAGTTCCAGGTCCCAGCCTCAAGAATCCTGTCTCTCTGTACCTCCTTCGCAGGTCCAAGATTCAAAGCCAGGAACTCACCAAATTCATACCCATGTACAGTAATTTCACAACTATAAGCTGCACCTGATTATAAGCCACACATCCAGGTGGCCGGGTACACCACGGGATTTGTCCATATATAACCCACACCCAAATATAAGCCGCATTTTTTTTTTTTAAAAAGCAAGGATCCATGTGCGACAAAGTAACAAGTTAGTAACAGAATTGTGCCAGCACAGGGTTTGGTGTCTGGTGCTCATAGACCAGCAAAGCCTTTAAAGGCAGCCCCAGGTGCCCTCCCCCGTGGGCCCTGCCTGCTCGGTAGCGGCAGCAGCTCGCTCGCTCGTGCAAAGGCAATGGCGGCAGCCCCCTCCCCAGTGCGAAGGTGGCGGCGGCAGTGCGCTCCCCAGTGTGAAGGCAGCGGCATCCAGCAGCAGCGAGCCCGCTCGCCTCAGCGACAGCAAAGGCAGCGGCACCTCACTTACGGTGGCGAAGGCAGCTTGCTTGCCCGCATGAATGCGGCAAAGGTGGCTCGCTTGCTCTTGCAAAGGCAGCAAAGCTGGGCTGGCCTCGCCAATCCAGCAGCGGCCTGCCGCCCGGTCGCCAGTGGCTCCGGCTCACTGCCCACCCTACAGCAGCTCTGCGGCAGCTCTCTCCCCAGCCGGCTCTCACTTCCGGATTGGCATTTTGCTGGGATTTGTCCATAAATAAGCCACACCTGGTGATTAGCCGCACTACTGGGGTAGGCTGGATTCTTCAATGAAAAAGGTGCGGCTTATAATCGTGAAATTACTGTACTTTATCCCCTTTGCTGCTACTCCCATGGTGATGTCAAGAAATTGGAGGGGAAGCAAGAACAAAGGTTCAAATAAACCTTTATCAAATGGGAAAAAAATTAAAAAGGGTGCAAGAATGTTGCAGTGTGTCGCTTGTTAATGGTTTGTTCTGTTATTGCCCAAGTTAACAGTTTGGTCCAAATTATATCCTCCCACTCACCTTGTCAGGGTAGAATTCCCTGTCAACCCTACTTTGTGCCAAGCCCCTGCTTGGAACTCCCCTTCGGAAATCCCCTAAAACTCCATTAGCCCATGTGACCCAATTTCCCCTCCTACCTCCCTCATTGGACAATACTTTTGGTGAACCCTGCCTTTTTCTCCTACCCAGGATTTCTCTGATTTGCTAATGATTTGTACCCTCCCCTTGAACCTCTCCCCTATTTCAGCTGCTGCACGCTCACATTTTCTGTCTTTTGCCTCCAAATTCCCCAGAGTGATGAAGTATTCTTTTATCCTGTGCAAAAGACCTCTCCCTCCTTCTTGACTCCTCAGAGCGCAGACTGACAGCCAAAAAAGGCCACAGAGTAATTGCTCTAGCCATACCTTAGGTCATCTGCTCCTGGGGTGTGACCCACTCTGGACACAGACCTTAGTGACAGAGTCAGTGCAGCACCTGCCAATGCAGTCGGGATGAGGGTGCTCCAAGTAGAGGGAAAGGTGCTGTCTTAACTTGCAATACAGGATGTAATCAAAGGTATCTATTCTATCACCATCTGTTGAAGATGGGGACAGTAATCCTTATGTCTGTGAGAGATATTCTGCTAATGGGCCATCCATTGAAACCAACTGGGGCATTGTTCTTTATCTTTTCACAACCCATCCTTCCTCCAGACTGTTATCTTCTGCTAATGGCCCATTGAGTCCCACTGTGTGACTGATAAAATGACTACATCTCATTAAAAGTTGCTCCAGCCAACATTTCTCACCAAGATAAAACCAGAGATTTTGAGACACTAAAGTAGCCCTTTCTCCACTAGACTTGCAGAAGAAAACTGGACTTCTCCACATGACCACCGGACTTCCAGAGGGAAACTGCACCCTTCTACAGGACCACTGCTTCAACTGAACCACATCTGTCACTGCAAGAAGACTGCAGCCACCATTTAATTGGACTGCTACCAACACCCTGATTGACAGGGTGTCAGGTTGTATTCTGACTCTGTCAGTGTTTAAGATTTGTTTTTTGTAGTACTGTATTTCTACTTTAATTTTCCTAGTAAAGAACTGTTATTCCTAATTCCCATATCTTTGCCTGAAAGCCCCTTCATTTCAAAATTACCATAATTTGGCAGGAGGGGGTTTACATTCTCCATTTCAAAGAGAGGCTCCTGCCTTTCTTAGCAAACATCTATCCTCCAAACCAAGACAGGAGCATTGCCCCTCAGGTGTGAAGAGGGTCCCACAAACCATGATAGTTGGCTGCGGAAAGCTCCCTGTCCCTGAAACTGGCCCTGGACTCTTATCTTTAGTTTGTTAAGTTGTTTGGTTTTGCAGTCACCATGGCAAGAGAATGATTGTAGGCCTTTTACAGCTTGAAAATAGTGTGTCATAGTGATACTGGGGAATACCAAGTGCTTTCTGTGCTTGCACTGACACAAGTTTCTCAGGCTGGCTGGCAGCAAAACTATTTTCACCCTTATTCTCATATTTAGGTTGGTATAGTCTCAGAAAAGCAAGCATAAAACCACCAAATTTATATTATTTCCTTCCACTTGTTAACTGTAAATGTTTTGCACTAAGTAAGTAAAAGGAAACCCTCTCAATAATATGTTATTCAAATCATGGCTTGGTTTTCAAACAAACTCTAAAACTACTATGAAAGAAATACTGTCTGCTCTGACATTCATAGGGTTTTGATAACACTCTATTAATCTATTTTTCTCCAAAGCCACAGTGCAGCATTACTTCTCCAGATGCAATTGATAGGTGCTTTGAAAAGCACAACTTTCAATCATTTCAGGGGTATTTCAAACTCCAGTCTTAAAAAGCATTTTGAAGCAGTTATTTAAGAGGAGGGTTTTCTATTTGTAACTTATTTTACTTCATGAAAAATTCAGAAGAATCTACTCCTTTCCTGTATATTTGACTCCTTTTACAATCTTCAGTTTTGTCTCCTTGCATTTCTCTGGCTCCAGAAACTTGCTTCTGTGTTTCTTCCCCTGAGCCAAGCATAATTGTTTTTGGGTTTTTTTTGTCACAAGCAATTACCTTTCCCCTAGAATTATTAAATGAGGACTTTTAATCTGCTATTACCCTGGCTTGATTTAAACAGGAAGGGCAGGTAGAGACACACCTCTCAATAATTGTAGCTCAATAATGCAATAATGCATTAAAATATTGGAGTTTTTAAAACTGAATACAACCTAACATTGGATTAAATATATATATGAAGATCTGTAAGTATAAACTGCCCTTTTCTGAATTTTAAATTAGAATTTTCTAAAAACAAAATGAGAGAGATTTCTAAAATTTCTTCAGTGATTTTTCTTTGTTTTGTCCTTTTGAGAAAACTTTAATATACTGGATTTCAAAAGCAACAAAAAATAACATTGCTTATGTACACAGAATCTCAAACAACAATAGACTAAATAGAAAACTATGTATCAAAATATATATATGTGACCACCAACTCAAATAGAAATCTCATTGAAATAAAAGATACTGGATAAAAGCATAACACAACAACTGTGCATCATGGGAAAGAATGATTTTATAAGATGATGTCTAATACAAAAAATATTTATTCTCCAGTAATTTCTCATTGTTAAATCAAATGGAAATACCCTCTAACAGCAATCACTTTGATCTCCATTTGTTGCATAGGCAGAGAGAAGAAGTATGGACTAGCTAAATAAAGTGATAAAATTTCATTAATTTAGGGTAATAAAACCAAAATAAATGCTTAGCTTCGCACCAGCCTTGCAAGAACAGATTTCTTCATCACAATTTTTCAGCATTCTCCACTCTGCCCAGCAGCATCATCATCTTCTCCAATCAGTTATTGAAGCATTCACAGTTTTCAGTCCCCTCTCCCCACTCCCTTTCACAGAAGAAAATCTTTTTACATCTAAACAGCTATTTCCCTTGTCCTGAGGTCTAGCCTCAGTCAATCTCACACTTCTCCAGATGATCAAGGAGTGGCACTGGACAGAGACAACCATGTGCAAATTCACTATCTTATATAAGGGTTTGTCCAAATATATCCCTATTATTTCATTGTATCACCAAACAAACTCCCTTCCTCTGTATCTATATCCTCTGTATTTGATTGAAAGGTTCTTAAGAGATCTTTTCATTTATAAGAAGCTTGTTACCTTGTAATACTGCAGATCCCAAATTAAACTACAGTAGTTTCACGATTATAAACCGCACCTGAATATAAGCCGCACTTCCGGGTAGCTGGGAAGACCACGGGATTTGTCCATATATAAGCCGCACCCGAATATAAGCC
>VRYO01000168.1:28320-49100 GCA_009812075.1 Sialia sialis | reverse complement strand
GAGAAGGAGAAGGAGAAGGAGAAGGAGAAGGAGAAGGAGAAGGAGGAGAAGAAAGGCAGCAAAAGGGTTAGCATGGATTAGCATGAAAGCAGAGTCAGACAAGGAAAAGGCAAAAAGGACAAGAAAAGACAAATACCTTGTATTGCCCTCCCTGCCTATCCGCCACCTTGACCTCCCTACCTCTTTTTTCCTGGACTTGCCCTGCCTTGCCTAGTGTTGCTTAGACAAACCTTGCATTCCCTTAGCAGACCCCTTCTCTTGCTTTTCCTACCATTCCATTGGTTTTCTCATCCATCCCCCACCTTGACTTCCCTACCCCTTTTTTCTTGGCCCTACTTCACCTTGCTTGCTCCTTCTTTGACCTGTCTTGGCTTGCCTGCCCCCAGTTTGCATTGCCTTACCAACATTCATGTGTCCTCTTGCCCCTCCAACCACTCCTTTGCCTTGCATTTTCTTGCACCCACCTTAATTTTCCTACTTTTTAAAAACAGGCTTGCCTTGCTTTGTAAGCCTCTCACTTGACTGGCCTTCCCTTGCCTCCCAGAACCTTGTATTACACCCCCCAGGCCTTGCCCAGACTACCTTTCCTTTCCCTTCCATC
The DNA here is from genome assembly GCA_009812075.1 of Sialia sialis. Taxonomy (NCBI): domain Eukaryota; kingdom Metazoa; phylum Chordata; class Aves; order Passeriformes; family Turdidae; genus Sialia; species Sialia sialis. The sequence goes on along the minus strand of VRYO01000168.1, from coordinate 48,499 downwards.
ACCTTACTACTCATCCCCTGCCTTGACTTGCAAACCCATTTCTTCCCTGTCTTTGCTTTGCCTTTACTGCCCTGCCATTGAGTTGCCTGGATGACCCATCAACTGGAATTTCCTGATTCTGCCCTGCCATGCCTACAGCTTCTGGGCTTTCTCTTGCCTACCACTCTATTGCTTTGTCTTGCCATTTCTACCAAAAACTAGCTTCCCCTTGCAATTCCTGTCTATCCCTTGTCTTGTCTTGCCTTTATGCATGTCTTTCCTTGTAACGTTGTATATATTTTTTCTTTGTGCCTGAGCCCCCAATCAGAGAGAGATACGGGCACAGCGTGAGTTCTTGAGACCAAAAGCACTTTTATTGTTTAGAACAGATCTTTCATAACTTTATAAATGTATCTTTTTGTGCTCCTGTGATTGGTCCGAGGTCTGGCTGTCCAGCCCCCTCTGACCTTTTTTGGCTTTCTGCAGCTGGGGCCAGGGACCCTCGGATGTTCCCTGAATTTTTCTGAATCTTCCCTCTCATCTGGAACCTTTCCCCCTGGTGGGTCTGTCCCACCAGTGCACTTTTCAACTCTTGTCACAGTTGATACTGCGACATTTCCTTTCCATCCTTCTTCTTTAACTCTCAACCCTCTCTTTCCAGATCTTGTCTCACCTTGTGTTCTTCTTCTTTGACTTGACTTGCCTTCTCCCTTGCCCCCTCCTGTGCCATTTCTTTGCCGTGCCTTTTCCTTCATTTCTGTCCTTTGCCTTGCCTACCTCCACCTTGCCTTGCATACCGGTGCCCCATCTGATCTTTTCTCTGCCTTTCTTGCCTGTTCTTGCCTTGTCTTGCCTGCTCCTCCTAGGGCTCTCAGTGCTTGCCTATTTCTCAGTTGCCTTACCTTGAAAAGCCACCCCTTGACTTGCCTAGCCCTGCCTAGCCCTCCGTTTCCTTACATTGCCTTTCACACACATCCCCTGCCTTGACCTGCTTATTCCATTCTTTCTAGGTTTTGCCATGCCTTGCACTCCTTCTCTTTCATTTCCCTAATCTTTCCTACACCTCCCTTGTCTTGCACTTCCTTATATACTGTTCCTTGCCTTGACTTGCCTGGCCCTTTCTTGGCCTGGCCTTTCCTTGCCTAGCCCCCACAGTACCTGCCTGATGAAAATGGGATGTATCATATTTAGGCAGAAATTCAATGATTCCTGATGAAAATGGGATGTATCATATTTAGGCAGAAATTCAATGATTCCTTGCATTTATGAGAAGCTGTGTTGCAGTTAGCTAAGAAATCTATATTTTTGTGATTTTAAGTGTTTTTAGTGTAAGCCAGTGTTTGATTTGCCTCAGTGAATATCCTGAGAAAACTAGGGAGTAACTTAGAGCTTATACACTCCAGAAGTTTTAACAAATATAACCCACTTGCAAAATTATCTTTAGACAGCTGTTTAAAGAAAAAATTAAATTAGTATAGTATCATTAAACTAGCAAAGCTCTAAGTTATTCTTTAACTAGAGATGGACTAGGTGTTCTAGTTGCAGCTAGATAAAAAATTTGGACTCAACAGGAAAAGACTGGCAGATGCCATAAGCATCATGCCATCTGAAGGGCAGTATAATGAAAATTAATGTGATGAACAGACTTGTCCTCAAAATTGCCAGAAAAGGATGCTAGGTGGTGGTTTTGCTTCATAAAAAAGAAGTAAAAAGAAAGTATACATCTATTTTGTGATGTAATATACTGGGGGGACGTGAGGTGGGGAGCAATGGGAAGCTTTTATGAGGCAATGGATATCAACCTTGGAAAGGTTTTGTTTCTTGGAACATTCTTAGCAAATGAATAACATTTGTCCACAATTGCTGGCCAGAATTGTTACTAGGAATGTTAAATGATTTATTTCATCCCTTGTTTCACTGACCTACCTCTCACTGGACATATATTCTTAGGCCCTGCCATGCCTACAGCTTCTGAGCCTTCTCTTGCCTAAAATTTCATTTCCTTGCTTTGATTTCTCCCTACTGGTCTTGCCTTACCTTCCCTACAGTGGTGAGTTATTGCCTACCCAATCTTTCCTTTCCTTGCTGCACCTGATCATTCCTTGCCATGCAGAGCCCAGCCTTGCACAGCCTTACAGACACCTCTGTGTACTTCCCTTGCCCTTCCTACCTCTTCATTCCATGGCCTTGCTCACCCATCTCCCACCTTCACTTCCTGATCCCTTGTTTCCTGGCCTCCTCTTGTCAGTGCTCAGAAAAGCAACTGCAGCATGGTGCAGTGGACTTGAAGAAGAAGGAACGGCCCCTTGCCTAGCTAGAAACTTCCCAAAGTGCAGAACCTCCTGAAGCTGAAAACACCACTTCTCTCAAATCAACTTCTTGTGTCAGGACAAAAAGATTTCATCGATCTTCCCCATCCAGGTAGGTACAAGCTCTTATTTGGACCAGACTCAAAGCACAGCACAAGCTCCCAAGCACTAATAAATTCTTCCACTCCCACAGAGTCTGGCTAGTATCTTGAAAACATGCAGCAAAAATGTTAGCTCGCAAAAGTACCAGCTTGAGCAAGCACAGCAGAGTGCCACATTGCACTTCCTCATCACCTAGAGCATGGTGATTTATTGAAAACCTTGGACTTTGAAATGATGCAGCAACAGTTTCTCTTCTGGCACCTTTCCCTGAGGCAGAGGTAGACAGACGCTGGGAACTTAATGAAACAGAAAGAGTATGATTGTATCTATAAAGGAGGAAAAACCTCCACAAGCACACTCTGCTGCATGCCATACACGTTCCAAAACAGATAAAACTGAATGCTGCTGGGCTTCAGTTCTCGGACAGCTGCGTGGACACAGCCGCTTGCGGGCTGTTTTTAAGCTGGAAACTGAAATCTGCGAGCACGAAGAATATGGCTTTCCACACAGCTTAGAAGGAAAGCGCATAGCCCCAGTGCGTAGTGTGTACTTGAAAGACTGGCAGAAGAAAACAAAATCCAGCAAGCCTGATCTATTTTTCTCTGTGTAAAATGGGCACTTTGTGAACCTGAAAGAGCATGATGGTAGCCAGCTGACCTTTAAGGCACAGAACACCATTGGGTGTGTGCAGTTTACAAACATCATGTGAAAGCCGTGAGTACCACTTGACTGCAGTCCAAGTGCAAGTTAGCAACTATACCATTCAAAGCCAAAGCCAAAGTGAAAGCTTCCTGGATAAAGGTTCCAGGAGAGATAATGGATTTTCCTGTGTGAGCTCTCTAGCTGGAAGAGATTCAGTTTGTCTGCAGAATGTGCTTGACTGAATGCAGTGCGATTGATGGTAAGAAAGTTCCAGACCAGCAGTGTGTTTAGTGTGGTTCACAGGCTGCAAAAGGCCAGCTCTGAGGCTTCTTAGTCCATTCCCAAGGCAGCAATTCCTAGATGTTTTCGTTCTATATTGTTTAGATTCAGCAAGAGACAGAAGGTATGTTGCTGTGAGTTGATGTCTTTGAGAATTTGCCACGACTGACCTAACAACTGCTTCTGTTCCAGCAGGTCTATCGGCAATGCTTTTTCATGGGAAGGAAAGCCTGTAGCCTCAGTGCTTCACATGCAAATAAGAAGTTGCAACCTTCTGTCCTCGCATATTTGCTGTAGAAGCATCGCCTCAATTCATACAATTATGGAGTCAGTATCTATCTTTGAAAAGTGGTCACCTGAAAAGTTTAATTTAGCATGTGATTTCCACTTCTCAGAGGTAGCCTTCTTGAAATTTTGACAGCACAAGTCTTTTGGCCAAGGTAAACATTTACTCTGAGTCTTGGTGTGCAGTTGATTTAGTGCCCTGGGCAGGTAATGCCCCATACCAGTGTTCTACAGGCATCTTTGCATGGGATCAGTCCCTGAATATTTTGTATTTTGGAGGAGGGGATGCCATTTCTTTTCAGATGGGCTTGTAGTTCACCTCTTTGGCAAAGAAAGCAAGTTTGGATCTGTGCTTCTGGGTGGTCTTAGAGAATTTAAGGCAGTTCTATGGGTTAGACCTCTTGAACTGTCAGTGGGAATGCAAATGCCAAGCTCTTGAGATTTTTCCTAGTAGGTCTAGTGTGTAAATGGTCCATTCCATTTGGATCGTGACTCTGTGAGACTGAAGGCTGAGGAGGTACTTTGAGCTGAGAAGGAAAGTGCTGATAGCAGGGTATGTGCTGGAAGTCTGATGGGTGCAGTTGAAGTTTTAGGCAGGAAGAGCTTTCTCAGCTGGCACTTTTGTGAGCTCTGTTTTGGCAGATGGCTTCAAGTTTGTGTCTGGACTCGGCAAGAGTGAAAAGCTTTCTTAGAACCAAGGAGTTCGTTATGCCCTTTGAGCGTGGTGCAAAGAGTGTGCACTTGGAAGTGGCAGATCATGGAAACCTTTTTGTCCTGTGGACAATAGATTTGAGAGCAGAGAGGTTTCCAACATGGCTCGGCAATTGGGCTCCATGCGTTTCCTTCAATTGTGAGTTGCCAGCGCCGTCTCGTGGTTGTTTGATGAGCGTTGACAGTGGCCAGAACAAAGCCAAGCGCTTTTTCTGATCTTCTTGTGGGAGCAGTTCGTAGAAGAGTTCCGCTGTGCATCCCACCCCTTGGAGACTGACAGAATGTGATCCTGCATGGAATGGAAAAGGAAGAGGAATTGTTTTGTTGTTGGCTGTGCAGTTTATAGGCTGCAAAAGAAAAGGCAATTGCAGCACAACTCCTTTCTTTTAGAACTTTTTCTGTGCGATCAGCTGCTCAACACCATTAATTCACACCCACTGAAGTGCATTAAACTCCCTGGAGATATGCACTTTCCCTCAAGCTCTAAGTACCATCCTACCCTCTCATTCTCGCAGATCCCAAACCCCCTCAAAATACCCAGCAGCTGCTCCCAAAGAAGTCTCACAACATGAAGCCAGTGTTGGCCTTCATAGCCATTTTGCAGTCTGCTAATTAGATGAAACACCCTAGTGATTCACGCTCTTCTTCTCAACTATATATAGCATCATCACATTCTCTCTAGGTGGTGAAAAGCTTCCTTCATACGACTGCTAACATGAATTTGGCAGGCAGGCAAGTGGCAGCCACACTCCTCTAGCAATCTGAACGCTGCGCACACAAGCCTGGTGCTCTGCAGCTTCATTCTTTGCCTTTTGTGTTCCTTTTGACAAGGAGCAAAGCTTCACATCACGGCACAGTTAGCTGTGCAAGACATAGCTGGAAGCTTTTTGCTTTCGAGTCAGACTACAGGGTTGATAGATTGTGATGGTACAGAGAGATGAGGAGGGAAGTGCATGGCACCAGAATGTTTCAACAGAAGCAACACACTGGCCTTTCTGTGACAGCACCTAGTTCCATGCCAGAAGCAGGTGGGCATTTCAGATCACTAAGAGAATGCAAGCACATGATATTACCTAAGACAGAGAATGAACCCACGGAGCACTGTGGCTCTGTGCGCAGTGTACAGGCTGCAAGAGGAATATGGCTGCTGCTTGATTGCCTGCTGAATTCAAGTTATCAGTCATATGGGGGAAGTTAATGACAGTTACCCATGTTGGCATGTATTCCTATCCAAGTCCCCTGTGGAACCAATTTCTTTTAGACCTTGACATTTGGAAAATATTATGGCACAAGATGCTGAAGATGTAAGTACACAGTGCCGAGAAGAGTGTTGGTTTTGGCTTACATGTGGTAAGGGTAAGGCGCAAGGCAACACTAGCTTTCCTGTCTAGACCCTACTTTATGGGAGTAGCTGCCAGACATTTGAAAGGGATGTAGGAGAGTGAAAAATGTGATGGCCCGTTTTGTGAGAAGGAAGGTACAGAGCCACAGTGCATGGTATGCAGTTGAAAGGCTGCCTAGGAAACAGGAGGAATTGAGGAAAGCCTTTTGTTTTGACACTTTGTGAAGTACAGCTGCTTGGGCTGTGCAACACTGGAGGTATAGGTCAGTGTCTAGGCTGTGTGACAGAGTTCAAGCAGGTGTGAGTTACATGTTCTCACAGCCAGAGTATTCTCAGCTGGTGCAAGCTTTTTGCTGGATTTTTGCAGTTCTGTCCCTGGGCTCCAAATGTGGCTGTACAAATAGTTGAGAAAGAATACACATAGACCAATCCTGAGGTGTGCAGTTGAAAAGCTGTGAGGAGAAGAGGTTATCTAGCAGCTCTTTCTTTCCTGGCCTCATCTCAAATCACACCCTATAAATAAAAAATTTCTTGTTTTGAAGAAAGATAACTTGTTTCAAAAATATCTATTACAAATATCTAGAAAGTCCTTTGTGTTCAGAGAGGGTGTCCAGGTTTCCTCCTGTCAGCTTTCCCTGGTAGCAGCCAAGAGACTGAGACTAGCTCTCAGTGCTAGTCACAAAAGAAATTATTGTCTTGAAAAAGAGAGTTAAAAAGAAAAATGTTTTGAGATTACTGAAGGATTAACATTCTTTTAATGCCCTCCATAGGTAAATGAATATGCTATACACAGAATATGCTATACATAGCATATTTGTAGCTGTACAAAGTACATCATAATGTATTTAAAGGATTCTGGAAAAGAAGAAGGTCTTTTGTCTTTGGACTCATTTTGCATGGCTCAGATAATTTGTTCCTGCCTTGAATTCTTGAAATGAATTAGACAATACCTCCTGCTCTCTTAATTTCAAACAATTCCTTTATCTTCCTTCTTTTTTGTTTTGTTTTGTATTTCTACAATCCCATACCTGGATTGATTAGTCATCTTAATCCCACTTGAAAAGGATGAATTAGACTGAAGCGATGCAGTACTTCGAGAACTGCTGACTAGAAAATAAATGCCGGTATTCTGCTTGAAAACTTTTGGCAGGGAAGACTTCCAGAGCATGTTGCTTCCTTCCTGCTATTATCTTGTCTGCCTACAGAGATCTGGATTTTGCCACAGGGAATTATCATGCTGTGTTCCTCATTTACATGAGAAAATTATACCCAGTGTATTCCAAACAGCTGCCCATTGCAAGCCAGAGACAGGGAGCTGTTGCAGAACACCTGCTTCTGGTAACGAGAGTACTCAGCCAGCAAATGGCCAATTTTAAGTGCCCGAGGGAAGGCAGGCAATTCAACACTACCACTCTGATGTATACACAGCATATTGTGTCCAGCCTATTGTATTCAGTTCAATTCAATGGTTCAGAAGTAGTAACACTGAGGGAAAAAAAAAAAACAAAACAACCTCTTGAGATTTATTACTCAAACACCAACAACTAAACATGGATTACCCCAAGTGCTGCACAAAAGGATGCTGAAAGAAGTTCACAGGCAGAAAGGTTTATTATAGCAAGGACTGTAGCTAATGGCATACATTGATTCCAACAGTGAAAGTTACCTTTTTGGGAGGCAAAAACCCCTGAAATAAAAGGAGGATTGGAAACACAGAGCCCCCCCTGGGTACTGTTCTCTTTCAGGCTTCACTCCAATGCAGCAGGTGCCCCCCTTAATGCTTTTTCCCCATCGACTTCCCTATCAGACATTCCTTCACACAATGTCATTTGTGCTCCGTGCTGATTGATTGTTCAACTTTGGGCATCATCAGATCTCCTCATTTAAATAGCAACCCATTCCAAAGAGAGCCCATCTTACACCAATATTGGGCTTCGCAGGTGCAAGGCCATGAAAGCAAGGCAAAACATTGCCAGTGTTTTGGGAGAAGGTTGCAGAGCTGTGAGCAAGAAACTGGACTTTGATTTGCACAGAAGGCTGGCGGTGCAACTCTAGCTCTGTTTGAAATAGCTCTTTTAAGGGATATTTCTGGAGCAAGCAGCACACAGATGGGTCAAGATGTGCTAGAGACTATTTTAAATGTGAACAAAGAGTCTGATCTCTAAAGTCACATTTGCAAAATAAGCTGAGATCAGTAGATGTCTCTGTGTCACCCTTTGTTTTCATCAAAACGTTCCTGCATAGCAAGAATGTGAAGGAAGGGTGAAAGGACTGGAAGTCTATGTCACTGACTTTCCAATTAAAGCTCAGCATTGCAGCTTGAAAATGTCCCATTCTGGCCACTGAGCAATCCTTCCAGCTAAAACATTGCTTTAACCTACCTCTATTTCCAGTCCAGCTTGCCATGCCTGTCATATTACTGAGAAAAGAGCTTAAAATATATTGTAGTAGGTCTTTCATGCTCTTTGACTAATTAATTGCTGCAATGCTTCTGGGCCAAATTCAGAATAACCTAATGTAATGTCAAGAAAAGCCATCACTTAACCAAGATGCATATTTCCTCAAATAAATCTTGTCCGGTGCAAATCCTTGCAACTATTAACATGACACAAAATTCTTCCTTTCACTTATTTCTTCTGTGTTAATGAAATCCATTTAATAATCTGGACCTAGGATTGAAGACTCCAGATGATTTCAAGATTAAAATGATAACTGTGTTTTGCCATATGCTGCACAACAGCATATAGCTAAAAATACTGAGGATGGATGAAGGCAAGTACTTTAAACCTAACACTCCATTTGGTTTTAAGTATAGAAATAAGCTACCACTAACTGTTAGTTGTAAGCCAAACCATGATGGCCTCTGAGAAGAGACTCTCCTCTTCCACTCCTCTGTGAAGTGTTTCAGATATTTAGTAAAAATATTATTTTTTTTGCGCATTATCAGGGACAACCATTCTTTCAGAAATGCAGCATACGTATAGAATGCTAATGTGTTTCCAAAACACTTTTAACTCAGTTTTTTGACACACCATAAGCTTTGTAATGAAAAAACAAGCATGGTGTCACAGTCTTAACAAGTTTTGTATGACAGTGCCTATCTATATGCACAATTCATAGAAGGTGCACTAGTACGTTACAGAAGTTTACAGCACAATACTCAAGCTGTAGTATCTAGAAAATAAAGCTTTGTGTAAAACTTATGTGACCTTAAAGGAATACTATTCAAATAAAAAGGATCAAGCCTTTATTGCAACATTTACAATGTCTGTTTATTGAGGTTATTTGCCTGTATAAAGGCCCAAAGATTGGATTCCTAAGCATCTGTGATGCGCTACAATCAACTGCCACAATAATTAAGTAATTTTACAGCAAATTAGCATTACACAGCCAAGCGTAATTATGTAGCCAGCTGGGCTTTTGTAAATTCTTTACCCCTGTAGGAACAGTCTTATTTGCTTGAAAGACATGTTGTTCTGAGAGTAAACTGCTAGGGAAATAACCAACTGTCCCCATATGGTCTTCATACTGCTTTCTATAAACGTTCAAGCAAGGAGGTATATAATTAGATACCCTAAAACAATCCTCATCTGCTTTCAGCAGTGGTTTATCACTTAGTCAAAAGGAGTTATCAGTAGTGTTCTTAATCTGGTTTTACATTTCCTAGGTTCCAATCAGCTGACACATGAAAAAACCGTTGACAGAAGTTCTGATCTAGGCATACATTTTTTGAGTAAATGAATGCTGCTTATAGTTTATCTGGATCGTTTTTGTAAACATAGCTAATCTTTATATTTGCTTCCCTTACATTTAAGACTTTAAAGGCCCCTGTGAGAAAAGCTTTCTCCACCATCACTTTCATAAATGGCCACAGAAATAAACTGTTCAGCCATTCTGTAAAGGTTCAGTTCATAATTACCATATAGCTATTTAAGATATTTCATTTAAAAAAAAGAAAAACATTAAATCCTTTCAAGTCTCCTCAACCAGTTTAAACATTTACTTTTGAAGCTTTTGCTTTAAGCTCCACAATAGCTTAGCATTTGCATCCATTTCTTGACAGCAATGTGTGTCAAACTACTTCTAGTTTGTTCATATACACAAGAATCAAATCTTACACTTGCACCTCAGAATTCTCCAGTCTTTTTCACTCATTAGTTTTGAGTAAACATAAATCATCTGCCCCTTCTTAATATTAATCAGCAACTGCATTATTTAAACACACTAAACCTTCTTAGAGCTGCCCATAGCCTTAATCGTACTTCAAGCAAAGGCTGAGAATGAAAATTAAGTCAGACCCTGGTAAGAAGCAAATGAAATCACATCCTTCTTAATCCTCCAGTCCATAATTTTCATAAATGCTCACTGACAAGCACCATCTTCCCTGGACCAAAAACCCTCAGTGGCAGAGATTCCCCTGTTCCTCTTTACAGAAAGGACCTACTGTGACAATAGAAGATGGATGCAATGTAAACAAACTATTAGGAAGTTGCAAAGCAGTAAAAAGGCTTTTCAAGTCAGCAATTAAAATTTGAAATCTAAGAATTCAAACACTGCGTATTTGTACAGGCAAGATCCCTTGTGTAGGGAGATGCAGTCAGAGCAAAACAGAGGTCATGCCAGCACAGCAGCCATTTCACTTTTCTTTACCTAGCTGAACTCTCTTAAGGATTTGCAGGTCCAAGACACTGAACAGTGCCACAGGCTGACTTAAAAGATCCTCTTTACAACAGCACAGCAATCAGCAGCCAAGCACAAGCAGGCTGGTCTGGAATAGCACTCAAAAATAACCAAGGGCAAGTTTGGAAATTCCCAAACTCGTGTTTCCCAATTCATGAGGAGGCCTGAAGAGCTGCTGGCTGTACCAGCTTTCAGTTCCCAGACAGAACAGCCGAATTTGCCAGTTGTCCTCAAAAATACCCCACTCTTTTAAAAGAAAGTGCATCATGCAACTTCTAATATCACCTTCCCATCACAGCTGACCTCATCATACTCTCCTCTAGCCTTCCAGCCCCTAACTCCTTCCTTCAACCTCCCATAGGTTGAGTCCAATTTCCTTCACAGACAGCTTCAAATCCTTTAACTAAATAAAGGTGAAAAGCAATGTGCATGCAAGCCAGTGGGATGAAATGACAGCATAATTGCTACCTATAAATTTATGACTGCAGGAGGAAAAATCCAAGGTTATGATTGAATAACTGTCATTGTTTCTCTTACAGGCACATTGAAACCATTTTCATTTGCAAGTATTGATGCTTATGAAAACGCACATACATGAAATCACCAAAAAGAATGAAAAAAATAAATAAATGGAGATAGGACGATAATTGAGATGACTGTGAAAGAGGCGTAATTTTGCAACATACTCTGGGAGCAGGTGAAGCTCCCAATTTTCCATGTCTTGTGCAAAAAAAGGTGGCTTATGTTGCAGCTACGAAATGCTACAACTTTTTTCCCAACAGTTACAACTCACAATACTACATCTGATTAGTTCACTGCATCCAGTGTATTTCATGTCATGCAAAACTAAGATTTTTAACAAATGAGAAAAAATAAAGTATATCAAACATGAGAAACCCAGAAGCACTAGGATGTGTACTTCGGAAAAGCCTGGCCAAAACCTGGAAACTTTTAAGTTTCCTCTCGGAACTTGCTTCTACTGCCAGCCACCAAGACAATACCAAGTTGAATCACGTTACTGCCAAACTGTAATAAATTTCCAACTATACCTGGGGAAAAAACCCACTAATGATAAGCTGTGAAAAACAGTTGTCTCCTTGATAATGAGGTTGAATGCCATATTTATTCTGAATATGCTGGCATTCAGCATTCCTCATCATACTTTTTGCTTTGGAAAGATAGCTGTTTTTAGCATTCATTTCTGAGAAATAAGGATCACCTTAAAAGTTCTTCAACTGAATAATGCCCTGCAAGGTTAATCAATAATGAGACAGACTCGAGGATAAAACATGGCTTGAAAACAGCACATTTATATTTTATAAAAATTAGCATTTCAACAGAAAAAGTTACTGTGCAGGTGATCTGTGGAAATCCCACATGTGCCCTGGTCACTGCAGCAATTCTAGTCCAGTCTAATATTTTCTGCAGAGAACAGCAAACACCTATCCACAGAACTCCTTTACAAAAGCATATAGTTATTTCTTCGCATAAGTGATTTTCATGGCATGAGATGGAGTGATCTTGAATCCTTGGAGAGCATCGCGAGCAGCCCCTGCTTGATTCTCATTTTCAAACTCCACGAATGCGATGTCATGGCGCCCTGGCACCAACCGTACTTCTTTGAATCCAGGAAACCTTTAAAATAAGGTTAGTCAAAAAACTTATTAGCTCGATAACACATCTCTTTTCAGTAGCTTCTTGTCAGAAGCATCTACTAGCACAATAGTTATTACTAGTGAAAGATTAAAATTGAACGTTTTTACATGTTCTACCCTTAGAACTATGCCTCAGTTAAGGAAAATTATGTGGAAACAGTTTACAGTAATTTCACACCTATAAGGTGCACTGGAGTATAAGGTGCACTCCCGGGTTGTCAGGAAGTCCCTGTACTTTGTCCATATATAAGGCGCACCTTTTTTGAAGCGGGGATCCATGTGCAACAAAGTAACGAGTTAGTAACATAATCCCTCCATCCCTCCACCACAATGTCAGGTGCTCAACTGGCAAACAGTTTTCCCAGATTGGCGTAGCCTTTAAATGAAGCCCCAGGCACCCTGGCGCCGGCTGCCACGGCTGCCCATGAGGCGGCAGGGGCCACCTGCCCACCTGGCAGGGGGGGAAAACTGCCCGCCCGCCCAGTGGCGGTGGCTGCCCACCCAGCTCGCCCTTCTGGGTTGGCAAATTTCCTTACTTTGTCTATATATAAGGTGCACCCAGCCTATAAGGCGCGCTTCCAGGTTTCGATCGAAATTTCAGTCAAAAGGGTGCGCCTTATACGCGTGACATTACTGCAATCAGTGCTGTACACATACAGAAGCAATCTAACTAGTTTTAAAACTGCTCCCGCTGTCCTAAAGACTTTACTCTTACAGGCACCAGCTTAAATCCAGTGCAAATTGACAGCAGATAAATTACACAATCAAAATCAGCTACAAAAGAGGTCGGATTTGCTTTCTGAATCATGTCATCAGAGCTGACATCTGTAACCTTGGCAGTAAGACAAACAACTGAAATAGCTTCAGAATAAACTCATATTTCTAAAAATTGAGCTTGCCAACTGAGAAAACACACACAGGTTACAGAAGAATTCAAAGGAGAAATAATTTCTATTCAAAACTTACTGATTAAATAGCATGGACAGCATCATCTCATTTGTTTCCTCAGGCAAATTATTAAGGAAAAGGATATAGTTTGGTGGGTTATCAGGCACCTGCAACCACAGAAAATCAAAGCTCAGAAGACTGTACATAGTTGCATACAGTTCCTTTGCATCTGTCGGCATGATTATTTGAACCAAGACTCACATTTCTTTAGCTTTGCTCATAACATTCTATCTAGGCTTCACCACATCTTTATCAATATGCAGACAGAGCCCCTCTGTTCTTTTACACAGATGTATTAATTTAGAGATGTTCTTACTTCCACAAAAATCACAATACAATCACATACTGTCTTAGATGTCACATTTAAACTCAACTAGTCAAGAGCTGACACTGCAGCACTTCCTGCACCCAGGTGCCATAGTAGTAGCTGCTGTGCTATCCAAGACACCTGTATCATGTATGAAAGAATGTATGAAATACTCATATCCTTCTGGAAAGCAGTGGGAAGCCAAGCCCTGTTTACTGCAATACTACCAAAATACTGAATATCTCTGGGCAATCAAAACTCACAAAACCCACATGGTTTTATTACAGAGCTCAATTAAAATTTCTTAATTAGAAATCTCTTTAGATTTAGAGCTTTAGTCTTTTAACAGATTTGCCTGATAATATGAATTTGTAGCCACCCACCACAGACAAGCGGAGTAGTGATTTGCTGATACTAGAATCTTCAAGTCATTGAGCACATTATAAAAATAAACTGGATACTCCAACATCAAAGATCCTCAAAGCAGTGCCAATAAAAAGCCTTAGCAGAACAATCTCCTTCTACTGATGGAAATATTCCAGGTAGTACCATAGACAATAAACTCCTGAAGTTCAAAGAAATACCCAAACATTCAGCGCTTTGATGCTAACTGACATATTGACCCTGAAAATCCACGGAGCAAGACCTTTTCCCCTATTGGTTATGTATGCAGTGGCAGGACTCAAGAAAGATGCAGGGCAGGGCAGGCAAAGATATTCTTCTATGGTACTTGCTCTCCTGAAATAAAGCTTTTAGGCAGGTATTTTGGCATCCTGTGTTGTCTTCCTTATCTGCTGCTAGGACAAAGTAAGTTAAAGGGAATTAGGGAATTAGCAATGAAAAAAGATTAAGAATCCTTCAACTGATAATAAGCACAGTCCAAATTTAAGAATCCAGTATGATTTGGTAATAATGTTGTTTTATGCATAGTAATGAGAATCTGCAGATTCTCATTTCCTGTCAACCAGCCAGATATAGTAAAAAAAGGATTTGTTTTGCTTGTTTACTGTCATGTAGCTGTTAGACAAATGTCTCATAGGACAAAAACAAACCTGTAAAATATATCCTCAAGTTTCCATGTGTAACAAATTATTATTCATAGAGAATAATTATAAACATTAGTGCCTTTAGTGATAAAAATAAAAAACATTACCTGATTCTGTGGTGTAGTCCCTGGGGCACTGGCTGAATTTTGTGTTGCTCCCTAGCAAATAAATACAAAATAGTTTTACAAAGGTGTTCCATTAGAAATAAATGGAACATAGGCACATACCACCATGTTTCTCTGCTATTCAAAACATATGCTAAGGGCTTTTTTGAGCTACAATCCAAGGAACATTTGGTGCCTTTGAGATACTTCCCAAAGGGAACAAAGCATGTGAATTTTGCTTTTTTGCCAAAACCAGGAAATCAAAAGAAATATCATCAGTACTCTCTGATCAATCTAATGGCTGAGACAAGTGTTTCTCCCCATTACGTTATTTTATTTAATAGACAGGGGGGAAGTAGTTTTGAAAATGGACGGCCTAGACAGGTATCCTTGTTTCACCTGGAAGAGAATTAATTTTCTTCTTAGTATAGTGTGTTCTTAGCTTAGTATGAAAGTAACACTGATAACAAACTGATGCTTTGGTTGTTGATAAGTACTGCTTCTTTACATTAAGGACTTGTCAGTTTCCCATGCTCTACTAGTGAGCAGGTGAACAAGAAACCAGGAGGGAGCAAGAACAGCCAACCAGAACTGGCCAAAGGGATATTCCATAGTAAAGAATATCATGTCCAATATATAAAATGGGGGGATCTGATCAAATGCCTTAGTGTTTCCTGCTATACTTTAGCAGAAAAATGACTAAATGTTACTTTAAACAGTCCAATCCTTAATGAATTCCAGCCTAACTCCTGTTAATCTAACATCAAACATCTAATATCTAACATAAATGAATTATCTTGTTCTCATTTACCATCTGTTCTTATTGGGCAACATGGCATTAAAAAACTGAAGAGAACCGCTGGTTGGCACTTGAAGCCAGTACTAAAGAAGAGCACACTCTCCTCTTTTTCCTTTTCTTAAAAGAGGCTAGTTTCTACTTTGGTTTGTTGTACCTTTGCCCTATATTCTTTTTTCATCTGGTAACAGCAAACGAGGGGAAAAAAAAGAACAGCAAGGACTAAATAACCTGTCCCTTCTCCTTCAACTTCTAGAAAATGCTCAAGAGCACTAGATAATCAACATACCCCAATTTAGGGAATTGAAAAGTAACCAAACACATCAAGTCCTAAAAAATCATTTAGAATAGCTTTTGTGTGGTTTCATTTTGTTGTTTTCTTTTGTTTAGTTTTGTGCTGAGTTTTTCTAAACAGCGAAGCAGCTTACCTGGATAACCTTTTTATTTGGTGTGCTTGCTGACTGCTCCAGAGTTTTGGCCTTCTTTTTTTCCTTTCTTTTTTCCTTATCAGCAAAAGTACCACGCATTTTAGAGATGATATCAGAGTCTGTTTTTGCATACTGAATACGCTTTTTTAAAGGAAAAACAAAGTATATTCTGCAGTTAATAATACTGAACATTTTGCACCACTTTTATTAACTGTGTATTTACATTTTTTTTCAGCAGGAACCTTTTATATTAAAAACATTGTTACAAAGTGTAGGTACACTTACAGAGTAAACAATTATCATAGTTATTTCTGAACACAATTACAGAAGTATTAAAAAAACCTTAATATGGAAATTACTAGCTCCATTTCTCTAACAAACTCTTTTTAACATCCGTCAAGGTAGCACTTACAGAGAGATACGTTTGAGCTACACAGAGGACATCTGAGAAAACTGGCACAACCTTCCATTAAAACTGTGAATTTTCAATCCTATTTTAAAGGGAGTTAAAATTTGACAGTGATTTCTCAGATCTCTGCAGAAATGTAAATTCAGCAAAACTCATATTTCTTAAACAGAAAAGGCAAGCATCCACCTTAATCCCAACAGGATTGCATAAATGCTGCTGTTCCTTTGACAAAGGTCCCCCACAGCTGAAGTTTAAGCAGATGCAGGTATAACTATACAAGTGTGCAACATTATTATTTATGCATACAATCTATTGTTTTTCCTATCAGAGACTACCTCAATACAAAACTACACAGCAGCTTAAGATTTTTTTAATGCTTTGGTGCTTAGAGTATATAGGATACAGGCAATGTTTGAAGAGAGAAATACATCTGAAAGCTTATGAAGCCTTCATCTTTGTGTTTCTTTTTGAGTTCTTCTGAGCACAAAACTCCTGAAGGATAAATGGCAGACTGAGCTTGCAAAATTCTGTTAAAGATTTAATTAGAGAAATATTTAATTAGTGAATTAGAAGATGTTAAGGCTAATAGCTTGTGGCTCAGTGGCACAACTCTCTTCAGTGCTCAAAGCCATGAGCTGAGAGCCAGAAGTCATGTGTCCATCCATCGCTGAAGTCGGGGGCTATTTGCATGTATTGTTACACCTCACCAACAGCTGCAGAATTAAGAGATGCCTAATTATCCAAGCAGGCAAGAACAAAGCAGGTCAATTGTGCTATTCTGCATGTTATGAAGTACATTACTAAATCATGTATCATGTTTCACTGAAGTTATACTAAAGTACAGTTACTTGGTTTGGTGATGTACAGTCAAGCAGAACTAGCCATCAATTAAAAAAAAAATCACTGGTCACATCTGGAAAGCAAACTAGAGATCTTCACCCTCCTCACCGTTACCTCAGAAAGCATCACATTCCAGCTACTCATCACAAATCTAAGAGTTAATGTTACTCGACATAAAGTAACTGAAAACTAATGTAATTTCAATAGCATGACAGAATTAATTTAACCAGTTCATGCAAGACATGATGAGTAAAATGAAAGCGTTTAAGATCTTAAAAACTTTAATCCCGCACAGAAAAACAAAAAGCCCCGTTAAGAAATCCTAATATTAAGTTCAAAGTGTATTGTAACTGCAGTCTCTTCAGCACCCATCCAGCTTGCACAAATGCAGATACTCATCAGGATGTGACCTGACTGAGTAATCATTTGATAACAACTACATATAATAGTTCATTCCCAAGGAGCAAGTATCAAAACACTGTATCACACCATTAGGGGATTTTTCTTCTTTAGAAGGTAACAAAGTCACTTACCATTGGTTTCCCATAAAACGGAAACCCTTGTAGCTGTCTCAAAGCATTGGTAGATGATCCAAGTTCTTTAAATATAACAAATGCCTGTCCTCTCATCTTCATGGTCTTTAAAGCCACAATGTCGACCACATGACCAAACTGTGAGAATAACGCATACAGGGACCTCTTCAGCTCTGGGGACCAAAGATGAAAACAGATTATAACAGGTTACATGCAAATACCCACTTCTACGGCATCTACTGTCCTTTGGGAACAATGTTTTTTACAAGTTTTAATTCACACAGTTGAGTACATGAGTTTGTCAAAACTGCTGCATCAGTACAAGTTTATTTGTCCAGGTTTTGTAAGCTAGTGTGCAATATCTGTTTTCATACCTAAAGGATTCAGGTAGTGAAGCTGTAGTGCCATCTATTTTACCATTCTGAGGGAATAACAACTTCATAAGGGTATGGAAACACGTATTTTCATACAAGTATCTACACACACTCTCTCTCACACAATCAAGTATGATGCACGACAGCCATCTCGGACTGATCAGAAAATCAAAACTGAAACAAGCAGCAGTAAAGAGATATGATGTCAAAAAAGAATGCAGCAAAATAACTACCTAAAACCTAATTAAAGTTGGAGATTTTGGTTGTAACTGTTTAATCAATTTTCTCACTCACATTAAGTATTTTTTCATATTTGGGATCCAAATGATTTTTGTATGAGACTACTACAGCTTACAGCTGCGTTGGATTTACTTTAATTATTTACAATCGCCTGAATACATGCCAAATTAAACCATAGTACTATCCAAATTAAGCCAAATAAATAATCTGTACTGTGTAATCATTCTAACACAAAAACCTTACATTTGAACTATTTTAGCAATGTAAGAATGCTGCCTCTTCTTTATTGCTGTTGAGACTTGGTAATACCTGTCCAGTATCACTTTCTCTACCTGCTCCGACTAATTAGTGGTACTTTTCTATTAAAAAAAGTTTTTCTATCAAAACACTTTCCCTACAAATTATTTTAAGACCTGTATTAAAATAGGAAGTAATTTGTGATCTTAACACGTAATTTAACACCCTATGTTTAACCCATGGCAATCCTATGATATTTAATCAGACCAAGAGCAAGGTGCTAAAACTGGGTGAGGGCAACCCCCAGTATCAATCAGTCCAGGCTGGGGGATGCAGAGCAGAGCAGCACTGGGGAGAAAGACTTGGGGTGATGGTGGAGAAGGGCCTGGACATGTGTGCTCACAGCCCAGAAACCAACTATGTCCTGGGCTGCATCCAAAGCAGGCTAGGCAGCACCCTGCGAGAGATGGGATTCTGCCCCACTCAGGTGAGACCCCCCCCCAGTTCCCCCCCAGTGCTGCATCCAGATCTGGGATGCTCAGCACAGGAAGGACATGGACCTGTTGGTGCAAATCCAGGAGGCCACCAAGTTGATTAGAAGGATGGAACAACTCTCCTATGGGAAAAGGCTGAGAGATTTCAGGTTGTTGAGCCTGGAAAAGAGAAGGCTTAGGAATGATCTAAGTGGCCTTCCAGAACCTGAAGGGAGCCTACAAGATGGAGAGAGGCTATTTACAAAGGCTTGGAGTGATAGGACAAGGGTTAATGGCTTCAAATTGAGAGAAGGCTTAGATGTGATATAGGGAATATATTCTTTACTGTCAGGGTGGTGAGGCACTGGAACAGGCTGCCCAGAGAGGCGGCAGATTCCCCATCCCTGAAAGCGTTCAAGATTGGGCTGTAGGGAGATCTGAGCAACCTGACCGATTGGGAGGTGCATTTGTTTGCTTTGGCTACTGGTTCATTGCAAGAAGGCGTTTGCCTAAAGCTCGGCTCATGATCACCTCCTGCTCGGCACTCGAGAGACCTCCGGGAGCTCCTGAAAGCCCCTCTGTAAGACAAGTGCCATGTGCAAGTGCATTACCAGGCCTCACTGGACAACCTCTCCATTCCAGAGGCGACCAGCAGACGCTCGTACCTTCCTTCTTGATCTTGTCATTGATGTTGTTGATGTAGATGGTGTGGTTCGGCCTGATGTCCATTCTCGGCGGCGCCTGCGAACCTGCCTGCGGGCAGAGCACACATGGGAGGCGTCAGCGGCGGCCGGGCCGCTCCGATCCCCGGGCTGCGACAGCTACCAACGCCGACGGCACGCCACATCCCCGGGCAGAGGCACCGCGAGCCTGGGGGACGGCTTGTCTGTCTCTATGTTCGCCCGCCCACAGGCCGCACATCCTCCACGCTCCTGCCCTTTCCGGGCGGTCGAGGGTTGCGACGGCGGGACAGGAACTCCAGAGAGGGAACCCCGAGCCAGCCCCTCCTTTCACCCACCTGGATCCTAGATCCTGGACCCCGGATCCCAGACCTTCTCAGCTCCCCTCTCCTGTCCGTGCTCCGGTATCAATGGCCGCCTACCACTCTCGCCCTGGCGGGGCGCAGCGCAGGCGGCGAAGCCGCTCCCAGAGCACTCGATGCACCGAACGCCGATAGCGCCGATGGGGAGCTGCTCGTGCGCATGGCCCGAGAGCAGCGGGATGAAAAGGATGGAACGGGATGAAAGCGACATAGGGATAAAAAGAGATAAAAGTTTGTTGTCGGCCGAAATGGGCATTTCTTGCCCCATTCTTGGGTTTGACTCTGTTCTGTCCTAATGGAGAAATAAGTAAAGACAAGTGGGGTTTGGTTGCTTTGTATTTTGTGGGGTTTGGTTTTGTTTGTTCTGCGTTTTGGGGTTTTTTTTTTGTTGTTTTGTTTTGTTTGGGGTTTTTTTGGG
>VRYO01001681.1:32269795-32302899 GCA_009812075.1 Sialia sialis | reverse complement strand
GAAAATTAGCGGCAGAACGGTATAACTGAGTCCCAGTGTCCCTCGGCCGCAGACGCTGTCCCCCTGCTCTCAGTCCCGGTCGTGGTGGGGCAGCTGCGGGGACAGAACAATGGCAGCGGCGGCCCGCCACGCGGCAGAGGGACAGAGGAGGGGCCCCCCTGCTGACCTGTGGAATGCGGCTCGGCGGGGTGTCCGGAGGTGGCAGGCTGGACCGGGAAAACAGCAGCAGCGCGGCGGCGAATGCGGCTCCCCGCGCTGGAACGGCGAGGTTGGGGTGAGGTCGCAGCACCCCACATCTTCCTGCCACGAGCACGGTGAAAGAGAGAGCCGTGTCCCCAGAGCACAATGAGCTGTCCCACTTCCTCCCCCACCACATGTCCGGTGTCCCCTCCTCCTTGTGTGTAGCCAACAACTTTATTAACATTACAATGGGGACAATTGCACACAGAAAGGAAGAACCAGCCCCACACCCTCACTTCTGAGTAGCACCAGGACACAGAAATGTATCAGCACTTACACCCACTCTAGTGCAGACATCAGGGCCCATCTTGGGGCAAACAATCCTCAGCATGGTTTTGCTTTCCTCACAGCCTGGACCAATTTCATTCCCATTTATCAAGGCAAACGACTCTGTATGGCTCTGGGGTCAGAGACCCCCGGCACAAGAACCTCAGAGAACATTGAAGGAAGCATCCACCAGCAATCTGAAATCCCGGAAATACTTTTAAAAATGGAACTCCCACCCCATTCCATTTTCCAGTTTAAGAGTCCTGTTAAGAAGAGATTAAATAAAGAAGAGAAGCACAAAACCTACTATCACCTAGTGTACCAACCACCCGTTTTCTATAGATTTTCATGACACCTGATGACTTTGCTAAGAAAATTAATTTGTATACGTAGAAACGCGTCCAGTAGCGGCAGGTGTTTCTGAGCACACAGCTCCCAGGTAAAGGATCCACAGGAGTAGCACAGAGCGATCCAAAAGTGCCCAAGAGAAGTTCAAGTTCTCGGCATTTGAGCAGGATTATTTCAAACCAAAGGGGCTCTACAGCTGCCCCTAGCCTGAAGTTGACAGGAACAAAAGGAGTTTGCCCTCCTGCCTCATTTCCCCCTCTCTCACCTTCCGTAGTTTTCGCACGCAATCTGAAGCTGCCCAGGCACAGAAGTCCCCGAGCCGGGACTCGCTCCGGGGCCTTTCCCTCAGGAAAGGGGTGCACATCCCTGCCTTCAGCACACCTCCAGTGGGACCCACCTGCAAAAGCTTTCCATCCCTTCTGCACTTCCAGCTGGCTTCCTGGAAAACTCCCCCCTTCATCCAAACCAAACTTCATCCCTCCCAAGGCTTTGATGAAGGCATTTCTGCAGGCTGCTGCAAGGGATTTAATATCTGTGAGGGAAGATTGCCTTGTCTTTAACGCTGCTGCTGGGTGATGGGCTCAGGTGGAATTCTCTGTGCTGCCAGGGCAGGCAGAGTCTGCCCTCCGGAGCGTCCAGCCGCAGCTGAGCAGCGCCGTGTCCAGACAGGCTTTCCCGCAGAGCCGGGTGAGTGCAAAGGTGCGCAAGGGCAGACTTCAAAGTACTGCTCCTGGTCAGTGCCCTGCTGCCTGAAACTACTTTTCTTTTCTTGCAATTTCTTTGGAACATCTTCCACCACCAATGTCGTACGTGGCCAGAAGTAGCTTTGCCTTACTGCTGCATATTTGTCAAATATCTTGATTTTGTATGGCTGTTTAGTGTTTAATTTCTATTTCAGTGGCTTAAACTTCCCATTTAACTTGTCTAAAGTCTTCACTATTGGAGAATTACTTATGTGATTAGTAAGATTTGGGAGTGTCTTAGAAGGAAAACTTCTAGGAGTAATACAGAAGGGAATTTGAGAGCAGAGTGTAAAGTTGAAGGGAATAAATTGCAAAGGAAATGTCCAAAAGCTTTGCTGTTTTCTGAATGTGCCTGTCAGGCACGAGGGTGGGTCACAGGGGTTTACCCTGATGGCAACACAAGCAGCAGACCTACGTGTGATGGGAGAAGTGAGCTCTGTGAACAATGCTGCAGGTACTCCCCAGCCCCTCACCATCACCCCTTGAGAGGCCCCCGGAATCACCCTCAGCTCCCCCCTCGGGCAGTTCTTTGCACCAGGAGCGCCAGGTGACACACAGCCCCCCTCCTCATCCTCACGGGCCGCACCTGAGGCTGCTGCACCTCGGGAGCTGTGTGAGGGGGGTGTGACCACAAACCCAGGCTTGGAGCCAAAGTGGGGCAGGGCCAAATGTAGATGGCCTTGGATGTTGATGCATGAACTAAGGTTCATAGACTGGGGAAATCTCAACAGGCTTTTGTATTTTATACACACACGCTCATTATAAAAGTAACATTTTTTAATAGTTAAAATATCAGTGGAAGTTACTGGCTAGCTACAGCAGTGAGCTTCATACAGCATCCCACCTTTATGGATTTATCAGAAGTAGCAGTTTCAGGTTCTTTCATCTCCTCCAAATGGAAAAGTCATTTTTAAACAAACTCCTCTGCAATTTTCTTATTTGAATAAAAGCAAGCACTGGCAATGACCAACAAGTGAAGAGGGAAGCAGAATATCACAGAGAGATGGCGGGATGGTTCCTGTGATTAGTGCACTGGAATGGAAGGGTTTAGGCATTCTAGGAAAGACAGGCTAGGAGAATGAGGAGGGGATGTAGCCCTCTACAGATATGGAACTCTGCCTGGGGAAGTACAAGGAGCCAGCTGAAAGCTTGTGGTTGAAGATGAGGGGGAGGGCAGTGGCTGGGATATTAAAGGTGACAGAGTTTCTATAGATACGTTGCAAGCAAGAGAGTTGGGTGATGTGAGCCCTCTCCAGAAGGAATCAGGAGACCTGACTACCCTGGACAAAGACAAGACTGAGGTTCTCAAGGACTTCTGTGCCTCAGTCTTCAATGGCAAGTGCTTCAGTCATGCTGCTCAAATTGAGAAAGGCAAATGCAGGGACTGGAAGAATGAACACGCTGAACCCACTGAGATGATCAAATTCAAGACCATCTAAGGAACCTGAATGTGCTCAAGTCATGGGACCTGAAGAGATACATCCCCAGGTCCTGAGGAGCTAGCAGAAGTTGCTAAGAAATTATCCATCATTTTTTGAAAAATTGTGGCAATTAGGTAAAGTCCCTGATGACTGGAAAAGGGAAATACAATCCCCATTTTTAAAATGGGGAAACCAGAAGACCTGAGGAATTACTTCTACCCAGAGCAATTGACGGTGCTGCACAGTCCATGAAGCTGCTTCTCCTGTCTGGCTCTCCAAGATCCTCCATTTCCATCACCATCCTCCTCAGTGGCTCCACAAGACTGCTGCTGCCAGCTCTGGATATTGGTGAAGATTCCCAGACATTTTATGGGCAAAGGAGTGTGCTGAGGACGTGTTGTGATGGTGTGGGACCTGAGCAGGACACACGGAATAATAAAGGCTGGAGATAAATACTGAGCAGGGCAGGAAGAGTTCAATTTCTTCCAATGGGCGTGTGGTTTGGTTTGGTGTGGTTTGTGCTGAAAAGACTGTCGATAACCCCAGGATGTTTCCATCAGTGCTGAGCATCAAGGCCTTTGCTGCTCCTCACATCATCCTGCCAGCAAATAGGCTGGTGTTGCAATTGGGAGGAGATAAACTCTTCAGAAGGGCTCGGCAAGGAAGGAGAAGCAGTGGGGTAGCCCTGTATATGAGGGAATGGTTTGGCTGTCTAGGAATTGACAGTGGTGATGAAAGGATCGAGGGTTGATGGGTAAGAATCAGGGGAAGAACAGATCCCAAAGTAGAAATCTTCCCCGACACAGAGCGAAGGCTGGCAGATTGGTAGTTCCCAGGGTTCTTTATTCTACCCTTAAAGCAGGGTGAAATGAAGTTTCCTGGATTGTCCACAACTTTCCTTCTATGACAAAGTGACTTGCTTGGTGGAAGAGAGGCTGGGGATGATGTTTACCTGGGCTTTTAATCTTTCACACCATTCCCCAAACTATTCTTGTGGAGAAACTGGCTGCCTACGGCTCGGACACGTCCACTGTTCACTGTATAAAAGGGTCTGGATGGCCAGACCCAGAGGGTGACAGGGGACAGTTTAATTCAGCTGGTATCCAGTTATCAGTGGAGCTCCCCTAGGCAGCACTGAGACCAATCCTGCTTCTGTCAGTGACCCGGAGGAGGGGACCCTCAGCCAACTTGTAGAGGACAGGATCTGCCAGAGGACAGGAAGACTCTACAGAGGTATCTGTAGAAACCCAGGGATTCAGCTGTCCCAGGCAGTTCCTGAAACCCCCTACACCCCTACCCCTCCCTGCCTAGCTGTTCTTACTACATCCTTTTTCTCAACTGGGTCCAGCACCGCCGCCACCACGGGGACTTGGAGCGGATGCTGGAGCACCAGTGGCGCTGAACACAGCCTGTCTGCCAGGCTTTCAGGGATCTCTGAAGCCGGGCGTGAAGCTGCCCCAGGAACCTTCCAGCAGCAGCGCTGTGTTCCAGCTCCACGGAGCTGCTGCTGCTGCTGCTTTCCAATACAATGGGGTTCATGATCACTACTAGTCTAGGTAGCAGCCTGGCTACCACCACAGATCTTCTGTGCTCCAACATCATGGAGCTGTTGCTGCTGCATGGTCTTACATCCTTATGTTTGACCTCTTCTGTCACCTCGTTCATGTCTGGCCTTGCCAACTCCACTCCAAGACACTGGGGATGCTCTCTGGCCCCCAGCAGCCTTGGCATAACATGCAGATCAGTGTGGACCACCCTGCCACTCCCCCTGCCCCATCGCCACTGCGCCAGCTGTGCCTCCAGCTCTTTGCGGTGCTCCTCGAAGAGGGCCTGCGAGTCCCAGCAGCTGCGGATGAACCTTGGGAATCGCCTCCTGGAGCTCATGGAGCTGCGTGGGGAGCTGCCATGGGGCAGCTCCATGTCTGATGATGTCCGTGCCCTGTCCACCTTGCTCTGCCTCTCCAGCCGGCCTCTCGCCGCGCTTGGATGCTTCGAGTTCTGACAGATCCTCTGCAAGAACCACAGATGGGTGAGACAAGAGCAGCTCCCCAGAACGCTCCACATTGTCATGCCACGCATGCCACACCAACTCACCCCAAACCCACACGGCCCAGCCCAGCCCACACACAGAAGCCACCTACCCATAGACACTTGTCCCGCAGCATGACAGTGACCAGGACGAGCTGCAGCACCACCATGGTGATTGCCACCAGCTCACCCATGGTGAAGATGTTGAGGAGCCCCATGGCACTGGCTGTAGCACTCCAGGTTACCAGCAGAGGCTGGTGAGCTCCCCAGAGACCTGCAGTGTTCCAGTGAGGGGAATCCAAGCCTGCTGGGATGGCAGAGGCCGGGGCTCCTGTCTGCCAAGACACTGCCAGATCATTTGTCCAGCACTATCTGCTCCTGTGGAACCACTTTATAGCCTGGCAGAGTCCCCTCTGTGACATCATGGGGCAGCCAGCCCCTCTTTGTGACAGCGTGGGGCAGTCAGAGCACCCTGTGTGTTATCCCAGGGCAGTCAGAATCCCCTTTTGGACACCCAGGAGCCCACAGGAGACCAAGAGAGCCCTTGCTGCCTTGGGCACAATGACCATGCATTCTGCTGGGCACAATGAACGTGTTGCCCTGCTGAAACCTTCAGGATTCTTTAAGTCAGTTGGGTCATAATACTTTCATTTGACATCATGGTTCTGTTTTCAGTTGTTGTTGGATCTGTAATTGCTGGGAGCAGGAGGAGGCTAGCTGCTTCATAAAATAGATCTATTTTGAATAGATGATTTGTCTCAATTTCATGAGACTCCACCATAAAAGGGCAGTAATCATGCAGCTAGTGCTGGGCACTGGTGAGGTTGGACCTCGAATCCTGTATTTAATTTTGTGCCCTGCACAACAATAAAGACGTTGAGGTTGCTGGAGTGTGTCCAGAGAAGGGCAGTGGAGTTGGGGAAAGGGCCTTGCGCTTTAACCCCAGCTGGCAATTCAGTGGGGAAAAAAAAGTGAGCAGGAAACTCAAAATGTGAGATAATTTAATAAATAGATACATATTTAAAAAATTTGAATGAGAGAAAAGAAACAGAAGAAATAAAAATGAAGTAAATGTTAATGGTTTCTCTGCACCCAACCAATGTGGACTCAAGTCAGACACTCATCATGGAATCACAGACTGGTTTGGGTTGGAAGGTTAAAGATCATCCACCTTGCCATGGGCAGGGACACCTTCCACTGTCCCAGGCTGCTCCAAGCCCCATTCAGCCTGGCCATGAACACTTACAGACAAAGGGCAGCCATAGCTTCTCCATGAAACCTGTGCAGGGCCTCACCACCCCCACAGGGAACAATTCCTTCCCAATATCCCATCCATCCCTGCCCTCTGCCCCTTGGCCTGACACTCCACGCCTTTGTCCAAAGTCTATTTCCAGCTCTCTTGAAGTCAGGGGCTTTAAGGTGTCTCCTTCTCCCCAGGCTGAACCCTTCCAGCTCAGCCTGTCTCCAGAACAGACAGTCTCCAGCCTTCAAACATCTCTGTGGCCTCCTCTGGACTCATTCTACCAGCTCCTGAAAGACTAAATACCATCCAGAGGGACCTAAACAAACTCAAGAAGAGGGCCCGTGGGAATCTCATGAGGTTTAACAACACTAAGAGCTGGTGCTGCATGTGGATCAGGAAAACTCCCAGTATCAAACCAGGCTGAGGGATGAAGAGATTAGGAGCCCTGGCCAAGACCAGCTTGGGGATGCTGGTGTATGAGTGGCTGGACATGCCCTGGCCCTGTGTGCTGGGCTGATCCCACAGTGTGAACAGCCTGGGGGGTGGAATTCTTCACTTCTGCCCTGCGTGGTAAGACTGTACCTGCAGTACTGCCTGTAGCTCTGGGGTCCCAGCACAGAAGCTGTTGCTGCCCCATGCATGAAAGTGTCCGAGGCCAGATTGGATGGGGCTTGGGGTAACCTGGACTAGTAGGTTTCCCTACCCATGGCAGGGGAGTGGAACAGGATGATCTTTATAGTGCCTTCCAACCCAAACCACAATGTTCTTCACCTCTAAGGACCACTGCTGCCAGCTGCTTTTGACGCATTTTATTTACAGCGACACAAAACGCAACAGCCAGTGAGGTTGTGAATCCCTTGTTTTAACTGTCCCTCCTGATCCCACCTTCACAAATGCATTCGGGATACAAAGCCTTTGTGGAAGCATCGTGCTGCTTTCGGATCTAGAGTGAACAGACGTCTCCCCACAGGGCAGTAGCATGGTTCAGCCTTGCTTGGTCCCACTCAGTGACTGATCAGGATGCTGCTGAGGCTCAGTGAGACAGGCTCTGGGTTCAAGTGTGTCCCAAAGGAGAAGCAGTTCCCACCACCACCAATAACCAGCAGCTCCTTCTCGTTTGGCAGAAAGACACTGCTGTGATTGTGTAGCATTAATGGCCACTCCAGGTGCTCCTGAAAAAGGAAAGGAACATACAGGACTTCACATGGTCCACCGTACCACTCAGGAATGTGGGCAAGAACAGATAGAGAATATAGAAAAAAATAACCCCTGAGGTGTACTCCTCTACTACACCTGCCCAGCCACCAACTTGCGGTTCAGTGATTTTTTAATGAGAGAACATGTCTTTGTACTCCCTGAATCTTAATGCTTTTCCTCCCAAGAAGGTAGCCAGTTAGTTTTTGATTCAATGTAAATCTTTGACATTCATGGCCTGTGGCATGGGGTTCCAGAGCTTACCTATGTAACTGGTAGGTTCAAAAGCCAAGTTTCACATAATTCAAAGCTAACAGTTCATAAGCAAAGGAAGATACCAATCCAACCACATCTGATTATTCAGTGCAAACAAAAGTTATATTCTTTTAGATACAACTTTACTATCACTGTACCTGTCCTCATTGCTGTCCAACAAGGGCAGTCTATTTTATCTAAAGGATATGAGGCCACTTATAACTTCTGCTACAGACAATAACTGAAAATGAAGCTACAATTAAGCACATTTCATGTTTTTATACCCTCAGCAAAATGCTGCAAGGCCAACTAGATGCACATATGCTGTCCACCATAAAAAACTGACCAGTCACAAATTCCAGTTTCACCAATGACAGGTTCCATATGTTTAGTTACCAAAAGAAAGTTGCTTGTTTACATAAAAGATAAATAAAAACTTGTCAAACAAAAGAAACGTTCTTACAGAATCACAGAATGGTTTGGGATGGAAGGATCTTAAAAAATGCTACCTCAGCCCACCTCCCTGCACTGGGCAGGGACAGCTTGCACTAGATCAGGTTGCTCCAAGCTCAGTCTAACCTGTCCTTGAACATTTGCAGGGATGGGCAGCTACAGCTTTTGTGGGCAGCCTTTGGCAGTGCCTCACCATACCATTCAAAAAAATTTCATCCACATACCTAGTTTGAAGCTGTCCTTTGGATGAAAACCATCACCTCTATCTACCTA
Source organism: Sialia sialis (assembly GCA_009812075.1). Lineage (NCBI taxonomy): Eukaryota > Metazoa > Chordata > Aves > Passeriformes > Turdidae > Sialia > Sialia sialis. Next base: position 32,294,434 of record VRYO01001681.1, on the reverse strand, counting down.
CAGGCCCGGCTAAAAAGACTGTCCCCATCTTTCTTACAAGTCCCCCTTTAAGTACTGGAAGGGGCTCTAAGTCCTCTCTCTCTCTCTCAAGGCTGAATAACCCCAACTCTCTCAGATCAGCTCCAGCTCTCTGATGATCTTTGTGGCCCTTCTAAGGATTTCATCCACCAGATCTGTGTCTTTCTTTTACTCAAGGCAGTATTATTTGAGATGTAGACCAAGTTTTGCCCCGAATATGCCAAAATCCTGCTGCATGGCACCACCTGTGTGACTGTTCCTCAGTGATTCATAGAAGCAAGTCACCAAATAGTTAAAGTTGGAAGGGTCCTCCATGCATCATCCAGTCCAACCACCCTGTTCTAAGCAAGCTCAACTCAAGTAGGCTTTTCAGTACCTTGCCCTGTCAGATTTCAAATATCTCCAGTAATGGAAATACAACAGGCTCTCTGAGCAGTCTGTTCAGCATTCAATCATCCTCACAGGAAGCTTTTATCTTCCAGTGGAGTTTCCAGTATTTCCATGCCGGCTTTTTTCTCATATTTCAGGCAACAGCTACAGCACACTGCAGTTTCCCCCAAGAAGTTCTCAAAGAAATTATACCTCAGACCTCCATAAACACTAACTTAGCCTGTGGTTTACCTGTTCCTCCACAGACATCCTGAAGTGACTATGCTTGTGCCCACTCCAGTTCTGCTGCCCCTTGTCTGAAAAAAGAACAGCTCCATGTTCCAGTCTTCTGCACATTCCCTCTCTCCCTCTCTTAACACTGCTACATTCTCTGTGCTGGGTAACAGCACTTTGGAATGAGATCTCATCTCTCCAAAAAGTTACTATGTTCTTTCACAGGAGGTTGCTTAGCCTGAAAGAAGAATTTCAGTACTTACCACATTAATGACATAGTCCAAGCAGAGACCACTCATTAAGTCAATGACAGTGACTCCTGGCACAGAGGATGCATGAAACCACACTCCACCAACGAGCAGAAGCTTTCCCTCATGCACATGCGCAGTATGTGAATACCTGCGAGTTCAAAATGAGATTGCACTCCATTAGCAATGGAGGCTGGTAGAGACAGGCTGAACATTCTCTGCTGAATGCTCTGAGCAACCTGTCTAGTTGAAGATGCCCCTAACTCATTGCAGGAAGACTGGACTAGTTGGCCTTTAAGAGGTCCCTTCCAAATCAAACTATTTTATGATGCTGTGAATGCCTTCTGCTTACCTTGGGATAAGAGGAGGGTGTGTCTCTATTGTCTGCCACTGAAAGCCATGTTCGTGCTCCCTCAGAAGGAAAACTGAACCCAAGGGCTGCTCAGCTGCTCCCAGACCTCCTGAAATCAGCACACCTCCTTCCCAGCTGCAGGCACTGTGAGAGTGGCGACTTTCTGGGACTGCACCCTCAACAGCAATCTAAAAAAAACCAAGTCCAAGCCTGAAGTTTTCCAGGATAAGTGTCTGCTTAATGTCCAGGCTTTTAAATGCCTTTTCCTGTGTGGTTGAGTTTTTTAACACCCAACCTTCTCCACATGTTCCTCTAGGGACTGCTATGTGCTTCCATTTATACTGTCTCTGGCCGTCAATGCATTTAATATAATCAGTCTTTAGAGGGTGTATTTATTTATTAGAGGTAACTTCATCTGCATTCTTGCATGCTACCTTCTACTTAAGACACACACCTGGGAACTACAAGTTTGTTTAGAAACACATGGACTAATGCAGTGTCCAGCAAAGCAGGTCATCAGTTGCTCAAACCACAGAGAAGGATAAAAGGTTCAACTGGAGGACTAAAATTCAGAAAGAAAATCTTCAGTGCAAGCACTAAAGAAAAAAAAGTAAGATCAGGCATCTAAAGGAATATCACAGCAAATAAGTGATGGAGAAAAAATTGGAGGCCACTTGGTCCATACCTTTTCCTTAAAACAAATAAAACTGTATCTGTTATCATCTGGATGGATAAATGTTTATATAATAGTTTCCAAAAGTCTGCAGTGACAAGAATTTCTCACCTCTTTAGCCAGCCTATTGTAGATTCAGCTAGCTTCACAAACAGCTTTCTTTAGTGTCCAGCTGATTCTCTGTACTATTCAAAGTTAAAATGGAGAACGATTTTTGTCTTCTTGCAGCAGTATTTTAGATATCAGAAGATAGATTTCTTTCTATCTTCAATCTTCTCCAGATTTAATAGCTAGAAGACCTTTAAAACCCCCTCCTGTGAGGTATGTGGCCCGGTCACTCTTGCTGCATACGTCCATACAGCTGTTTTACACCCTGTCCATCCAGTTTCAGCAATCAGCTTTAGGTATTTTACAGTTCTGCTGAGGTTAGGAACATCGCAGAAAAAAAAAGAAGCAATTAATGTGTCTACCAGATAACATTCCTGGTTATATATCTGAAGACACAATCTAGGCCTCCCACAACAGTGGGACATTGCTTACTCATGTTGAGTTGTGACCACTGCAGCCATGAATCTCTCACCCTGTAATGGTGCCATGAACAAGATTGGGCTCAAAGAGTTACAGTAAACAGAATTACACTGGGCTGGGGGCCAGTAAGTAAAGGAGGGAGTAAGTCCTCTTTCACTCCATTTCCTTTTGTGACACATTCTGCAATCTAGTTGACTGAGACAAATCAGCAGATGTGGAGGTGCTTTTGATTGTAGCAAAGCTTTTTATACCGTCTCTAACAGTATCCTTCAACAAAAATGTCCGGCTTGCAGCTAGACAAGTCCATGATGGGAGAGGTGAAAGAAGACAGAACCAGTATGTTCTCAGTAGCATCCAGGAACAGGGCAAGAGGCAATGGGCACAAACTGACACAGAAAAAAATACACTTAAATATAAAACCCCCTCATATTGCTCTACCAGGGTGGTTGAGCACTGGAATGGGTTACCCAAAGACATTGTGGAGTCTCCCTCTATGGAGATAATCCCATCTGGACAATATACTCAGCACCCTGCTCTAGTAAGACCTGTTTTAAGCAAGAGTGCTGTATGACTCCAGATGTCCCTTCCAACCAATACTGTTTTGTAGAGACTATTCGACTAAAAAGCTGGGTGTTTAGAAGTTATCGGAAGCCTAACCCCATGGAGTACACCCTTACCGCAGTGTGGGAGAGCTCTGGAGTGTGCAGGAAATACCAATCCCCGAGCACAGGCTCCCGAGCAGAGCGGCCACCATACACAAACAAGAATTGCTCACCTATGGAAACAGACAACCAGGTGGGAACAGAAGTCAGAATCTGGTATGCCACAAAACCAAAAACTTCTGTTTACATAGAAGGGAAGCTTCAAAAAGGGGGCAACAGTACTTTGGATAGGTGTCAAGGACATGCATTCACTGCACTATGCCCTGTCCTTTCACTGATTCAGAACAGACTGTGCAGATAACACTAGGGATGGTCACTTTCTTCAGCTACAAAGCAGTATCAGGGCAAAAATAAGATGAAACAATACAGTTTGACAAAGACAAAACCCAATGCATTATTAATAAAGTTTTATTTACTCATTCAGCATTTGCTTTTTTGATCTAAAATTCTGACTGGAAGGCAGAACACTAAACTTTGCTACAGTGCTAATTAAACACTGCTCCACAAATGCAAAGTGTGCTCCAGACTAGACTAACAACTGCCTAAAAATTCCCTTCTCCTACCCTTGGAGAGTTCCCTGCCAGCTGCAGGAATGGGACTCCTTAGGAAAGGACAGCTTTCAGCTCCTGAATGCCACTGCTTAAGTTTTTGCCCCTTACAACCAGGAACGTTTAACAGACTAACCTTCAGCTTGCTATTGCAGGACCTGATTCCAGAGCTGTTCACAACTACTGAGTGTTTGTTAACTGCTACTAGAAAAGTAACATTTCCTCTGAAGGATTTGATAAAGAACTAGGGATCCTTCAGAGAGAGTAAAACTTATTTCTGGCATGATCAAGCATGAATAGCTTCAGCCATATATAATCTCAAAGAATCAGTCTTCCAGAATGGATTACAGCAGATTTCAATCCTACTTGCCACCAGGGATTACGTAGACAAAATTAAAAATCACCACATTTCAGGTCTCAAGAAGAGATCTCAAAGCCTCTTAATTTCCTTCCTACTGCCAGGCTTGAGAAGTGGTCAATATGAACTTCATGAAGATCAACAAGGTCAAGTGCAAGATCCTGCATGCTTACAAGCCATTTCCATTCTTTCCAGGCTTTTTACCTTTGAAGGTTATTTCAGTCGCGCTGTGTCTCCAACGCGAAGCTGCTGCTTCAGCAGCAGGCTGCAGACTTACAAGCTCCACTGCAACATCCTCTGGGCCTGAAGCATTACAGGTTTTGGGGAACTTCAGCCACAACATTCCCAAGCCCGCGCTTGATGGGGATGTTCGTCCTCCTAGCACCAGGGCCAGAGTGTCTGAGAGACAAGACACGGTGTGGTACAACCTCTCACCTGTGGAGATACAAAACGTCATGGTTCACACAGGTTTTTTTTCCAAGAAATTTATAATCACCTTAATTGGAAAAGACCCTTAAAGATTATTAAGTTCAACCACTCCTCCAGCATTCTCAAGGCCAAAACTAAACCATGTCCCCAAGAGCCACTTTCACACAGCTTTTAAATCCTTCCCGGGATGTGGACTCCACCTACCTGGGTAGCCTATGCCAGGCATGGACGACACTCTACTGAGAGACGTTTTTCTCAATATCCAACCTAAACCTCCCCTGGCACAGCTTGAAGCCATTTCCTCTCATCCTGTCCCTTGTGTTCTGGGAACAGAGGCTGACCTCCACCCGGCTACAACCTCCTTACAGGTAGTCATAAAAAATGAGGAGCTTCCCCTTGAGCTTCCTTTTCTTCAGGTTGAGCCCCCACTCATCCAGTTCCCTTGGCCACGACTACAATGAGCTTACAGCAGTGGTGGATGAGAGAAGAGAAACACATGTCATCTGCCTGGACTTGTACAAAGCATTTCCCAGTCCCACCCAGCACCCAGTCTCCAAACTGGAGAGACCTGTATTTGACAGATGGACCATTTAGTGGATTAGGAATTGGCTGGACGGTCTCAAAGAGTCATAGTCACCAGCTCAGTGTCCATGTGGAGACCAGTGATGAGTGCTGTTCTTCAGGTCTCCACAGGGACCAGCACTATTTAACATGGACAGTGGGATTGCGGGCACCCCACACATTTGCCAATGACAAGGAGCTGTGTGGTGTGGTCATGCACTGCAGGGAAAGGGAGGGGCATCCAGAGGGACCTGAAGAGGAGAGGTGGGACTGTGCCAGCCTCATGGAGTTCAGCAGGACCAAGGAAAAGGTCCTGCACCTGGGCTGGGGCAATCCCAGCACAAAAACAGAATGGTCAGAGACTGTATCAAAAGTGGGTCTGGGGAAAAGGACTTGTAAGCATTTGTGGAAAGTTCAGTGTGACTTGGCAGTATGTGCTCACAGCACAGAAAGCCAGCATGTCCCAGGCTGCATCAAACCAGCAGGTCGACAGAGATGATTCTCACCCTCTAATGCTGCTTTTCTGAGACCCCACCTGGAGTTCTGCATCCAGGTCTGGTGCCCCCAGCACAACAAAGGCATGGAGCTGTTGGAAAAAACTCAGTCCACTGGCTTGATCACATGGCTGAAACCCCTCTGTTCTGAAGACAGGCTGAGAGGGTCTGAGTTGTTCAGCCTGGAGAAGTGAAGGCTCCAGGCACACCTTAGCACCCCTTCCAGTGCCTAAAGAGACTCCAAGAGAGCTGGAGAGGGACTTTAGAAAAGGGCCTGCAGTGACAGGACAAGGGGAAATAGCTTCCCACTGACAGAGGGCAGGGTTAGATGGGATACTGGGAACCAATTATTCTCTGTGAAGGTCATGAGGCTCTGGCACAGACCGCCCAGAGAAGTGGCTACCATTTGCCTGGAAATATTCCACACCATGCTGGATGGGGCTCTGATTAACCTGGTCTAGCAGAAGGTGTCCCTGCCCACGGCAGAGGGTTGGAGCCACATGATCTTTAAGGCCCTTCCAACCTAAACCATTCTATGATTCTATGACTCCAGCCCTTCAATGCCTCTCTTTCTTTTAGATGCCCAGAACTGGACATGGCACTGGACTCGAGGGCACTGCAGTGCCCAGCAGAGAGGGGTAATCACTGCTCTGGGCCTGTGGCCACACTGGGCTGCAACCAGCCAGGTGCCATTTGCCTTCTTGCCCACCTAGGCTCATGTTCAACCAATGTCAAATAGAACCCCCAGGCCTTTTTTCAGCTTTCCAGTCACCCTGTCCCCAGCCTGGGGCCCAGCATGGGGGTGTGGTGACCAATGGGCAGGATACAGCATTTAGTAACTAGCTCTCTGTGACAACCAGCATCGCTGTGCCATGACATCACTTCTTCACTGGACTTTCTTTCACTTTTAGCACAAAGACATCCCCCTTGCACTTGCCATCGGAATGGGAACTCACCCCATCTTTTATCAGGAATTTTCTGTGTCACACTGACAGCTTCCCAGTAGCCTGCACGCTTACTCAGCATATGGAGATTTCTCACGCGGCAGTGCTGTCCACGCTCCTCCCCAAAGCCTCCCGTGGTAAGAATCACATTGGGTTTTACAAGAACAGAGCAGTGACCGTAACGTCTCAGGCCAGGAATTCCTGAGAGCCTTGCACATACTGCTGCAGGGACACTCCCAGCCATTCCAACAGGACCAGCATGACGAGGAACTGAAAGCCAAAGAAAACCAAAGAACTTATGCACAAATACAAACCAAGGACTACATTTTATGTAAGAGATTAAGCATGTCACCTTTCCAAGATGACCACTCATCTTTTCAAGAATCAAAAATTGAGAAGCAAGGTTGACTTGTTTCTGTGCACACAGATAATCTGACACGCCCTAGAAATCAGGATGCAATGGTTAAAACTACTACTGTAACAACTGTAACTTCTACTCACTCAGCTCCTGCAATTCTAGACTGCTTTCATGGGGCAGATGTAAGACTGGCCAAGTGAGTGCAGTGTCCCAAACTGCTGCAGCAAGATATGAATCACTGCAGTACCTTCAAAAGGAGCACCACTGATTAAGCCAATATTTGGTTACATGAACAGCAAAGAACAGCAGAAAAAAGTATTTTGGGAACAGAAATTCAACAGGTACAATGGCACCCACAAGTGATAACAAAGCAAAGTACAGCTTCATGTCAGAACTGTTGTGGAGGAGTGGAGAAAGCTACCAGACAGCAGCATCCCATCTGCCCCTTCCAGCATTTCAATATCTCCAAAAACCTCCCAGAAACGCCTACAGGAGATTAAGGAATTCTGTGAACACTACATGGTGTGTACCTGTCGTTCTGGGTAACAGCGGGGTCCAGGGAGGTTCCATCCCCTTTGATGCAGCCAACACAAAGTAATGAGAACATTTCAGATGCCATTCCTGTAGCAAGCCCAAAGTAAAAAACAAATAAACAAACGAACCAAGAAAGGAAGAACAAACAAAAACCGATCCCCTTCAAAATCCTAGAGCAAACAGTAGTAAGGACCTCAGAACAGCCAGGGTGACCAAATCAAACACCAACCCTAGCACTGTTTCCATCAGTGGTCAAAATCAGAGGGGCAAAACTGAATCAGAGAAAAATGCTGGGTAAATACCTCTCTCACTCCAGCTTTCAAAAATCTACAGCCCAGAGATGATCTAGGCGAGAAGCTGTGTCTTTTATTCAACAATCCCTGAAGGATTTTTCATCCATTAACTTAACAAGTTGCTCTTTGAATTCACATGAACTTTTAACGTGGCCAACATGCACCCAACAAGCATATAGCTCAACTATATATTGCATGGGAGCGTTTTTCTTTTTGGAATCAGTTTTATGCTTCTCAGTTCTTATCATAGAAGGAGTGAGGTCCTTATACCAGAGGGATTAAGGTTTCTTAAAGTTCTTGGAATAGAAGTGATTCCAAAGAAATCACAAATGTTACGAGGTGCAACATGGTCTGTGCTGGACAATAATACATCATTTTCAGTCTGGCCTTGGAAACATTCGGAGGCAGAAGCACAAGCAAAAGGAATGTACAGGAAGCCAGCAGCAATGAGAGTTCACTCTGGCGTTTATGAGACACTAGGGAATTGAGTGTGTTCACTCCCACAGGGTGGGATATACTCAGCCAACTACGTGATTAGCAAGCATAAACATGAATTTAAAAGCCACAAGTACTCATGTTATCAGCTTCACTGCCCCAACCCATATTAGAAGTAAAAAGCATCTTTTGAAAAGTGACATCCAGAAATTAACGTAAATGCTGAAAATGGAAGAATCCACTATTAGTCCCTAAGAAAATTTTTCTAAAAATTGTTTGCCTCTACACTGGGTGTCTATTTTATATTTCTTACCTAATTTGACCAAGCTTGTTTACAATAATACCTGGATCTTACTTAATCTTTCTCACAAAGGTTAATTGAGCTCTCTGTTATCACACTGTTTACCCCTGTGAACATTTCCAGCTCAGACTCGTGCACATTAACCTCCTCTGTAAGGAAGACAATACCAAGTCTTTACCTTCCCACTTTATGAGCAATAGCCTTGACCTGCAATTCTGGCAGACATTTCTAAACCTCTTAGCAAATCTGCCACCACTTTCAGTCACCACTTTTACATTCATATAGCAGAGCAGGTCCCACCATGTTAGCAAAATAAATTCAAGCACATTCAACTGTTTTCATACTTCAGTTATTAAATTTCTAAAATTATAAACAGAGAACCATAAAATCAAAAGGAAAACTTCTAGTAAGTATTCCACAGGATATTTAGCTCAAAGTTACTATCTTGCACTTATCTTCACTTCTAGACTTCAGATAGTCAGAAACTTTGCCAGTAGTTAACACAAAAATGGCAAGGAACAGAATCATGATTGAATTTCAGTCGTTAATACACAAAGTCAGACCAAAAAATATGCAAAATTAGAAACCTGTTTCCAACAATGACATATAATAAAGCAGTCTATGGAAATGGAAGAGAGCAGGACAAGAACATCTGCTTTCCCCAGGAATGGTCTCAACCAACTGCTGTCAGGAACAGCACATCAGATACATATTTATGTATGCAGTCATCCTTAATGGATTTCTCTTTCATTAAAGTAGTTGTCCCTTGAATATATGCCAATTTTCAGCATGTACAACTTCTTTTATACTACCAGGTAATTTGCTATGGCAAGCCTGTCTCCTTGAGAGACTGCTCACAGGAAGGAACATGTAGCTTTTCTAAGATCAAGGAGAGCCTTCCTCCCATGCTGTTTGCCCAGGAGCACCTCATGGCCTGTGTGTTAACCAAGCTGATCTAACGTCCCTTCTGCCTCACCTGTGCCTCAGCAGCTCTATACACAATTGCAGCCATAAGAAATTGCAAATACCTTATGATATCAAAGCCAGGTCCCCCATCTTCAGAAAAACGGAGGATTACCTCATACTCATCAAAAGGCTCCAAAGTCTGCACTCTTTGCTGCTCATCTTCTGGAACACAACAGGTGAAAAACTCATTCATATCCATGACACTGCACTCAGTCCAGCCCTAAAAGAACAAATCCCTCGCAGTTATAACCTCTGTAAGGACAGAAATTCACTTTGTTGTTAATTTCATAGTTGTTGTTGTTGTTTTGTTTGTCTTGTTAGATATACTAGTAAAGAACTATTATTCCTATCCCCATATCTTTGCCTGAGAGCCCCTTAATTTCAAAATTATACTAATTCAGAGGGAGGGATTTACTTTCTCCATGTCAAGGGAAGGCCTTGCTTTCCCTAGCAGACCCCTGTATTTTCAAACCGGGACACTCACTTCCCACAGGAAAACAAAGACCCTAAATTAAACACCCGCATGAGCCACTAAGACTGTCTAGCTAAAGCAAGAGCATCCAAAAAACTGGTGAAAATAGATTTCTCATCTGTAAATTCTTCAAAACTTAATTTATCACATCAAAAGTTTCAGAGGAACCCATTAATCCCATATGAGACAGTAGGCTGCAAGCCAGCTTGAAGCACCTTCTAATGCTGAGTCATACTACCAGAGAAAGCAGTACCTCAGCCCTGTTTGCTGAATCAATTACTGACCAAGCACTCAGTGTTCCAATCCTTCTCAGATGAATCATGCCTCATGCATGCCCTGGAGTTGCTGCTGCTGCTCACCTTCCGCAGAAAGCGCCTCTGCTGCGCCTCGCAGTCCGGGTACCGTGCCAGCGAGTGCAGGGCAGTGTTCAGCTGCCTGAAATGCTGCTGCATGACATGTCCAAAGGGGTCCTCTGGGTGCACCTGCTCGTACACCAGGAAGCATGCCTGAGGGAAATGCTCTGCTGCCCACTGAATCAAGGCATCTGACCTGTTGGGAGATTGTCCATAAGAAATTAAACTGAGGGCCCACTCATCACAGACAGATGCAGTGTACCTTCCTGCACCATCACAAAGCTGCTATTAAGGCATCCTGACAAGTGGCAATACACTCAGAGTGCAGTGCTGAACATCTCCTCGCCATCTAAACAGATAATTCAGGGCATGAGAGAATCAAAAACCTCAAAACTGCTCATTTGAGATTTTTCTTTTTATTTTCCTTCATTTTAAGATAGCATGTGGACATCAATTAGATCATCATAATTACGATGCAGGGAGGTATTTGGGACACCAAATAAAGGATTCTTAAGGCTTTAGTTCCAAGTGAACAGGTCTCTGAACCCAGGATGATGCACTCAGAAAGAAGCTTGCTGTTTTCCCTTTTCCACTGGGTAAGAGAGGAGAACCCAGCTGACCTGGTGTTGTCCATGTAGGTGAGCACCACCTCTGCCATGAGGAGGGTGGGGATTTCATTGCTCAGTCCTGCTTCCTCCAGGGTTCTCTCCAGCTCAGACAGGTCTGATAAATCCACTCCCAGTAATTTATAATCCTCTCCAGAAAAGGTAACAGCTCCTGGGAGACAAAAATAATACAACCTCACTACGGTGCTGCTGCAATACTGAGACCAAAAAGAGACAAACATGAAAATCAAACCCATGGGCAATCACTCACAAGGCTATGTCCATCAACTGTATTTCTCTGGAACATGTGCAAGAAAATCCCCAACACTACATGACCCATGAAGGGATAGTGCCACATGATCCATTAACTGCAGGTCTAGAACTCCATTATTCTAATGCAAATTTCACCTACCGATTTCTCATAGAATCGTTACACCTGCTATAAAAACAAAATTTTATTACATTTACTTTAAGAGAATTTTTTAGAACTACTGTAATTCAAAATCAAACCTAAAAGACTCTCATTTATACACCTTTCACTTTAGGCTAAGAAAGCACCCTTTCTTTGATAGAATTTCAATGGTTTCCCTCACAATCAAAAAAGATTTCCTGGGCTTAGTTGATTTGTTTGTTAAACAGATTTTATTTCTATAAAACGGCACTGAGTCCTGAAACTGCACATGCCAGCTCTTGGTAAACACCAGGACCTGACTCACAGATCACCATCCTCAGAAATAAGTTCCAGTTTATGACCTGCAAGCATTACCATACCTCTGTACCCCATCAGAATATGATAAATTACAGCCTGTTGACCCTTCCAGGCAAAACCACATCATTAACAAAGCAAACTGGAAAGTACCTTTAGAAATCACCTCCTCTGTCTCTGCAATCCAACAACTGCATCTATCCTGAGGACAGTCAACTTACACTGGAGGCAAAATGGCCTTTCTCCATGAGAGAGTTCTGCTCTAATTTCTTCTAACTTGTGCATTCATCCTTTGCTGACCTCTGGACACAGATAACAGGGTATTTCTAGCTATCTGACACCCTTTAAGTACCTGAAGATTCTTGCTATGGACAGAGCTCCTTGCAACAGGACTCTGCCAATATTAAAAACGTGAATGGATTCAGGAAAAATATTAACAAACTCATGGAAGAGTTAGTCACTAGGACGTGGGAGTTAGGAACTCACACTCTATAGCTGTCTTCCATCCATATTTCAATTGATTAATAACATCTAAATGCAGCAGCTTACATACATCCCTACTGCATTTTATTCCATATTTTCCAGACTATTTGTATACGTCGTCAAACTCCTACTCTCATTCATCTTATTGCAAGCCCCCATGTTTCCTGCAGGTTCATTTTCTGTAGTGTATCATCTAGAGCATTACTGGAAATGCCCCAGGAAAACAGATGCAGGAAAACTTCCAGTGATCCCCAAACTCTACATTCTTCCTTTTGTCCCTTAGCACTTAGCTGGCCCAGTATTCTGCAGTAGTTTCACAAGGCTCATTTTCTCCTGCCTTGGAGGGCAAAAAACAAAGGCAGGAGACATAACTAATTTTTTATTACAGTCAAGGCACTTAAGAGTCAAATCTTCTCTCTTACCCATTAAGCTCATCAATCATTGTATAATTTTGGGTGAAAGGGACATTTAAAAGTCATCTTGTCCAAATATTTTCTCATGGCAATTGTCTGTGTCATATTGCTCAAAGCTTTGTCCAGTCAAGCTCTATCTCCAAGGCTGGAGATTCCACTACCTTTCTAGCCAACCTGTTCCCATTTTTAACTACTCATGTGGCGCAGCCTCTCCCCCAACATTTTCATTGTACATCACTGGAATTTCCTTTTTTTCACAACTTTCAACCATTGTCCCTTGACTATCTGCTTTATGCTTCCAAGAAAAGTGTGGCTCTGTCTTTCCTAACCTCTTGCAATAGGTAAGCTGGAGAGTGCTCTAAGACTCACCTTCCTCCCAAACTCCTGCCATGGCTGAACCAACCCAGTTCCCTCAGCCTCCCCTCCTACCTTACCTGCTCCATCACTTCATCATCCCATCACCTCCCACTGGACATGCTACACTTTGCCACTGTTTTTGGACCAGTATGCTCCAAGCTGTACACACCCTTTCAGAAATGGCAACAGGAAAAAACTGACCTTGGTTTGATATAATCAGCTCCTGACAAATCCATCCTGGCTTCTTGTTACCTCCCAACACTTACAAATGTTTTGTTTCAATATTTTTCATAAAATGAACCTCCTTTTCATCTACAATTTCATAGCTCCTCTACTATAATCTCTCACTTTCTGAAGGCTGAAGCTATGTTTATTTCTTCTAAACATTTTGTGCAAAAAAATATCTTCCATTAATGCCATACCTATTCCTTCCCCTCCAGTGTCTTCCACCAGTGCTGACAACTCCTTCATTCCTTTGATCAGAGCAGCTTTTTGGCATGCCACATTTGGGAAATCTACCTCATATACCACAGTGTGCTGCAGAAGGCCCACATCCTTCAAACGGAAGTATAAAGAATCAAAGCCAGCACCTAAAGAGAGGATCTGCAGAGAAAGTATTAGAAAAGTTATACTCAACTCCAGCCACATCTTGAGCATCTAGATGTGAAAAACATTAAATATCATCTGTAGAGTGATAAAATCAAGCAATCTCCTGCAAGAAGCAGAAGAATTTTGTGTACATATTGCCCCCTCACAGATACTTCTGCCAAAGTGACACATGCACAGCCACAGTACTGCCAGTCAGATTTCTGTGCCCTGCTGAGAATGGATCCCAACAGATGCACTAACAAGTCACTGCCCAGATGCCATAAAGACTTTACGTACATTTAGTGATAGACACCAGAAGCCTCAGAGAAAATGTACCTGTGTCCTGGATAGCCTTTGTGTCTTCAGCAGGAAGTCCTGAACACAATGATCTACAGCACGGGCACGGATGTAATAACCCCTGTAGGAGCAAACTCAGCTGTGATCACTGTCCAGGAACCTGATTCCTCCAGCACTGGCAACTTCAATTAAAAAAAAAAAAAAAGATTTCTTTTCTCTAAGCTTCTACCCAATAATTCCCTGTTTACAGACCTGCACTGGGAGATGATTTTGTCATCTCTAGAGCTTGCTAATAAATACAGATCTTCTGCAATCAGTGTGCATATTAACTATCAGGACAATGGATAACCCAGAGAAAACATGCAGACATCCCAGCTGGACCTGTTATGTTTTGCATAAGTAAATATTTGCTGAATAAAAATGTATGAATCCAGACAGTGAGGATGCTCCCTGGCAATGCAGATGGCTGATGCCCGAATTCCTGCCCCAAACCATATGCCACAACAACAAAATGAATGTGTGCTAATGCAGTGAGAAGGGAACAAAAAAGGGAGGAAAAGCAAAGTCAGAGAGGAATTCTGTTCTCTGTTTTTTTAATAAATGGAACTAAGTCAGACTAACTGATGGAAAGGATTTACCATTTACCATGGACTGATGCCTGCAAGCTTCTGCTTGAACACCACTGTTTGATTTTCCCCGGGACAAAACTCCTTTGGCAATACACAGTCATTTGAATTGCATCAAACTACTCACCTCGAATTATGTCATTTCCATATCACCAGCCTAGAGCCCTCTGCAAACACACATTAAAACATTCTCGTGTCTTACAAAGTTCTGGAGAAGTCCTCCTGGTCAGACACCACTGACTCAAAAGAGATTGCTTCCCAGAACCACCAAACACCTTACAAAAAGTGTATCATTCTGGAGAATTAATGAGAAAACTATTGGTGTTATTACATTATTAGTATGTTTTCAAATAGTACGAAGTTTTCAGCACATTGAACACTGGAGTTAGGGACCAGCCTGGTGGCATATTTTACTCAGGACAATGCATTCAGTTTTGCTCCAGAAGCCATCTAACATTATACTAACAGTCTAACAAGGTTACACTACTGCAAGACAGGGCACTGCACATCGCCACTTTGCCATTCGGTGTACTTTGCTTCAAATGTGTTTGAGAAGCTGTGCCTTGCCCAGCTGACTGCTCCAAGCATGCGGGTTTGTGATGGAAGGGACCTTAGGCTGGCTGCTCTTGTTCCACCCTTCTGCCATGAGAAGGGACACCTTCCACTGGACCCAGCTGCGCCGAGTCCCATCCTGCCTGGCCTTGGGCACTTCCAGGGATGGAGCCTCAACTTCTCTGGTCCGCCCGAGAGCCAGGGCCTCGCCACCCTCACAGGGAAGACCTTTCAGCTTAAAGCCATTTCTCCCCAGTCCTGTCACTCCTGGCCCCACCGCAATCCGAGATCCCCTCCACGCCCCGCGGCACCGGGGCTCAGCAGCAGGCGCAGTGAAACCTCTCAGTCCTCACCGGTGGATAAGCGGCGCTCGCCGCCGCCGCCGCCCCGCCAGAAGCCGAAGGAACTGGTCCTGAATATAGCCCCGAGCAGCCGCCGAGCACTTGCTGACGGCGCTGCTGTCGCCGGTGCGCTGGACCTGCCGGGACAATGACACAGCGCTGTTGCTTCCCACCAACATCGCGTCCCGAGACGGGACGGGAGGAGAGGGCAGCGCTCGCCACCGTCCAAGCCCGCTCCATTCCACCCTCCGCTTCCCCTCGCTCTCCGAAGCCGGCGGGCCGAGGCTCCCCGGGTCGCTCCCCGCGGCAGCGGGCACCCGGAGTCACTCGCGGCCCGGGGGTCACTCACAGCCCGGGGGTTACTCGCGGCCCGGGGGTCACTCACGGCCTGGGGGCCTGGACCCATCCCGTGCACGCCGCACCGACCGGAAGTGGGGGCGCAGCGCCGGACGCAGAGAGAGGGGAGCGCGCGCCCCCTCGCGGGCCAGCCCCGGCACCGCCGGTGCCTCCTGCCGGTGCGAGGGCGTCGTTCGTAGGGAGCGCGATGGAACGCACCGGGCATTGCGCACCGGGCATCGCACACCGGGCACCGCACACTGGGCACCGCGCACCGCTCTCCGGGCACCCGGGCACTGCGCACCGGGCACCGCACACCGGGCATTGCGCACCGGGCATCGGGCACCGCACATTGCTCACCGGGCACCGCACACCGGGCACCGCGCACCGGCGGCCGCGGCGCAGTGAGCGGTCTGCGGGGCTCCGTGCCGGGCTCGCTGCAGCGGGGCGGCGTTCTGTGCCGGACGAGCCTTGGCAGCTCGGCGCCGGCGCTGTCCCCTGTGGGTGACGATGGCACTGATGAGCACGCGCTGCACGGCTGTGCTGGGCACCCAGCTGCGCTTCCCAGGCGGGCAGTGCTGAGAACACATGGGCAGCGATAGACAAGTGTCCGTGGCAGCCGTGTGAATGTTTCATCTTATGGCTCTCTAGGATTTTTACTGGGAGTTACAGAGGAGCCGTGGTAGTCTGAGATATGTGAGATGCCACGGGTGTTGCACATGAGGTTCTGTTCAGTGTCTCCACACATCCTGCAATCCACGAATTAGTGTATTTTGCTCTAAGTCAATGAAAGTCTCAAAATGTCACTTTTAAAGAGACTGGTCAGTACATATATTTATAACTGGGACCATAAAGCTCAGTCCTGAGCCCAGTGCTAGATTTAATCAACAACCACACAAAAGAGTTTCTCTGGTGTGTATTTTATTAGTGTTGCCTTCCAGGTGATTCCTGGCAGATGCTGAGGTACCAGCAGTGAGGCCACAGAACCTTACAGGAGCTCCTGTGTTTCTATTTGTATTCTAGATGTGTGTTCAGTTCCTGCAGGCATGAAGGCCTCCCTTTCTTTTGATTTTTTTCCTAACTGTGCATCATTTTGTTGGTCGTGTCATAGCTCTGGGAATTATATTTTGCTTTAGTTACAGGTTAAAACGTATAAGGAATGCTAGCCTGTCCTGCTGGCCCTTCAGAACCTGCAGGGTTTCCAATTACACCAGCAGCCTGAAAACTGTGGTGGAATAAAATGCATGAGAGCAAGCTGGGGAATGGCTGCTGAGGTCAGTGCCTCCAGCCTCCCAGGAAGTCCTTTCAGTCCTGTTTCTAGATCCATAACAATTTTCTGTGCAGTCTCTGACCTGACACTGAAACACGAACTGGGCATGGGTTTTACACAGACCCAAATTGTTTGGAGGGGGTGGGGGCAGAGCAGGCTGGGAGATTGCTTCCCTGTCCTTAATACAAGGTGCCACGCTTGCACTCCAGGAAGGAAGTGTGGGTCAGATTTCCATGGTGAAGGATGAGAAGGCACTGTGCAGCCCTTCTTGGGTCTGTGAGTGTCTGATCCTTAGCTGTCACAGATACAAGATCACTCACGGCTTTAGCAGGCTCTCATTGGAAAGCAGATGGGATTTTTGTTTCTATGTCCTTCGTAGTTTGGAAGGGTGTTTTGGAGCCTAATTGCTGCCATAGCTAGAAATCTCCTCCAGATTTCTTGTTGTATGTCCCACTCGTCTAAGGATTCCCCCAGGGCTCTGCATGACATTCAAATCATGTGAGGAATGCGCAGCTCACCCCAAATAACAGAAAACACGTAGCAGAGCAGCACGGGGGCCCCATGCTGCTCCCACCCGCGCTGGGTTGAGAGGGGGAGCTGCATAATGAGAAGCATTTGCTGCAACAGCTATCTATAGAGCGCTGTGTTTGGGAGGGGGCCCTGCCTGCCTGACCTCAGAGCTGACGTTAGAGAACCCCAAAGAGGAGCAGGGAGTGCTCCAGAGAGCCACAGCCAGGCTACCCAGCCTGGGAGGGACACGCCAGCCCCGCTGGAGGACAGGGGACAGTGGGTGGAATTGTCCCCTTACACGGGTACCCTGTATCCACAGGATGAAGGCGCTTCAATTCCAGGTGAACCGAGGAAATTTGAGTCTCTCTGCGGGCTGACTCACCAACACAAGATCTGTGCTTCTGATCCTCTGTGACCATTTTCCCCTTCGTGTTCTGCTTTCTTAACCACAGGGGTGCAAGCCAAAGGTTATCAGTTGGTTATCAGCATGGTGTCTGTATCAGCTTGCACCTGTGAAAGTTACAGATCTGTATTTTACTGAGCAGGAGAGCTCTGCCTTGCTGCCTGAAATTCCTGGTTGTGGCATTAGGGATATTGTTCTGTTGCTCCCCTTTATTGCAAGAGTAGAGGGCTGGATTCATCTGTCAGTCTAGGACAATGTAGTAAGAATTTGATCTGGGAGAACACATGGTTTGAGTCTCAGATCCCAATAATTTTATTGTAATGTAACATCACAGAGAGGCCTCAGTGATAGGGTGAGACCTTGTGTGGCTCAGAGCGGTGCAGTGAAATAGAGATAAACAGCACAACTTGTGAGTTACACACATGGAATCATGAGTGTACAACATAAACACTGCAAAACACATCTGTGTCATCAGAAAAGCTCTGATTAATAAAATAAGATACAGTCACAGAATCACAGAATAGTTTCAATTGGAGAAGACTTTCAAGAATCATCTAGTCCACCCCTCTTCCAAGGGCAAGGGCGTCTTTCACTCGACCCAGTTGCTTAAAACCCTTTTCACCTGGCCTGATCACTGAATGCAATCACAGGAACTTGGTCGCAGGAGACTTGCTTCCTGGTCACTGTTAAGAAAGTAAACATCTCCAAAAAATCCCATCACTGTCAAGGAAAATACTGTGATTTTCTCATTCCTTGATGTTCTTTGGAACCTTGTCTCCGTCAAAAGGAGTGACAGAGAGGAGTTTTAGAGGACATCCTTAGATATAATTGCAGTGATGTCAGAAGTGGAGAGAAGAAACAATCATCCTGTGTCTTGTCATGGAAGTGCAGGAAACAGTTAACAGTGAGGGGTTGGTTTTATTGCCTTGTGAATACTGCAGTAGAGAAGGAGGAAGTGAGGTATGGCTGTGCTAAAATACTAGCCTAGAGGGATAGGGTTTGCACTGGTATTATAAGGATGTAGATGTGTGAATCAACAGTTGAGCGGATGTGGTGAACAAGAATGTTGAAGATGAGAGTTTTGTTTTTCTGTTTATGTTTTGCAGAGAACTTGGACCAGAGGATCTGGGGGAAGTACCAGCGTGCTGATATTTACAGGATGAAAAAGACATGTATTGTGAAATTGTTTGATACTACAGTATCAGCCCTGGACAGAATAGTGGAAGGGTTGGCCACACATTGTCAGAGGGAATGATGACTGCCATTTCCTCCACAGCCAATGTACATTTCCAAGAAATGTAACTTATGCCTTTTGGAATACTACCAGTGGAGGCACGTTGCTATCCCTGGATATTTTGCTTCCCTGTTTTATTCTTACACAATATTGTGGTCTTTTAAAATCTATGTGTTCATAATTCAGAAGTTCTTAAAGTTGTGTTATCCATTTCATGTTGAAGGACAAGAGCTTGATTTTAGGCGCTGCTGGAATCAGCAGTTTTGGAAAAATTAGTAGAGCTTTGAAAATTATGTCTTCTGGCAGGAGGACACTCAAGCTCCACATCGAGGGATGACAACCTGCCTTCCTTTTGCTCAGTGGGAGCTCTCTTCATCTCCTCACCTACCACAGAACTCATGTGCTACCTACTGATTTCCCTTTTTAGGACACATTACCAAATGTATCTGTTGCATTTACATTCAGTGATTCCCTGTATTTTGTGAATAAACACGGATTGTACTCATGGCATGGTGGTCCTGATAAACTGTCACTTGTGCTGTGTCACGGATATGTCTGTGCTCTTCAGAGACCTTGAGACACGGGCTCAATTTACTTTTGCTCTCTAAACAGGCCAAACTGCGGTTTGAGTTATTGGACCTTGTGGATTTTTTCCAGTTCTTGAGCCAGACAGGAGCCTTTAACTTCACCTGAGGGAAGTTGAAGCCTGTATTTAGGGACCTGGTGTTCGAGGTACTGTTCCTGCAACTGCTTTGATCAGCAGACTCAAGCCTCTCAGAGCTCCATTTGTATTTAAGGGATAAAGACCCTGCCTTGTTCTTCTGTCCAAATGTGCAAGCTAACACTGATTGTTTCACAGTCTCTTTGGTGATGTGGAAGCTTTAAAAAATTCGGCTCCTCACCTCTATCTCAATTCCCTGTCTTTGAAATGGGATTCTTCAGTAGTACATGAAGAGCTCATTAAACTCTGAGCAGTAATTAATCGACTTTTGACTTAAACTCTGTTGCTGATTTTCCAATAGATGGTTGTCAGCAGTAGGACTGTTTCTAGAAGAATGCCACAGAACAGTTCATGGCTACAGATTGGTGTCTGTGTCCTGGGATGCAGGAATTAGTGAATGCATTAGGTGAGAGCAGAGGTTCCACTTTAATGAAACAGCCAGACCAAAAGGTGTTTAGAACCATATATGAAAAAGTAGAATAGAACAGTTGAAAGAGATCAGTAATAATATAGTTCAAATGCAAGAAGGATTGGCATTACCTACATTTATTTCATTAAAAATGATTGCTGGCACAATGTCAGTGTTCTGGGATCAGCATTTCAAACCCCTCTTGGTTACAAGTTGAAAGGAGTTGTGGTTTGAGGTCTCCCCCATATTCAGAAGTTGAGGGTACAGGGTCTCTTCAGCTGTAAAATGGTTGTAAAATTGATTAATATGGATCTATGACAAGACTTTCAGAAAACTAAATCCAATGTGTATTCGGACTGTGAGCAGATTTTGTCAAGCTCCCAGCTAAGTGATGCCTCTACTCTGCTGGCAGATGACATTATTCCAACTAATTTCCTGATGTTTCAAGGATCACCAGTATTACAATGTTTGTCAGCAGATGTAGTGCTGCTTTCCCCAGGTTAGAATTCCCTGTCCACGTGATGTTTAAACCAGAATCACATATACCAATTTATTCCCAGGAGGCTTAGATGAACGGGACTAGCAAAGGGAAAGTCCCTCTTCAGACTCCCAGCTCTACAACATCTTCTCTCAGTTTCATGCTGCTCTTATTTCTGCTTGCAGGATCTCCGAACCTGACACAGACATCTACTCAGTCTCCAGGGAGTCTCTGGTCTATAAATTTGGCCTTATAGCATCTGAGCCACAGTGTCATCACTATGGGGCCCCACACATGCATGGCAAGGGAGTAAACAATATAAATTGTGCTGGCCCCTGCTTTCTTGTGGTGAGATCTGTAGTTGCCAGAAACTTCCAGCCTTTGTTCTGGGCTGGAAATGGGTTTCATAATGGGGAGGAAGGCACTTTCTATTCTGGGAGGAGAAAGCAGCACCAAGGAAGGTTTTAATCTTTTGCCACCAGTGCAGAGCAGACAGTTTGCTGGCAGTTGCAGGGGCTGATGAACAGTGCAGTCCTGATCCAGTCTGTCACAAGGAGGGGGACTGCAGGAATGGAGCACGTTCTTATCCTGTGGGAAAGGGTCCTTGCTGGAGTGATGCCTAAAGATTTTTGCTTTTTATAAATTTTTCATAAATGTTTTGCTTTGTGGACTGTTAATACACAGTTATAACTACTTTTCTTGCCATATCCCATATTTTAACAAAGTCTTAAGAATACATTAATGAAATTCTGTTTAGTCTTAATTTTTATGCCTTCCCCTGCAATCATGAACTTTTCCTCTGGTACAGTACTGCACCCTGAGGTCCTACTATGAAAATTGTCTGCTTAGTATTTTTTAAATGCTTTGAGGGAGGGTTCTGGTTTATGTGTCATTCTTGCTTTTTTCATTCTGTCTTGCTGATAATATTTCTCCATCTTGTTACCTTTATCTGTTAGTAGTTCCCGTTGCCTTTGCTAGATCCTTTCTCTGCCTCGTTTTTGTTTTCCCATGGTAAGTATAAATTTAAATTCTGCATCCATTTCCAAGAGTTGCTGCTTCCTTCTGTCCTCCTTAATTTGATTAATATTTCCTTCCATCTTTTCTGCTTATTCAACCGGTCATGTTGCTGATTTTAATATCACCTTGCTTTTTCCTGCTGTTTCTGAAATGCACTTTGTAAGAAATGGGTCTGTCTCTGGCACCTTCATGATCTCCCTGTCTATATCCTGAGTCCTTTAGCAGCTTCAGTGCCTTTATTTGACAATTCTCAGGTCTAAAGTGATAACTTATGTGTTTGAACTGAGTCAGGTGCCAGGGGAGTACTGCACTGCTGCTCTTCCAGTTTTGCCTTTCCCTCTACTCTGCTTCCCTTCATCTTCTCTCCAGAGCAGTGCTGTGTTCAGCTTTTTGGTCTTGCTGTCACCAGATCTGCTCTGCCACCCTTTCTTTTTTCAGTTTCTGGCTCTTTTTCTGCTCAGCCATGGTTCACACTTCTCCACTGTTTATTCTCTTCATGATATTATGTTCTCTACCCTTGATTAATTTTCTCCTTCTCTTCCAATCTAAGCCCTGAAAGTCCTCAGCCTTTAAAGACTTCTAGGATCTCCTTCACCTCCTGCACGTGTTCCTCCCACTTTCACTTTACTGTCTCCTAATTCAGAATGGTTCAAAGTTTGGCTTACTCCTTGTCCTTCATTTCAGATGAATTTGACCTGTTTTAGCTCATTCCTCAAACTCTTTCCTCCTCCTGTGTTCAGTTGTTTCTTTGTAAGAGCTCTCTGCTTCCTCCCACAGGAAAGAAACAGGAAATGACTTCTTTGTCTTGTTTCATTCTTCTCTTTCTTCTCCCCATCACAAATGCAGAAATATTGTTCTTATATTGTTCTTTCCTATTTTGTTATTTTAATCGCAAGTAACATATTCCGAGGGTTTCAAGTGCAGAATTTCAAAGAATTTATGTGACTAATCGTTTGCTCCAGAAGGGAAGATGAAGTTTGTAGGTAGTGTTTGCACAAGGAGTGGCTTTGCAGCATAGTGAGCTCTGTACCTCAGTCCCCAAGGCTGCAGCAAGAGCGAGCTAAAACCTGTGATGCACAAAATCACTCAGGCACAAAGTAAGGGCTGTGAGATGTGCTAGTTTTCTGTAAATGGCACCTAACCCTTATGTTTTGCTTCTTTATTTGAGGAATAATCAATTATACAAATAAAACAGAAGATCCGCAGTTGTCACATAGATGAAGGATGATGTTTCTCAAAATCACGGAGGCCTGAAAGCTTTGTGTTGTTTATTCTGTCCCGTGGCTGTGACAGAGGCTGCTAAAGCTGCTGCAGGTCCCAGGGTCTCCTAGGTGAGTGATGTTGGGTGTTGCCTTTCTAAATGCAGATCTGGAGACAAGATGGAACAAACCTGGGGAAGTGCTAAGAAGAGTCTTTCACCTTTGACAGCAATGAAACCAGAAGATATTATTCTTATTCTGTATTAGAACAGAATAGTTCCTCTTGGAAGGGACCTGCAAGGATCATCTAGTCTAGTTGCTTGACTGCTTCAGGGCTGACCAAAAGTTAAAGCTTTAAGGCACTAAGGGCAATGTCCAAATGCCTCTCAAACACTGAGAGGCCTGGGGCATTGACCATCTCCCTAGAAATCTGTGACAGTGTTTGACCAGCCTTTCTGTTAAAGAAATGCTTCCTAATGTCATCTGAACCTCCCTCCTCAGATTAAAAAACAGCACAGATTTTACTCATTCCTCTCCTGTTGTGCTCCCCGCTCACATGATTTCACTTTGAACACTTTTTCGGGTTTGTCAGACCCAGGATGAAAGGAGGAATGTTACTTGCAGAAGATCATATTTTGCCTTCATTAAGGAACCACAGAACCTGGAGTGGTACCAGTGGGGTGGAGAGATGGAGAGCAGTCCTGCCAAGACTGAGGACAACAGTGGGTGAAACCCTGGGCATGAGCTGGTTATGTGTGCTGGAAAAGGGACCAGGGCTGGGTCAGGCCCAGGGAAGCAATTCTCCTTTCTTCTGCCCCAGTGAGACCCCACTGCAGAGCTCTGGGCACCAACAGCAGAAGGATGTGGAGTTGCTGGGAGTGCAGAGGAGGCCAAAGAGACCCAAAGGCTGCGCCCCCTCCACTGGAGACAGGCTGGGAGAGCTGGGGTATTCAGCCAGGAGAGGAGGAGGCTCCAAGGACGCCTTGTGACAGCCTTTCAATGCTTAAAAGAGGCTGATAAGAAAAACAAAGAGACTTTTCACCGAGGCCTGTAGGGACAGGACAGGGAATAATGGTTTTAAAGAGGATAGATTTTGATGGGACATAGCAGAGACGTGTTCACATAATTAAGGTTGGGTGGTTTTTGTTCGCAATCCATGATAATGTAACACTGAATATTCTTATCCTTGGAAAACTCCAATTCTTGAGTCTCCTTGACCCTTATGTTTATGTCTTGCAATTATGAGATGTACAATCTAAAAACACATGTAACTGTGGATTTATCTTCAGAACTGTAGGATTTGAATTACTCTGAGATGCAGTTGCTACCAGTCATGACTCCCAAACCAACAGAAAGAATACTGTGAACTGGACTTCATCTTGTAAAACACAGACCATAGAACTTCACTGAATTATCTTTTCCTTGATTTAATAACATACATTAGAGGGGAAAAAACCCTAACATACAAACACAACCCACCAAAACACAAACAAACAAAAAATTAAAACAAAACAAAAAGAAACACAAAGCAAAGCCCTGCACAAATGTTTTCACTGACAAGTTACCAGTCTCCAGAAATTTACAACATTGTTAGTTGAGTTGCTCATACTGTTAATTACAGTAGTTTCACGATTATAAACCGCACCTGAATATAAGCTGCACTTCCGGGTAGCTGGGAAGACCACGGGATTTGTCCATATATAAGCCGCACCCGAATATAAGCCGCGTTTTTTTTTTTGTTTTTTTTTTTTAAACTCTGCGCGGCAGAGGGGGCAAGGTGCTCCAGCCCGGCCCCACACAGCCCGGCTTCCCAGTGGCAGGGGCCGGCCCGTCCTTGTGCACCCCCTGTTCCCGGTGGTCCCCCGCTCCTAACAGCTCCCGGTGGCAGAGGCTAGCCCGCCCTCTTGCGCCCCCATTGCAGGCGGTCCCCCTGCTCCCAACGGCTCCCGGTGGCACAGGAACTG
>VRYO01001681.1:32199869-32264926 GCA_009812075.1 Sialia sialis | reverse complement strand
GTGTGTGTGTGTGTGTCTGTGTGTCTGTGTGTGTGTCTGTGTGTGTGTGTGTGTCTGTGTGTCTGTGTGTGTGTCTGTCTGTGTGTGTGTGTGTCTCTGTGTGTGTGTGTGTGTGTGTGTGTGTGTCTCTGTGCCTGTCTGTCTGTCTGTGTGTGTCTGTATGTCAGTGTTTGTGTGTGTGTGTGTCTCTGTGTGTGTGTTTTTGCTCCTCTCCACAGACAATTCCCCATGCCTATTTGTGGTATCTGATATTTGCATACAGCTCATTCTGCCCAGACTGTCTGGTCAGTGCGGCACTGCTCCCATTTGCTGCTGGCATCTGCAGCCCGGAGTATTTGTGGGATGTCCTTGCATCCCAGTGCACAACAGTTGTGGATGGTAAACATGGTTTGTCAGAGGCAAAAAGAAGGTCATGGCATCTGCATTTTTTTCCCCCTGGAGAATTCACCAGATCTTACTTCAGACCTGCCACTGCATGGCAGACCAGAGCTTGAATCAAAGTAGAGAAATTCAGTGCATGTGGGCAATTCCTGCCCTGTACACTCATGCCTGCAGAATTCTCCCGAGTTCCTGCTGCTGGGCAGAAGAGTCCAATGGAGTTGGCAGCATGTGGGTGAGATTTGACTCTACTGATCTCAGAGCCTTTCCTTCCTGAACAAACATTTTCCATTCTGAAATAATCACCTCCCTATATATAGAAAACTCCTGCAAAGCAAAAGCCATGGTCTTTAGGAAGGGATAATGCTCAAATTGTTTTCTTCCTTTCACCAGGATCAGCAGGTCCTTTGCTATCAGACTTGTACCTGTTTGTGAACACTGCTGACCTAAGGCATGTGTCACCTCATGCAAAAATAACCTGGATTTCCCCTGCAGCCCCTGCCCCCAGCCCACGGATTCCAGGGCTGTGTCTGTAATCACAATCCACAGCATTTCGGAAACCACCCCCCCATCTTGCTTCCTCCCAGCTGATTTTCAGGGGAACAGAAGGAGACTTGTTTGCTACCAGGGAGGAAGTCCTGGCCTTAGCAAGCAGCTTTCTAAGAGGCACCGGTGAGAGCAGTGTGCTTCAGACAGCGTTCACTGGCAGAGCTGCTGCCAAATGAGGTCACCCCGCTGCAAACGTGGATGAGGAGATTTCAGAGGAGCAGAGGGGAAGAAGCCAGTGCAGGAAGTCGAGCAGTCAGTAGCACAGGGCTCAGCTCAGTCAACCCACCCTCTGGAAACGATGATTTCAGTTTTGTCTTGGCGCACAGATGAACATGTATTAGATGTTTTCCTTCTCATCATTATCTCCTTCCCTTTTCTCCTACAAGGATTCCTTGGTTTGACACAGTTCAGCCATCTCTTGGGGAAGGGTGTCACAGGTTCAGAGGGCAGTCCAGACACCAGAACTGCATCGCACTGTCCATGTCCCTTGGGAATCACAAAGCTCACAGAAGCTCTGGGACAGACTCTGCCTCTTGAGAAAGGTCATAGACTTGTAGAATTGGAGAATACCAGGTTGGAAGGGATCTCAGGGGCCGTGTGGTACAAGTTTTCTGGGCAAAAACATGGTCCATATGGGCTGGCCCGGCACCCTTATTAGCCAAGATGTACAACTTTGACTGCTGGGAATCTATAATGTCTTTTTCATGGTTATTCTAGTGATTAATTCCTCTTTCCACTGAACTACTGCTGTTTCCTTTCAGTTTATATCACTTCAGTTCCACATTATTGTTCTTGTTACACCTTTATTTGCTAGATTGAAACATTATTACAATTGAAACAATTAAAAATGTTCATTCTTAGAGGTCCTTAGAAATCATTACTTTTCAAAATCTTGCTAAATGTCTTCACATGGAACCTTGCTCCTTGGATCCCAACTCCTTCTTAATGACTCTTCTCTGCCATTTTGAGTTATGTATAGTCTTTATAAATATTGAATATTAAGTAAAGCTGCAGTAACAGAATTCCCCTATTGTTCTGTGTTCTTCTGTTTAGTCAGTTTATATTTCCTTGAAGATCATTAGTCAAGATACTAAAAGCATTGACAGAAATTATTATTTATTATTATTATTATTGTTATTAATATTCCTTGGTAAGAAGTTTATCTGCTTAATAGGAAGAACATACTGTACAGTCTGAGTGTGTGTCTCACATACTGAGAAAAACTGTCCATATGTTTTGGTTTATAGGGGCTAGTAGGTTGAATATGAATCAGGTGCGGGCATTTCGTAAAAACAAAATATCATTATATGAGATAGTATAAATAGGAATATGACTTGCAGGATGCATGAGCTAACATTTCTGGCTCTCCTTTGCTGAGATCAGCCCCACAGCCACAGACTGTCCAGTACCAGCCAGTGCACCCCAGAGAATGTAGAAAGATTTGCAAATGTCTAGAGGAGACAATCAGCGGTTCAGAAAATGCAATGTGGAAAGATCAAACTCTCTGGGCAATTTAGCTTAGAGAAGAGTGGAAAGACATGATGACCACCTTGATTTGTAAAGGACACTTGCAAGGAGAACAATCTACTTCCAGTGTTCATGTACAAGAAATAATATTTAAATAATAGTAAAGAAAATTTAGCACTGAATAGATTTACTGGCAGATTTATGAAATCTCCATTATGGGTGTACTTTTAGAACTAACTAGGTGCACATCTGTGAAGGATGGCAGGTGCTCCTCAATTCAGCTGAGGTCTCTTTGAGGTGAGGGAATGAATCATCTCACAGCCCTAGGTCTTTCTTCTTCTGTTTAAAATTTACCTCTACTGTGCTGTTTGGAAACCACCTGCCAGAGCTTCACCGAATTTCCAAGAGTTTAAACATTCCCAGCAACAAATCGAGTTCTACCTGCTCTACCTTACAAGCATCTCTCACATGCAGCTCAGGGAGAGGACCTTGCATTCAGGGCTTCAAGAGCATCCCCTATGGCACAGAAATATGCCTCTTGTGAGAACAGGAGCTCTGTGCCCCTCCAGACAAGCAGAGAATGCAGTAGAGCTCTTCCACTGAGAGGTTCAAAGTTCTCTCGTTGGGTTAGATCCAGAAGCAGCTCACAGGAGCATTTCCTCTTGTCCTGGCTGTGAATACAGAGCTGCACGGCTGAGGTACCAGCTCCACTTGTAGGTGAAATGATCCTGCAACTCTTTCTCTACCCATGGATTAAATGGATTCTCTTTCATGGATTTCAAGGAAAATCTAAATGGCAGAGGCAAACTTGGGATCTCACATGAAAAAGTCTTTCTCCTGTCTTAGGGAGAGCTGTCCCCTCACTTTCCCTCCCCAGCCATGTATGTTCCTAGCAGGTGCCTTATTTTATTTTTAGCCTCCATTCTGCATGGAGGAAGCCTTTGCTTGCTGCAAACATCCGGGAATCGGAGCCTAAGCACATCCTAGAAGGATTTCCTGTTTGGGACTTGGAGCCAGACTTCACCCTGCCCAAGCAGAAGCCTCTGAGCAGCGAGCTGAGTCCTGCCATGCCATGGGCCAGAGGACTCCTGTCTGCTTCAGGAGCAAGCTGCCATCCAGCAGGAAGGTGCCAAACTGCCCAATCACTTCCCACCTGCTAGGGATGAGGACAGGAACACACAGGTCCAGTCTAGGTAGGGAAGTGCCTGACTCTGGGTTCAGGGTCCGTGTGGTGTGGCAGAGCAGCGTGGTGAGGGATGGGATCGTGCCATCCCATCGTGCTTGCCTGCAGCTCTTGGAGCATGCTGAGCGTGTTTTCTGTGCTCATCTCAGATGAGCTTGGGCTCAGTTTGCCATATTTTATCACCTCCTACATTATTTCAATTTGGGGAGTTCACCAAAGCACTGATTAAATATGACTCCCAGTAACGGTGTACCCCAAGTGGGTATCATGCACTGCTGCTCCTGTTCCTGCTCCTGCTCCTGCTCCTGCTCCTGCTCCTGCTCCTGCTCCTGCTCCTGTGTGGTAGCTGCTCTCACAAAGCACTGTTCAGCTTGACCTCTTTCCACCAGTCCACATATGCACATCACAAGGACTGTGGAAGGCCTCTCTGAATGTCCAAGCACACGTTATGGGTCTGTTGTCCCCTCTCTTGCAAAGTTGTCCCAGAATTTCTAGTAATCTAGAATTTACTAGAAGATCAAAAGGAATCCACTAATTTCTACCCTTGAGTAGAGGGAGCACTTGAGAACCAATTGCAAGTGTGAGAGGAGGGTTCATTGATGATCTGGGGCTGAGAACTAACAGAAAGAGAAGGACTGAAGGGATTGACCTAGGAAAATGCAGATTGCTTTCAGTAGTATAAAGAATTCAAAGCACATTTTAAAGGGAAATGTTAATTTGAAAGCATGGCAGTAATGGGATAGACCCTGTGCTCTTCAACATCTTCATAAATTACTTGGATGCAGGAATGGAAGAGATACTAAGCAAGTTTGTCGTTGATGTAAAACTGGGAGGATCTGTAGACTTCATTGAAGGCAGGAAGGCCTTGCAGAGAGACCTGGACAAATTAGAGGACAGGAAAATCACCAACCAGATGAAGTTCAACAAGGGAAAGTGACAGGTTCTGCACCTGGGATGGGGCATCCTGGATGTCCATACAGACTGGGAAATGAGATGCTGGAAAGCAGAGCCATGAAAGGAGATCTGGGGGTGGTGATCAGCCGAAAGCTGAATATGAGTCAGCAGTGCCCTGGCAGCCTGTCCTGGTGGCATCCGGGGAGGGGATTGTCCCACCCTGCTCTGCACTGGAGCGGCCTTGCCTTGGATATTGCGTGCAGTTTTGGTCACTTCAATATAAGAAAGGTATTAAACTGCTGGAGAACTTCCAAAGGAAGGCAAGAGATGGTGAAGGCTCTTGGGGGAAGCCGTGTGAGGAGCAGCTGAGGGCACTGGGTCTGTTCAGCTGGAAAAGAGACCTCAAAGCTGTCTACAACTTCCTCATGAGTGGAGGAGGAAGGGCAGACACTGATGTCTGTGACCCGTGACAGGACCCAGGGAATGGCCTGAGGTTGGTCAGGGGAGGTTTAGATGGATATTAGGAAAAGGTCCAGAGGGTGATTGGGCACTGGAACCCAGGGCAGTGTCAGAGCACCAAGTGTAACAGAGGTTTCAAGGAGCATTTGGATAATACTCTCAGGCACGTGGTGTGACTCTTGGGGATGGTGCCCTGCAAGCCCAGCAGTTGGTCTTGATGACCTTTGTGGAAGTTTTCCAACTCAGCATATTCTGTGATTCCGTGATTTTGTCAAATTATGCCAGAATAGCACATAAGACACCTTGATAAGTGGCTTTTTTGGAGCCAGGATCAACTTTTCTATTGAGCAGACTATCTGAACTGCAGTGATAATAACACATGAGAAATTATTTACTCAACTGAAACATAAAGATATTAATATAAAACTCTAAAATGTGAAAGACTGGCAAAAAAACCCCAAACCAAACAAACAGTAAATTAGGAGTTTTATGCTTGAGGAAACGCAGAGTTTTTTCAAGGTCAGTTCTGGAGCTCATCTATTTCAATTTGTTTCAGTAACGATCTCAGAAAATAAAAGTGCACAGATAAGGTAGCTCAGTGACACAAAGTCAAGAGGCATTGTGAGTATAGAGGGTGACTGGGACATCATAAAAGCAAAAAGCTATTATTAAGGAGTAGCATAAAAGAAATGGAATGAAATTCATCAATTCATAGTAGACAGTCCTGTGGTTAACAGGAGTGTCCAGAATTTAATAATCCTGCCCCTTAAGTGAAGAGAATCAACAATACCAGATCAGATCAGCCTTGGCAACTTGAAAGGGGATGAGATTCACTACTCTGAGAGTAGCTTTTCCCAGTGCTGCACTACTCTCCTGGTGAAAAAACGTTCTCTAATCTTCACTCTGAATCTCTCAAGGTGTAAGTGTGGTCACTGCTACTGTGCTACTGTCTGCATTTGGTTCCATCATCTTTGTAACCTGTTCTTGAGGCAGAAGCAGGATGCTACTGCTTAAGCATCACCAGACCAAGAGAGCCCAGCTTCTTCAGAACCTTGTTATAAATTGATCAGATGTCCCAGACCACTACCTACCTCCTACAGGTTATCAACACCCTCATGAACAGGGAGAGACAAAAATGTATAGAGGATTTCAGATGTGGCTTCACCATAGCCCAGTTCAAGGGGGATGATTATTTCCCTTGATCTGCTGCTGACCATTGTCCTCCTGCAGTGCAGGAAATTGTTTGCCTGATTTACGAAGAGAGCATCCTATTGACTCTTCATTCCATGTTCATCCCCACCCTCATGTTCCTTTCAGCAGGACTGTGACTTAGCCACATGGTTCCCAACCCGGAAGCAATCTGAGGGTTATTCTGGCAGAACTTTGTATTTCTCCTTCTTGAACTTCATGAGGTTTCTGCTAATTCCTTTCTCTGAGTTTCTAGACACCACTTTGGACTAAAATACCACATATCAATGACGCCCTCCTGGTGTCATCTCCAGACTTATACTCCATACTATCACAGAGTATCAAAAGACACTGAGCAATAAATGGCACTGGCTCCTAAATCAATGCTTGGCATGTTTTGTTGGCTGCTAGGCACCAACCCTGTATTGTGTCATTGATCACTACCCTTACAGCCCAGAGGTGCAACCAGTCTTCAGTTCACCTCATGCTTTATTCACTCAGACCACGTGTCCTCAGGTTGTAAACTAAAATTCAGTGGGAGCAGCTGTCAATGCTGTCAAGGCACTTTGCATCTACTGCTTAGTGCAATACACCACTTTCCCTTCATCCATACAGCCCATCATTTTGTCAGAGAAGCTAATTGGGCTGCTCAGGCGTGATCTGTGCATACTAAATCTATTCTGACTATTCCTCATCGCCTCTTTGTTCTCCGTATGGTTAGAAATGGATTCTGAGACATTGCAGTCCATGAGTTTTCCAGGTGTGGTGTTGACCTTGAAAAACTGGTTGTTCTCTGAGTTTCTTATTTCCTTTCTTAAAGGTGAGTGTAATGTTTGAATAATAGAATCATAGCACGGGATGTTGGAAGGAACCTTTAAGGGTCACCTACTGCAACGCCCCTGCAATGAGCAGGGACATCTTCTACTGCATCAGGTGACTCAGAGCCCCATCCAACTTGACCTTGAGTTTCCCCACCCTCACCATAAACATTTCTTCCTTATACTGGGGTTTTTTTTAAACCATCATGTCCTGTCCTTACAGGCCCTGCTAAAAATCCTGTCCCCGTCTTTGTCATAATCCCCCTTTAAGTTCTGGAAGGGGCTCTAGGATCTCCCCAGAGCCCACTTTTTCCAGGCTGAACAACCCCAACTCTTTCAGCGTGTCCTCACAGGAGAAGTGCTCCAGGTGTTGGATCATTTTGGGGCTCTTCTCTGGATCAGTCTAACAGGTCTGTGTCTTTCCTGTACTGAGGACTCCAGAGATGGGAGCAGTGCCCCAGATTGAGTCTTCCCAGAGTGGAGTAGAGGGGAGGAATTATTGCCCTGGTCCTGCTGGCCACACTATTGCTGATGAAAGCCAGGTGCCCTTAGCCTTCTTGCCCACCTGTCTCATGTTTAGCCACTGCCAACCAGCACCCCCAGGTCCTTTTCCATCTTTCCAGCCACTCTGTTCCCAGCCTGAAGTGCTGCTCGAGTTGTGGTGATTCAAGTCCAGGACCCAGAACTCGGCCTTGCTGGATGTCACACATCAGCTGATCAGCCCATCAGTGCAGCCTGTCCAAACCCCTCCGCAGAGCCTTCATACGCTCCAGCAGATCAACGATCCTGCCCAGCATGCTGATCCCATCAGCCTCCTCCTCGTCCTTGTTACCAGTTTCCCAGCCATGTTTATCGGCAGGGTGTACCTACATTTCTGACTGACACACCTTTAGAAACTCTTCTTATAATTCTTTGCATTTCTCGCCAGGTCAGCACCAGTAGTGTCTTAGCCTTCCTCACAATTTCTCTACACAGCTGGGCAAGGTCCCTATACTCCTCTTGGGATACCTGTTCCTGTTTCCACTGCCTGTGCATTTCCATCTTGCTCTTTAGTTTGACCAGCAGGTTTTGACTCACCTTCCTTGCCTGATTTCTTACACGTGGAGATTGAGAGCTTTTGTATTCTACACAAAATGTCATTAAAGGTCTATCAGAGAAATAAGAGACATGATAGCTAAGTCAAGGCTGAAGTTGTTGAAACTAGTGTAGGGACCATCTGACCATGTCAGGGCACACTGAGCCGTGGCCGTTTGCAGATGACCTTAGCAACAGACCCTGGTCAACAGCAGCTTCTCCACTAAGAAATCAAAGAAGGTCCATCAGTGGTTATTGGCCCTAGAGGCTGCGTGGCTCCAACAGACACACAGACACTGCTGAGACCTGTCTGGAGCAGGGAAATCTGCCTGAGTGGCCAAGCCAAGCTGAGGAGCCAGTTGCTGTTGGAGATGCCTGGACAGTCATCAGTCTTGCTTTTTTCCCCTGGCACAGAATGGTGGAGCCCCAGTCCCTTGTAGCACAGGCACATCGGGGGAGCATCTTCCAGTCTGGACCTCAGGAGCCCTGATACGAGTCAAGGTGTTGGCAGGTACTTGAGCTCTGGGTTATGTGCTGAGGAAGCTACTGCGGTAGAGAGGAAAGAATGGCCCCACATGCCCTCAGCGTCACCCACAGCCTCATTTCATCCCCTGCCCAGCCCTCTCCCTTCCCGGTCTCGTCCCACTCCTGCTCCTGCCAACCTCTTCCCATTTTCTCAAGCTCCCGGCCCCCACCGCTTCCTTCCATCTTTCTGCGCCCCAGGTCCAGCCCTTTCTCCCTGTCCGTGCAGATCCTGCTCCCCGACCCCTCGGTGCCCACCGCCCGCACCCCGCTCGCCCGCCCGGGGCGCCCCGGGGCCGCGATGTGCCGGCGCGCTCCGGTGCGGGGCGGGGAGGGGGCGGCGGAGGGAGCGAGGGGCTGAGGGTGGCGCTGGGTCGGGTTTCATCAGGAGCCTTCGCGCCGAGCCAGCTCCGAGCCAGCTCCGAGCCGCCGCCGAGCGCTCCGCAGGGCCACAGCCGCACCGGGGCGGTCGCGGCACCGGTGCGGCACCGGAGCGCTCGGGGCGCTGGAGCGGCCGGTGGTACCGGAGCGACCGTGGCGCCGGAGCAGCGGGGAGGCTGCGGGACGTGGTGGCGAGGCCGGACCCTGCGGGATGTGAACGCCGCCGGCACGGGACGCGCAGTGTAAGTCCCAGCGCCGGGACTGGCCCTACCTCGCCCCCCCGCCCGCTGTCCCGCACGGTGGTATCGTCGCGCGGTGGGACCGGACCGGGACCGGGACCGGGCGCTTTGTTCTGCCTCCGCCGCGGAGACAATGGAGCTGGGGAGGCGGGGGGGGACGGGGGGACGCGCCCGAGGCGGCGCAACACCGCGGAGCCGCGGCCGGACCGGGCTCGCCGGCGGTCCCGGAGCTGGCGGCTGCCGGCCGGGACAGGACGGGACCCGGCGCTCCCGGTGCCGCTGCTGGGCAGAGCCGCCGATGGGAGGGCGCTCGGCGGAGCCGTGGAGGCGCCGGGCGGGGGCTGCGAGCCCGGGCGGAGCGGGGAGCGGGTCTGGCAGAACGCCGGCACCGAGGCCGCCCGGTGCGGGACGTCCGGGAGCGCCAGGGACGGGGACAGGGAGCGGCGGCTGTGGAGATCCAGGAGACAGCGAGCCCCGACAGCCGGCGGCTCCAGGGTACGGGGAGCAGGCGAGGCCCCGCAGCGCGCTGGCGATGGGCACGACCTGGCAGGGGCCGATGAAGCGCGGGGATGTCCCGAGACTGGGACTGTGGGAATTGGCACCGGCGCGGAAATATTTCCTTAGACTTTCCTTTGTGGAGGGTGCGTTCTGAGAGACAGGAGAGCCCGCGGGGACCCCCAAGGTGGCACAAAAATGGAATTCACAAGGATGCAGTAGGGGTTTAACTGCATCCGCAGGAAAGGACCACTGCTCGGAGCCCGGATCAGAGGGCTGGGAGTGAGCAGAAGGGTGCCGGTCCTGAAGGCCCAGGCGGGAGATGGTAGGAAAGCCAGGAGGCACGGAGGTGGCTGTAGGTAGTGGTAGGCTGAGTAGAGGCTGAAAGCGAGTAGTTAGCCCAAGGCTGCACTGCAGGCAAGTCGGGGCTATGCATGGTTCCGAGGGCAGACATCTGAAACTAGAGAGAATCTGTGTGAATGTACAGGAGGAAAGCATATTCCAGGTCAGTGACTGGTGTTCAACAAAGGTTCAGCGGGCTTCCTCTTCTGGACTGGAGTCTGAAAAGCATCACATCGTTACATGAGTCATGGCCTCTCATGTCAGACCTAGGGTATGGCATCAGCAGCATCTGCAGCTTTCCTGGAGCCTTTGCACAGCAAGCACTCTGACATCTGTTTGTGGCATGCACAGTGGGTGCCGTCTTTCCAGATCCTCTGCTGGGGCTGCTGTGAGCCCACTTCCCCTTTCTCGTGGCTGACACAAAGGCACAAGCTGCCACTGGCAAGGGTGCACACAGTGGTCCCAATGTAATTCCGTATCTTGTCTCTTTCAAAATGTCACATCTGCTAAGTGTAGGCTGGGCTCCCCTGTTGCCCCAGCCTGTCAGCCCTAGGCTTACATGGATGTTGCAGCTCACTCCATTTTAGATGCCCTTCCTGTCAACCTCCTCACCATGGCTCTGGACCTCAAAGACCTTGGTGAAGAGATTCTCTTCCTGGCAGTTTTCTTCAGAGACTCCTGCTGGCATTCTTCACAAGAGATCTGGGTGCCCGGTGGTGGGAGGGACAGAAAGCGAGCGGGGCAGTGTGGCTCACGTTACACGGACCGGCCAAGCCAGCCTTGCACTGAGCTCTCTGCTAACTGAAAGCAGCTGTTCAGATTTTGACTCTGCATCCACTGAGGTCACCACTGTTTCCCTCTGACCAGGCCTGCAGTCCTCATTGTAACAGGGATCTGCTGGTACCAAGGATGCCTTCTGCCCACCTCTGACTGGTGCAGTCTTAACTGTTCAGTTGCACCTTTGGCTGAAAGATAGGCTTGCTGTGGAACTACTCAATTGCATCCAGGGAGGATCGGACTGAAGAAACTTACACAGGCTTTCATCACCCGTTTCCAGCCCGGGGACCCTAATTTTTATACCCTGGTTGTGCTAGTGCTCTCAGCTGCTCTTCACACTCCCCGGATTCGCTTTTCAAGTTTCTCTCCTCCCCTCCAGCAGCCCACAGAGCCTCACTGGCTTCTCAAGAGCAACATAACTGATCAAACCAGGTGGGCTTTTCCCCATGTCTATGCCCTGATTTCTTGCAGACGCTACCCAAGAACTGTTAGCTCCATCCTGTCCTTAGTCACTGAGGTTGCCCCAGGGAATCTTGGCCCTCTACCTGCTTTTCTTCACCTTTTTTTTTTTTTTTTTTTTTTTTTGTCTAAGCTCCTGCCAAGCCCTTAAGCTCCTCTGCCCTGGACCTTCACATGACCTGAGCATCTGGAGCACCATAGGAATGGTGCCGTCTCATCACAGAAGCTACCTCAGACCCCATTTCCCCAGCACTGCATGTTCTGGGGGTAGGCAGCTACCCCTCCATCTGGGGAATTAGAACTAGCTCCAAAAGAGAGGCAGACCTATCTAGGACCACTGAGTTAGGGCAGATTCCCAAATTGCAGCCCACAAAATTATCTTCTTTTGACCTCAGGTCCTAGGACATTGTGAGGGTTCTCACCTGCTGGGTGCAAGAAGTATGTGTGGATTTCCCTTAGAATGTGTGGACAGGCCTCAGACTGGATTCTCACTGAAGTAGATATTTCTTTATGAGTAGAAAATACTTTTAAATTATTTTGTTTCTGTCACTAACCCAGGGTTCCCACAGGAAAAAAAATATAGACAGCTGATCCGAATTGGGAAAGGAGGTCCAATCATACCATTATATGTTCCCTGGAAAGGGTTAACACTGCCATGGAGTTCTTTGGTCAAGGGCTGATATTCTTAGTCCCCGAACTGGGCATTGTCAGCCACCTCCATCGCCCAAGACAGGGAGGTTCTTGCTCCTGCATCTGACACAAGCGGCTCCTGAGAGTGGTTATGGGACCAGCAGCAAAAGCTTTCAAGAGAGTCCAAGTGTGAGCTCATGCTGCCGCCATCCCTGCCGACCACGAAGCCTCGTTCGCTGGGGCTGAGCGAGTGCTGGGGTTGGTGCTCTTCAGCAGCTCCTTGGCCGCTGGGTTGTGCTGGCTGTGATCGGAGGGGTGGGCAGTGCGGGGAGCTGGCAGCCTGTGGGCACGGGGAGAGTGTCCAGAACGTGTGCTGTGTCCGGCTGCAGTGCTGCGGGAGCTGAGGCTGGCTGCGCGTCCCTCCCCCACTGCTGCAATGAAATGCAGTTACGGGGGAAAGCGAGGGAAGGAGTCGGAGCCAGCAAGGAGCAGCGAGAAGGAGACAAAGGAGGGGAGTGAGCAGCGGAGGGTGTGGGACGGAGCAGCTGGCAGCTCGGAGGGAGTCGCTGCGTTCCTGCAGCACTGCCACCGCCCTCCATGGTACCCAGCTTGGGGCACCCCAGATCTCCGTGCCAGCCCAAACAATGAGCAGGGGCTGATTTTATCCCGGGCTTTCCCAGCTGTGGGCACATCCTTTGCAATGCATCCTTTCTGATTTATTGTTCACTGGATGGAAGCCCGCTCCAGTTCTGTGCTCACTTCATGGGTTTTTGGCACCTATATCCCTGAGGTCCTGAAAGGCACACTGCTGTGGAGAGAGGGGGTGGGGGCTCGGGTCTCAAACAGTGACTCCCGAGCTATCTTGTAATTTGAGACCGGCTTTTTTCAGGGTGGAGAAATGCAAGGCTGCTGTTTGCCCAAAACCCTCTGTCCTCTTGCAGGCAGGCTCTGAACCTCACAGGAAGCATTCAGCTGTAAAAGATATGGGAGCATGCTGCTCTGGGGCAGCTGATGCCAGTGCTGCCAGGCGGGTAGCGCTTGGAAAGAGCACTTGAGGATGTAGGAAGCACCTGTGTGACAGGGCCCTAGCTGCTCACCTTGATGCGCTGTCAGGTGTGACCTGCTGGGTGCTGTCCCAGGCCTTTGTTATGGACAGTCTCTGACATGTCGCATTTGCTTATTGTGAGGGACAGGCGCTACGGAGTGTTCGGGCAGCAGATACCCCAGGCCTTCCCTCTGCAGGCTGTTTTCTGTCCTTCCTTTGCTCCCTCTTTACCAGTATCCTCTGGTCTGCATTCCAGGCAGGATTAAAGCAAACTCTGCAAAGGAGATCAAGCCACCCTCTGCTCTGCTGGTTGCCAGCCATGGAGCAAATGAAGAAGTCAACAATGCTTCTGCTGGAGCTGCTTATTCTTGGGGGCCTGAGAGCAGGAATGGGCTCTGCTGTCCTGGGCACTCTGGATCTACAAATAGATGAGGAGCAGCCAGCTGGCACCATCATTGGGGACATCAGTGCTGGCCTACCCCCTGAAACTAGTGCCTACATGTATTTCATCTCAGCACAGGAGGGCAGCGGCGTCTCCACTGACTTGGGGATAGATGAGAATACTGGGATCATCAAAACAGCTCGTGTCCTGGACCGGGAGACTCGGGACCGCTATAGTTTCATTGCTGTCACCCCAGAGGGCATCACAGTAGAAGTGAACATCCAAGTGAATGACATCAATGACCATGCCCCAGCATTTCCCAAACAGCACAGCACCTTTCAGATCCCCGAGCACACACCCATTGGCAGCAGGTTTCCCTTGGACCCAGCCTTTGATGCTGACAGTGGTGTCCTGAACACACAAGGCTATATGATTAAGGGAGGGAATGTGGGGCAGGCCTTCTGCCTGGAAACGCGCCGAGGACCCAACGGGGTGCTGTACTTGGACCTGGTGGTCAGCAGCATTCTGGATCGGGAGAACCGCTCGTCGTACTCACTGCTCTTGGAAGCCTACGATGGTGGCTCTCCTCCACGGAGCACCCAGATGACACTGGATGTGTCCATTCAGGACATCAACGACAACGCCCCCAGCTTCAACCAGAGCCGCTATCATACACTCATTTCAGAGAATCTGAAGCCTGGCAGCAGCATCCTGCAGGTCTTTGCCTCTGATGCAGATGAAGGTGACAATGGGGATGTGATTTATGAGATCAACCGACGGCAGAGTGATCCTGACCAGTACTTCACCATTGATGCTCGGACTGGAGTCATCAAGCTTAACAAGGGTCTGGACTATGAAGTGAGGAAGGTACATGAGCTGGTGGTGCAGGCAAGGGATAAGGCTGTCCATCCTGAGGTCACCACCGCCTTTGTCACTATCCATGTGCGTGACTACAATGACAACCAGCCCACCATGACTATCATCTTTCTGAGTGAGGATGGCTCCCCACAGATCTCCGAGGGAGCCCAGCCTGGACAGTACGTGGCACGTATTTCTGTGTCCGATCCAGACTATGGAGAGTACTCCAATGTCAATGTCACACTGGAGGGAGGAGATGGCAAGTTTGCCCTCACTACCAAGGATAACATCATCTATCTGATCTGTGTGGACCAGCTTCTGGATCGGGAAGAAAGAGACTCCTATGATCTGCGGGTGACAGCTACTGACTCAGGAACACCCCCACTCCGGGCAGAATCAGCCTTTGTGCTGCAGGTGATGGATGTTAATGACAATCCCCCACTCTTTGACCAGCAGGAGTACAAGCAGAACATCCCTGAGGTGGTGTACCCAGGCAGCTTTGTCCTGCAGGTGACAGCTCGTGACAAGGACCAGGGTCCCAATGGGGAGGTGCGATACAGCATTCTGCATGGCCGTGACACCCACTCCAGCTGGTTTACCATTGACCCTGCCACTGGCATCATCACCACTGCTGCTCCACTGGATTATGAGAAGGACCCTCAGCCTCAGCTCACTGTGCTGGCCACAGACCGGGGAACCCCTGCCCTCTCTTCCTCAGCTGTGGTGCACGTGGCCTTGCAGGATGTCAATGACAATGAGCCAGTGTTCAGGAGTAACTTCTACAATGTGTCCCTGAAGGAGAACACCCCTGTTGGGACCTGCTTCTTGCAGGTAGGTACCTGTATTGAGGTCTGAGCTTAGCAGGGGCACAGCCAGGGCTGTGAGCAGCCCGGGGTGGGAGACCTGCCACGGCAGGGTGTTTGGTGCAGCTGTCATGCAGGCATTCATGAGCAGCGTCTGCAGCAGGAATGTCCGAGTGGAGATCCCCACACATGGTGTGAGTCCAGAATGGGGCCAAGCCATGTACATCCTTTCTGGGTGCAAGTAGTGGGCAATGCCACTGACCTAAGGCACACCACATAGCTGCCTATCATGAGCATAGTGTGGGCCTCTCTTGGGGTGGGTCCTGCCGTGCCACGCCTTGCTTGCATCTGTGTGGAGATACCTTGCAGCCAGAACACTCAAAACGGGGCTAAGAAACAGGATAGTGTCTCTAGGAAATTGCCTGTAGCCAGGCTTTGAACTTCCCTCTCCCCCTGTGAGGTCATTAGCCCAAGTTCATCAGTGTTGGTAAGGCTGGTTGTGAGTATTAGCATTAATTATGCTAATGAGATAATGAGCTGAGACGTGTGCTGCTGCATCAGCCTTTGTGTGGCAAGAGGTTGCGGCTGGAGCTGGAGAGCTGCTGGGCCTCCAAAAGCTCTGTGACCCCATGAGGAGCTAGCGATGCCATTTGGATCCCGTGTTTTCTGTGTTCCCTGTGTTTGGTGTTTCTGTTGCAGCTCAGGCCCTGGAGCCCTGGTACCTGGGGACAGGTGCTACCACCTGGCTGAGTTGGGATGAGGGCAGGTGTGGGGGTGCAGTGAGGCACTGCCAAACATGGCAACATCCAGGCTGTCCATTGGGACACGCACCAGCGGCATTGAGGGCACTTCTTTGCTGGAGGTGTGGAGCACAGAGATGTCTGGCTGGGACATGAGAAGCTCTGGTGCCAGTTTAGTGAGAGGTGCCCAAGGGGACAGGAGGAACAGGAATTCTGGGGTCCATAAGACAAGACTGGAGAAGGTCCTGTGATTTGGCCAGGAAAAGGGGTCTCTAGGTCACCCCAGATGAAAATTTGGAGCTGGCAAGAAAGAGCAGCCTATGGGTGCCCTGTGGGTACACTGCAGGGGCATAGGGGCTGTGAGCATGGGCTGGGGAGGATGGGCTGTGGGGGGTGTGTGTGTGTGTGCAGGTGACTGATGGGGTGGGAGTGCTGGAGAGGGGCTTGTTGGGGAGAGAGTGCAAGGGATGGGATAGGAGTGTGACGGGAAGGAGGAACTGGGTGGGAGAAAGGGCCAGGTGTGGAATAGAGAACGCACGTGAAGCAGGGGCAAGTGTAGGATGGCATAGATCAGGGGGCTTGGGGATGGGTCAAGGTAGGATTAGGGAGAAGACTGGGCAGAAGAAGTGAGTGGGAAATGAGGAGGAAGATACATCTTCCTCAGGGAAGGTCAGGGGAGAGTCGGGTTTGGTGTGTGCAGGGCAACGCTGCTGTCCCAGTGTGGGGTGGGTGGGGATGGGGCAGGGCTGGGGACAGAGATGGGGAAGGGGTCGGGGGGGCTTCAGGGCCAGGGTCAGAGCAGAGATGCTGTGTGTCCTTGTGTGAGCATGTGCAGGGCCGTGTGGGCTGCACAGCCCCGAAGGGAGGCCCCCCTCTTTCCCTGTCCGTGCCTTCCTGCTCGCTGCTGCTCGCCGTGTGGAAAGGCGTTCTGGAAATGCAATCGGAGATGGCGGCTGGGCTCCTGGCTGAGCGTGGGGCCGGGCTGCAGGGAGAGCGCTGGGCCTGCACAGGAGCTGGGGCTCGCCCAGAGCAGTATCCAGGGCACGGCTCTGCTGGGCAGGGACTGGGCTGGCCAGCAGTTGGTACTGACCAAGACTTGGCTGCGTTTCCATGGTCTTGGCTTAGCCCTGGTGTTTCGTTTGGAAGCAGCGCGTCTGGGCTGAGCGCAGGTAACTCC
Organism: Sialia sialis; assembly: GCA_009812075.1. NCBI lineage: Eukaryota > Metazoa > Chordata > Aves > Passeriformes > Turdidae > Sialia > Sialia sialis. Next base: position 32,248,066 of record VRYO01001681.1, on the reverse strand, counting down.
CGTGCGGCGTCGGCACAAAGCAAACAGCTCACACATCTGCTGCTGCTTCCTCTGAGCCAGGAAATGTGAGAGGATGGGAAAGGAGGCTGGCCAGGCCGATGTCTTGATCGAGGATGCAGCAGGAGCCAGCCAAGTCTAGGAGCTGGGCAGAGCCAGGTCAGGGAGCCCTGGTCTTGGAGCGCAGCTGCCTGGCATGACAACCCCTGTTGCCTCAAACAGGAAGGCTTCAGAGGTGCTGCCAGGGCTCACGGTGTCCAGTGCCCAGCACTGTTCCCCACAAAGTTGCCCATGCCAAGTGTGCTGCCCTCACAGCCCTTTTGTTCCATTGCTCCTGCTAGACTCCATCTCTCTGTGACTTCCAGGCATTGGGGCTCACCGGCCTCGGGACGGTAAAGTGTCTCTGTCTAGGTCTGGGTTTTGTCCAGACCCACACAATGGTCATGAGTGCTCAGGTCACAGGCAAGCCCTGCCAGATGAGACACAGGACAATCACCCAGGTTATCACAGAATTTGGTGGGTTTACTTCTCTGTCCGGTCTGCCATTTTTAAGCAGAAAACCCTGGGAGTACCAGGACTGTTTTTAGACAGTGATGCCTGCTCTGCATGGACAGGACAGAAAGGTGGGGAAGGAAGAGGTCTCTATGAGTGAGCAGAAGAGACCTAAGACTCGCTACAGATGATCTCCTCCCTTGCAGACTCCATTCTGTCTGCCAGGTCAGTCTTTGTGTCTGGTTATGAGCAGGGATGAGCAGAGCAGGTTGCTGGCCTGAGCTTCTGAGAAATAAAAAGGAACTCATAACATCTTCTCTGTTTATTACTTGTGTTTACACAGTAGCAGACTGAGCATGAAGCAAAGGAAATAGCAAACTCGCTGTTCAAATCTGAGATGAGAAAAACAGCAGTGGAGACTGAGCCCAGGGTAGCAGTGAACATGAGACCAGCAGAAAATGGAGCAGAGGACAGTCACCAGCTGGCTGCCTTGCTCCTCTGTGCCGCCATGAGCTGATGATGCAGGAGCTTTAGGGCACCGGACCACGTTCCAATGCTGTGGTCTGTGATGCAGAATACTGCTGTGGTATAAATTCACCCTGCTGGTTTAAATTTATTTTAAACATTTCACTGTGTACCAGCACGCTGCATGCATGGTCAGATAGTGTTTTTCTGGGACTTTCTGACTTTTCATGCTAAATCAAGTATTGTCTGTGCTCTGGCAGAGAGAATTGTGAACCCCATGTGGTGAGCATGGGCTGGTTGGACAGCAACCTGAATGACATGCAATGGTGGATTATTGATTCTTGCATATGTCCAGTATTGATGATTTTGGAACCAGGGGTTTTTTTACATACTCCCTTTGCATACACATAAATGTTGGGGAACATCAGAAATGAAAAGCTGAGCAGCAATGCATCTAATGTAGAGTCCCTGCAGTTCTGGGGACAAGTCTGATGACATTTTGTTCTGATTTGTGATTCCATTCGTGGGCAGTGGGACAGCTTCATGGGCTGTGCCCTAGGGAGGAAGATTTGGGTGAAGGGCTGTAGGCTACACCAGGCCACATACACTATTTTACCAAAAGAGAGTCTGGAGGGCTAATCCTGGTGCCTTGGTTGTGCTGCCAAAGGGGCGGCTGTGCGGGGACACAGAGCACAGCCGTGCGTGGACACTGGAGCAGCACAAGGACTAATGCTCACCAACTGCGGTCAAGGAAAGTGGTAAGAGGAAGGGGGGCATTGCTGCCTGTGTTTGTTTTCTTAGGGCAAGGGATTTAGCATCAACCTATTTTCAGACCTTTGCACAACACAGAACAGGCCTCCCCCTCCTTAGAAATAAGAAGGCAAGCTTTCCAAAGCGAGATGGGGGGAAGCCTGGGAGCGTGCTGGGGAGCAGAGCAAGGGAAGGGAGAGCATCATGAGGTTCAGGCTGCCGTGTAGGAGGATCTGGGGGTACGCAGAAGTGTGGGCATGGGGGAGACGCTGGTACATGGGGAGGCTGTGGGGGGAGGTGAGTGCTGTTGTTACCACCAGAAGAGCTGCATTTGTTCCAAATTCCTGTGAAAGTTATTTCCTTGCGCTGCCAGCAGCCTCCTCCTGGGCTTGGCACAGCAGCCAGCGCCATGATTAATTCAAGTAGCATTTCCCCTGGAGCTGCAGCAGCTTTTCCACTGCAGCTGAGAGGCCCCAGCCCCTCGCACTCCTCTCCCCCCATCCTCTGCTCCTCCTCCCAACCCCCTCGAACAACTCCCTCCTTCCTCCATGCAATCCCCAGCCCCCTCACAGCTGCCCCTTTTCCCTTACCTCTGCTTCAGCTCTCGGCTCCTCAGAACTCCTCTTTCTACCACTGCCCTTGCTCACACAGCTCCCTCCATGTCCACCCACAGCCCCACCCACGCATGCTGCCCTCCAAAGGGCCAGTCCTTCTGCCCCCTCCTATGGCTCCAGTCACCAGCATGCACCCCCAGTTTCTGCTCCCTCTTGTTCTCCCCACACCCCTTGGTCAGAGCCAGCTGCAGTTGTCTTCTCTCCCGAGACCTTTGCCACTGTGACCCAGGGCAGCTCTCTTCCACCTGCACAGCCCTTGGGACATACCAGCCTGTCCCTGCTCTCTGTGGAATCCCAGAATGGTTTAAGTGGGAAGGGACCTTCAAGATCATCCAGTTCCAACCCTCTGCCATGGATAGGGACTTCCTTCCAACCTTCTGCTAGACCAGTCCAGCCTGGTCTTGGACACTTTCAGGGGTGGGTGAGCCACAGCTGCTCTGGGCAACCTGTGCCAGGGCCTCACCACCCTCACAAGGAGTTTCTTCCCAATATCCCATCTAACCCTGCCCTCTGGCAGTGGGATGCCATTCTCCCCTGCCCTGTCACTCTAGGGTTTTGACCAAAGTCCCTCTCCAGCTCTAAGGTTTCTCTGGAGCCTTTTTGAGGTTGAACATCCCCATCTCACCCAGCTATCTCTTTGAGCAGCTCCATGTCCTCCTGATGTTGGGCTCACCCTGCCTGGCATGCTCAATCTTGTGCTGACCCTAGCCCAGTCTCTCCTGCACATCTTGCTGATCTCTGTCCCATCTTTTTGTATAGACCTTCTCTATGTGCTCCCTGCCTGAGGTCCACATGGCTGAAACCTAGCCCCACACCCTGGTTTGGGGTCATTCTGGCTTCAGTGACCCCCAGGGCTCTGCCATTTCTGCCCTGTGGTGGCCCCATTCAATCCCCCCACCTTGAGCTCTCTTACCGCCATAGCTCAGCTTCCCAGCCCTGCTCCACTCCAGGATTCCCTGCCCCTTTTTGCTCCCCAGCTTCCAAGTCCTGTTCAGCTCCTGCACCTTCCATGGGGCTCCCTATGCTCTATAGCTCCTGACTGCAGATGCCATTTCACTAGTGAGGACACCCAGGAACCCAGGTGCACAATGCAAAACCTCACTCCTTGACTTTCTGTGCCTTGGTGTGTCCCTGTGATTGGAGGCCCCTGGGCTCCCAGAAAGGTGCTGTGCACTCCCAGACTCCCTCACATCTTGCCCAGCCTCACCATTCATGTCCTGCCTCCTTGCCAGTGTCTGTGGCTAACCCACGTCCCCTCATCCTCTGAACTGTAGACTATACGCCATCTCAGGGCAGTGCTGGAGGTCATTGGCAGCCCCCGCTCCCCACGCCCAGCTACATCTGTTTCTGTCATAGAATCAGAGAAGGGTGGGAAGGGATCTTAAAGTGATCTCATTCCATGCCCTGCTATGGGCAAAGACACCTTCCACTAGACCAGGTTGCTTCAAGCCCATCCATCCTTGAGTACAGTCACAGCTCCCCTGGGCCGCGGGGAGGCCTTGGCTGTGGGACCACCAGCCAGACTCCTGCCCGTGTCTGGGGCCTTGGGGATCCAGAGGTGTGAGCCAGCAGTGCCGGCAGCTGCGCTGGGGCTCCCCGGACAGGGGGCTCTGGTAGCCATGGGGTCTGACCCTCGCCTTGGCCATGTGTGCTGGACTGTCGCTGGGCCGAACCCTGACCCTGCTCCCTCTCCTGGGACCAGTGTGTGCTGGAGGCTGAGACAAAGCCCTGGAGCCAGGAATGGCTCCTGAAATAGCCACATGGCCGCTCCCTGGACACTTTTAGCTGGTCAGTGGCTGTGCCAGGGCTGGGAGGGCAGGACGCCTGGCACGCACTCAGGCGCAGGGAGCCGTGCGTGGGATCGCTGACCACACTGGCGCCAGCCTCCCCTCCTCTCCCACCAAGAGCCGTCACTCAGAGGGGCGGGAGCCCCAGAGCCAGATGTTTGCCAAAGCCACAGCATAACATGTGCGCAGCAGAGCCCCAGCCATGGCTAGGCTCCAGATGAGTTCTCTGCCTGCTGACTGCACTGGCTGGAGTGGGGAGGATGGCTGAGGAATGGTGGCCCGAGTTGCTGAGCAGTGCTCCATCACTTTACAGGGCTGTGGGCTGGGTGGGGCTGTGCAGGTCGGCAGGAGGGCTGTGAAGGCAGGAGGTGTGCGTGAGGGCCTCTGGTGATGTGCTTGAGATGGGTCTATGGGAAGGGGTGGCTTTGACTCCCACAGGTGATGCAGCTGGGCACCTTGGTGCAGGGCTGTACTTCATCCATCCCCATCTCTGAGAAATGTAAGAAGTCTGTTGTGCCTTGGCTCTACTTGTTGCTCCTCTCTTGCTGAGGAACTGGGAGGAGGGTGTGAAATGGCAAGGCCTCGATACCCGTCACTGCTCTCCCAGCTCTCCATGCAGTGGGGAGAGGCACACTTGGCCATGACCTCACTTCCTTTTTAAAGTCTGGTGCTCTGGTTTCTTGCTGCCTAACCCTGAGTCATCTTGCTGTTCTCCTTTGTTGTCCTCTGATGCTCTGTGGTGGCCACAGCACTCCCAACACATGTTCTTGTGCCCAGCTGCAGGGCAGTCCAGCAAAGCCTTCTCACCTGCAGGGAAGGAGGGGCAGGTAGCAGATGCTGCTGCCCAGGGTGGTCAAGGCTGCCGTGCACGGACAGGGAAGCAGATCAGCTCTCTTGGAACTATTTGAGCTCAGTGGCGAACTGTGGTGTTCAGGAGGGTCTTTGGCTGGAGATGACAGAATGGCTGAGTTTGGAAAGGACCCCTTGAGATAATCTGGTACAACCGCCCCATGCATAAGCAGCACCATCCAGAGTTGGTTGCGCAGGACATCCCCACTTTGCTTTTATGAGGGCAGCCTCATCAAGGAAAAGTGCTTCCTGATCTTCTCCTGTGTTCCCATGCCCTCTGATCCTGACACTGGGCACAACTGGGAAGAGCTTGGATCCATCCTGTTGTTGCCCTCTTTCCTGTATGAGTGATACCCCTTCTCCAGGCTGAACCATCCCAGCTCCCTCGTCTTTTGTCTCAGGAGAGGTGCTCCAGTCCCTTCATCATCTTTGTGGGCCCTTCGCTGGGCTCTCTCCAGTATGGCCATTTCTCTCCTGTACTGGGGAGCCAGCACTCCAGCCGTGGCCTCACCACTGCTGAGGAGAGGGGCAGGATCCTCTCCCTGGCCTGCTGGCCACACTCATGCTGATGCTGCCTAGGACACCATTCCCCTTCCTTGCAGGAAGGGCACAATGCTGTCTCATCTCCACCTTGGCAGCCATCAGGACCTGGAGAGTGTCTTCTGCTGAGCTGTTCTCCAGTAGTCTGGCCCCTAGCATGTACTGGTGCAGGGGGTTGTTTCTTCCCCGGGGCAGAACTTTGCACTGTCCCTTGTTGAACTTTAGGAAGCCTCTCATCCATCCCTGCAGCCTCTCAAGGTCACTCATGACCCTCTGGCAAATCAGTGCCCCTCCCAGTTTGGGGTCACCAGCAAACATGCCTGAGCATGTTTGCACTGCACCATCAACCAGGTTGTTAATGAAGATGCCAAACGGGACTGGACACAGGACTGGCCCCTGGGGCACACTGCTAGCTACTGTCCTCTAAGTTGATGTTGTGTTCCTGATCACCACTCTCTGGACAGGAGCCTTGCAGCTGGTTTTCAGCTGAACGAGGATCTTATGGGGGCAGAGTGCCAAAGGATTTAGTGCACTTCAGGTGGACAATATCCACTCCTTTTCTGTCATGCACCAGGCCAGTCATTTATCAGGTGGTTCAAGGATGATTTGTCCTTAGGGAAAGCTGTGCTCACCACTCCTGATGATTTTCTTGTCCTTCTTGTCCTCCTTTCTTGTCCTGCATAAAAATGGTTTCCAGGATGAACAGCTCCATCAGTTTTCTAGGCATCAAGGTGATGCTGATTGTTTTGTAGTTATCTGGGTTCTCCTGCTTACTTGTGAAGTTTGGGGAGAGATTTACTTTCCCACAGTCTTCAGGCACCTCCCAAACACTATGATTGAGCAAAGATAATTGTGAGGGGCCAGGCAGTGATGTTTTTCACCCTGGTCTCTGAGATTCCTGAAGACCCATCTTACAAGTAGAGAGTAAGGGCAAGAGGGCATTAAGCACCACAGTCTTTTACTCATCCTGTGTCATCAGGTTCTCAGTATCCTTCAGCTGTGGGACTGTTTTACCCAGCCTTGCTTTTGTGACCACTGTACTTAGAGAATCTCTTCTTGTTGACTTTGACATTCCTTGCCAGATCCAAATCCAGTTGGGAATTGGATGCCAACAGCTGCATTCCCCTGTAATTACACTGATCAGTGAGTGATTTCACAGAAGGTACCCCAGATGTGTTACCCAAACCCTGCCATGGTAGCTGTCTCTTCTACACCTATCAATGAAGTCTTCAAAACACAGTACCAGGGTCATCCCCTGAGTTCCTTAACATGTTCTCTGGTCTCAAGGGCATTTGCTTTTTCACTCGCATCCATTATCTGACAGAAAAGATGTATTTCCTCTGTCACTTTCATGCAGAACCTTTCCCTCACTATGGCCCCAGGCAGAGCACTGCTCATGAACCTCTCCCCAGAGCCTGTCTTCCAGCCTGTCTTTCACCCACCCAATTGCCCAGCCCTCCAAACTGTAACATCCTGCCTTGAATATGAGGACTGTAGGAGAAGGTGCCAAAATCCTTCCTAAAGTCAGGGCAATTGCCACCCACAGCTGTCAGCCCTGTGACCCCAGATGCCATCACTCCACCACAGAAAGCAAACAGGATGGTCAATCCATGATGCTCTTCCCTTCCAGGATCTTTCATGTGACCTAAAACATGAAGACCTCACTTGAAGAACAAGAAGACTCACTCCACGATTCTCCCAGGGTCCACAGTGTGGCTGCCAAGAACGTAGACCCTCATATGACCCTTTTGGCTTCTGTCGAAGGTGGGATGTGATACTTGCATTCCTCCAGTTGTCAGGGATCTCCCCTGATTTGCACCTCATGTGAGGAGCAGCCCTACAAATCCATTTCTGTCAGCATCCACTGATGCAGCCTGTTAAATCCCATGGATTTGCGTGGATCAGTCTTTTTCAAGAAATACTGACTCTCTTCATCCCTCTCTGGTATCTCTCTGAATCCTTTTGGACAGTATGGAGGCCTGGGAGTCTGGTGGAGCCCAAGGTGGAGGAGGCACTGGTGTTCCAGTCTCACCTGGGCGTGCTGCTGCTGGCCACGCTCAGAAAGGAACCTTTCTTCAGCCCTTCACTAGCAGCACAGTGCTACAGGCTCCTCTTGGCACGCTCAGGCTTGAGCTTGGACTGTGCTGATACACTCCTGACATGCCTGGCTATGTTTATAGATTCCTTCTATGCATCTTGCCACTGTGCCCATCTCAAAGAATTGTGGAATGGTTTGGGTTGGAAAGGACCTTAAATAACATCTCTTTCCAGCCCCCTGCCATGAGCAGGGACACCTTCCCCTGTGAGACTGCTCCAAACCCTGTCCGACCTGGCCTTGGACACTTCCAGGAATGGGGCAGCTTCTTGGGGCAACTTGTGCCAGGGCCTCACCACCTTCACAGGGAACAATTTCTTTCCAGCATCCAATATAAACCTACTCTCTGTCAGTGAGAAGCTGTTCTCCCTTGTCCTGTCACTCCTGACCCTTTAAAATAGCCTCTCTCCATCTTTCTTGTTGGCTGCCTTCAGGTACTGAAAGGCCACAATTAGGTCATTCTAGAGCCTTCTCTTCTCCAGGCTGAGCAATCGGAGTTTTCTTAGCACCACCTTTTGCATGGCAGCTTAGCCCTGAGGCCCCTGCTTAGCCCAGGCTATCTGCTGATGTCTCTGTGTTTTCCTGAGCACTGGGATGGGCTGTTCTGGAGTGTGCTGTCCTGATGGCTTGCCAGCTTTCCTGAGCTGCCTTGGCCTTTAATGCTGCCTCCCATGACATCCCTTCCATCGACCAGCTCCCTGTAAAAGCTGAAGTCTGTCTTGCAGTCCAGGGTTCTGTACTCTGCTTCTCTTCTTCCTCACTCCCTTTAGGATCCTGAATCTGCTGCTTCATGGCCACTGCAGTCACAGCTGCCAGCTACCATATCCCCAGTCAGTACTGCCTTCTGGGGAGCAGCAGATCCAGCTGCATGCCACCCCTGCTTGGCAGGGACATTGGAATTCTTTGTGAGGCCAGAGGTCTGTGATCCTGGCTTCCTCAGGTACTGCTGCCTGCTTGGCAGCTTCAGGTCAGGAATCTGCTGGCAGGGCATTGATGTCCTTCTGCTTAAAGCCTTTTAGCTGTGCAGGCTCAGTTGAGAAGTCAGAGGTGAGAGGGCAGTGGGGTTGCCATTCAGGCTCAGAGCCCTGGCTCCTGCTCCCACATATTCGAGCAGCAGGACTGGCACAGCCCCAGTGGAGAGTTTCCTTGGCAGTTCCACAGGCAGCTTGACCCTGTTTCCCTCTATTTTTCAGGCAAACATCAGAGTCTCATGAGTGAGCTGCAATAAAACCAGCTGTGGATCCAAGATTTGGGGTGGATGCTAAATACAGAGCCTGGGGCTGCCCTGCATTAGCTTCTAGCAAAGTTCCTGGAAAAATGTTCGTGCTTGGTTTAAAAATTTCCAGAAGTGGTGAACTCACCGCAGGCCTTAATGAGCCCTTTTTGGCCCTCACAGCTAAAAATGTGTCCCTGTCCCAGACTGTGTGTGCTCTGAGTCTGCAGCAGCACATGCCAGCTGAAATGAGGTGGTTGCCATACCTGGTGGCTGGTGGAGCCCTGTGATACCTCTCAGGAGTCCCCAGGAGACATCACCCAGCTGCAGAGGGGATCCTGCTGTCCCAGGGTGGACACAGCCCTGCGTGGCTGCCCTCAGGCAGCCAGCCAGCCCCATCCCATGGGATTCACACATGGGATATCAGCGGTCTGCAGGCAGGGAGCTGGGACTGGGTGCACCAGCCACAGACCCCCTCCCTCTGCACACAGTGACAGAGCACATAGCAAAGTGTCCAGGGGCCCCAAACTCAGCCAACACCATTACCTGGTCCAGCAGGTGTTTGCTGTTCCTGTGGCTTTTCCCTAGGCACCAGTTTAGCATCAGCCATCCAAGGGAGACAAGAACCAGGCCTCTCTTAGACCCTGTGTAGGCTCATATTGTGTTGGACCAGTGGTCCACAGACGGTCCCACCACAGGACGGGGTGGTGAAGCTCTGGGTACATGGGATACCTTGTTCTGATACCAGACTGCTGGCACCACCAGTTATCTTGCTGGAAGACAGCTCTGGGTACCAGGAAGCCGCCAGGGAGATGGTGATACACTACACAATAGTGAGAGCTCCTCTACTGCTCCCCTCTTCCTGAAACCTGACACAGGTCTTGTGGCAGGAAGCTGGATATTCCCCCTTCGGGTATTCCTAAGGGTGGCACCCATCAGAAGATGGTTGCAGTGGTGAAGTGAGGCTCTTCTGGAAGCCCCTGGCCTAAGGAGCCTGGAGCTACTATCTCACTCCGCAGCCAAGCATGTTGCTGTACAGTGATTAAAGCAGATGATGTGCATTTTGGATAAGCTTCAGAGTGAGAAGTTCATTTTGAAGGAAAGAAAAGTCTTCGTTTACCATGTAGTGCCTGTTCCAGTCACCGTGGCAGCTGGTCAGTTTCTAATGCATTTCCACCTGCAGTGGTGAAGGCTGGCAGATGCCCCCAGGAGTGGCAGAGGCACAGTGGGGTGTGGGTACAGGCTGCACCCCAGTGACAGTGACAGCCGCGTGGAGCCGGCGTGCTCCACGGGGAACCTGCATGCGAGCTCCAGTCATGTCAGTCAGGTCAGGTTTGTCCTCTCTGCTAAGCAGCTCCCCAGGAAGATGAGCTGGGGCAGTAAGGAGGGGTGGTGAGCTCTAGGTGGGTCCAGTTTCCCAAAGTACCTCCTGACCCAGTTCTGTCACAGCACCTGTGTTTCCAGGTGCTCTGCAGCTGGACTGGGGAGGGGGGATCCTGTTCCATGGCACTTCCTCTGGCAGCTGCAGCAGGTTTGGGGAGCAAATCCTCTGCACAGGAGCTTAGTGCTTGGTGGAGATCCAGTCTCAGTTTCTCCCTGCAGGCAGTCCCCCAGACCACAGGGCTGGTGGGGGTGTCGCAGGTGCTGCCTCCCCTTCCTAGTGAGGGCGGGGTGGTCCCAGCCCTGCCTAGCTGACTCTTTCCTTAGGCCCAGCTGTTGTGTGTCCCCTTGCCCCTGCTCCCCCATCCCGGATGGCCGGGCTGCAGCCCCCAGCCGGGCCCTCGGCTTGGCGCGCGCGCGGCGTTCCTGCGCTCCTCGTGCGGAGCCGAGGCCCCATGGCTGCTGCGGGGAGGAGCTGTGGCTGATGAGGCCTGAACTCCACTTCACCCGGGCCTGGCCCAGCTGCCTTCCCCCAGCTCTGTCCCCCAGCTTTGTTCTCCATGGAGCTCCCAGCTGGTGGAGGAGCTCTGGGCAAGGATGTGGAGTCAGGAGTTGGTTTCCGCTGACCTGAGCTCTGTAGGAGCACATGGAGGAACTGGGGAGAGCAAGCAGGGAGCAGCATTCATCCTCCTGCTATGTCTGTCAGAGTGGATGCAGCTCTTGTGCTGCAGGCAATGTGAGACTGGACTGTCGCAGGGCAGTGCCACCCTCCATCCTCGTGCCCAGTGTCTGGGGCTGCTGGACACAGAGCTTTGAGAGCAGGACAGAGTCAGGTTCATGGTGACAAGGGGCTGACTTTCCTCCTGCCCCATCCTAAGTGTCTTTGCAGAGAAGAAGGAACAGAGGCGCAGGGGCTGCTGCTGCTGCAGTGCTGCATGTCCTGCAGCAGAAGCAGTGGCTGGTCTGGGACAAGAGGCACAGCTGCTGTCACACTGCGTTGTGGTGGCCAGCTCTGAGGATGGTGTGGCAGCTGTGGCCATGGAGCAGAAGGTGGCACTGGTGGTGCTGGGCTGGATCTGGCCTGGTGGTCAGTTGTGTTCAGGTGGTGCCTTTCCTCACACAGGTGACAGCCACAGATGCAGACAGTGGTGCATTTGGCTCCCTTTCCTATTCCATTGGCTCTGGCATCGGCAGCGTTGTCCCCACACAGTTCAACATTGACAAGCACTCAGGGCAGCTGTGCACGGTGCAGCCCCTGGACCGTGATGAGGGCACATCTGCCTACGACTTCACCATCACTGCTGTGGATGGGGTGAGTGCTAGCAAGGCTGCGTACACAGTGCTGCTGACCCAGCATCGTGCAGGGGATGCTGCTGTCCTGGCACTGTCTCTGATCTGGTGCTTCCTCAGGGCGGCCTGAACTCCATGGTGTATGTGAAGGTGTTCCTGGAGGATACGAACGACAACCGGCCGGTGTTTTACCCGCTGGAGTACGCTGCCAGCATCAGCACACAGAGCATGCCAGGGACAGCCGTGCTGCGGGTCACTGCCCACGACAAGGACGAGGGGCTGAACGGCAAAGTGAAGTACCGCATCGTCCTGGGAAACTCGCCGCCGCTCTTCTCCCTCAACAAGGACACAGGTGAAGCCGCCAGAGCAGGCAGCAGTTGGAGCACGGTGCTGTGGGAGAGTGAGCAGCCTGAGTGTCACTGCTTGGCCACCTCAGCCATGCAGTCTGTCTCCAGAGTACATCTGTTCCTCTCCCTGCCACATCTTTCCCTGCTAAACTTCCTTAGCCTCTGGTAACCCCTTCTCAGACTCAGTCACTGACTTTTTGTTTTTTCTTTTTTCTTTGTTCCTGTTCTGTTCTTCATTTGTCCTGTCTTCCTCCTCCCCATTCCCCATCCCTGATGCACTGTGCCCTTCCTCTCATGTGCTGACGCTTCACCCCATCAGGCTGTATCCTGCTTCCTTTCTTGTCCCTGCCAGTCTCCTCTTCCCCAGCTCAGTCAACTCTCCTCTATAACTCTGTCACTCTGTTCTCATTGGCTGCATCTGCTTGAAGCTCAGGCAGTTTCTGCTGGGAAAGTGAGTGCATGGGTGTGTGGTGCCAGGTGCTCTCAGTGGGACAGGAAGGTGCATTGGGGCATCTGCACACTGGTTCTCAAGTTTCCATCAGGTGGCTGGAATGAGACAAGCCCTACTAGCCCTCCTAAGGCAGGGCCACCTCCTTTGTACGGCCTATCAACTATGGTCCTTCACTTCTGCATCCCCTCCCAGAGGCTCCCTGCCAGCCCAGGGCCCATTTGCTGTGTTACGACACTCACCCTGTGCCCCAGATTGGAAGTCCTCTTCCCTCCTTCCCCTCTCCCAAGATCTGCCTTCTGGCTCATGTCCCACAGCCTGTAGCGCTGCTTAACTCAGAGCTAGGTGTAAGATTAAATGCGGAGGATGTGGGGAGACTTTCCTGGGAAAGCTCCACTCATTCACTCCAGCTCCTCCATGGTGGGCTCCAACTGTGATGCACGTTTTGGTCCTGCCCCTTCTGGTCTGTCTTTTCCAGCTTATGGTTTGTTACCTGGTGCCAGGTGACAGGGATGCAGCACAATGCCACATCAATGACTTTCTTCCTCAGGAGTTATCTCTCTATCATGGTCTCTGAGTGGCAAAGCCAACACCCTGGTGCAACTGGTGATCTCTGCTCAGGATGGGGGCGGCCTGCAGGCACAGCCGAATGCCCGGGTAAACATCAGCATCGTGGAGGGCACAGTCTCACCCCCTGTCTTTGAGCAAGCTCAGTATTTCTTCAGCGTGCCTGAGGACATGCCACAGGGTGCCAGTGTGGGGGCTGTCCAGGCCCAGAACCCGCCAGGTATGAGCTTGTCTCTTTTGCATATTGGCACTTTCTCTGTCTCCACACCATCCTTGAGGTCCAGCATCCACCACACTTCCTGGTGGAGTGGCCCTGCTCTGAAAGCTCCACACACTCCCATCTGAATGTGCACCCAGCTCAGCACCCGTACTTACACAAGTGTGTATGCACACCTGTTTGTGCACATGGGTACAGTGCTGCCGTACAGCTTCCTGACCGTGGGGCTGGGGGACTGAGCTGGATTCCTCATTCCTTCTGTCTCCATCCTCTTGCCCACAGGCCATGCTGATGACATCTTCTATTCCATCTCCTCGGGGGACCCTCATGGCTATTTCTCCATCGACTCGGCCTCGGGGCAGCTCCGCACCAGCCTGCCTCTGGATCATGAGTCCCAATCCGTTCTCATCCTGGATGTCCAGGCCCGGAGCGGTTCACCCCCTGCCTACAGCAACACACATGTGAAGATCTCTGTATCAGATGTGAATGATAACGTGCCGGCATTCCCAACTCCCTCCGACTCCATCTTGCTGCCGGAGGCCACAGAGCCTGGCACTACAGTCTACATGGTGCAGGCCGAGGACCGTGACAGTGGTGCCAATGGGCAGGTGACCTTTGAGCTGCTGTCGGGGGGTGAGGGCACCTTCATGGTGGAGCGTGCTTCAGGGGCAGTGCGGCTCCTTGGGGCCCTGCAGTACGAAGCCATCTCGGCCTACAGCCTGGCCATCATGGCCCGGGACAGTGGCGTTCCCCAGCTCAGCTCCACCTTCACGCTGCTGGTGCATGTGCAAGCCGAGGACGACAACAGACCCATCTTCGACACTCTCACGTACCGCGTGGAGGTGCAGGAGGGTGTCCCCGTCTCCACCCGCTTCCTTCAGGTGAGGGCCCTGGCACACGAGGTGGAGCCCACGGCCCTTACCTACCACCTGCGGGCAGATGGGGACGCTGCCAGCTTCGGCATCGTGCCCGAGAGCGGCTGGCTGTACGTCAAGAGCGCCCTGGACCGGGAGACACGGGACTTGTATGTGCTGACGGTGCTGGCCTCGGTGGGAGGCACCGGGGCTGCGGCAGACACGCGGAAAACCGGCACCAGCACCGTGAGGATCAGCATCACTGATGAGAACGACAACAGCCCTCGGCTGAGCGAGGAGCGGTACTTCTTCACCGTGTCTGAGAACCAGGCTCCTGGCAGCAGTGTGGGAAGGGTGATGGCAAGTGACCGGGACGCCGGGCAGAACAGCCGGCTCACCTACCGCCTGCTCCAGCATGATCCCAACTTTCTTATCCACACACAGACAGGTGAGAGGCTCCTGACTTCCTAGGTGGGGTCAGCTGGTGATAAAGCCCAGGGCAGGGCAGCAGTGATGGCAGCCAGGCCAACTCAGCAGCAGAATATTCACCTTACTGCCCCCGCAGTGCTGGGCTCCAGCAACACACCTGAATGACACAGCTGAGCATAGGCTCTGCTCTAGTGCAGCTTATGGGCTGAGCTGTGTTCCCTCGTCAGTGCTCTCACTTCTTGTGCCTGCCCTATCCCTGGAAGTACTCAAGGCCATGTTGGATAGGGCTTGGAGCAACCTGGGATAGTGGAAGGCGTTCCTGCCCATGGCAGCACGGTGGAACAAGATAGGTTTGAAGGTCCTTTCCAACACAAACCCTTCTGGGATTCTCCCTCACAGGAGAGGTCAGCACCAAGCACAGCTTGGATCGGGAGCAGCAGTCCAGCTTCCAGCTCCTGGTGATTGTGCAGGATGGGGGAGCACCACCCCGCAGTGCCACCGGAACCATCTATGTCACTGTGCTGGATGAGAATGACAACGCTCCTGCTTTCCTCCACGTGAGCAGTGGTCAGGAGCTAACTGTGCAGGTAGGGGTGCAGGCTGGAGCACCGATGAGGCAAGGCTCTGGTGGCCTCTGGATGTGGGAGCAGGTGGTACTGCTGGGGGGAAAGGCATCAGTAGGGGGACCCAGGAGAGGGTCGGGGTTGGAGATGAGCAGGCACGGATCGGATCCATGCAGCAGCCAGACCATGAAAGCAGATGTGTCCTTCAGGGGACAGGAGAAGGCTGAGATGGGTTCAGAGTTCTGAGGGCAGGTAGATGCTGCAGCAGCTCTGGACAAAGACCTGTTTGGGCACTTTGGTTTTCAGGTATTGGAAACAGAGATACAGAAGGGAGAAGCAGCATAACAGCCCACTGTTAGTCATGTTTTGGATGTAGAAAACAGACTTGGAGGAAGAAGTGAAAACTAGATGATAACACAAAGCTCCACGATTTCTTGCAGATGTGCTCAGTGCAGCGTTCATGCCAGTGTTCATCAGGCAGAGCAGAGGAGGGCTCTGTGTCGGCACCTTCCACCATCAGCTGCAGCGTGCTGAGATGAAACACACTGGTGAAACACGCTGGCAGTGCATGGGGTGTTTGCACAGGGTCTGCAGTAATGGATCCTCCCAGGGAATGATTGCTAGGAGAGGGGAGAGAGAGCAAAGGGGAGGAAGAGAGGGCCTGTTTTCACAGAGGGAGTGCCCCTGGTGCTAGTGTTTGCTGTTATCCCCTCAAAGATATGATGCTTGATGTGACTGGTCTGTTTAGAGCATTCAAGGTGAGGGCTCACTGTGCAGAACTGCAGAAGAATCACATCATCATGCAAAAGGATGGCACTTAGTGAAGGGCTCTGGACTGGCTACTTCAGTTTGGAGAGAAGCCTGGAGCTTTCTGAATGTGCCACATGAGGCTCAGGCAAAAAAGCAAATCAAACGCTGAGTTTAATTAGAAAAGAAACAGAGAATGAAAGAAGCTCGGATTCTGCCACAGTCTCTGCCGGGTTCCATTCCCTAAGTGAGGCAGAAGTGCTAGAAACTGTTTAGAACAGGATGTTAATGGGATCGCTGGCAGATAATGGTTCCAAGCAGAAATAAAACATTCTTTGGCATGGACAAAGCTGCAGGAATATCACAAAGGTGTGCACAGAGTTGTGGGGAAATGAGAAGTTGCTTTTTTATACACAAGACTGGGCAGCTCCGTAAGAACTGACCAGGCAGCAGGTTTAAAATAAACACAAGCAGCACTTCTTCATGCAGAATGTAATTAAATTGTGAAATCATTGCCCAGAGTTGCATGGGTTCAAAACTAGATGAATTCATGGAAAGAAAAAAAATCCTTCAAAGGCTGATGAACACAAATATGATCTGTGTCTCAGGAAGTGTCTGAGCCACAGCAGGCTGGGAGCCGGGGAAGTTCGCAGGAGGATTGTTCCATACGTACCATGTTTCTCACATTTCTCTATATCCACTGCCAGCCCCTGCCAGAGCTGTGCTTGTGGCCACAATGGCTCTGTAAGCGTGGCACCAGGCTGGTGTGTGCAGCCACCTTTGGGGAGGGTGGGCACACCCAGATGTGCCCGTGTGGCTGGTCTCTGACCAGTTTGCATGGGCAAGCCCACTGCTGTTGCTGCTTATTCCTGTGTGTGTGACTGAACTGGCGTTTGTATGTGGGGCTGTGTGGGTGTTGCTCAGTAACTCCTCTGACATGTCTGCTTTTCTCCAAGGGGTCTAATTCCTCATGGAAGGGGAGAGTGTCCCTGCCAAGTCTGGGCTGAGGGCAGTGGGGGCAGAGCTGCCCCAGCCTGTGGCAGGGAGAGGTTGGAAGTGGCCTCTGAAGCGTAGCCCCACGTAGAAGTGTCCACGCAGACCCTCCTTTCATCAAGGGCCAGGCTATATTTAGGACTGTGCCTCCATCACTACTGTGAAAGGCTGTTCCAGATTCCTTGATCTGGTACTAGAAAACATCTCTTCATTTCCAGCCTAAACTAATTTCTGACCATTTTATACTCATTTGTTCTTGTGCCAATATTGTGTTTTTGCTTAAAAAGCTGTCCTCTCTCCCTGGAATTTCCCTCCCTCTCCCAGTGTTTACAGAGCACAGTCCCAGCATTGCTTAGCCTGGCTGAACAAGTCCAGCTCCTCTGGTCTCCCCTCCCAGGGCTTCAGCACAGTGCCAGCAGCTTGGGCAACAGCTCTGGTCCTCGCCTCCACCCAGAGACCTGCATGCTCTTCTCCAGAGTCCTGCTTGGATTCCACTTGTCCCTTTCCTAAAAGCATTAAGTGGCACAGTTGCTCTGCTCAGCTGGGTCTGGGAGGGTGGTCTCTGCCACAGGATGTGCTGATGGGATGGGAATGTGAGGTCTGTCCCCTTGAGGTGGGAATTTGGCATCTGCTAGGGTGGGAGAAACAGCAGAGCCCATGCCAAGTGGGAGTCCTGTTCCACTGAAGAGTATGTGCTGGAGGGGGCAGATCTGCAGCAGCGAGGTGATGTTTGCTGAGGATGATTCCAAAACCTGAGGGACAGTGATGGGGGTGCAACCAGTTCCACAGCTATCCAGAAAAGGTGTGCAATGCTGTAATGTGTGGTCTCTGTGGCAAAGGGGGTAGTTCCCCTCAGGACACAAGGTTACCTAAGCATGTGATTGATGTCTCAAGGGTCTTGTCACTGGCATAAAATGGGAGTCTAAAGTACCTACAGACCTGCAGTGCTACCCAGGAACAAAGGAGAGAAGGGAAAAGCCCCAAGCTGAGGTACCTGAGCCCCAGAAGATCTGCCAGCTGCACTTCCAGAGGTGGCACTGTGTTGTCAGGGCTCACACATTGGCATTTGCAGCTGAAGAAGTCTTTTGGGGCAGGGAGAATCAGAACCATTGCGGAGCCCTGCACTTACTGCCTGCAGAGGTTGGGGTGTGACAGGGGTGAAGCAGTGCCCTCCTGTAGCCCTGCAGCGTGCTCCCACCCTGCCTGTGCTGTTAAATGGGACGGAAGGGAAGGAGGGCTGGTGGGGCAGAACCTCCCCATGCCAGTTGCTGTGGGCTCCTCCATGTTCCCAGCCTCAGGCACAGCTTGTGGGTCCTGTGGGGGGTCTGTACTGTGGGTAAGGGGTAGGGCTGGTGCAAGAGTGCAGACCTCATGCGGTGCTTGGGGGTCTGTGGGGTGATCTGAGAGGTTCCCTGTGCCACTCAACTGTTCCCTGGGCCACGTGGCAGGTGCTGGAGGAGAAGCCATCGGGACTCCTGGTCGCATCCCTGCAGGCCAAGGACCCTGACGAGGGGGAGAATGGAACCATCATCTACTCACTGATAGGTATGAGCCCCAGGACAGGCAGATCCGTGCTGCTCTGCCTTGCAGCAGATGGGTGCCCCTGCCCGGGATCCCCCCACCTCACTTCCCCTCCTCCCTGTCCTCCCTCCACCATCCGTGCTTCTCGCAGCCACGTTCCCTTCTCTGTGCAGGAGCCTGGGCAGAGCGTTTCACTCTGCACGTGGCCACCGGGGAGCTGCGCACAGCCACGGTTCTGCGCCGGGCCGAGCGTGCCGAGTACATCTTCACGGTGACAGCCAGCGACCGCGGCGCGCTGCCCCGCAGCACGTCAGCCATCATTCGTGTGCAGGTACCCCGGCTCCTCCTGCCCCTGTACCATCTACCCCTCTTGGAAAATAGACTTCCAGTCTTCCCAGCGTCTACTGAAACCAATGTTCCGACCTGCAGGGTGTTTGTTCTGACCTGCAGGGTGTCCCTGGTGTCTGTGTCATTTTGGTGCTCCCTGCCTGGTACTGCCCAGGTAGCTATATCCTTTCTTTGCTGTTAGTAATGAGCTTCCTTTTAGGGCAGAGGCTCTGGTTGCCCCTATCCTCGCACTCCTACCAAACACTGTTTCACATTTGCTCATCCATGTCCTTGCAGTTGCCCTTACTGTGCCGTCTCTGCCAGCTCTGGCCCATTGCTCCCTTGAGCCAGCTGGTCCTCATTCCTTTCTGCCACACAGCTGTCCCCACGCTGTGCCTTTCCCTCACTAGTGTGGGAGCCTCAGAGCTGAGTTCAAGCGCAGGTGGATGTGATATACCACATTCCCTTGAGTGGAGCCTGGTGTTAGCCTGCCACATCTGCCTTCAGCCAACAATGACATGTTTTATACCATTGCCTTTTCACACTGTAACTGTTCTTGTCATCAGAGCTGTTCTGCAGCCTCCAGAGCATTGAGGCCAGGCTGGCCATCCCCATCATGCTGGTTTGCGTCCTGTAATAGATATTTGCTTGACAGTCACTAGGTTTGATCCCCTCTGGGCTGACAGGTTTGTTGTTACTCCTGTTTTCCTCCGCTCCTTGACAGGAATGTGCTTCTGCAGGTTTTCTCTTCAGATCATACTGTGGCAGCCTTTACAGCATCCTCTCTCCCATCTGCGAGTGCACTTCATCCCCAAATTAGCTACATTATCTTTAATGAAACTAGTGATAGTATTTATTTATCTTGGGGTCATTCTGGGTTCTCTTTCTGTGCCTCGCATCAGGATGAGCGTGACCTTTCACTCTTGCTTATGTTTGCAGAATTGTTTCTGCTGCCATCTCTTGGCTTTGCAGTATCAGACCCAGCCACAGAGCCAGGGAGTGGCTGAGGGAAGGCACCTGTGAAGGTCACCTTCTCAAGCCCCCTACTCAAATGGGGTTGTCTGGGTGACTTTTGGCCGTCTCCAAGGCTGGAGACTCCACCACCTGTGGGCACCTTGTGCACAGTGAAAAGTGTGTTCCAAGAACCAGAGGGACACGGCCCCCTGTGCCTGCCCCTCATTCCTTCCTCTCCTCGCAGGTGTTGCCATCTTCTCGCATGCTGCCACGGCCTGATGCCACTGTGTTGACCCTGCAGCCCCTCGAGGGGGTCAAGCCGGGGTCTGTGATTGGTTCAGTGGCCCCCCCGGACGCCCCTGCACGAGGACAGCTGATCTACACCGTGGTAGGAGGTGGTGGGGACGGCACCTTTGTGGTTGATAGTATGACAGGGGAGATTTATGCTGCCCGTGAGCTGGACTATGAAGCTGGGGCACGGCACGTGCTCCAGGTGAGTGCTGAGGACACGCAGCACGGCTATCCCTCCAGCAGGTTGGTGCTGGTCCACATCCACGTGCAGGACTGCAATGACCAGGCACCCACCTTCCCTGAAGACCCCATTACCATTGTGGTGCCTGAGAATGCCCAGGCTGGCTCCTCCATCTTCACCTTCCAGGCGCTGGATGGGGATGGGGTGGGCCCAAACAGCCAGGTGCACTATGCTCTGCTGCACCTGGAGCCGCCCGGAGCTCCCTTCCAGCTGGACAGCCGCTCGGGCCAGCTGACCCTGTGCCAGGGTCTCGACAGGGAGGCTGCTGCCTCCTTCCTGCTGGTGGTGGAGGCCACAGACCAGGCCCGCAACATCAGCCAGCGCCGCTCGGCCGCCGTCACGGCCCGCGTGTTTGTGACCGACGAGAACGACAACGCGCCCGCCTTCCTCTCCCCGGCCGCCGTCAGCGTCATGGAGGACCAGCCCACAGGCTTTGTGGCACTGCACGTGGTGGCCCAGGACAGCGATCTGGGAGAGAACGGACGTGTCAGCTACTCCTTGCGAGCAGGCAACAGTGATGGCCGCTTCCACCTCAACCCCAGCACTGGTGAGGGACCGGAGGGTGCAGGGTGGAGGCAGGGATACTGGGAATAAGGGGGCTGAGGAGGGTGCAGGGTGGAGGCAGGGATACTGGGAATGTGGGGGCTGAGGAGGATGTTGCAGTGTGTGGGAGGAGGGTGTGGGCTGGGGAGCCTGGAGGAGTGAGGCTGGGGCTGCAGGGAGTCCCAAGCACAGCATCTGGCTGGCGCAGCAGTGCTGTCTCCTGAGAGCCTTGTGTCCTGGCACAGCCCAGTGCCTGCACTGCACAGTACTCCCAAGGCATAAGCCCCAGAGCCAGCTTGCCCCTGTCCTGTGTCCACAGGTGCACTCTCCATCGTGCGGGCCCTGAACCGGGAGGAGGTGGCGCAGCACAACCTGACGGTGGTGGCCACGGACCACGGCTTCCCACGCCTCTCTGCCACACAGCTGCTGTCCGTGCTGGTGCTGGATGTCAATGATGAGGCTCCTGCCTTTGAGAAACCCGAGTATGAAGCCCACATCATGGAGAACCTGCCGGCCGGCAGCCCAGTGCTGCAGGTGCTGGCCACAGACCGGGATCTGGGTGAGGATGCAGGCAAGGTGAAGTGCTCAGTTCAGTCAGGCCCTGTCTGGAGATGCAGCCCGCAGGTCTGGGCATACCCTGCTCCCTTCTGCCAGTCTGGAGAGCCTGGCTGACCAGAGGGAAGGATCAGCACCTGGCCTGGAGGTGGGAGATGGGCTGAATCCTGGGAGAGGGTGGGAATGGAACAAGGACTGTGGTTCCTTCTGGTCCTCTGTCCCGTGGCCTTTGTTCTGTGGGTTCTTCCCACCAGCTGGGTTAGGCTGGACCCCCCCACACACACCTCTGCCACCAGGGAGGAGCCCATCCTCTCACCCAACCTGTGAGAGCCGGGAGCAGGGAGGTGCGGGACTGGGAGCCACAGGAGGCACTGGGGCTGCTGCTGGGAGGCCTTCAGAGCACCTTTGTCCCCACAGGTGCCAACGGGCAGGTGTCCTATGGGGGTCTCTCCGGGGGGCCCTTCTCCATCCACCCACAGACGGGGCTCATTGTCACCACGCGTTCCCTGGACCGGGAGGAGCAGGAACAGCATGTGCTGACAAGTAGGCAAGGGGAGGTAGCAGGCAGGGGGTCGGGAGGGTTGACAGGGACTTGCTGCTGTGCGGTGGGGAGTGTTGCAGATAGGGCAGCATGGGGAAGGACGAGGGGCTGTGGGGCACAGCAGGGCTGTGGGGTGGTTCGGGGCTGCAGGAATGCCCACACTGTCATGCGTGGCCCCTATGGGTGCCCTGTGGGGCCCCTGGGGGTGGCATACAAGCGCTGTGGCCCCAGCTCCCAGTCACGGCAGCCTCTGTGTCCTGCAGTCTACGCGCGGGACGCCGGCCTCCCGCCCAGCCTCACCAAGGCCACGGTGTGGGTCACAGTGGGGGACGAGAATGACCATGCACCCCACCTGGAGAGCGAGTCGTGCTCTGTGGAGGTTCCTGAGAACCAGAGTCGTGTGGCACTCTACACCCTGCGGGCCACTGATCCTGATGGTGGGGAGAACGGGCGCTTGGAATATCGGCTGACAGGTGAGATGCACTGGGAGCCTGGGACCAGGCAAGGACTTCTCCCTGGGCTTCCCTGCATCTAGGGACATAACAGCAGCAGTCCCATTGCACATCAGTTCTTTCCTGCTCCAAACTGCATGGCATTGCTGCCATCTCTCAGCCCCCAGTAAAGAGCACCCTAAGATCTGGACAGGCTGCATTGCTCACTCCCCAGGCTTGTGTCTAGCTCCCCAGGCTTAGACCATTTCCACACCTCTCCTTGCTGCTCTGACCTGTTAATTCACAAGTTTCCAAGTCATATTTTTGTCGTATCCTGTCATAGGCTGTCTGGTGACTCCCTATGGCAGCAGCAGTGGCCCAAGGAGGTTTGCTCCCACTGGGACTCACTCTGCCTACCCTGCCAGACCCATGGTGGTGGGCTTCATGCTCTCCAGGGCCTTTCTCATTCCAGTTACAGTCATGCTGCAATGTTACTCCCCCTCTTCTCTTTCAGGTGGAGACCCTGGGCAGGATTTCAGCCTAGACCCTGTCTCCGGTGTCCTCTCCACTGCACATGCCCTCGACCGAGAGCAAATTGCTTTCTACAGCCTCATTGTGGTGGTGCAGGACCATGGCTCCCCGCCACGCAGTGCCACCATGTCGGTGAATGTGCAGGTGTTGGACCTCAATGACAATGCACCTCGTTTTGTTCAGGCCAGCTACACGGTGGAGGTGCCAGAGGACTTGCCAGTTGGTGCCCTGGTGCTGCAGCTATTGGCTGAAGACCCAGATGAGGGCACCAATGGGCAGGTCTCCTACTACCTGGGCAATGAGTCGCTGGGCATGTTCCAGGTGGAGCCACAGAGCGGGCGCATCCGCAGCGCCCAGGCGCTGGACCGGGAGCGCCAGCCCACCTACAGCTTTCTGGCCCAGGCGGTGGACTCGGCACCACGGGAGCCCAAGAGCACGGCTGTGCGCATCACCGTTGTGGTGCGAGATGTCAACGACCACGTTCCAGCCTTCCTGCACAGCCCGCTCACCGTCAACCTGTCCAGCCACACGCCGCTCAAGCAGGTGGTGGCCACCATGAGGGCCGAGGACAGGGACGCGGGTGCCAACGCCTCCATCCTGTACCGCTTCGCCAGCCCCAGCTCTGCCTTCGCAATCAACTCCTACACGGGGGACATCCAGCTGCTGCAGCCCCTTGACTCGCTCAGCCAGCGCCAGCGGACGCTCTTCGTGCTGGCCATGGACCTGGGACAGCCAGCGCTCTCCTCCACAGGGGTGGTGGTGATCCACGTGCAGGAGGAGCCCTACCGGGGGCTGCGCTTCCCCCACAGCACCAGGGACGTGGTCCTGGCTGAAAATGCAGCCCCAGGTACCTGCTGGCAGCGACCAGGAAGTGCTGTGATGGAATGGGATAGGGCATGAGGGGACGTGGGAAGCGCTGTGGGGAACCCAGCCGGAGAGCACTGTGGGGTCTGGGGCAGTCCTGTTACCTTTGGGCAGACCCAAGGGACTTGCAAGGTCTAAGTGATGCCCAGGCTGGTCAGAGTGGTTGAGGTTGGCTGGTCTCAGTGTGTTCAGATCACTGTAAGCAGCCACAGGTGTCCAGGTGCTCCCCTAAGGTCTCCAGGGTCACAATGAGACCACTGAGGAGCCATGGATAGGCACCATGACAGCAGGCTCCCAGCCCAACATTAACCTTGGATTTTCAGTCCCCTGTCAGCAGTGTCCTCAGGCAGAGTGGTGCTCCTGTGGTACAGCACATGCTGCCCTGCATGCCATGCTTGACCCTTTGCCATGTGCTCCAAGGCTCCACTGGCCCTTCATACCCTTTTGCTCTCCCAGGCACTGAGGTGGCAAGTGTCCAGGCCGTGCACACGGGGGGCTCCTCGGGGCACATCACCTACAGCATCATCAGTGGCAACGAGAGGAACACCTTCCTGATCCAGCCCAGCTCAGGTACAGCTCCAGGAACATTTGGGGAGCTCTGCTCATGCCTGCTCAGGTGCTCAGGGCCCCCAGGGCATGGGAATACTGTCCACACTCTGTTAGCTGAGAGCTGTTAGTACTGGAATATGGACACTGCCCTGTCACTGACCAGTGGCTGTTAGCACTGCTCCCAGTGCAATTGTGGTCCCCCATAATTAGATCTTTTGCCAAAACCTCAGAGAGCAGGGTTAGATGGGATTTTGGGAAGACATTCTTTCCTGTGAGGGTGGTGGGGCTCTGGCACAGGTGGCTCAGAGAACCTGGACAACCTGGCATAATGGAAGGTGTCTCTATGTGCCCATAGGAATGTTGTCAATTAGTTTAGTACGTCCTGCTGGCTGCCCTCCTCCTTCTCAGGTGGGACAGCAGCACCTTATCGCTCCAGCAGCCTAGCTGTCCATGGCTCAGGTTGGTGGCAGTGGATGTCCTCAGAGCACTTTGTGAGGCTCTGACTGGACTCAGAGCTGCAGTGAGGTGTCTCTGACTTGGAGCTGATGAGCTTATGTCATGGTAGGAACAGCTCTTCCTGCTCCACACCTTCAGGCGAGTCTCCAGATGGAAAGACTGTCACATGCTGTAATGTCAGCAGGAACTGCCAGTCCCCAGCGAGGTGTGGGTGTTCTCATCAGGGCAGCTCTTGAGAATTATGAGAAGCTGGCAGTGTGGGGAGGGCTTGGAGGATTTCAGTGTGTCTGTCCTGTCAACCTGAGAATGAGTGGAGGAATGGATGGATGGATGGATGGATGGATGATGGATGATGGAAGGATGGATGGTGGATGGTGGATGGTGGATGGTGGATGGATGATGGATGATGGATGATGGATGGTGGATGGTGGATGGATGATGGATGAATGGATGGATGGTGGATGGATGATGGATGATAGATGGATGGATCCATGGATGATGGATGGATGATGGATGGATGATGGATGGATTATGGAAGGATGGGTCTATGGATGGATGGATGGATGGATGGTGCTGGTACATCACTCCCCACTTCCCACCATTCCCCCCAGGTGCCATCTCAGTGAAGGACTCCAGTAGCCTGGACTTCGAGGCCAGCCCCCGGCTGCGCCTGGTGATCCAGGCAGAGACTGCAGCTTCCTTTGGCTTTATGGCCATAAACCTCAACCTGCAGGATGTGAATGACAACCTGCCCCGCTTCCAGCTGCAGAACTACGTGGCGTTCATCTGGGAGTCACAGAGCTATGACTCACCTGTCATCCAGGTATGGTGGGGCACAAACAGGGACACCTGAGCCCTGGCCTGGCTGGAATTATGGGATGGGGGCTGCGTGGCCTGGGGTTGGCACCAGCACACAAAATCCTGCCTTGGGCTGTATCTCATGTGGCTTTGCAGGTGCTGGCAGATGACCTGGACCAGGGAGTGAACGGGCAGGTGACTTATGCCATCAACCAGTCCCTGCCAATGCCAGGCTTGTACCACATTGACCCTCAGACTGGCACCATTACCACTGCTGCCATCCTGGACAGAGAGATCTGGTCCCAGACCCGGTGAGTACAGCCAGGCTAGAGATGCCAGGACAGGGACAGAGTCGTGGAGCACAGCCCTGAGGCATGGAGAACACTGTTCTTGGTGCCCCCAAAGCTGCCCCAGCCTGGCTATGAAATGGTACAACAGGCACAGCCGAGGGACAGTGGAGTGATGGACACAGGAGCCAGATGGCCACGATGAGCCCACGCACAGCTCAGTCAGGTGTCTACAGAGCTGAGGAGATTGTGAGAGGGCACTTGGTTCATCCATTCTCCTTCCCGCCTCTTTAATCCACATTGCACCTGCTCAATTCCTTCCACCTCCAAGCACAGGACCCTTGTAGTCCTGTCACATGGTTCCAGACCCCTTGCTCTAGCCTGAGCTCCCCCAGATGCCCCCTTGCATCCAAGCAGGGCCTCTGGGCCCTTCACCAAGTGTGCACACTCTGGGCATGTCCATTCACTTCAGCCAGATATGTGGGAAATGCTGGCAAACACCCCACCATCTGAGGCTTCTCCTGCCCTCTCCACACACCTTGCTCAGGTGACATCCCCCAGTTCATGTTCTCCCCCTGCACATGTGCCCCCATGGCTGTGGGTTCCTCTGCCCTTTTTCCTGGTGGGGAGTTCTGGGCTATTCCTTCCATCCACACACCCCTCGCCATTCCAGAGAGGCTCCAAGTGTTCCCCAGCAGCCAGAGAGCCCCAGACACCTGCCTGCACCCCACAAGGTGCTCTGCCTGCACCCACACACCTTCCAGACTTCAACACACGCCTTAGGTGGGCAATAACTTGCTGCCCTGTCCCAGCATGCTCTCCATGTACCACTGCCCCACACGTGCTCTCCAAATCATGCAATCGTTGAGGTTGGAAAAGACATCTGCAATTGTTGAGTCCAACCTGGGACTGATCACCATCTTGTCAACTAGACTAGAGCACTGAGTACATTTCTTAAACATCTGCAGAGAATGCGCTGCACAAGTCCACCAGCCCTGAGGTGCTGCACAGTTTGCCCACCACATGCACACGCTCCAGCCTGTGCACACCTGCAGTTCATGTCCCAGGTGTGATGCCGGTGTGCAGTGCATGTCCCAGGAGCTGTACACGGGTGAGGTGCTCCCCTCATGTGTGGGCACACATCTGACCCTCTGCCCACAGCTTGGTGGTGACAGCGATGGACCGAGGAACGCCACCGCTCATGGGCTCGGCCACGCTGACCGTGGTGGTGATGGACATCAATGACAACAGCCCTACCATCCCAGTCCCCTGGGAGATCCGTGTCCCTGAGAGTGAGTGCTGCAGCACTGAGGGCCAGAGCTGGGGTACGATGGGCACCGTGGGGTGGGGAGGAGCCCCAGGGAGCCCAGACCAGTCCCTGTCAGGGGCTGGGTCACACTGACCCTCTGAAGCCCCCTGAGCTCTCCAGCATGACCCCTGTGCTCTGCTGTGTCCTGAGGGAGCAACCTGAATTACCAACCCAGCCCTGGCCCCTGCCCCTTGTCTGGGACTCTGGCTGCAGAACCTGCCCTGCCTGCTCACAGTCTTCAGCCCTGTGCCCATGCCAGCCTCCATCTGCCCTGCCAAACCCCTGGCATCTCCCTCTCCCATGGCATCTTCCCCTCTTCCTGGTGCTCAGGATTGAACTGGTTTCCCACTGTGAGCCAGCTATGCTCGGCAGGGATGGGTCTGCTCACTCACCTGTCTGCTCCCCACAGACACACTGCTGGGCACCCAGATAGCCCAGCTGACTGGGAACGATGTGGACTCGGGCCCTGCACTGTCCTACACGTTGCTGCTGGAGGGGGACGCAGCAGACACCTTCGGGGTGCTGCGCTACGGTGGCCACATTGCCCTGACGGGGCCGCTGGACCACGAGCAGCGCAGCCACTACACGCTCACCCTGCGCGCCTCTGACACGCGCCACGAGACCGAGGCCAACCTCACTGTCCTGGTGGAGGATGTGAACGACAATGTGCCCACCTTCACCCAGGTTTTCTATCAGGTACATGCACCAGGTGTGCCAGCCAGCAGGGGCCATCGCACACAAGCCCTCTGCAGCTGCTGCCTGGCCCGCCTGCCCCTCCAAAGCAGAGGATGGGTCTGAGCCCCTTCTGGTCTGGCTTTCTGACCCACATCTACATCCTGGCATCCCTCATGCTGTCACTGTGGCATAGAAGGAGTTGAAATAAGGCAGGTGACCCTGGGACCAGCCCCTGCAAGGGACACAGCTGAATGCAGAGGGTCCAGCAGAAATGGATGAGCACAGTGGGGAGGCCAGAGGGGCTGGGAAATGGGCCACAGCCCAGACAAATGTTTGTGGCAAGACCTGGGCAGGTCCCTGTTGAAGGCCGACTTGGGCAGTGTGTGCTGCAGTGCTGGAGCCCAGACAGAGGGTTGGGGAGCCCCAGGAGTGCTTAAAGGGTCTAAGAGCACAGACTCCTTGCCTGTGGTTTCCCTGGCCAGTGAGAGGTTGGACAGCCTTGGCTTTGACTGTCTGGCCAGCCCCAGATCCCCCTCCCAGTGGTGCTGGGGGCTCTGGACGGGGGCAGAACCAGATGCTGACTGTGGTCTCCTCCTTCCAGGTGCTGCTGCCAGAGCATACACCTGCTGGCAGTGTCATCCTCACTGTGAGCGCAACTGACCCCGACTCAGGGAGCAATGGGGACATCACCTTCCACCTGGCTGCGCCCAGCCCTGATGTTGCCATCGACTCCAGCAATGGTGCGTGGGCTTGGTGCTCTCATGAATCAATCTAAGGGTGCCTGTGCTGGCCCTGTTCAAACCCTTATGAGGTCTTTTTCTGGTCTAGCTGGTGAGGCAGACACGGCAGGGTGACCATCAAGTGCTCCTCCAGCTGATGCCCTTCCCAGTTCCCACTGGTTCCCATGCTGACCCTGGCTTTGTGCTCCACAGGGACCCTCTTCACCACCCGGCAGGTGGAGTTCAATGCCAGCCAGCCCACCCTGGACCTGATGGTGGAAGCCCGTGACCACGGCTCTCCCAGCCTCTCATCCTGGGCCACAGTGCAACTCCAGATTCTGGATGTTAATGACCACAGCCCCCGCTTCCAGGAGCCATGCTACAACGCCAGCGTTCCTGAGGACCTGCGCCCAGGCACCACTGTGCTAACGCTGGAGGCAGGTGATGCCGACCTCTCCCGGGAGAATGCTGGCTTTGACTACACCATTGTCAGCGGGAACGGTGGCAACGCCTTCCAGGTGGAGAGCCGGGTGGCCCGGGCCAGGGGACAGCTCCGCACGCAGGGAGCTCTGGTGCTTGTGGAGCCCCTGGACTTCGAGGCCATTGCAGTGTACAACCTGACCGTGGCAGCCTCAGACCGGGGCCTGCCGCAGCGCAGTGCCACCGTGCCCGTGCTCATCACCGTGCAGGATGTCAATGACAACCCGCCTGTGTTCGCGCGGGCTGAGTACCGCGCGGCAGTGAGCGAGGCTGTGCTGCCCGGCACGGAGCTGCTGCGTGTGGCAGCCCATGACGCCGACTCAGGGCCACGAGGCCACGTTCACTACACCATCAGCTCAGGTGACCAGCACGGGCTGTTCCAGCTTCATGAGAGCACAGGGGCCCTGAGCCTAGTGCGGCCACTGGATCACGAGGCCCAGGCGCTGCACACGCTGGTGGTGCGGGCCACTGACACACCAGGTGGGCACTTTGCGCTGGTCCCCGTGGCCATCGAGGTGAAGGACATCAACGACAATAAGCCGTACTTCCCAGTGGAGGTGCTGAGCACCAGCATCCGGGAGAACTTGCCCCCTGGCACGCTGGTCACCACGCTGCGTGCTGTCGATGCCGACACTGGCGCCTTCGGGGAGCTGCGCTACGTGGTGCTGGAGCAGGCAGTGGGGGACCCCGCCATGGGGGACGGCCGGGACGCCTTTGCTGTCAATGGCAGCTCTGGGGAGCTGCGCTCCCGCCTCACCTTTGACTATGAGCGAGCCAAAGCCTTCCACCTCCTGGTTCGGGCCACCGATGCCGGCAATGCGTCGGCCACTGTGACTGTGCAGGTGCTGGTGACAGGGGAAGATGAGTACGATCCCATCTTCCTGAGCCCCTCCTTCAACTTTGAGGTGCCTGAGGGCGCGCGCAAAGGGCAGAGCATTGGGCGAGTGCTGGCCACGGATGAGGATGAGGGGGCTGACGGTGTTGTACTGTACACCCTGGCAAAGCCCTCACCATACTTTGCCATCAACCAAACCACAGGCTCCATCTACCTGCGTGTGGACAGCCAGCCCCAAGCTGGGTCTGGGCGTGCCAAGAGGGAGCCACGGGAGATGAGCCTGGAGGTGCAGGCACGCAGCCCCCTGCCCACTTCCCGTGTGGCCTCTGCACAGGTCACCATTGATGTCACGCACACCTCCTTTGGTCTGGCACCCGACCTCAACCTGCTGCTGGTGGCTGTGGCCGCCTCGCTGGGCGTCGTAGTGGTGCTGGCCGCCGTGGCCATTGTGCTGGCACTGGTGCGCTCCCGGCAGCGCCGGGGCCACAAGAAGGCAGAGGGGGAGGCGGCACTGGCCCATGCACAGAGCGGATCCTTGCAGAAGCTGGGCCGTGAGGAGCCAGCGCTGCCTGGGGCTGAGCACATCTACCACCAGGCACTGCCAGGGTATGGGACCGAGCCAGCGGGGCCCTACACGCGGGGCGGCTCGCTGGACCCCTCGCACTCCAGCGGCCGTGGCTCTGCTGAAGCCGCTGAGGATGACGAGATACGGATGATCAATGAGTACCCACGCGTGGCCAGCATCACAGCCTCCATGCAGGAGCACATCGCCGCCCGTGGCCCTGACTCTGGCATCCAGCAGGATGCCGACCAGCTCTCCGATATCTCCTGCGAGCCAGCTGCGTTGGAGAGCAGCCAGTGGTTCAAGAGCAAGAAAGGCTCTGGGCTGCTGCTGCCAGGGCCACCCCTGCAGCTGTACCGTGAGGACGGGGGGGGCAGCGCCTTCCTGGGTGTCCACTGTGGCCTCAGCGTCTCCTCGCAGCCCCAGGACTACGCCTTCCCAGAGGACGGCAAGCCCTCCGTGGAGGGCTCGCTCACTGCCATCGTGGCCAGCGATGAGGAGCTCCGCGGCAGCTACAACTGGGATTACCTGCTGAACTGGTGTCCCCAGTTCCAGCCACTGGCCAGCGTCTTCACGGAGATCGCCCGCCTGAAGGATGAGAGCTCCCTGCGCAAGCCCTTCCCGGCCAAGCCCAAGGCAGAGCCCAAGCCCCGCATCGACCCCCCACCCCTCATCACCTCAGTGGCCCATCCAGGTGCCAAGTCTGTGCCCCCCAAGCCACCACCAGGCAGGACCTTCCCGCACCCATCCTCCCTGCGCCGCTCGCCCATCAGCCACGAGGGTTCCATTTCGTCCTCCGCCATGTCGCCCAGCTTCTCCCCATCACTGTCCCCACTGGCCGCCCGCTCCCCCGTGGTCTCGCCCTTTGGCATCTCACAGGGACCGTCCACCTCCACTATCAGCGCTGAGCATTCGCTGGAGCCCCCTGAGGAGGCCGAGCTCAGGATTTAGAGCTGGGCCCCTGGACTCCTCTGCCCCAGCCTGCAGCCATGGGGCCGGAGCAGGGCCCAGCCCAGGGCTGCTAAAATGGGTGCTCATCCCTCTCCCAGCACTGTGCCTGGCCTGGGCCCCCAGGGACTGTGGGTGCCCTTGGGGGCTGTCACCCCTGTTCCTCCCCACAGCTTGGCAGACCCTGTGCTGGCTAGTGCCCTATGGACTGCTGACCCCAGTGCTGGCACCCCGGGGTGATGGTCCATGTGCTGCTTGCGGTGGCTCAGAGTGGTGCTGGGCAGGATGGTGCTTCACGGTACTTGGTGCTCCGGGAGTGGCTGGGAGCTGAGGGGTGC
This sequence comes from Sialia sialis, assembly GCA_009812075.1. Classification (NCBI taxonomy): domain Eukaryota; kingdom Metazoa; phylum Chordata; class Aves; order Passeriformes; family Turdidae; genus Sialia; species Sialia sialis. The sequence continues at coordinate 32,216,674 of VRYO01001681.1, read as the reverse complement.
TGGGTCAGGGGCTGCAGGCCCAGACCCTGCCCTACCCAGCTCCAGGGGCCATGCAGTAGCCCAGGTGCAAGAGGATCCTGAGCCTTCCCTAGGGACCCTAGGAGCTCCCAGGGCAGGGGTATGATACCCCATGGCTGGGAGTGGTGTCCCAGGGCAGGGCACGATGCCCCAGGGCACAGATGCTGCCTGTGGTGGGGAATGAACCTGCCCCCTGGCTGGGAGGAGCACTTGCTAGGCTGGCTGCAGCAGAATGCAGCAATGCCCACATCTTGCTGCCTGTGCATGGCTGAGTGGGGACAGGAGAGCCTTTGAGGTGTCTCCAGCCCTTTCATTACCCCACTGCTGCAGGTGACATATCCAGGGAATCTCCTGCCCAGAGCTTCAGGATGGTTCCTGTGGTCCTGGGAGGGAGGCGCCTGCCATGCTCAGCATGGAACCCTGTTCCTGGGACCAGGTACCTGTCTGGGCAGGGGTCCCAGGTCCGGGCAACACAGTGGTGCTGGCAGAGCTGTGTGAGAGCTGACAGGGACAGCCCAGCCTCAGGAGCAGTGCTGATGGCTGCTGTGACCCACACGCGCCTCAGGCCCAGCAAGCAGCCTGCAGCTGCAGGGGCCTGGGTGGGAGGTGGTACCCCAAAAAGCCGCATTGCTCAGCATGTTCTTACAGCCACAGTGGGGACAATGGGCATCTGGCCTTCTCTGGGGCCCCGTGGCATGACTGATCCCCAGGACCACCTCCAGAACATGGTCAAGGTGCCTGGCCTTGTCTCCAGCCCCTGTGCAGGGCTGCTCTGCACCCCCATTATGCATGCTGTGAGCCCAGACAGAGCCCCTGCAGTGGGGCCGGTCCCCATCTCCTCCCAGCACTGTGCACACAGTCACACAGACAGTGTCACTCACAGCACGCCTAGCCCCCACCGGAGCTGTTCCTGAGCCCACGGCCCAGCGGGGCCAGCCATGCCTCGCAGGCCCTGGCATGTGGCCTTGGGTTCTGCTGCTGGAGCCCTGCTGTCCTGGAGGCTGCGATTCCCACTTGGCCATGGGTGCAGAGCTGGAGCAGCATGGGGTGCCCCTCAGCAGCCCTGAATGCCCAGTCCCTGACCTTGCCCAGTCAAGGGTGTTTGGGATCAGGGAGGACACCCCATGCCTGAGCAGAGCCGAGGGGAAGCTCCTTCCCATCACACTTTCCCCAGACCCAGCATGTCTGCGGCGTGGCTGCAGCCCCAACCCCAAATTGTTGTCACAGCGGACAAATGTATCACTTCTGCCCGTCCTCCCCATTTCCCACCAAGAACCATCTGTGGCTGCAGCTCCATCTGTCACAGCCCCTCACCCCCCTGTGCCGTGGGGTCCTGGCACAGGCCAGTGGTCCCAGGTGCCAGTGACAGGGGACAGGGATCTGCAACAGTGACAGGGGCACCAAGGGAGCACAGGGCCGTGCCCACTCTGCCGGGGACCCACAAAGGCTCTTGGGGCAGGCACCCCCATCCCCTCTCTGTCCTGCTCACAAACACTGTGGGGACACATTGTTCTCCCCAGGCCCCGTGGGGGCACTCTGGGGATACCCAGTGTCTCCCAGTCCCATGCTGGGGTGCCCCATGCCCCCTGTCCCTGTGCTGCCCTGATTCCCCACACAGCCCAGCTCCACTGCGCATCTGGGATGGGGACACAGATGGGTCACCCTGCACGCCACAGGAAGGGTCAGACACATGCACCCTGCTTTGGGCTGGGGTCACTGAGCCCCCAGTTATTTATTTTTACACAGTGTACTACAATTCCCATTTTTACTCGTTTGTACCTTTTGTATTGTGTCTCGTGGAGCTGCATGTACCAGCGCTGCCCAAGGCCGTGCAGGGGCCACGCGGTGCAGCCTGAACCCAAGTGCCAACGTCTCAAAAAATGCCTTAATAAACCACACATTTGTACAGACACAGCCCCGTCCCTGCTGCCGTGGGCTCATGCCAGGCTGGCACCGTGCTCCCATGGGACTGATGGGGAAGGGGAGGGCACTGGACCTGCACCACGGAGGGCTCACGCTGGCCTGGCCAGGCTGTGGCACCCACATCCACGGCTGCCAAGTCCTTCCCCTGCGAGGCCAGTGAAGCTGCAGCAGGACCATGGCCCTGGGTCTGCCGTGCTCAGCTGCATGCCGGGGCTCAGCAGCGAGGCTGAGTATGTTTCCATACGTGCAAACACAGCTGTGGAAGATGTCCACGTGTACACACAGCTGGTCCCACGTGCCACAGGCAGCCCCATGCCATCCTGCTGCCCTCGCTCTGGTGAGGGCCATGGGCAGGGCTGTGCAGGGACCCAGAGCTGCAGCAGCTGCACCTGGACACACTGTCTGCCTGGTATTCCCAGGATCCCCACTGAGGACAGCTGGACATAGAGGTTCCCCAAGCCACAGCCTCATCACAGGCACCAGCACACACAGACATGCTCTGGGGATCCCACCAGTCTGCCCAGCAGCTTTGGCTCTGCTTGTCCTCGTTGGGTGACAGACATACACTCAGGGCTCTTCGCTGCTCTCCAGATGCTGTGACCTGGCACCACACGTGTCCCCCAGCCCCGGGAAACAGTTACAGAGTTTGAGAACCAGGAGTGGCTGTGCAGCTGTCAGGGGTTGGATGTGGCCAGACCCACGCAGTGACTAGCCACTTCCATCCTGCCTTTCCTGCTTTACCACTTTTTTGTGGCTCCCCAAACCAACCTGTTTAGTCCCTGTCCTCAGCTCTCAGATTCCAACACCCCATAGTGAGTCCTGCACAGCCCCAGCCTATTCTGCACAGCCCCCAAGGCATGCCCAACCCTGCTGGCAGCACTCTGGGACCAGGGTGGCAGCTCCCACCCCCTGCTCTGACGGGGCTGCTCGCACTGCAGGGGCAAGCATTAGCCAGCACAGCTGGGCTAGAGAGGGGGAAAGGGCCACCCCCATCCCTGACAGTGTTCCTGGGGTCCCTTCTGCTCCTTCATCCCCCAAGATGACCCCTTCCAGCTCGCTGCTGGGGCACAGAGGGTATGTTCGGACCAGCAGGCTGCCCTCAGTGCCACTGTCCTCCTCCTGGTGTTCCCGGCCTCGGGAAAATCCAGCTGCCCACAGCAGGGACTCGCTTCACCTCGCCTGCAGGAACAGCACATGAGCGTGCCCGGGCCAGGAACACCGAGGCTCCCTGAGCTCCCAGGCTCCAGACCAGCAGCAGATGCTCATTAACATGATTAGCTCTGTCCGGCCACCTTAATCCCGGCTGTCCAGACACATCCAGGACATCATCCCCTGCAAATCCCATCCCACTTAAAGAGTCCATCCCCAAACTGGACATGGGACACGCAGCTCCCGCAGCATCCCTGCCCCTGGCTAGGGCCAGGGTGCCCGGTTCCCCCCACTGTCTGTGGCCAGGAGGAGGCCAGGGCTGCCAGGCCAGGGCAGCTGCTGGGGCTGGAGCAGGGGGAGCAGAACAGACACCTCTGGCACAGCTCCAGTGCGGGGGATGTGGCAGCCAGGGCCAGACAGGTGGTTTTCCTATTGCCTGTCTCTTCCTGGCCTGGACCTCGCTCTGCAGAAGCAGGAAAACAGCTGGGAACTGCTGGCGCCGTGGAATGTGCTGTGATTTCGCTTGTCACCGAAACTGAAGGAGAAACAAAAAAAACTCTTCAACAGTATTTTTAGTGTTAGGGAATCAAGGCATTACTTTATTCTGGCCAGGATTTTGTTCTGGTCAGGATGCGCAACAGAAATCATTTCATCCACACATGGTCCGGGTTGTGCAGAGAAAATCATTCCATGACACATTAATTTTACTAGCTCTTTCACGTATTTTATACAGTCAAAACACTAGAATTTCACTGGTTTAATGTCCATTGGTCCCAAGTTGCATAGTTCTATTTGGTTTCCCGCGAGAGGTGATGTCCGGAGGTGATGTTCGTCAGTGGTCGTTAATCTCTGTGCATCTCCTGCGCCGCTCCCAGTAGCGCCTCCTGCATGGGACCCTGCCCCGGACCCCGGCCCGGGATCCGACCGGGCACAAGGGCCTCTCCTGCCGCCCCCGGCAGCCTGGGACCATCAGTCCCGTACGGACACCTGTCCTACCTCCAGCGCAGGGTGCCCAGCCCTGCACGGAGCCCGGGAGTCCGGCACGGAGCCTCGGCCGAACCCCGGGCCCGAGCTATGGCGGGGAAATGTCCGAGAAGGGCGGGCTCAGGGGGCAGGGCCGCCAGTGCTGGCTCCGACCCGCCTCTCCGGGCTGCCGGCAAGCAGGGCCGGACCCACCGCTGGGACCGTGCCCGGAGCCCGCCCCTCTGCCGAGTGGCCGAAAGGCACAGCCGCTGCCGAGCCCGGAGCTCCGGGTCCCGGTTCCGGTCCCGGTTCCGGTCCGGGCCCATTCCGGTGCTCCGGCCCCGCCCACCGCGTGGCCGAACGTCACGTGACCGCTGTTTTGGTGTCCCCACGTGGTGGGAGTCACGCGTCCGCACACGTGACCCGGCGGCAGGGCGGCATGGCGCGGGGGTAATGGGCACGGAGCGGGGCGGCGGGGCAGCGACATGGGGACACCCCGCGGTGGGGGGACCGAACCGGGGTGGGGCGCTTTCCGGCCTCCGGGGCGGAAGGGGTCCGACGAGGCTCCCGGATGACGGGGGCTCATCGGACCGATGGGGCTCCCAGGTGGTGGCGGTGGTGGGAATGGGGACCGGAGGGCCCGGTGGGGCTCCCCGGTGATGAGGGCTCGCGGGTCAGGTGCGGTTGCCCCGTGTCAGAGTAACAGGGTCAGACAGGCTCCCCGGTGCTGGGACTCGGAACTCCGGGTGAGCGGTAGTCAGGCGGGTTCTCCCGTGGCGGGGCTCGGGGTCCGGCGGGGCTCCCCGGGAGCAGTGCTCCGGGTGAGTCCCGGTGCGCACGGCTGTGCCCATGCTCCCCTGAGCCCGTTGCAGGTGTTGGGGGATCGCCGCTGTGCTGGCGCTGTGTGCGGCCGCCTGGAGCTGCGCCCCGGGGCTGGCGCTGGAGCGGGACCAGCCGTTCCGGTAGGTCCGGGGCGGTGGGCCGGGCCGGGCTGAGGTGCCGGTGCTGGCCCCGCTCACCGCCCACCCTTCAGCGTGCCCCCCGGCTGGGCCCACGCCGGCCGTGTGGATCCTGGGCACCCAGTGCAGCTGACCTTCGCCCTGCGGCAGCGCGGCACTGCCCGCCTGGCCCGCCTCGTCCAGGCTGTGTCGGACCCCCAGTCCCCGCAATACGGTAACAGCCGCGCCCCGGAGCCTCCACAACCCCGGCGCCTGCCAGGGCATCTAACCCCTCTGTGCCTCCCAGGGCAGTACCTGTCCCTGGAGCAGGTCAGGAACTTGGTCCAGCCTTCCCCAGCCACGCTGATGACCGTTCTGAAGTGGCTGCAAGGCCATGGTGTAGAGGACTGCTGGAGTGTCACCACCCTTGACTTTCTGGAGTGTCGCCTGCCTGCAAGGTGAGCCCTGAGGGCTGGAACTGACTCTGGTGGCCCTGTGGTGGCTTTCCCTGTGTCTCACTACTGTCCCATGCCATGGTGGCTGTTCTGGTATCTAGTCCACTCCCATCCCACGGTGGCTGTCCCTGTGTTGCAGCACGGCCGAGCGCCTGCTCCCTGGGGCTGAGTTTCACCGGTACGTGCAGGGCCAGCTCAGCCTGGTGCGCTCCCCACTGCCCTACACTGTTCCTGCAGAGATCGCAGAGCACCTGGACTTCGGTATGTCCCACCTGGGGGAGTGAGGCTGTGGAGCTCAGGTGGAGCTGCTGCTGGGGGAACAAACCTCCCTCCTGCAGGTTCCTGTTACATGGGATCCAGTGACTGTCCCACAAAAAGTGCAGGGGGTGCCAAGCTGAGGCGGTGGGAAGGCTGAGGAGGCTCTTCCCTTGGGCCAGGCCTGCAGGGCTGGGCTCTCTGCTGTTGGCCTGCCTGTGTAGACATGGGGTCAGGGATGGAGAGCCCAAGTTCTCTGTCCTGCCTTCCTGGGGCTCTGCACCCTGATGTCTTCTCCCATTGCGCCGGGCTCTGCTGCAGTGGGTGGGATGCACCGGTTCCCCACGGAGCGCAAGGCAGTCAGCAGAGCTGGGGCCAGGAAGGACCCACAGCCGGCAGGAGCGTTGTTCCACCTGGGTGTGACACCAGCCATCCTGCGCCAGAGATACAACATGACAGGGAGGGACGTGGGGCTCCTGCCCAACAACAGCCAGGCCTGTGCACAGGTAACAGCTGCCTGGCTCAGAGGCCGGTGTGCTGTGACAGGGATTGCTCCTGTTCTGGGGATCCTGGCACAGCCGGGTGTCCCTCGGTGGCTGCTGGGAGTACCTGGTGTAGCACAGACCTGTGCTGCGCAGTTTTTTGGGTCAGGTTCCAAGTGCTACCTTGAGAAGACAACCTGTCCCTCTGTGTCCTACAGTTTCTTGAGCAGTACTTCCACCAAGCTGACCTGGCTGAGTTCATGCAGCTCTTTGGCAGTGGCTTTGCCCACCGCACGCAGGTGGACCGGGTGGTGGGGCACCAGGGCCACGGCAAAGCCGGGCTGGAGGCCAGCCTGGACGTGGAGTACATCATGAGCACAGGTGCCAACGTCTCCACCTGGGTCTTCAGCAATGCAGGTACTGGAGAAGAGCCCTGAGGGGCAGGGGGAACACCTGGAGGGGGAAGGGAGGCACGCAGAGGGGTGAGGAGAGTTCCCAGAGCAGAGAAAGGAACACTTGGAGGTGTATGGAACAGGAGGAGTGCCCAGAGCAGAGGAGGGAGCACTTGGAAGTGTGTGGAACAGGAGAAGAGAGGAGAGTGCCCAGAGCAGAGAAGGGAGCACTTGGGGGGTGTGTGGAACAGGAGAGGAGTGTCCAGAGGAGTGAGGGGAGAGTGTGCAGGGCTGTGCAGACCACAGCTGCTTTCCCAGCTGCTGTGAGGGTGCAGCCTGTGTGCTCCCCAGGTCAGAGCTGGCATGGATTCTCAGCTCTAGGGACATCACTCCTGGTTTGTGTAGTGACTCTGAACCGTGTGAGCTCTCAGCATCCAGAGTATCCTGAAGCAGGGGTTTTGTTGCTGGCACCATGCGGAGCAGCTGCCCACTCAGCTCCCATGAAGGAGGGCACAGCTCTCCTCCCATGGGGTTTTCCAACCTTGCTGGAGCCGAGCTTCCACCCACAAGTGTTGCAGTGGAGCACATGAGGGAGAGTGAGGGAATTTGGGAAAACAAATTGCCCAACAGCCTACACAAACAGGGTGCAGTGCTAGGGGCAATGTCCCTGTCCCAGATTGGGAACTGGCTGAGCAGGTAAGTGCCACAGGGACAGTGGCAGAGCCCAGCACTGCCCGTCCCTCCGCCCCCATACAGTTACTGGTGTGAGAGGGCTGCAGGGACAGTGACATGGGCAACTGAGAGTGAGTGGGGGTGGCTGGGGCTGTGCTGCTGTCCCAGTGGAGAGGGCTGGAGGGCAGGGAGGGACCTGGGCAGGTGCAGGTAGAATGTGTGGAGGTGGCATATGCACCTCTCTGCTGGGCTCTGGTGCCAGAGGAGGAGCTGAGGCCCCGCTGGGTCTCCAGGTGCCTGCGTAGCTGCAGCCCTGGGGCAGTCTTGGAGAGCGGTGTGAGTGTAGCCCCCTGTCCTTGCCACTCCCGTGGGCTGAGCTGAAGCTTGGTGCCGTGCAATGTGAGGAACCTGGGAGGAGCTCGCAGCGCTCCAGGTGGGATGTGCTGTGACCCCATGGCCCACAGGAAGGAGCACCTGGGGCTGTACTCCATAGGGAGGTGCTGGTGCTGATGAGGCAGGACTCCTCACGTTTCCCCTGTCCCTGGAGTTGAGGAGCTATCCCTCATGTCCCTTTCCTGATGTCCTTGCCAGGGCGCCACGAGAGCCAGGAGCCCTTCCTGGCCTGGCTGCTGCTGCTCAGCAACATGTCGGCGCTGCCCTGGGTGCACTCGGTGAGCTACGGGGACGACGAGGACAGCCTGTCCTATGCCTACATGGAACGCGTCAACACTGAGTTCATGAAGGCAGCAGCCCGTGGCCTCACCATCCTGTTTGCCTCAGGTGCGGCCGGGCCTGGCATGGCAGAGCCCGGGCGCCGAGCAGGGCTGTGGAGGGGCTGGCAGGGGTGCCACGGTCACCTGTCATTGTCCGTGTGTCGGCAGGTGACGACGGCGCTGGCTGCCGGCGGGTGCGCAGTGGGAACCACACATTCCGGCCCAGCTTCCCGGCCTCCAGGTGCGTGAGGGAGGGAGCCGAGTGCGAGGGGTCGGCACAGACCTGTGGGAGCACTGCCAGCCCTGGCCCCATTGGATCACCTGAGGGTCCTCAGCAGCGTGCTTACAGACCCCAGAGCTGCAGTCCGTGCAGCTCCTGGGGCTTTGTTCGGTCTGCGAGGCAAGGCTGTGGTAGCAGAGGGGGCTCTTGGTTGCCAGCTGCGTGCCCACCTTCAGTGTCCCCTGTTTCCCCAGCCCCTACGTCACCACTGTGGGTGGCACGTCCTTCAAGAACCCCTTCCTGGTGACAGATGAGGTGACGGATTACATCAGCGGGGGTGGCTTCAGCAACGTCTTCCCCATGCCCGAGTACCAGGTGAGGGACACCTGCGCCAGGCTGGGGGCTGCAGGGGTAGGCTTAGGGGTGACAGTTGACTTTGGGCATGACCATGGGCCGTGCCATCCCCAGGCCGATGCTGTCGGGCGTTTCCTGCACTCAGCCTCGAAGCTGCCACCCAGCTCCTACTACAACAGCAGCGGCCGCGCGTACCCCGACCTGGCTGCACTCTCCGACAACTACTGGGTGGTGACAAACCGTATCCCGCTGCCCTGGGTGTCAGGGACCTCGGTAAGGACCTCATCCCCTGCTGCCTCCGGGATGCTGGAGGTCCCTGCTGAGGGGTTGTGCCCACGCAGGCATCCACGCCGGTGGTGGCAGGCATGGTGGCACTGATCAACGACAAGCGTCTGCAACGGGGGCTGGCTCCCCTTGGCTTCCTTAACCCAGCGCTCTACCAGCTGCAGAAGCAAGGGCTCGCTGATGCCTTCTATGATGTGAGTGAGCAGGCACTGGGGGCTGCAGGGGCTGTATGGGGCATGAGGCCTGGGGTGGGCCTGTCCATGGGACTGGGAAGGCCATGCATGCTCCAAGGGCTGTGGCGTGGGGGCTGAGGGGGCTGTCCTGGGGCTCCTGCTCCCAGAGCTGCGCCTGCGGCAGGGCCAGCAGTGTCCTGAGGTGACCCTGGGCAGGGGTGGCCTGTGCCATGGGGGGCGTTGTGGGGGTCCTCATATCAGGGTTCTGGAGGCCCCTGTGGCCTGGGATTCTTGTCTCAGAGATGCTGGGGACAGCTGTCTGGTTCCCAGAGGCTGTGGGCACATATGCCCATGGTATCCCTGTCCCGGCTGGTTCCTGTGCCCCGGGGCCCCCGTCCCAGGGCTGTGTGGGGCTCCTGTGCCCCGGCGGTCGCTGTCTTGGGATTTGGAGATGGTCCCCGAGCCCCCGTGCTGAGGCTGGTCCCCGCAGGTGATCCAGGGCTGCCACCTGTCCTGCCTGGACGGCACCGTGCAGGGCCAGGGCTTCTGCGCCACCCCCGCCTGGGACCCGGTCACCGGCTGGGGCACCCCCAACTTCCCGCGCCTGCTACGGGCGCTGGGGCCGCGCTGACCAGGACACCGGGAGCGGACACCGGGAGCGGAGAGCGGAACGCCGTGGAGCTGGGGGCGGGGGCGGGGCCGGTGGGGGCGGGGCCAATAAACACTCGAAGCCCCGCCCACCGCCTCAGTTTGTTCCTGCACCTCCGCCGGGGGGGCGCGCGGGGCTATGATCGTCGGTGGGCGGGGCTTATGGGGACGGGAGGGGCCTCGTCAGGGCCAATGGGCCAGTGAGAGGGGCGGGGCGGAGTGGTCGCGGGGCCAATAGTGTAACTCGGCGCGCGCAAGCGCGGAGCGGAGGCTGGTGCCGGGGACCATGAGCGGCAGCGCCGATCCCGACCCCGCGCCCGCGGCCCCGGCGGCCCCGCCAGGCCCCGCCGAGGGCAGCAAGCCCAGCCCGGCCGCTGTGGGCAGTGCCGGGCCCGGGGCGGCGCCAGCTGCGGGGGGCGGCGCGGCGCGGGCCACCGAGGGCTGTGCGGCCGGCGGGAGGGGCCCCGGTGAGTCGAGATGGGGGGCAGCGGGGAATGGGCCTCGCGCACGGGAGTCCCGCGGGGCGCCCTGAGCCGCTCCGGCCGGGAGAGCGGCGTCCGGTGGCTGCGGGTGTGCCGCTGTGCAGGGTTCCCGGGGCTGACGGTGCTGTCCCGCAGCGCCCGTGTCCGCGGCCGTGGCCGCCGCCCCGGACGGGGCCATGTCCAACGGCGTGTACGTGCCGCCCGCGGCCAACGGCGACGTCAAGCCCGTGGTGTCCACCACGCCGCTCGTGGATTTCCTCATGCAGCTGGAGGACTACACGCCCACGGTACCGACACACAGGGGCTCCTGTGGGACGGGATGGGACGGGACGGGTCCGCGGTACCGGGATACAGGCCGGCTCCCGTGCGGGATACAGGATATGGAAACGCTGCCACGGGGCCGTGGAGCTGTTCCGACTCTTCCCTTCCCAGATCCCGGACGCCGTCACAGGGTATTACCTGAACCGGGCAGGGTTTGAGGCCTCGGATCCCCGCATGTGAGTGGCCGCAGGGTGGGGGGAGCGGCAGGAGCCCGGTGTGGGGCCGGCACCGGGACCAGACCCGGGACCCGTGTCAGCACGTCCTGTCCCGCAGAATCCGCCTCATCTCGCTGGCGGCACAGAAGTTCATCTCAGATATCGCCAACGACGCACTGCAGCACTGCAAAATGAAGGGCACGGCCTCGGGCAGCTCCCGCAGCAAGAGCAAGGTGAGGGCATGAGGGAACCGGGGAACACTCTCTGGGAATGGGGCTGAGCCTGCAGCCGCGGACTGCAGGACATGGGCTGCAGAAACCCCAAAATCTGCTGGGCTTACAGTGGGTCCCTGCATGTGGGGAGGGGCTGGCAGGGACACCAGGGGAGCACTGAGGTTGTGGACACACTTTAGTGCCCCCCTCCCCAGCAGCGGCTGCAGCTGTGGGCTTGGGGAGGAGTTGGAGGGTCCTGGGGACCCTCCCAGTGCCACATCTGGGGTTCAGGGGCCCCGCGAGGGGTTTGGTGCTGCATGTCTGGGGGCATCTGAGGGCACAGAGCAACAGAATGCCCTAATGCTGCCCAGCAGCTCCTCTGGGAGCAGACATGCCTGTCCTTGCACCCTGGGGGGGTCCCACACCCCCAGGCTGCCCCTGCTGTGACCACCTGCCCCGTGTCCCCCAGGACAAGAAGTACACGCTGACCATGGAGGACCTGACCCCGGCGCTGGCCGAGTACGGCATCAACGTGAAGAAGCCGCATTACTTCACGTAGAGCACTGGGGAGCTCGTAGGGGCTGTGTTGGTGCCATTAAACACCTAGTAGTGTTTTGTGGGAAGGCAGCCTTGCTCCTGTGCCTGTGTCCACAAATGCTCACCCTGCTCTGCCAGTCACAGGGGCCTCTGTGCTCCCAGCAGTACTGGAGCAGAGTGGGGTTGGGGGAACAGGAATTACCCAGCACTCTCCCTTCTCCTTCCCTAAACTGCCTCTTGTCTCCTGCAGGGAATACCTGGGGGCTGCACAGGGAGGGGATCCTCCCTGTGCAGGGAGGGGAGCCCACCCGTCCTGAGGGGGCCTGTGCCCACTGGCCTGCACTGGGCACCAGAGGGTTGCTGTGGGTGGTCATTTTGTGCCCAGGGCTCTGTGGGCTGCAAGGTAGCCCAGTATCAATCCAACCCCATCCTCAGTCCTGGACATCCCCTGGGAATCCCAGTCCCCACATCCAGCCAACTCTCCACATTCCCCTGCCCAGTAGCCCAGCAGCTGGTTCCATACCAAATGTTTATTTGGTTGCCATTGGCCATTCTGGGGCCAGAGGGAAGTGGCCAGTGAAGCGCGAAGCAGGGGCAGTGCTGGGCACCACAGGTGGCCTCTCCTGGCCTGCCCCTTCCCCCCCAGCCGTGGGGGGCTGAGTCCTGGGTTGGGCTTTGCCCAGCAAGGGGGTCAGGGGGCCCTACAGCCCCATCCCTCAGCAGCAGGGCCAGGCCACACGCTGTGCCCTGTGTGGGGAGGCTGCACTGGACTGTGGGCTGCCCAGAGGCTGGGTTAGGGCTGCCCTGGTGAGGGGCTGCCCTGGGTGGGGGTCCGGAGCTGGCAGAGCTCCAGCGCAGGCAGTGCCATCTGTACCGTGTGTCCGTGGCTGGCTCAGGGTCAGGGGTGTCCTCTGCTCCCCCTGGCTCTAGGAATAAAGGCACTTGGGGGTGGGGGAGGGCGCAAGGCAGCACTGGAGGGGGGAGGCATCTCCCCTCTACTTCTCCTGCATCTTCTCCAGGATGGGCACGATCATGTCGAACTTGGGGCGCTTGGCTGGGTCCTCGTTCATGCAGATCTTCATCAGTTTGCAGATGTGGGGGGAGATGCCAGGGGGGATGGTGGGACGTAGCCCCTCCAGTGCTACCTGCAAGCAAGAAGAGGAGCCAGAGTCAGCATTGGGACCCTGCTCCCACAGGCAGGGACACCTTCATGTGCCCCTCCAACCTGGCCTTAAACACTTCAGCCACAGTTCTCTGGGCAACCTGTGCCAGGGCCTCACCACCCTCAATGGCCACAACTTCTCCCATAACTGTGACCCAAACCAGCTCCTTTGTCCGTCCACCCCCTCACCTTCATACCGATCTCCATGTTGGACAGGTCAGCGAAGGGCACCTCACGTGTCACCAGCTCCCACAGCAGCACCGCGAAGCTCCACATGTCAGCTGAGCGCCGGTTGATCTCCTCCGGTTTTTTCTGCAGGGCTGGGGGATGGCTGGGGGCTGAGTGGGGCTGGGGGTGAGGGGGCCAGTCTGGGGGGGCTGGGAACCGGGCACTCACCCTCGGGAGCCACCCAGGCCGGGGCGTACATGCGCCCCGGGCACTGGAAGGAGAACTTGACGTCGGCCATGCTGATCCGTGCCGTCATGTCCTCGTCAATCTGGGGAGAGAGGGGGTCAGCGGGAGCCCCCCTGCCCTGAGAGCCCCCCAGGCGGGGAGGGGGCTGTGCTCACCATGACGCTGTGGCTGTTGAGGTGGTGGCGCGGGATGAGCGGCTCCAGCGTGTGCAGGAAGGCCATGCCCCGCGCGATATCGAACGCAAACTTCACCGCCTGAATCTGGTCCACCACAAAATCTGGAAAGGCGGGGACAGGGGGGTCAACCAAGCCCGAGCCTACCCAGGGCTGTTGCTGGAGAGACCCCTGCTGCCCCCAAACACAGCACCCCCCAGCACTCACTGGTCCCCTCGTGCAGGATGTTGTACAAGGAGCCGTAGGGCATCCAGTGGCTGATGACGATGGGGTGGGGAGCTGGAGGGGCCTGGCAGGCACCCAGCACCGGCAGCACATTAGGGTGGGAAAAGATCCTGCAAAAGAAGTGACAGCCCTGAGAACAGGGAAGGGCTACCTGCACCCCCTCATGTGGCCTTTGCCCTCCTCCAGGACCTGCCAGCCCTTGGCTACCTCCCTGGAGTGTTCCTAGCCCCACAGAGCTGGGAGGCTCCCGCCTGCCCCATGCTCTGAGAGCTGCTGCTGCCCTGAGAAGGTGCCAGGGTACCTGGTCAAATGCTGGTGAGGATCCCAGGCACTGCTGGGGTGGCTTCAGGCAGCACTCACCGCAGTTTTGGGTACTCCTCATTGAAGTCCCGGCTCTTGCGCGTCGTCCAGTCCCGGATTTTCAGCATTTTGATTACAATATCATTGCCCTGCCAGCGCCCCTTCCACAGCTGGAGGAGCAGGGACACAGACACTGTGAGAGGGGGGCAGAGTCCCCAGGCTCCACAAGGAGAAGGGAGCCCCTTGAGCTGGGCAGAAGCTCCCTCCCTGCAGCTGGCCAGGACAGGGCACAGGCCCAGTCTGCACAGGCACAGCACCCACCTCTCCTGACTGGTTCTCGTTCAGTTTGTGGCTCAGGCTCAGCTGTTTGAAGTCAATCCCGGCGAGTTTGTTCAGGGTCCCATTCCCTGCAGTACAAAAGGGATATGTGCCCATGGCTACTGGATCCAGGAGGCAGGGCATGGGGGTCCCATGGCATCCCCCAAAGGACCCCAGTCCTTACTGGGCCGGGTGCGGGTTGTGCCCTTCCAGAATGTGTCCTTGTAGGGGATCTTGGTGAGGCTCTGGCCCAGCTTCTCAGCACGTTCTGCAGAGGGAGGAGGACAAGAGGGTGGCACCCAGAGCCTACTGTGGCTGGCTGGAGGCTGTGTCAGTTACGGGGTCCCGAGGGGTGCTCGTACCTTTCAGGACCTCTCGCAGTGGTGTCTTGGCCTTGTCTGTGGGGGTCTCACCATATTTGTTAGCAATGCTGACCAGGGCCCCACTGCCCACCAGGTCCTGTGGTGGGAGAGCAAGGACTGTGGTTTGTGATGTCTCCTCAGTCCCCTCCCATCCCGCCCTCCCTCCTGCTCCCGCTCACCTCAGCCACTTGCTCATGTCCCCAGAAGCAGGCGTAGTGCAGCGGTGTGTTCCCGTGCTCGTTCACTGCGTTGATGTCTGCTTTGAACTGCATCAGCTGGGGACAGGGGACAGTCCTGTGAGCCTGGGACTATCCCTGTAAGCCCAGGCAAGATCCCCATGAGCCCAGGACAGCCCCATCCTCCTTGAGCCTTGTCCTGGGGGATGCAGGGGCAGCACATAGCAGCTGTGTGGAGAGGGCTGAGGCAGGCTCAGAGAGATTTGGAGCGAGTTTGTGAGGAGCAGGGAGCTCAGAGGCACTGGGGGGATGCCAGCTGTTCCTGACAGGCCATGAGTGGAGCAAGTCCCGTGAGGGCAGTGTGGAGGGCTGCACAGGGCTGGGTAGGGCAGGTACCTTCTGCACGATGTCGCGGTGGCCGTGGCTGGCGGCCAGGTGCAGCGGGGTGTCATCGCCGCGGTTCATGACGTTGATGCGAGCCCCGCGCATGATGAGCATGTCCACCACGTTTGAACGGCCCTCGCGGCAGGCCCAGTGCAGGGGGCTGAACCCGTGGTCGTCCCTGCAGCACGGTGGGGGGGCTCTGCTCAGCTGTAGCCCCCTGGCCTAGGCATCACTGCCCTCATTCTCAGAACACCAGCCGCAGGGGCGAAGGGACCGAGTTGAACATCACCCCACTCCCACCCACCCCCACCAGGGCCCCACCAGCCCAGGCCAAATCCTGTCTCCTCCAAGGCTGAATCACAGCCGGATCCTGTCCCCATCCCCCCACTCCATGACCAAGTAAGGGAGGAGGTGGCAGCCAGGCCTTAAATGGAGATCAGGAACTGGCAGAGGGGCTGCTGCAGCCCGGCTCCCCTCCAGCCCAGGCTCCCCCAGTGCCAGCCCCTTGCCAGCCCCCTGGCACAGCAGACAGTGGCAGGGGCTACCCACCACACAACAGTCCCTTGGGCCCCTTGTGTGGGTCCGGGAGAGCTCCAAGTGCCTGGCACCCCCAGGAGGGGCAGGGAGGCCGACCAAGGGAGGTCATTTGTCTGGAACACGTCCAGAATGCCACGGCCATGGCCGGGCTGGGGTCATGGTATGGGGTCACGCTGTGCCACTTGCACACACTGCAGGCAGATGCTCTAAGCCCCATGCCTGGCCCAAACGTGGCTCCTGAATGGCTGTGAGCACATGTTGGAGCCCACAGTCCTGCAAGACCCCTGGAACGTGCTGCGGGGAGCAGACACCTGGACACAAACAGTGGCCCCGACAAGTCCCAGCCCCAGTGGTCCCAGCCACTGCCGTGGCGCTCCCCAGAGAGGGGATGGGGACACAAGGATAAGGTCAGTGGACAGAGCCACCCCCATGGGGACAGGGGAGGTTCCCCCAGCGCAGCTGAGCCCTGGCTGTGGCCGTGAGGAAGTGGCCAGAGGATGTTGGGCCTCGTGCCTCAGCGATGCGGTAACTTCCTCCAGCGGGGAGGAGCTGTGTCCTGCCGTGTGCCATGGAGACCGGCGGAAACCAGCCCCCAGCGCAGCCCCCGCGCCCAGCCCAGCCCAGCCCAGCCCAGCCCCGCTCACCCCTGGTTGAGGTCGTTCTCGGTGTTGTCCAGCCACAGCCGCACGGCCACCGCGTTGCCCTCCCGGCACTGTGTGAAGATGTCGTCCATGGTGGCTGTGGGAGGGGACGTGGGTAAGGACATGGGGACCCCTGATCCCCCCTGGCTGGGAGGTCCCTGGAGCAGCACGCACAGGAGCCTCCCGGCCCATCCCTGCAGCCCCCCGGGGAAGCCGCAGGCAGGCTGAGGTCGGGGCTGGAGCTGGATCGGCAGCCCAGGGGAAGATCCCGGGTGACTCCAGCGCGGCTGTGGCCACCCGCAGGAAGCCAGCCTGGCACCCTCGGGCTTATCACCACGCACAGCCGGCCCTGGTGCCCACAGCTAGGGGAGGAGTGAGGCTAGGGAAGCTCAGCACCCTCAAGGTGGCATCCTGCAGTACCATGGGGCTCCCGAGCCACTCAGCTGGGCCTGGTACAGCACCATGCTCAGAAACCACGACCCCGGAGTCTCATGCACTCTCCTTGGATCCACGGACACTCCAGCTCAGAGCCAGGCACACAGCTCCCTGCTGCTCCCCACGATCCCTGACCCCTGGCTGTGAGTGCGGGAGGTCTGCGATGTTGAGCAGGAACACGGAGTGAGTATCACAGCATGGGGACACAGTCAGATGGAATATGACATGCCTAACATGCACCCACTGGGACCCAAACCTGCTGCTGGAGGATCCCCCTGGAGCTGATGCCAACCCAGACACAGCGGGACCCCCACTCAGTGCCTGCAGCTGC
>VRYO01001681.1:32183067-32198641 GCA_009812075.1 Sialia sialis | reverse complement strand
TGCAGGGGGACCCTGATGGTGGCCGAGGTGGCGAGCCGCTTTGAGGACACTCGTGCCTTCCTGAAGGCCATGATGCAGCTGGGCTTCAAAACCGTGTCCAAGGTGTGTCCCCAGGTGTGCCTAGGGCCGGGCAGGGGGTGCGCAGGGAGCCCAGGGAAGGAGCCCATGGAGCAGGGTTATTGAGTGTGGAGCAGACCCGGGGTTGGTGAAAGTAGACGGAGGTGGAAGGCATTGGTGCATGGGGAGCTGCAAGTGGGAGAATGGGGGGTGCAGAAGCACAGGGGTGGAGTCCTGGGGACTGTGGGGGTGCGCTGTGGCAGTTTGGGATGGGGGTTTGATGGGCTGCTGGGGCCGGGGAGGGGATGAGGGGAGCCTAGAGCACACTGGGATGGTAGTGGGGGGCCAGGAGGTGGGTGTGTAGCCCAGGAGGGGCTTGGGGGTCCCAGGGCCTGGAGGAATTGTGGTGTGGGGTTGATGGTGGGTGCTGGGTGTTCAGAGGAGTATGCCCAGAGCCGGGGTACTCAGGACCCACAAGGGTGTTGGAGCCAGAGTCTGGGAGCAAGAGAGCCCTGGGCACAATGGGGTCTGAAGGAGGCAGGGGGTACCCGGTGTTGTCTAAGCCAGTCCTGGAGAAGGCTGGCGGTTTCGGGGCTGTGCTGATGATGGGGACTCCAGGGTGCCGGTAACAGTCGGGTGTTCCCGCACCCCCAGGACTTCTCCAGCTCCTACTTCTACCTATTGGAGTTCGCCAAGACGGGCCCCGCGCGGCCCAGCCCCGCTCCCGGGCTGCGCCTGCTGCCGTGCCTGTACAAGCGCCGGTGACCGGAGCGGAGAGCCGGCCCGCGGGGATGGGGGCGGGGCCCCGCCCCCCGCGCGCAATATCCAATAAAGCCGCTGCTTCCTCGGAGCTACGCGTGCGCCTGTGGGGGCGGGGCTGCGCCTGCGTGCTGCTGGCGGGCCTGCGCGGCGGCAGCGCCCGGGACCGGTACCGGGATGTCGGGGCCGGGCCCCGCCGGGGCCAAGCTCGACATTAACCGCGCCGGCGTGGCCGAGCTGGAGGGTGCTCTCAGCGGTATTGGCCGCCGCCGTGCCCGCGGTATTGTCCGCAAGAGAGAGGTGCGGCGGGGGGGGAAGCGGCGGGGACGGTCACCCGGGCCTGGGATTCCCGAGTGGCGGTGTCCGTCCCGGGGTGGGGGCCGTGGGGCGAGTGCAGGGACGGCGGTGCTGTTTCCGTCCTGGTAGCCGGGGCAGGTGAGGCCGGCGGGGTCCCCGGGTTCCGCCCCGAGCCCGCGGGGCCGGGCGAGCGCAGCCGCCCCCGGTGCTGCCGGGTGCAGGTAGCGCCCCGGGCCGGCGCGGGGAACCGGGGGGAGCCCGGTTCCGGCGGGATGGGACGGGCACCGCGCCCCGACTGCCTCCGAACGCCGTCACCGGCGGTGTTGGGGCGAGACCCTGCAGCGACCGGTGACACGGCCGGAGCAGTGGGAGCGGCACCGCGGCCCTAGCGCGGCGGATCCGGGCGGGTCAGCGGCGGCCATGCCCTGATGCTGCGGGGATGAGCAGCGCCGCGGTCGGGCGAGGCAGGGCTGGGAACGTTTGGCATGTTTAGGGCTGGAAAGGGAGGTAGAGGGGTGGATGACCGAATGCTGTGGACACGTATGCTGGGAACACCGGGAGGGCAGAAACCGGTAATTCAAAGGGAGAGGGGTCTGGAGCAGAGCCTGTCCCCGGGCGGTGCTGCCGCTGCAGCCCTTTGTGGGGAGCAGCAGCGCCGTAAAATGAAGCCTGCCGGGTCAGGAGGGGCAGTCGGGCCCCCCGGGCCCGTGGGCTGGTCGTCTGCCGAGTCCTGCCCCGGGTCAGCCCGGCGCTCCGGGAGCCCGTGCAGGGTGATGGGAAGCTCCTCATCCTGATCGGGGCTGGACAGTGCTCGGCCCGAGGTGCCGCGGGACGGTGGGTGCCTTGCACACGTGTATGTCTGTATGCGTCCAGTTGTGCCCCTGCCCTGGAGCTGCAGCCTCGCTCGCCATTCTGGCACTGATCACCCGGGGGGCACGGTGCTCCTACCGTAGCTGGCGGTTTTGGGTTGCTGGCCCCCTTTCACAGCACTGTGACTCTTCCCTGCGGGCAGGGGGCTCTGTGGGAGCAGGAGGGATTCTGTTCCGGGCAGGGCTGACTTCCCTCTGCGCAGGAGCTGAAGGGCTTCACTTGCTTGGATGACCTGCTGCATGTCAAGGGCATTACCACACGCATCCTGGAGCTCAACAGCCAGCGCATGATGTGCCGGCGGTGCCCAGGCCCCGAGAGGCCCCCACGGGCCAACCCTACTCCCTTGGGGGACAGTGAGGACCGCAGGGCACCTGCAGCACAGGTAGGTACAGAAGGGTCTTTGCTGCCAGGTACAAGGACAGGGGAGAAGGTCTGGCTCTGGGGGGGCTCAGGGGAAGCTTGTGGTGAGCAGACAGAACTGCACCAGATTCTGGAGGAGCTCATGGTTGTGGGTTTGAGGGTTCTCCACTCTACAGCCCCCCACAGCACTGTTGCCTGGAGCCCCTGTGCTCCAGGGCCATGGCTCTCACGGGCAGCCCTCCAGCAGCACTCCTGCCCTGCTCCTGGTCTCCAGTGGCCCATGCTGGTGCAGAGTCAGCCCTGCTCCCTGCCTCTTCCCTGCTCAGGTGGTGGCTGAAGAGGAGGAAGATGAGGAGGAGGAGGAGGAGGAGGAGGAAGTGCCAGGGCCCTGGGAGCCGGAGCGCCCCTGGAAGGGTTCCCCCAGGTCCAGAGCAGACCCTGATGGTTCTGGAGGGCGAGGAGCACAGGAGCACCCCAGGTCCACCAGTGAGCAGGAGGAGGAGGAGGAAGAAGAGGAGGAGGAGGAAGGGAGCTGCTGCAGCGAGGAGGGGGAAGACAGCAGCAACGTATACCTGTACTACACTCTGGGAGAGCGCTGGATCGACTACCTGCAGCGCACCGACGACGGGGGGCTGCTGCGGCACCTGCGGCCCAAGGTGACTGGGGCCAGGGAGCGCTGTGCCACTCCAGGCTCCTGCGTGGGGCGAAATGGGGGCTGTCATGCCTGGCTGCTGGGGCTGGGGAAAGAGGTGCTGCCCCAGTCCCCCGGCCAGACTCCTGCCCAGCACATGGGTCTTTGGAAGGAGGTGCTACCCTAGTCTACCCTGGTCCCCTGCCCTGCATGGGAATCCCTTGTTGCTGTGTGGACCCTGAAGGGAGAAAGCAGGAGCAGGTGGGGGTCTGCCCCATAGCTCTGAGCAGGGGGCCCACAGGGGCATGCAGAGATGTGGAAGGATCAGCTGTGGGCAGGGAGTCTGCAGGGGTCTGCCTGGGCTTGTCCCAGCCACTCCAACCCGCTGTGTCCCACAGATGAAGCGGAAGTCAGAGAACGGGCCGGACGGCCGGGCCTTGTCCCCTGGGAAGAAGCTGTGCAAGGGCTCTGACTACGGCAGGTGAGGGGTGCCGGGTGCTCTGAGTGCCACTGGGGAAGGGGGTTGTGTGTGCTGGGGCAGCACATACTTCCTACTGCCCTCTCCAGGAGGATGATGCAGCCACTTGGGTGAGCAGGGGTTGGTCCAGGTGAGATCCAGCCCTGACCAGTTGCCTGTCTGCTGAGCAGGCTGGGCTGCATGTCTGCACAAGGGGTCAACAGGGTGGGAGCATGAAGGAGGAGTCAGTGGGGTGGAGCTCCCACTGGTGGGAGCCAGTTCCACACTCTGGCACAGTGTGGCCCACAGCAGTGCTGGTGTATGCCATGTGCCATGGCCTCACTTGTGCCTGGTCCTTCTCCCAGGACGCTGGGTCCGTGCACACCCAGCCCCACCACCACCTTTGGGGACCTGCGCAATGCCAAGGTGGGGCAGGTGCGGCGCCGTCGCATCCCCTCAGTGGCACCCCCTCCTGAGCTGCAGGACTGGCTCCGCACCTTCCAGGTATGGCTCACCTGGTGGCTCCAGCAGCCTGCGTGTGATGGGAGGGAGCCGAGCCTAAGGGATCCCCACTGTGGGCCAGAGCTGGGCCCATGGTGGATTTTGGGTGATTTTGCTTGTGTGGGCAAACACAGAGGAGGTTTCAGCCCTGGCCAGAGTTGGTGTCACCTGTCACTCAGCACCACCAAACTCCCCCCTGCCTCGGGCTCCTGGCCTGGCTGCCAGGGCTGTGGCTGGGCTAGCTGGGGACAGAGCCAGGGATCACCGTGGGTCCCCCTGCAGCGCTGGAGTGGCCCTGAGAAGCTGCTGGCCCTGGATGAGCTCATTGACCGCTGCGAGCCAGCACAGATCAAGTACATGATGCAAGTCATCGAGCCCCAGTTCCAGCGCGATTTCATCTCCCTGCTGCCCAAGGAGGTGAGTGAAGCTGGGGGACGGGGGCCCTGGCCTGACCTGACCCCCCTGGTGATCCCTCTGTGACCTTTATCCCCCCTATAGCTGGCCCTGTACGTCTTGTCTTTCTTGGAGCCACGGGACCTGCTCCGTGCTGCCCAGACTTGCCGCTACTGGAGGGTCCTGGCTGAGGACAACCTGCTCTGGAGGGAGAAGTGCCGTGAGGAAGGTGAGAGCCCTCCCAGGTGGGGGCTGGGGGGCCACTCCAGGCTTGACCCAGGTGAGGCAGCGCTGTGTTGTCCCCTGCAGGGATTGAGGAGCCCCTACACCTGCGGAAGCGCCGCCTGCTCAGCCCTGGGTTCATGTACAGCCCCTGGAAATTTGCTTTCCTGCGCCAGCACCGCATCGACATGAACTGGCGTAGTGGAGAGCTGCGGCCCCCCAAGGTAGGTCTGGGTGTCCCAGCAGGGACAGACTGGGGAGCTGTGGTCCCCAAGGTGAGTCTGCGAGTGTCCCTCTCTGGGGTGGACCCTGCGGAGCCGAGGGGCTGGTGGGGGAGTCCCTCTGGGGACAGACCCCAGGTCACTGGTATGGGGAAGCTGCTGCAGGATATGCCACAGAGGACTGGGGGCAGCAGAAATGAAGTCCCCTGGGCCTGGAGAACGAGGTCCTTCTTTTGCCCCTTTCCAAGACCTCAGACAGGGCTGCAGCCAGCCCCAGCACCCAGGGAAGGTGCAGTGTCCCCACTACCCCTTTTATTACTGCTTCAGGTCCTGGGTTCCTGAGCCCCCCAGTTGCTATTCTCCTGTAACCCCTGCCCCTGTGCAGCAGCTGCCAAACCTACCACCAGGGCAGCTCTGCTGCCTTGCAGAAGCATCAGGGGGGTGCAGGTGGAGACCTGTGCGCCTTTCCTCCCAACAGCTCCTGCTGCCTTCCCACTGCTCATTGTGCTGGGGACCACACTGTCCCCAACACGCTGCTGTGCTCCCACAGGTACTGAAGGGCCATGACGACCATGTGATCACCTGCCTGCAGTTCTGCGGGAATCGCATCGTAAGCGGCTCTGATGACAACACGCTTAAAGTGTGGTCAGCTGTCACTGGGGAGGTGAGTGTCCCTGTCACTGACACCGCAAGGGCTTGGGGCAGGGACCATTTCCCTGTGCTGGGCACAATGGAGGGTACAACCCTGACTCCTGGGGTCAGTTTATGACAAGGACATGGAGCTGTGCTGCTCCTCTGTGCTGTTTCAGGGTGGGCAGATTGAGAGGCTCACCTATCCTCGTGTCCTGTTCCCCACAGTGTGTACAGACGTTGGTGGGCCACACTGGGGGGGTTTGGTCCTCCCAGATGAGGGACAGCGTTGTCATCAGCGGCTCCACTGACCGCACACTCAAGGTGTGGAATGCTGACAGCGGCGAGTGCGTGCACACGCTGTATGGACACACCTCTACCGTGCGCTGCATGCACCTGCATGGCAACAGGTACGGGGCTGGTGCTGTGTGAGGAGGGTGTCTGCAGCAGGGGAGGCTTGTCACCCCCAGGCTGCCCTGGCAGCTGGGCCCCAGGTGTCCTGTCCTGTCACCTGCAGGGTGGTGAGTGGCTCCCGGGATGCTACGCTGCGGCTCTGGGACATCGAGACGGGGCAGTGCCTGCATGTGCTCATGGGCCACGTGGCGGCCGTGCGCTGTGTCCAGTACGATGGCAACAAGGTGGTCAGTGGTGCCTATGACTACACGGTCAAGGTGTGGGACCCCGAGAGCGAGAGCTGCACCCACACACTGCAGGGACACACCAACCGTGTCTACTCTCTGCAGGTACAGCCCTGCACACAGCCCCCCCTGCTCCTTTCCCGGCTCTACTCCCTTGCCCTCCCTCGAAGGTACAGCCTGCCCTCCTGCTGGCTTGCCCTACCACCTCCCTGCCTTCCAGTCACGGGGCACAGGCTGTGCCAAAGGTCCCCCATGGGCTCTGGGGACAAGTGGGCTCTGCCTGTGTCATGCAAGGCCCCATGTGCTTTGCAGGGATGTGTGGGCCATGTCTGTGCCCTTAAAGGATGTATCTGCCATACAAGGACCCACAAACCATGTTTGTGTCCTGTGGGGACGGTCTCTGCCCCCCGACCCCACTTCCCACATGCACGTGCTATGGACACAAGCACTCCTCCATGCCCCTTCCCGGGAGCATTTCTCCAGTCCAAAAAGCCAAGAGTGTGTGAGCCCACATCTCAGCTGCTGAACTGGGGTCTCTGGGGCTGGTGCTGAAACTGGGGGTGCTGTATCCCAAACCAGGGGATGCCAGAGCTGTGGGCCACACCCCTAACCAGGAGACACTCGTGTCCTCGATGCTGAGCTGCACCCCTTCTCTCTGGCAGTTTGATGGGACGCACATCGTGAGTGGGTCCCTGGACACATCCATCCGCGTGTGGGATGTG
Organism: Sialia sialis; assembly: GCA_009812075.1. Lineage (NCBI taxonomy): Eukaryota > Metazoa > Chordata > Aves > Passeriformes > Turdidae > Sialia > Sialia sialis. The sequence goes on along the minus strand of VRYO01001681.1, from coordinate 32,191,883 downwards.
GAGAGTGGGAACTGCCTGCACACGCTCATGGGGCACCAGTCCCTCACCAGTGGGATGGAGCTGCGTGACAACATCCTCGTGTCTGGCAACGCTGACTCCACTGTCAAGATCTGGGACATCAAGACAGGGCAGTGCCTGCAGACGCTGCAGGGTGAGAGGGGGTTCCTCTCCCTTGGGGGGCAGTGGGGAAGGGGCAGCCCTCTCCCTTGGGGTGGGAAGGGAGCAGGAGAGAATCTCTGCCCTTGGGGCTGGGTGTGTCTGGACAGTGTTGGGTGTCCCAGAGGAGCCAGGGCTGGGTGGCTCTGAGCTGCCAGAGAGGGAAGGACCCCTATCCTACAGCAGTAGGTGCCCCAGGTGCACTTGAGGCTCACAGGTGCCTCCCCACAGGTCCCAGCAAGCACCAGAGTGCCGTCACCTGTCTGCAGTTCAGCTCCAAGTTCGTGGTGACCAGCTCGGATGACGGGACAGTGAAGTTGTGGGACCTGAAGACAGGGGAGTTTGTGCGAAACCTGGTGGCCCTGGAGAGCGGGGGCTCTGGGGGCGTGGTGTGGCGCATCCGCGCCTCCAACACAAAGCTGGTGTGTGCTGTGGGCAGCCGCAATGGCACCGAGGAGACCAAGCTGCTGGTGCTGGACTTCGATGTGGACCTGAAGTGACCCCGGCCAGCCCGGGGGTCCGCGGGAGGGGTGGCCCCGGCGCAGGCGCTGGCCCCCGCGGGCAGGACCGAGGGAGGGCCGGGCTGGGCCTTATTTATATGCGCGGGAGTGCCCGGCCAGGCCTGCAGGAGCATGTTTTGTACACGGAATATATCAATTTATTTCTGTACTGGTGCTAGTGCTTACCTGTCCCGAGCCATACGCCCCTGTCCTGGGCCTGCAGCTCCCACCCCCTGCCCAGGCGCTGCAGCCTGGAGAGGAGCGGCCAGGCTCTCCCAGGTGTCACAGGGACCCTGCACACCTGTGCCCTCAGCTGCTGGGCCCCTACCCCTTGCCCCATCCGAGCGCCTGCACTGCACCAGCCTTTTGTAAGGAGAATGTCCAGGGCCTCACAGTGTCCTGGCGCTCACAGAGTGTCCTGCAGGGAGACATTTGTCTCACATTTAGGTGCAATTCCCTGGATTCCCAGCTGTGCCGTGCACTCCCCAACCATGGTACACCAAAGAGGGACCAGGGCTCTAATGCCCTCCCTACATGTCACACTAAGCCTTTACTGTAAAGATATTTTATTGGGACAAACACTCCACTACCCAGAAGTCCACAACCACGAGGGCTAGAGGGGGTTTCTCCCCGTTCCTGTACCCCCATCCCCGGTGCCCTGCATAGCCCAGCCACTGCTCAGGGCTCCCGGGGCCAAGTGCAGATGCTGCTCTAGCCTGGAGCTCCAGCTGCTCCTGCGCCGTGAGGAACGGGCCCGGTGCTGCTATGTGCCGGCAGCGGGAGCATCCAGCAAGGACTCCGCGGGGCCCGGGGCCGGCTCAGGGGAGGCCGGGAGTGCGGGTGGCCCCGCAGCTGCCCCGTACTCGGCTGCGCGGCGCTGCAGCATGGCCGGCACTAGTCCCACGTAGGCGCCCATCAGGCGGTGGTTGGCGCGGACCAGCCTCGCGGCGCAGCTGTCCAGGCACGACTCCTGCGGGAGGGACGCCATGGGCTCAGGGGGCGCGGGGACAGCCGACATGCGCCCCCCGTGCCCCGCTCACCTCGCGGCCCGTGAGCAGCCGGTAGTTGAGGTTGCAGACGCAGTGGCGGAAGCAGAGCTCGGTCATACGGTTGTAGACCAGCAGGAAATCCCGCAGCTGCGGAGCAGGAGCGGGTCACACCGGGCGGAGCCGGTCCGGAACCCCCGAAACCCACCGAGAGCTCCGGCGTGCCCCCGGGTCCCTTCCAGGAGCCGCTGGTTCTCCTGCGAAGCCGGGACCGCGAGATCCCACACCCGGAGCCCGCCGAGACACACCGAGACCCGCCACCAAACTGACAGCGCCGGGACCACCCATCAAGGCCTCAAGGCACACCGTGCTCCCCCCCCGGCCCAAGCGCTTACGCTGCGGAGCTGCTGCCGGTGCTCGGCCGCCGGGTCCATGGCGGGCCCGGGCGCGGGCCCGGTCCCTCCGCGCTCGGCGGGACCGGCCGCCGAGCTCGCAGAACGTCACTTCCGTCCGGCTCAGAGATGACGCCACTTCCGGTCCACTGACGCCACTTTCGGCGCGTCCGGGCCGAGGCGGAGCGGGAGAGGCGCGGGGGGGCCCGGCGGGGCCGGGGCGCAGGTGGGGCTGGGGGGAGACCAGGGAGGCTGGGCAGTGTGAGCGGCCGCGGGGCCGGTGGGGTCTGGCTGGGAGAGCCCCGGGAGCGAGTCTGGGGCCGCCGCCGCCCGCTCTGGCCGGTGCCGCCAGGAGCAGCCACCGGGGGTTCCCTCGGATGTCGGTCCCTTCTCGGGGCCTTGCGGAGGGGCTCCGTTCAGACGCCGCCCCCGCCCGCAGGCTGTGGGGACTGCGGGGCCGTTCTTCGGAGAGGATGGTTCTGGATGGGGACGGCCTCTGCCCGCAGGGTTCGACCCGAGAGCTGGGCCGGGCCGTGTCCCTCGACGGGGAGGGGACAGGTCACAGGTAACGGGCTCTTGGGAGCCCGCCCCAAGCCCCGCCAGCCCTGGAATGTGCCCGGACCGGTCCGGGCGCAGCGGGGCCCCCCCCGCTCTCCTGCGGCTGTGGACGTGGCTCCCGGCGCCGTCCTGGCCGGGGTCGGGCTGAGCGCTGCTAGCTCCCTTGTCCCGGGGCAGGGTCTGCGGGACGCGGAGATTCCCGGCGGGCTTTGTGAGAGGGAGTACGGAGTGCGGCCCAAGGGGTGGGGAACCCGGGAGTCCTGGGCGTGATGCTGAGGGAGCCACAGTGGGTCCAGGTTGAGGCTGGGGTCGGGGTCGGTGCCTCTGGGATGTGCCACCCTACGGGTCTGTTCTGGGAGCCAGGGCTGTTCCGGGAGCAGGCTGAGCCAGGCAGGGCAATGGCTGCAGGAGGCCCTGGGCAGGGGGCAAAGTCTGCTCAGTGCCAGCAGCTGCCTATGCGGGCCCCTCCCTCTGCACTGTAACCTCCTGCTGTCCGCTTCCAGCACGGCCCCGCTGGTACGAGCTGTACCCCCAGCCGGGGTTAGTCCTGCTCCCAGCACCGCATCTGTGTCCCTGCAGGCCCTGAGGATGTCGGACGGGATCCTGAGCAAGGCAGCCACCATGGAGATCCCCATCAGCAGCAACGGGGACACCAGCAGCCTGCCCGAGGATGATGGCCTGGAGCAGGTCCGGGGATTGGGAACCCCAGGGGAGTGTTTGGGACTGTACCAGGGCCGTGCTGTCTCTGCATCTCAGTCCCCTGTGCTCCTCTGCCTCCCAGGACCTGCAGCAGGTGATGGTGTCAGGACCCAACCTAAATGAGACCAGCATCGTGTCAGGTGGCTATGGGGGCACAGCCGAGGGCATCATCCCCACTGGCACCATCAAAGGTAATGGGGCTGGGCTGGGAAGGAATGAGGATCATCATGGGAAGAAGGGGCTCAGCTCTCCTCACTGCCCTTGACTTACAACACAAGGCTTTGCCACAGCCCAGCCAAGGTGGCTCCTGGGTGGGCTCTGTTCCCACTGGACCTGGGTTCTGTGCAGCAACATGTAGGGGAGCGTACTGGTGGCAGAGATGCTGGCCCAGCTCTGCTCTCCCTGGGCTGGGTTACTCCCTGTCACAGGGTGGGGTCTCTGCTGGGCAGTCTCCATCCCCTTGGTCACCACATCCCCGTGGGATTCTGAGTCGCTGCTCTGGTGGAGGATCCCAGGTCCATCCTGGTCCGAACGCAGCGGGAGCTCTGGAGTGTTGTGGGATTGAGGGGGCAGGCAGGGGGCCCCAAGCCCACACCCGACTGACATCTCCTTATTGTCCCAGTCAGAACAGGCCACAGTAGAGCCAGCTGGGCTCTGCACCATTGTGCTTGTTCCGTGCAGATCTCTCCCTGAGGGTCACCCAGGGTTTGAGGAGGGTCCATGTACGCACAAGTGTGCGTGTGTGTGTGTGTGCTTTCCTGGAGCACCACCGCTGTTGGTCCGGTGTCGCCATGTCTCTGTGTCCCCATGTCCCCAGGCCTACCCAGCTCTTGGGGTGCAGGGATTCCTGCATAGGGGCCGGAGGTGGGGGGTTCCCTGGGGTGGGGGAGTCCATCTGTGTGGCTGTGGCCATGTCTCTGGGTTCCAATGCTCACCTGCTGCCGTCGCTCTCCCGCTGCCGCCCGCCCGCGCACTCGTCTCTGTCCCCTGCCCCACGTCCCCTCTGCCCTGGCTGCCCCACTGTCCCACGCCTGTGCCCCCTATCCTGTCCTGCCCCACCCTGCTCGGCCCCCGCAGCCCCCCCATTTCCAGGGTCTCTTGTCCACCCTCACCCCCCCCGAGGACCATCGGTGCCCCCCAGCGCGCCCGCTGCCCGTAGGATGGCCCGCCCGGCCGCTGCTCCTGCAGGTACTGCGCCCCTCGCTCCACCTCTGGGCCTCCCTAGGGACCTTGGTAAGAGTCCCTGTGGCAGCTGTGACATGGCCAGAGCCTGGTCCTGGTGCTGATCCTTGTGCTGGGACACAGGACAGCGCTGATGGGCTCAGAGGCAGGTCCTGGCCAGGGGATCCCGCCCTTACCCTGGAGCCCACCTGAGGTGCTGCTGGGTGGTGTTCCCCCCGTGTCTGGCCTGGTGAGGGTGGTCAGCAGGATGGGACAGGGCCTGGTGCAAGCAGACATGGCTGGGCTGGGGTCTGTGCCCCTGTGTGGGACCCTCAGGGGGCTGGCAGGAGCAGGGTCCTCACCACGATGCCTGTGAGCCAGTGCTGGGCACATGGCCAGAGCTGGGGATGCTGCTGTGGAAGTAACAGCTCCAGGGCAAGGGCTCTGGAGGCTGGGGCTACCTGGTCCCCGTGGCTGCAGCTCTCCTGGAGCTGGTGCCAGGTCCTTCCTGTCTCCATCCGTGTCCCTGTGCCAGGCCCTGGGCTGCACCCACCACCCCCTGGACCCCCACCTGGTGGAGAGGAGGTCGTGCGTGGCATTGCCGTTGAGAAGTTTGACATTGTCAAGAAGTGGGGGATCAACACCTACAAGGTGAGCGGTGGGGGGACCCCAGCAGGCCCAGCTGGCGCCCCTCCCACAGCAGCTGCTCTCGGCGTGGTTCAGGGGACTCACACATGCTTTGGGGCCCCATTTCCCCCTCCTGCAGTGCACCAAGCAGCTGCTCTCGGAGCGGTTCGGGCGGGGGTCCCGCACAGTGGACCTGGAGCTGGAGACTCAGATTGAGCTGCTGCGTGAGACCAAGCGCAAGTACGAGAGCGTCCTGCAGCTGGCACGGGCGCTCACGGCCCACCTGTACAGCCTCGTACAGACCCAGCACGCGCTGGGGGACGCCTTTGCTGACCTCAGCCAGAAATCCCCGGAGCTCCAGGTGTGCCAGGGCTGGGGGTGAGCAGGGGTGGCTGGGGCTTGACACTGGGGTTGTGGGGGCCAGGACTTGGGCAGTCACACTTGGACAGCAGCGCAGGAACGCGATTTGCACAGGGGTGGATGTGCACACTGGTGCTGGGCTTGGCGGTGCTGGGTCATGGTTGGTCTCGGGGCTTTTAGCCCAGCACCCTGGGTGGAGGGGAGTTGGGGTGTGACGCGTGCCTCCTCACCTGTGCACCCATCCCTGTGTCTCCAGGAGGAGTTTGGGTACAACGCAGAGACACAGAAGCTGCTGTGCAAGAACGGGGAGACGCTGCTGGGTGCTGTCAACTTCTTTGTGTCCAGCATCAACACGCTGGTCAACAAGACCATGGAGGACACACTTATGACAGTCAAGCAGTATGAGACGGCCAGGTGGGACAGGGAGTTTGGAGGGCTCAGGGATCTCGGGGGGATCTGGAGGCAGGTCAGTGATGGTGGGGATCCTGTGCAGGTTGGAGTATGACGCGTACCGCACGGACCTGGAGGAGCTGAGCATGGGCCCACGCGATGCCGGTGCCGTGAGCCGCCTGGATGCAGCCCAGAGCCAGTTCCAGAGCCACAAGGACAAGTACGAGAAGCTGCGAGCAGATGTGGCCATCAAGCTCAAATTCTTGGAGGAGAACAAGGTGGGTGCAGGGATGGGAGGCGTGGAGTAGGAATGGGGAGCACAGGAATGGGAGATGCAAGACAGAGGAGGGGATGCAGAGATGGGGTATGTGAGGAGAGAGGTTCAGGACAGGGATGGGGGTGGGATAGGAATGGGAAGTGCAGGGATAGGAGGAACAGGGATGAGGTCCCTGCAGGGATTTGACAGCCTTGTTGGATTTGTCACTCAAGGACATTAATTGGGCGGAACTGGCAGTGGGAGGAGGGGGGGAGCAGTGGCATTTGGGGATCTCAGGGGGCTTTCCAACCCCTTTTCTGTGCTGCTGGGGTGGGGTCAGGCCCCCCACTCACAATCCCCTCCCAGATCAAGGTGATGCACAAGCAACTGCTGCTGTTCCACAATGCCATCTCCGCATACTTTGCCGGGAACCAGCAGCAGCTTGAGCAGACTCTCAAGCAGTTCAACATCAAGCTCAAGACCCCCGGCGCTGAGAAGCCCTCCTGGCTGGAGGAGCAGTGAGCCCCCTGTGCCCCCCCAGATGGAGGAGCACACATGGACCTCAGTTGTGGCCGGGGGCTCGGTCTTGGATGGGGGGGCCACCAGATGTGGGGAGCTGCCAGTGGGCTGGGGCTGCCCTGTCCCACAGCCCTCCTCAGGGCAGGGTGCTGCAGCTCCTCAGCACAGACCCCACACAGCAGATAGCTGGAGTCCCCCCTGCCCCTGACACTCCTGAGGGGCTGGGGACACCCCTCTCGCTGGGCTGCTGCCCCCAGACACCCCAGTCACTCTGGGGTGAGCCAGGACCTTCCACTGTCCCCCCTCTGCCTCCCAGGGCAGTATGAGGGTGCACCCCTCCCAGGCCCACTGCCGGCTTCCAGCCAGGGAGACCCCTGCCCTGTGGCACAGTGGAGCTGGGGGGGCAGCACCGGAGCAGCCAGGTCCCCGTGTGCTGGGGGGGCCTGTGGGGCCTCCCTGCTGCACCTGGCACCCCAGGGGTCTTCTGCTCTGCCCTCCAGTGCCAGGGACACCCTGGCCCCCTCCAGGCCACTCACAGGTGTTAGCAGTGTGGCCGCTCTTGCACTCCTGATTCACAGGGGGCTGCATCCCCGCAAAGACCCCCCTGCTTCCCTGGAGATGTGGCATGCTGGGCTGGTGAGGGGTCCCTGTGCCTGCTGCTAGGGGCAGGGGGGAGTCGCTGGCTAGGCACAGGTCCCCTGGAACCCTGGGAGAGGGCTCCAAGCAGGGACCAAACGTCAGTGGAGGCACAGGGGGGTGCACGCCAGTCCGTGTGCGGGGACATGTGTGTCCCAGGACTGGGGCACATGTGCTGCACACGGGGGGCTGGGGTCCCGGCCACAAGGAGCCCCCTGCCCACTCCCGCACTTGGGCACTTTCTCCTGAGACAAAATTGTTGTTTTTTCTTGCTCATTAATTTAACCCATAATTTAATGTTGGGATCTGACTTCCCCCTGCCCCGCCCTGGTGACGGTCTGACCCCCCCCAACCCCCTGACTTCTGTAAAACCCCAAATAAATGGTACAGATCAGTGTGTGCAGAGCTGCAGTGGGACAAGCAGGGGCTGCACCCCGTGGGCTGGGGCTGCCAGAGCGGGTGGGAGACGGGCATGGGCCCTGTGATGGAGCCCTGGTGCAAGGGGCACTGGCTGCTGCTTGGGGGTGCCCAGGCTGGGAAGGGGAATGGCAGAGATGGTTCTGGGGGCGAGTGAGGGGCTTGGGGGACCCTGCTCACTTGTGTCTGGCAGGGGGGGCACCCCTTGCTCTAACGTCATGGCGCCAGCGTGCACCAGGACTGGGTAGGAGTCAATGGGGACAGAATGGGGGTCCTGGCACCATCACTGCTGTCCCACTGGTGGCAGAGAGGGCTTGGGAGTCCCACAGGATAGATTCCCCTTCCCCAGGCCAGGCACTGGGGCCATCCAGTGCCCTCCTCCATCGTCCTTTGACCCATTAGCACTCTAGCTGCCGTTCCCCTGGGACCCCTGCACACCCCCCAGGACACTGTTTGGCCCCTGGGACAGTCCCTTCAGAAAACCCCAGGAGATTCCCAACCTTCCCCTGAACCTTCCTCCGGAACACCCTCTCCCTGTGCCCTGACCCCCCCTGGAACAGCAAAACCCTCCCATGGAGTCCTTCCTGCCACTCTCCAGACATGGACGTGGGCAATTCCTGCTGTATGGAGCTCCTGGAGTCGAGGGGCTGTTCCCAGGCTCTGTCCCCTCAGGTCCCTCCACTGTGGTGTATGGGATATTGGGAAGGACCAGGGCTCTGTGGGGATGAGGAGCCACTGGAGGTGAAGGTGGGGTGCCAGAGGGGACCCCACGTGATCCTCCTATGCTGCAGATGTCCCAGCATCTGGTCCCCACTGCGCTGCAGGGCCCTGGGACAGGCTGGGCCTCAGCACCCTGTGCTGCTTCTGCTGGTGCCTGGCTGGGAGTGGGGCCCATGTTCCTCACCACCCTCATGACCATCCTTGCTTCTGGGGGACTGTGCTGGCTGCACATCCAGGTCTGGCCTGGCTGCGGAACCTTCCAGACACGGAGCCCAGGTGGAGGGTTAGGGGACTATTCCGGGGTCCCCTATGTGCATGGGGACAGATTTCTTGGGGGGCTGGATCATGGCAGAGCTCTGAGTCCCTCCTGGATCTGTTTCTCCCTGGTGGGTCCCCAAAGGGCTGGGGGACCCAAGTGCTGGGCCGGGTCAGGACCTTC
>VRYO01001681.1:32148987-32181965 GCA_009812075.1 Sialia sialis | reverse complement strand
AAGAGTGCCCGTGTGTGCCCCACAAGGTGTCTGCGGGGTGCCTTGGGGTGGGTGCTGTGGGTGCCTCAGGGTGCTGAGCCCTCTTGCCACAGGCTGAGTGTCCTTTATTGCCGTCTGTGAGGCTGTGGGGCGGGCAGGGGGCTGGGGGGCTGTGTGGGTTGAGCGGTGGGCTGCGGTTCCTCCCACACATTTAAATTCCCCCCGTTCTCAGGCTGAGGGTCTGCCATGACCCACCACGAGCCTGAGGGGTGGCTGGGGGGTGCCCTGGAGCCCCATGGGGTGCTGCAGGGTGCCTGCCCCTCACTGTGGTGTGCCTCCCAGGGTGAGGAGCCACCATGGCCCGCCATGAGCCCGCCAGCCCGGTGGTGCGGCAGATTGACCAGCAGTTCCTGATCTGCAGCATCTGCCTCGACCGCTACTGCAACCCCAAGGTGCTGCCCTGCCTGCACACCTTCTGCGAGAGGTAGGACCTCCCAAACCCGCCCTGAGCCCCCCTGCATCCTCCCAAACCCCATCCCTGCCTGCATGCTGTCTGTGAGAGGTGGGACCCCTCAAACACTTCCTCCACCCCACTGCAGCCCTGCTATACCCTCTGTGCCCTGGGCCCGACTCTCCATCGCCAGCCTGTCTCTGAGCACCCCTACATCCCTCCCGTGCCCTCTGCACCCCGCCAGCATCCATCCCCAGCACATCCCCACTGAGTCCCGACTGCACCCTGCCACTGCAGTGCTCCCAATGCACCCCCATGTCCTGACTGCACCCCCAGACCCCTCTGCCCCCCTCTGCCTTGCTGCATCCCCCTGTGTCCCTGAGCCTGTACCCCACCACTACTGCCTGCACCTCCAGTGTGCCCACTGCACCCCTAAACCTGCAGTGTGAGCACAGCCCCCCTGAACCCCCACTAATGGTGAGCCAGGCCCCTCTGCACTCCCTGCCCTCCCCAGTGAGAGATGGGCTTGAGCTTCCCTGTGCCCTGTGAGGCTGAGACCCTCCTGCATTCCACAGCCCATGGCGGTGCTGGACCCCACTGCCCCCCACCCCCCACTTCTGTGTGAGGGCTGCACAGCCCCTGAGCCCCTGAGTGTGGGTGCTGGGAGTGCCGTGGCTGGGGTCCCCAAGTGGGGGGGGTCTTGTTGCTGATGGCCCCTCTCTCTGTGCTCCCAGAGCCCTCTGGCCCTGCTCCAGCCCCCCACTCCATCCATCCATCTGTCCATCCCTCTCGCCAGGGGCACTGGCACTGCTGCCCTGTGTCCATCCTGTCCATCTGTCTGACTGCCTGCTCCTCTGCTGCTCCCCCAGCTGGTGTGACACCACACAGCCCTCCTGTCTGTCTGTCCATCTGTGTCTCCCATCCTAGTGTGACATTGCGCAGCCCCCCATCTGTCTGTTCGTCTGTCCCCCTCCTGCACCCCAGATGACACTGTGTAGCCCTGCCACCTTGTCCATCTGTCCCTCCCACCCTGCTCTCGCGCCCCAGTGTTCCACCACACAGCCCCCATATCTGTCTGTCCCTTTCTCCCCCTGCTCTCTGCCTACACCCCAACACTCCTGTCTGTTTCACTGCCCCCTCTCCCTGTGTTCCTCATCCCCTGTCTGTCTGTCCTGCTGCCCCTGTCCCACTGTCACTGTGGGCGGCCCTTCTGTCCATCCATCTGTCCCCAGGCCTATCTGTGTACCCTTGTCCTGCACCCTAACCCTTGTGTTCATCTGTCCATCAGACTCTACCTGCCCCAACACCTAGGTGCCATGTTCCCTCTTCTGTCCCCCATAAATCTGCCTGTCCATTTCCCTCTCTCCCTGTCCATCCATCTGTCCCTTCATCCCCCTGTTCTGTCCCCACCGCCATCCTACATGCCCCATGCCCAGCTGCTCCTGTCCCCCTATCCGTTCCCTCACCCATCCCCCTGTTGTCCCTATACCTGGGCCTAGAAACCCCGTGCCTCCACAGCCCGCATTCCCGTCCCTGCTCCCTTCATGTCCTGGCCCAAAGTCTGTCCCTGTCATGTCCATGTGCCCCCTGACCCCAGTGACCCCCGTGACCCCTGTGACCCCAGGTGTCTGCAGAACTACATTCCAGCCCAGAGCCTGTCCCTGTCGTGCCCCGTGTGCCGCCAGACCTCGATCCTGCCCGAGCGGGGGGTCCCGGCGCTGCCCAACAACTTCTTCATCACCAACCTGATGGAGGTGCTGCAGCGGGACCCTGACCCCCGTGGGGCTCCCCCTGCACCCCTGCCCCCCCTGGGCGCCGCCACCGGGCAGCCGCTCTGCTGCCCGAACCACGAGGGAAAGGTGCGGGCTGAGGGCTGGGGAGGGTTTGGGGGCTGCCGGGGACTGGCTCTAGGGGCTCAGGGTGTCTGGGAGGGCTGATGTGACTCAGGGGAGCTGGGCATCTGCAGGAGCTGGACAGGCTTTAGCAGGGCTGGCATGTGGGGAAGGCTAAGGAGGCTGTTAGCATCTGGAGGGGTTGTGAGGGTCAGGGGGTTCAGATGGGCTGCAGGCCTTGGAGAAAGGATCCAGCGGGCGTGTGGGGAGGCTGCAGTGCTGCAGGCACTCTGGAGGAGGCTGTGTGGGCTCAGAAGGTGGTTTAGGGCGGGCTGCAGGGTCCTGTGGGCCGGGCTGCGGGGCAGCAGGTGAGTGCAGGTGTGGCAGGTGATGGAATTCTACTGCGAGCCCTGTGAGACGGCCATGTGCCGGGAGTGCACGGAGGGGGAGCGGCGGGAGCACCGGGACCACCGCACCGTGCCGCTTCGTGATGTGCTGGAGCAGCACAAGGCCGCCCTGCAGCACCAGCTCGATGCTGTGCGCGCCAGGTACAGGGGTCAGGGGGTCCCGGGGGTCCCCATGGCCCCACTCCCACTGCTTGCAGCACCAGCTTGATGCCACCCACACGGTACCGGCAGAGGGGTGGTGGAGGGCATCGTGGGCACTGTGGGGTTAGAGGGTTCAGGGAGTCCCCATGTCCTCTTTCTGCAGGATACCACAGCTGGGTGAGGCTGCTGTGGGGGGCTTCAGGTGGGGTTGGTGGGCTTTGGGAGTTCAGGGGGTCCCTGTGTCTCGCCAGGCTCCCCCAGCTGGCGGCTGCTGTGGGGCTGGTGGCCGAGATCAGCCGACAGCTGGGGCAGCGCCAGGCTGAGGCGGAGGCAGAGATTGGAAGCAGCTTCGAGGAGCTGGAGGCGGCACTGCGGCAGCGGCGGGAGGTGTTACTGCGTGACCTGGAGGCCACCTGTGCTGCCAAACAGCAGGTAACGCACCTGTGGCTCTGTGCCCTTCAGCCTGGCAGGGTGTGTGGGTGCCCCAGCCGTGCCCCAGTGCCTGTGGCCCTGCTGGTGCAACAGTTGAGGTCCCAGTGCAGTACCAGCGTTGAGGTCGTGGCCATGGCTGGGGTGCAGGTGGAGCATTGGTTGCGGTGCTGGGTGTGGCGGTCCCACAGAGACGTGCCATCCCCACCAGATGCACGGAGGCACAGCTGGCGGTGCGGCGACAGGGCTAGGATGTGGTTCAAGTGTGGGTGCTGGTACAGGGGTCCCACCTGGAGCCACAGGTGATGTTGTGGTCCCACAGGTGCTGGAGGCGCAGCTGGAGGTGCTGCGGCAGGGCCAGGAGAGCATCCTGAGCAGCTGCGCGTTCACAGAGCAGGCACTGCACCACGGCTCGGCCACGGAGGTGCTGCTGGTGCAGAAGCAGATGGGCGAGCGGCTGCGGGAGCTGGCGGCACGGCCCTTCCCCGAACACCCCCACGAGAACGCGCAGCTCGAGTTCCACGCCGAGCCCGAGGGGCTGCGCCGCTCCATCCAGAACCTGGGCGCGCTGCTGACCACCAGCGCCACGGCGCACACCACGGTGGCCACAGGCGAGGGGCTGCGCCAGGCCGTGGTGGGGCAGCCCTGCTCTCTCAGCGTCACCACCAAGGACAAGGATGGGGCGCTGGTGCGCAGCGGGGGCGCCCGCCTGCGCTTTGCCGTGACGGGCCCCGACGGCGCCGCGGCCGAGGCCGAGGTGCAGGACAACCGCAACGGCACCTACGAGCTGGTGTACACGCCGCGCACCGAGGGTGACTTTGTGCTGTCCATCCTGCTCTACGGGCAGCCCGTGCGCGGCTCGCCGTTCCGCACGCGCGCCCTGCGCCCCAGCGACGTGCCCCCGTCCCCCGAGGAGGCCAAGCGCCGCGTCAAGTCCCCAGGTGGGGGACACGTGCGGCAGAAGGCGCTGCGCCGCCCCGCCAGCATGTACGGCAGCGCCAAGCGCAAGGAGAACCCCATCGAGGATGAGCTCATCTTTCGCGTGGGTGAGCAGGGGGCCGGGAGGTGTCTTGGGATGATGGAGGACTCGTTAGATTTCCCCACAGCTGCAGGGACTCCCCAGGACGGTGGGGTCTGCCTGGGCTCCTCGTGGTTCCCTGGGTGGTGGTGGAGGGCCCCAGGGGGTGGCGGGGTTTGACTGGGAGGGTGAGTGGTCTCCTGGGGCCCCATGTGCCCCCCTGACTGGTGCCTGCAGGCAGCCGTGGCCGGGAGAAGGGCGAGTTCACAAACCTGCAGGGGATCTCCACATCCAGCGCTGGCCGCATCGTCGTGGCCGACAGCAACAACCAGTGCGTGCAGGTATGGACCCCCTTGGCACCTCCAAACCCCCCCAGGACCCCACTGAGCCTGACAGCAACAGCCAGTGCATGCAGGAATTGAGCCCTGCCACCCCCGCAGGATCCCCATGACCCCACTGCCCCTGTCAGCTGTAACCAATATGTGCATGTGTGGTCCCCTCCCGGCGTCCCTGGACTCTCCCAGGACCCCCAGTGACTCGCCCTGCTCCTTCCTGGCCCCCACAGTTGTTCTCCAAGGAGGGGCAGTTTTGGCTGCCTTTCAAGGGGTTGGGGTGTTCCCCTCGCTTCCTGTGACCCTGCTGCCCCCACAGGTGTTCAGTAATGAGGGGCAGTTCCGGCTGCGTTTTGGGGTGCGGGGCCGTTCCCCAGGGCAGCTCCAGCGCCCCACGGGGGTCTCAGTGGACACCAATGGTGACATCATTGTGGCCGACTACGACAACCGCTGGGTCAGTGTGTTCTCACCTGAGGGCAAGTTCAAGGTGAGGGAAAGCAGGGGTCTGAGGGGGAGCTGCAGGGTAGGGGTCCCTGGCACCTCCCACCTTGACTCTGGCCCCGCAGACAAAGCTGGGTGCGGGGCGGCTGATGGGCCCCAAGGGCGTCGCCGTGGACCGCAACGGGCACATCATCGTGGTGGACAACAAGGCCTGCTGCGTCTTCATCTTCCAGCCCAACGGCAAGCTGGTGGCGCGTTTTGGCTCCCGTGGCACCGCTGAGCGCCAGTTTGCAGGTATCCCTGGGCTCCCCGGGCACCAGGGCAGGCAGCACTGTGCCCCACATCTGTGGGGTGGCACCCCCGTAAGAATGGCCTCAGGTTGCCAGACAGGTCCAGGCTCCAGTTCTAGACTGGTTTTCTGGATCCAGTTCTGGGCTGTGGGTTCAGGTTCTGGGCTCAAGACTTGTTGTGAGCTCTGGTTTGAGTTTTGGGGCTGGACAGGGGGCCGGGATCTGGTTCTGGGTCCAGCATCAAGTTCTGGGCTGGTGATCCAGTTCCAGGTACTCTCTCTGGGTTCTGGTTCAGGACAGATCCCAGGCTCCAAGTTCAGGGCTTGGTTCTGGTTCCCAGGCTGGGGTATGGTTCCAGGTTCTGAGCTGTGTTGTGGGTTTGGGTCTGGGTTCTGAGCTCTGTGTCCTAGATTGGGGCACTGGGTTTTGTTCTGGATACAAGTTCTGGGACTGAGTTCTGGATTCATTTCTGGGCTCTGGGCTCAGATTCTGACAGTGGCTCCATCCTGGGGGCTTTTGAGTTCTGGGCTCTGTCCATGCCTCAGGGCTCTGGGTCTATCCTGGTCCTGCTGTGGGGCCAGGGCTGAGCTGTGCCATTCCCCTCAGGGCTGAGCCCCCCATCCTGGGGCTGAGCCCCTAGTCTGGGGATGAGTTCCCAGTGCCCCATTCGGGCTGACCCTCCTTTGTCTCCCCAGGACCCCATTTTGTGGCTGTCAACAACAAGAATGAGATCGTGGTGACCGACTTCCACAACCACTCTGTGAAGGTGAGCGCAGCCAGAGGCAGGTGCTGAGATCCCCCCGCTGCTCCCAGGGCTTGGGGGGCTGCAGTGACCCCCGTAACTCCCCTGTGTGTGTTGTGCTCCCCTGCCCACCAGGTGTACAACGCCGAGGGCGAGTTCCTGTTCAAGTTCGGCTCGCACGGGGAGGGCAACGGGCAGTTCAACGCACCCACGGGGGTGGCTGTGGACAGCAATGGCAACATCATCGTGGCTGACTGGGGCAACAGTCGCATCCAGGTACCAACCTGCACCTGCACAGACACCTGTATGTGTGCCTGAGCACCTGCACAGACACCTGTGTGTGTGCCTGAGCACCTGAGTGTGTGCCTGAGCACCTGCACAGACACCTGCACACTGTACCTGCACACATGCCCCCAGTGCAGTCCAGGGAGGCACAGCACTGCCCCCTCCCCTCCCCATCCCATCCTATCCCTGCCCTGCTGTGGGGCACCTGCAGGGAACTAGGAAGCAGAGAGCATCTGGAAAGGATCCTGGGAAGTTGGGAAGAGTCTGTGCAGGCTCTGGAGTCAACTGGGAAGGGTCTAGGGTCAACTGGCAGCAATGAAGAAGTGTCTCAGGTCAACTGGGAATGGTCTGTGGGGACCTGGGATCACTGGGAGGAGCTGGGAAGAGTTTTGCACCAAGAGCAACTGGGATGGACTGAGAAGGGGTCTGGGGTCACCTGGGAGTAACTGAGAAGGGTCTTGGGTTTAACTGGAATAGAGCTAGGGGGAGTCTTGACCACATCCCACCACAGGGAGTGCATCCTCAGGTGCGGGGGCCGTCAGGGCTGGGTGTCCCTGGGCCGTGGGGCCGTTGGGCACAGCTGTGTGCACCTGCCGCAGGTGTTCGACAGCGCAGGCTCATTCCTGTCCTACATCAACACGGCGGCTGACCCGCTGTACGGGCCGCAGGGGCTGGCGCTCACCTCCGATGGCCACGTTGTCGTGGCTGACTCGGGCAACCACTGCTTCAAGGCCTATCGCTACCTGCAGTGACGGGCAGGACGCCGCGGGCACGGCTGCGGGCAGAACGGAGCCCGCAGCTGCCGCGGGGCGCCCGCAGTGACGGCTGCCCCCCAAGCGCCATCCTGGCTTCATGTGCACTTTATCCAGGGGGCAGCTGGGCCCTGGGGGGGTGACGGTGGGTCCTGTGGGGTGGGGGCTGCCTAGGAGTCGTGGTCTGACCCCTCACCCTGTCCCATGGCAGGGCCAGCATCCCACTGCCCCAGCTGACAGGGTCCCCAAGGCGTGGGGGGTATGAGGTGCAGGGGGAGCTGCTGGAAGGGCTTGGGGGGACTGTGGGGTGGCCAGTCCAGAGCCCCATGCCTGTTGAGGGCTGCCCCCCACCTCCTCAGCCCCCCTCCCCAGCTGTGGGGTGACTGTGTGCCTGCTGCCCCGCTGCACTGCTGCTCCACAGCTCTGGGGGGCTCCGGGGGTTGTGGGGCAGCTGCCGCACGCTGACAAAACTGTATGTACAAAATAAAGTATTCTGGAAATACCCTGGCCCTGTGCTGCCCTGTAGCCCTGCCTGTTCACACACCCTGCACTACAGCTCCCCATGTCCTGTGGGCCCTCCCGGCTGTGCTGGACACCCCCAGACAGTGCCAGGCCAGGCAGGGACAGGGACAGGGACGGTGCCTGGAGCTCTGTGGCACCGTGGGCGCCTGCCTGGCCTGGGCGTTGTGCCAGCACTGACCCATCTGCAGGGACAGGGATGGACTGGGAGTGGGAACAAGGCTGCACTGGTCTGGACTGGGCGTGGGGACAGACTCATCCATATTGGCTCAGACTAGTCTGTGCTGGCAGCAGGGTCTGGGTTGGACTGGTCTGTACTTGCACTGGGTCAAACTGGTCTGTAGTGGGAGTAGGAAGTGGTGCATGTAACCAGGAGAAAGCGGTCAGTGACCCTGCAGGGGCTGTGGAGGTGTCACGGCAGCTCTGGCCATCCGTGGCAGATCCTGGAGGGCAGCAGAGCTCACTCCACCCGTCATTCCCCACCAGCCCCAGGGGCCAGTGACCCCATGCCCAAGCATGACCCAATTCCCAAGCAGGGCTGGAGGGAGGATCCAGGGGAGTCCACGCCTGTTCCTGTCCTGATGCTGATCACCTGTGAGTCCCACAGCACGGGCAGGGGATCAGATCCAGCTTGGGGTTGGGAAAGGCAGGTCCTGCCTCACCCACTCGGTCTCCTGCTGGGTCACGGTGGCTCTGGGGCCAGGGTGTGCCTGCCTGAAGCTCAGCAAAGCCTTTGGCACCATCTCCTCTCCCTGGCATCTCATGGAGCACCTGCAGCCTGGCTGGGACAGGTGCTCCTTGTTGGGAACAGCTGGCTGAGGGGCAGGAATGAGGCCACATCCAGGGGGACAGGCACTCCCCAGGGCTCGGTGCTGCCCAGCAGCTACCCATGACCTGGAGGGAGCGATTGAGTGTGTCCTCAATGAGTTCATGGGACAGGGACCTGCAGAGGGGTCTGGACAGGCTGGGCAATGGCCCAAGGCCAACAGGGCGAGTGCTGGGTCTTCTGCTCAGGTCACCAAAACGCCCTGCAACACTCTGGGCTGGGACAGGGGCTGGAAAGGTGGGAAAGAACCTGGGGTTGCTAGTGACAGTGTCTGGATATGGGCCCAGCTGTGTCCAGGTGGGCAAGAGGCTGATGGCATCTGGGCTGTGCCAGCCCCAGCATGGGCACAGCCCCAGGGCAGGGACTGTCCCACTGTGCTGGCACTGCGAGACCCGCGAGGGCTGTGTTGGTTCTGGGTCCTGCAAGAGACACTGAGCGTGTGCAGGGCAGGGAATGGAGCTGGGGAAGGGGCTGGAGCCCCAGGAGGGGCTGAGGAAGCTGGGTAGGGGCTGAGCCTGGAGAAAAGGAGGCTCAGGGGGGACCTTCCCAGGAAATAATTTACAGGACGAGAGGAAACAGCTGCAAGCTGTGCTCGGAGAGGTTCATGTTGGATATCCGCAGAAATTCCTTCATGGAAAGGGCTGCCCAGGGAGGTTTGGAGTCCCCATCCCCGGAGGCGTCCAAGGAACAACTGGATGTGGCAGCCAGTGCTCTGGGCTGAGTGACAGAACACGAGTCGCTCACAGGATGGACTCAGCCTCGGAGGTTGTCAGACAAAGTGACCGTGATCCTGCACAGGGTCAGGCTGGGCCACTCGGGGTACCGGGACCCCGTGCACCCGGTGTCACCATCGCTGCTCCCGCCTGGCCCCGCTCCCCGCACTGCTGCCCCTCTGGGGCTGGCAGGAGCTGGGAGCCCCGAGACCCTCGCGCTCCAGCCCAGGGTTCGGGGAGTTCCGCGGGCACCGCAGCCGCAGGGAGTCCCGGTGCCGCTGTGGGGGCAGTAGGGTGGAACCCGGCCGTGCCGGTGCCTTGGGAGATGCCGCCAGGGCTAACGAGAGGCTCAACTGGACTGAACTGGTCCGGGGCACCGGGGGATCCCGCTGCCCGCCCGGACAGCCGGAACGGTGGGGCGGGCACAGGCAGTGTCGGGGTCACCGGCGCCGGGAGTGTCACTGCGGGGAAGGTGCCCCGTTCCGCCCAGCTCCCCCTGCCACCCTGCGCCGCCAAGGCCTGGGGCTCCCGGTCCCGGCGGTACTCGGGGGTCTCCGGTGGTGCGTGCTGGGCAGGGTCCGCAGAGCTCGGGGGTCCCGGTGCCGGAGGCGGCGCTGTTCCCCCCCCCCGGCCGGAAGCGGAAGTGACGCGTCCCGAGCCCCCCACCCTCCCCCCGCGACCCCCGGCAGCGGAGCCGCCGCCGCAGGTACCGGCACTGGGGACAGGGAAGGGGTGGGGAAGACGGGCCGGCCCCGCCGCGCTGCGGGCAGGGATGGGGCGGCGAGGGCGGGACTGAGGCCCGTGGAGACCCCGGAGGCCCGGGCGGGGGGCAGCGGGACAGGTCCGTGGGCGCGGGGTCCCGGTGGGATCTCCCCTGGCAGGGCCGTGCGGCGGATGCGGAGAGGCGCCGGGCCGGGAGAGCCGCGGGGTGACCTCGCGGGTTGCGGTCGTTGCGGGGACTGCGGGGGACGCGGGGCCGTGCGGCGGGGGCAGTGCGGGATGCCGATGCTGCGGTGAGGGTCCCCGAGTCCCAGGGGAGGCGTGAGGGGATGCCGGTGCTGGGGAGCGCTGTCCGGGTCCGTGAGAGGGCTGCGAGGGGATGCCGAGTCCTTGGGAGGACCCAGGGCCGTGGAGCTATCCCCGGTGCTATGACCGCAGGCCCAATGGACGCGGAGGCGCCCCGGGGGCTGTAGGACCCCCCTGCCCTCCCCACGCCAGCTGCGGCCGGGCCGGGCCGGGGGTCCCGCCCGTCCCCGCGTCCTCGCGCCATGTCGGGGGCCCTGAGCAAGCGTAGCGACCTGGCCAACGACAACCGGTGCCCGGAGCTGAGCCTGGGGCTGGGAGCGCCCCCCGACTCCCGCACCGGCCCCGGCGGGGCCCCGGCCGAGGAGCTGCCCGGCGCCGGCTGGGCGAAGGCCGGGCAGGACCAGAACCGCAACGAGCTCGAGCCGGGCCCGGGCCCGGGCCAGTCCCCCGGGGCGCTCGAGCCGGAGGTGCAGGCCCGCAATGCCCGGAACGCCGCCGGGGACCCGCGGGCCCTGCTGATCGGCGCCTCGGAGGAGGAGGAGGATGATGAAGACGAGGAGGAGGACGAGGAGGAGGAGGACGGGGCCGGGGTCTCTCCGCCGGCTCTGGGCACGGAGCGGGGCCTGCGGGAGCCCCCGGGGCGCAGCGCCAGCCACCTCTTCGGGGGACCCGGCCCCGGCAGCGACGAGGACTCAAGCTGGGCCACGCTGAGCCAGGGCAGCCCCGGCAGCTCCCCCGAGGAGCCAGGTGGGCGCCTGACCCGTGGAGCCCCATGAATTGTGGCTGCCCTATGGAGCCCTGTGATGACCTCTCGCTGTCCCATGGCTGCCCCATGGAGGCTTCTGACAATCTCTGGCTGCCCCACGAGTGCCCCACAGGGCCCAATGGCTGCCCCCATCTACACCTTCCTGCCCTGCCCCTGTGCTCCTATCAGCTCCATATCTTCCATAGTCCTGGCTCTGTGCCCACTGCTACCCTCCCAGGCCCCCTGAGTGCCATCCCTGGTCCCCCAGCCCCCGTTAGTTCCATACCCCTGCTTTGCTCCCTTGTCCCCGTGGAGCCCTCCTGGGGCATCCCTGTGTCCCTGGGCACATGGGGCTGTGTGTGGGGTTGGGCTGACCCACTGTGACCCCCTCATGCCCTGCAGAGTCGCTGTGGCCGTGTGGCGCAGGAGCACACGGGGACCTGCCCCCCGGGTGGCTGCGGGTGCAGGACACCTCAGGCACCTACTACTGGCATGTCCCCACTGGTACCACTCAGTGGAAGCCCCCCGGTGGGCCCCATGAGACCCCTTCCGATGGCAGCACCCCCACCGAGGGGCCCACCGTGAGTCAGGGGGCTGGGCTGGGACGGGGAAGTGGCTGTGCAGCCAGCGTGGGGCCGCAGGGGTGACTGTAGGGTGTGGGGTGACTGGGGGCTGATGCTGGGGTGGTTGTGGGGGACAGGAGGCACCCCTGGTATGAGGCGTGGGTTGCTCTTGGGGTTACCGTGGGACTCCCATAGTGTGCTGTGGGGTGACTGGGAGGAGCTGTGGGGCACCTATGGGGTGACTGGGGGAGCTGTGGGGCACCTGTGGGGTGACTGGGGGCTGCTGTGGGGTTCCCTGTGGAGCACCCTGACC
The DNA here is from genome assembly GCA_009812075.1 of Sialia sialis. NCBI lineage: Eukaryota > Metazoa > Chordata > Aves > Passeriformes > Turdidae > Sialia > Sialia sialis. Next base: position 32,170,161 of record VRYO01001681.1, on the reverse strand, counting down.
CAGCCCCCTGCAGCTCTCCTGGACGAGCTTTGCTCCGGCTGAGACCTTCAATGATGGGGACTTGTGGAAGGTGAGAGGGGGTAGTGGATGGGAAAGGGTGGGGGTTAGTCCCCCCCAGCCCCACAAAGCCCCCTTGCCCCTAGGACCCCACAGCTGAAGAGGAGGAGGAGGAAGAGGAAGAGGAAGATGAGGAGCCAGGAGTGTCAGACCTGGAGATGCTGTCACCAGGCCCAGGATCACCAGGAGAAGGGTGCGGTGGGGCACACGTGGAAAATGCAGAGCATGGGCAGGTTGGGATGTGGGACCCTGGGTGACAAGCGGCAGAACGGACTGAGGGTGTCCGGTTGAAGTGTAGGCTGAGGGGGATAGGGACCCAGGTGTGAGGCAGGGAAATGGGGTCTTGGGATGGAGATTGGGCTGGGGAGAGTCCCAGGATCTCAAGGCAGGGGTTTGGGGGGAGATTCTGGGGTACTCGGGGTGCAGTGACTCCGGTGTGGGATGTGGGGGACCCCAGAGGGCTCTCAGGGATGGGGGTTTGGGATGGGGAGGCCCCAGGGTCTCAGGGTGAAGTCGCTGACCCCCCACCCTTCTCCTCACAGCGTGGCCCTGGGCGAGGAGGATGCGCTGGTCTCCAAGGTAGGGCCAGTCTCTCCTGAGCCTCCCCGCCCACAGGGCTCCTTCCCTGCTCCTGTGGGGTCTGATCTGCTCGGAGGGGCTCAGGCACCCAAGCCAGCCATGCCCCAGGGTGTCACCTGTCACCTCGGCCACCCCCCTCTGTGGGGTCCGCCCTGCCCCTAGGGCATAGGGCTGTTCACATTGGGGCAGTGAGGGCTCGGGTACTGCTGGGGAGCTGAGGCTGCCCCTCACCATCCTCCTGCCCCCCTGCCCCTCACCATCTCTGCCCCACCCCACCTCATGTTGCATGCCTTTCCTGCCCCACAGCCCCTATCCCACACACCCTGTCCCACACATTCTCCCCCTCGCCCCAGGGCCTCCCTGTGCGCTCTCTGGGCTGGGTGCAGCTGCGGGAGGAGGAGCTGGGTCCTGGCCGCAGCAGCAGCACTGTCAGCGCCTGCATCCGGCAGCTCTCGGGGCCTCGTGATGGTCCCCCCAGCACCTGGGGGGAGGTGAGTGACCCAGACCCCCTGTGCCCTCCCTCATCCACCCCACACCCTGTGCACTGCCCCCCGGCACCTGGGGGGCCGTATGTCCTCCTGACGGGTCCATGGTCCCCAGGCACGGGCGCTGCTGCTGCTCGAGGAGCGCACGCTGAAGCTCGTGGACCCCCAGGACCGGGCGCTGCTGCACGCGCAGCCCGTGGGCAGCATCCGCGTCTGGGGCGTGGGGCGGCACGGCAGCAGGTGGGGGGCACGTGTGGGGCTGGGGGCACGGGGATGCACACGTGTGTGGAGCTGGAGATGGCACTGGGGTCCGGAGCAGAGGGTGTGGGGTTGCGGGGTGTGCAGGGCGCTCGGCACGTGTGGGCTGGGGAGCCTGTGTGCGTGGGGTGATCTGGGTGCGTGGGACCCCCATGGCTGTGGAGGTCCCACACAGTATGGGCTGGGGGCTCTGGAATCCCATGTATGTGGGGCTGGGATCCGCACACGGGTGAGCTGTGGGGCTGTGGGGGTCCCACATGCAGATGTGGTCCCATGGCTTGGGCAGATGGGGGCCATGGGATCTCAACAGTGAGCTCCCCCAGAAGAGACGGGTGTGGGGCAGGATCAGGCCTTCTCCTAGGGGGTGTGGGGTGGGTCCTGGGGCTGGGGAAGAGGGGGCTCTGTCCCCCCCAGCACACCTTAACTCCGTTCTGTCCCGCCGTGCTGCCGGGGACACAGGGAGAGGTATGGCCCCAACCTTCCCCCAGACCCCAGTGCCCCCAGTCCCAGCTCGGGCTGGGTGGGCAGGGGAGCAGGTGGTCCTGAGCGTACCCCCCTCGTCCCCCCAGGGACTTTGCATACGTGGCCCGGGACCCCTTGACGCAGGTGCTCAAGTGCCACGTGTTCCGCTGCGAGGGCCCGGCCAGCGCCATCACTGCTGGGCTGCACCGGGTCTGTGCCCAGGTGAGACCCCCAGACCTCCCCAGGACCCCTCAAACCGCCCTCGTGGCCTGCACCATGTCTGTGCCTGAGTGAGACTTCCCCTAAACCTTCCCTGGAACCTCTGCTCTGGCTGGCACTGGTTCTGTGTCCAGGTAAAACCCTCCCAGCTCCCTGCTGGGTTTCCTCAGCCCGCATGTGGCCTGAGCCACGACTTTGCCTAGATGAGACCCCCAAAAAGCCCCCAAGAACCAGGGCTGGGCCCAGGTGGGACACCCCCAGGTCCAGGTAACCCACCCCAAATTCCCCTTCCGTGGTGTGCACCACATCTGTGCCCAGGTGAGACCCCCAGAAACCTGCCAGGACTTGCCCTAGCCTGCACCACATCTGCACACAGGTGAGACCTGCAGGCCCCTCCAGCCACCCCCAGGCCTGTTTCTGGGTGAGCCCCTCCCCACGCCGGTGTCCCCACAGACCTGCTGCAGGGCACAGGGGCCAGGGATCCCGGGGTCCCTCTGGGTGTCCATGCTGGGACAGCCCATTGTGTGACATCTGGGGGTCATCGCGAGGTCCCTGGAGGTCACTGTGGTGTGACACGTGGGTGGGCCCTGTCCCCCTGTCCCCCAGCTGACGGCAGAGCGGCGGAGTGCCCGGGCAGCAGGCAACGGCCTGGGGACAGAGCCGCCCCGGCTGGGAGAGCCTCCCCTGCAGGGTACGGGGCTTTGGGGGGCACCCGTGGGAGAACTGGGGTGGCTCTGGAGGCATCTGGGAGCAATGGGGAAGGGCTGGAGGAGTCCTGCCAGGGGATAGGGCCACTACAGGGGAGGGGGCCTGTGTCCCTGGAGGTTGCATTCACCGGGGTAGGGCACTGGAAGAGAGGGTGGCTTTTAGGGAGGTTTGGAGGTGTCTGATGATGTCCCCACCAAGTACAGTTGAGAGCGTTGGGAGTACTGGGGTGCTCTGGGGGAGGGTTGGGGTGCTCTGGGGGGTCTTGAAGGGCTCTGTGGAGATCCTGCCATGTCCCCCCCACACTGGAGTGCCCAGTCCAAGAGGTCTTGGTGGGGCTGGGTGCTGGGTGGGCACTGAGGGGTAAGGAGGGGTTCTGGAGGGATGCTGGGGCTCTGGGTGTTTTGGGGGCCTCTGACAGTGCCTCCCCCACAGTGGAGTTCCCAGCCCCCAAGAGTGAGGTGGTTCAGCGCTTCCCCGTGTGTTACCTGGGCTGTGTCCCCGTTGCCAAGCCAGTGGGTGAGTGGGGGTCTCGAGGGGCAGGGGGGAGTGTCTCGGGGTGCTCCTCCTGCCCAGGTGCAGTACTGTGGCTGTGTGTCCCTGTGCCCCCAGGCATGGACGTGATCAACGCGGCACTGGAGGCAGCACTGGCCCCTGGCTCAGGGGAGCCCCCTGCACCCACCCCCGTGGTGGTCAGCGTGGCCCCCGCCACCCTCACTATCGCTCACCGCCAGGTGTGTGCCCTCCTCGGACCCCCACCCACGCCCACCATCACCCACCACCCCGACCTAGGGAGGAGTGGTGACCCCCATCCTCCCTAGTGACCCCTTCCTGGGGTCTAAGCGAGCCTGTCACATGCCAGAGGGGCTGCAGAGACCCATCTTTATACCAGGGAGCCACGGTGGCTCCTGAGGGGCTGAACACTCCCAACCCCAGGATATGACAGTGACCCCCCACCCTTCCTGGCAGGCACTTTGGTGACACCCCATGCGCCCTGCTGACCCTGTCCCCTGTCCCGGGGTGCCTCAATGACACCCTCCCCACCCTGCTGCCCCGGTTCCCCCTTCCCCTTGCCACGGGCGCCCCAATGTCCGCTGCCTCTTGCCCTAGTGACCCCACCCCACCTCTGCATGCCGCGGGGCCTTGGTGCCCCCTCCCCACGCTGGGTGCCCCAGTGACCCCCGTGCCCCCAGACAGAGGCAGTGCTGTGCGAGTGCCGCGTGCGCTTCCTGTCCTTCATGGGGGTGGGACGCGATGTGCGCGCCTTCGCCTTCATCATGGCCAGCGCTCCCGGCACCTTCCGCTGCCACATGGTGTGGTGTGAGCCCAACGCTGCAGGGCTCAGCGAGGCGCTGCAGGCCGCCTGCGTGGTGAGTGCTGCCCTCCACGCTCCCGCGCCCCCCGTGCCGCCCGTGCCCCCGCTGACCCCTTGCTCCCCGCAGCTCCGCTACCAGAAGTGCCTGGATGCGCGGCCCCAGGCCTCCAGCTCCTGCCTGCCGGCACCCCCGGCTGACTCGGTGGCACGGCGGGTGGGCTCCTCTGTGCGCCGGGGGGTGCAGACCCTCCTGGGGACCCTCAAACCGCGGCGGGGAGGGGCACAGACCCCGTGAGTGGGGCAAGGGTGTGGGGGGCGTGTGGCTGGCTGAAGCAGTGCGGGGGGGCAGGAGCACTGACCCAACGCTCTGGGGCACAGAGTTACCCAGGCTGTTGGGTCAGGGGTCCTGCCCCCACCAGTGCCCCCATGGTGGGTCACGCCCCCCCACAAGGTCCCCAGTGCATGTGGCGTAACGAGGGTCTGTGTTGTACTAAATCACTAATTAATAAACCCATTCCACCAGCCTGGCTCGGCTCTGGATTTGGCTTCACACAGAGAGGGGCAGCAAGAGGAGGAGGGATGAGGGTGTTGTGTCTGGTTTGGGTCTTCCTAGGATGTTGCAGGTGAAGAGAGGCCATGGGGTTCATCCACATCTTGTTGGGGCCTGATGGGAGTACAGGGACCAGGGGCTCGTCCCAATGGGTAAGAATTAGGACAAGCAGGCAGGGTGGTGGTGTCCCAGCACCCCGGATTTGGGTGTCCCCACGTTGTGGCCGAGGACTGCAGTGGGGTTCATCACACTTATGTGGGGGTGTGATGGGAGCACAAGGCCGACGTGCTGATCCTGAGCCCAGTTCCAGTCCTGCTGGCAATGGATAAGGAGGGCTGGTGGTGTCCATTGTGCCTTTATTGTGTAACTGGTGGGACATGGGACCATGTGCCACTCCTGACCTCACTCCCAGTGACCCTGTGCCAATCCCGCTCCCACTACAATCCTGCTCCCCGTGTAACTGTGTCCCTGCCCTGCTTCCCGTGAGACTGCTCCTGGTGTGACCGTGTCCCAGGGGCTCCCAGCCCCTGCTCCTGCCGGCCCCAGGCTCAGCAGAGGCGCCGCTGGTGCCAGAGCTGCTGGATGCGCGGGAAGGGCAGCGCGGGGCGCAGGGGCCGGCAGAGCGCGGGGTCGCCGGCACGGCCGGAGCGCAGGGCGCACAGCAGCGCAGACTTGCAGGGGCCGCCACAGGGCTTGCGGGGCGGGTGCCCCTTGTGCAGGTGGAACCAGAAGAGCTGGAAGAGCTGCTCATCATCCTGCATGCGCCGCACCAGCCGGTCCCAGTCGGTTGGGAAGGCGGCGGGCAGCCCGTAGGCCTGGCGCGCGCCATAGAGCCGCCGCCAGCGCGGGGGCGTCCCTGGGGGTGCCGCGTTGGCCTCCGTCAGGTTCAGGATGAAGGTCTCGTGGTCCAGGACCGCGTGGGAGCTCCCGGGGTAGGAAGCGGCCACCTCGTAGACACGGTAACCTGTGCAGGAGGCACGGTGAGCACGGGGATCGGGGCGGGGGGGACGCACAGCGGGGTTTGGGGCGCACCGGGATTGAGGTTGATGTAGGTGGTGACGCTGGGTGCGACAAAGGCGATGGAGACGGGACGTGAGAGCGTCTCCTCATCGTAGAACAACTCGAACTCGTCCAGGTGTGTGTGCCCGAAGAACTGGGCTGCGATGGTGCCCTCGAACCTGCCGTGGTGGGGGGGACTGGGGTGGCACCCTGGACCCCAACCCCAGCCCAGCCCTTGGGGCTGGTACGTGGGGTGGGGGTCAGGATACATGGGGTGGCACACAGGGTGAGGGGCCAGGCTGTGGGGTGGAGGTCTGGAGTAGGGGTCCAGCACACGGGGTAGGGGCCTGTTGTGTAGGGCAGGGGGACCACATGTAGGATGTGAGTTCAGAGTGTGGAGCCAGGCTCTGGCTTGTGGAGTTGGGGTCAAGGGCACAGGGACAGGGGTCCAGCACATGGGTTTGGGAGGCCAGGGCACAGAGTGGAGTCTGGCTGTGGGGTGGGGCACAAGGTCAGCGGTCTGGCACATGCTGTGGGGGCCTGGGCAGGGCTCAGGCACTGACCTGTTGACGATGCGGTAGTAGTTCCAGCTCCAGCTGCGCAGACAGTGGGCTGGGGGGATGTGCCCGATGATGTGCACCTGTGGGCAGGGAGCCAGAGCTGGGGGTTTGCCCAGGGCCCACTGGGACCACCCATATCCCCCCAGAAGCCCCCCACACCTTCTCGCCATCACGCTCAGCATCTGCCAGGACCCCCATGAGCCACTGGAGCTGCCCTGCAGGGTCAGTGGCGTTGATGAGGAGCCAGAAGTTGGCCTGGGAGCAGAAGTTCATGTTGAGGGAGACAAGGCGCAGCCCAGGCCAGACCTGTGCCGTGTAGAACCCGCCTGCCCTGTGTGGAAAAGGAGGGTCAGTGCTGTGTTCCCTGATCCACAGACCCTGCACCCATCCCATGGACCCCCAGCTCTCTGCCACCTGCACTGCGCACCCGCCTACAGCCCCCAGCCTGGAGCCCCATTACCCCACAGCCCTCTCTGTACCCCCAAGCAGCCAGGACCCCACTCCTTGCACCTCTCCCTCCACGAAGCTGAGACACCAGCCCCCAGCCTCAGCCAGCCTGGTACCCCACCTTTCCCTCCAGCATGGAGACCACTCTGTGTCCTTCTAGTCTTGAGCCCCCAGTAGCCCAGAGGCCCCAGCTCTGAGCCCCCAGTCTGTGCTACTGCAGCTCCCCTACCCCAGAACACCTGACAACCCAGAGCCCCCCAGTCTGGATCCTCCCAGCCCCAGTACCCCAAATGCCACATAACCAGGCCCCAGTAACCTAGAACCTCACCCCCTGCAACCCGCAAACTCTCCCTCCCGGCCTCAATAGACCGGAGCTGTGCCCCGTGCCCACCGCAGGGTGCGCAGGGCGGCGGGGGGCAGCCAGTCCTGCCAGGCCTCGGCCATGGCGTCGTACAGCCACGCGGCTGACCGGTTGCCGCGCACGTAGGGCGGGGGGAAGGCGTTCACCGGGGTGGCCTCGTGGTTGCCCACGGCTGGGAAGACACGCAGCCCCCCGAGGCGGGCACGCAGCAGCGCCGTCACTGTGCGCAGTGCCCGCAGCTGGTCCCCGCGGCTCTGCTGCCACACGTCGTGCGCAGGGATGTCCCCGGTCCAGTACGCCGCCGCAAAGCCGGTGCCGTTGCTGGTGCTGCTACTGCTGTGACCGGTGCTGTTGGGGAGCTGGGCCAGCAGCGCATCGATGGTGTGCAGGGGAAGGTCACACTTGCTGTAGGTGCCCCAGAACCCTGCCGCAGCCGGACCCTCGCCGGGGGCCCCGCGGCAGCACAGCGGGTCAGGACAGGCGGCGGCGCTGCCCGGCACGTACTGGCGGTCCCAGTGCAGGTCCGTGAGGAAGAGGATGCGGGCGGTGGGCGCTCCAGGAGGTGGTGGCGAGGGGGGCCGCACCGGTGGCTTGGGGGTGGCAGGCAGGGACAGGTTCCAGTCACCCAGGATGTCCCAGTGGCCACAGCCGGGGCCCAGCAGGAGCCCACAGGCCTCGGGTGGGCGCAGCACGGAGCGGGCCCAGGCTGCCACCACGTCGCCCTGGAACAGCTGGACAGCCTGGCGGCACACGGGCGGCCGCGCCAGCCGCAGCTCCTGGCACAGCCGCGACGCCACACGCCCCACGCGGGCCACGTTCGGCTCCAGCTGCAGGGGACGGACATTCGGCATGGTCCCTGCACCCCACAGCTCTTGCTGTCCTTGCTGCCCTCCACCCCCAGCCCCCCAGAGCAGACCCCACACACTGAACTCAGCTGCTGGCACTGGCCTGTGCCTGTCAGCGGCACAGGCAGGGCAGACCAGCTGCCACCACTGTGCCGTGCCCAGCAGCTCCCGGGACGCAGCCCTGGCTGCTGTCACTGTCCCACCCCGGCCGGGCACCCCGCTGTGCATCCCGAGGCCAGAAGGGACCCACACGATTCCCCAGCCTCTCTGTTCCCCAGCCTGGTTTCCTTCTCCCTCCCTTCCCGTCCCGCCCCAGCCTGTCCCCGTCCTCTGGGGGCTCCCCGCTCCATCCCAGCTGTCCCTGTCCCCGTTCCTGTCCCCGTCCCAGCCGGTCCCTGTCCCCGTTCCCGTCCCCGTCCCAGCCGGTCCCGCTGCCCCGAGCGGAGCCGCTGGCGTGACCCCGCCCGTCCCCGCCCCCGTTCCCGTTCCCCTTTCGGCCGTCCCAGCCTGTCATTGCCCCGTCCCTGCCCGTCCCTGTCCTCATTCCCAACCTGGTCTCGTGTTTGTCACAAGCCCCGACCTGCCCCGGCCCGTCACGAGGGACTGGCCCGGCCAGTCTCTGCCCTGTCCCTGTCCTGTCCCACCCTGTCCCCGCGGTCCTGTCCCCTCTGTCCCCGTTCTTCCCGTTCTGGTGTCCCGGTGTCCGCCCATGCCCGTGCCTCGCCCGGTGTTCCGGTGTCCCCGCGGTGCCCCCCGTGTCCCGGCAGTGCCCGATGCCCCGTGCCCACCTGCAGCGCCAGGTCCAGCGCCCCGAAGAGCACCCGGCAGGCCGGGCACGACACGTTCCTCCAGCCCCAGCGCGGCGCCTCCGCCACCAGCTGCTCCTCGGGGCCTGGTGGCGACACCGCCGACAGCGGCAGCGCCAGCAGCGCCAGCGCAGCCAGGGCCAGCGGCAGCGATGGGCACAGCGGCAGCGATGGGCACAGCGGCCGCGCCATGGGGCCCGGCGGGGCCCGAACCCCGGCCGCCATGGCCGAGGGAGGGGCGGGGCCGGCCGGGGGCGGGGCCGAGCGTCCGCATTTCGGCTGAGGGGGCGGGGCGAGGCCGCAGAGGGGGCGTGGCTATGGGCAAGGCCCGGCCCCCGGCGCCTGGCCGAGATTGGCAGAGGCGTGGCCGCGGGGGGCGTGACCAATGGCCACGGGGCTGAGCGCAAAGGGGGCGTGGCCACCCGGGGCGGGGAGCCGTATGCAATTAAAGGGCTGCATATTTCTCTCGAGGCACGATGGGAGATGGAGTCCTGGGGACGGCGGTGGTCCCTGGAGTCCCCCTCCCCTGGGGCCCCCCTCCCCTGTGTACGGTCACACCCCCGGGACGGCATTTGGGGGCTCCGGACCCGGGGCTCCCATTCCCCAGCTACCGCCGCCGCTGAGCTCAGCAGTTCCTGCCGCGGAGGGTCCCAGCCCGCAGCCCCCCGAGCCTCCGCGGTGCCGACCCCACGTCCCTCCCGGAGCTGCCCCGCGGAGCCTCCGTGCCGGCGGGGCAGGAGCGCTGGGAGCAGCGGCGCAGGTGGGCACGGGCTCTGTTTATTGTGACTGTAGCCGGGGAGCAGCGCGGGGTGACCGTGGGCTGGGGGTGCCTCGACCTCCCTCAGCCTCCAACCCGCCAGCCCCAGAGGCTCCTCCCGCCCCCCTCCGGAGCACCCCCAGCCCCCCACCCGGCCGGGGCTCGGGGCACTGGCACTGAGCAGGGATGGTGGGCAAGGGTGCCCCGGAGGGGGGGACTGGGGGTGCTCTGGAGAGGGACCCCAGGGGTGCTGGCAGGGCAGGGGGTCATGCTCGGGGGGGGTCCAGCTCATGGGGGGCCAGGCACGGTGTACAGGGGTTTAGCTCAGGGGTCCCAGGCTGCTGAGGATGCTGTAGCTGAACTTGGAGAGAAAGGTGTTGGCTGTGGGGGGCTCGTGGGGGTCCAGCTCACGTGGGCCCAGGCACTGGTGTCGGAGAGCTCAGGGGTCCTGGCTCAGGGGGGTCCCAGGCTGCTGACGGTGGTGTAGCTGAACTTGGAGAGTGAGGCACTGGCCATGGGGGGCTCATCCTCGGGGGGGCAGCGGGGGCAGGCGCGGCGGCAGCCCCAGCCCGCGCAGGTGGCCCCGAAGGCCTTGCGGAAGCGGCGGTTCATGAAGCAGTAGATGAGGGGGTTGGTGCAGGCCGAGGTGTAGGACAGCAGGTGGATGAAGGCGATGGGGGTCCCCGAGAGCGCCCGCTGGGCTGCCCGCGGGGAAAAGGCACGCCAGGTGTTGGCGGCGAAGATGGGCAGCCAGCAGAGGAAGAACATGGCCACGATGACCACCAGCATGCGGATCACGCGCCGCTTGGCCGCCAGCTGGGCCCCCGAGCTGTTGATGCGTGCCCGGTCCTGCTGCGCCGCCGCCCCCAGCGCCCGCAGCTCCAGCGCTGCACCTGGACGCGAGAGCTGCAGGTAGCAGCCGTCACCCTCGTCGCAGGTGGGCGCTGGGTCCCCCCCAGAGCCACGCTGGGCTGTGGAGGGAGGAGGCATGGTCATGGCCACGGCACTGTAGGGACACGCTGCACCCCGACCCCGTGGGAGCATCCTCCGGGAGGATGGGATGAGGTGAGGGGACGTGGAAGTGGCCATGGCACCATGGAGACAAGCTGTACCCCAAGGATGTCCCCAGGAAAGGGAGGTTTCCCTGAGGAACACACCCCTGTGGAGAGCAGGGGGAAGGGCTCAGCCCTGCCCCTCCCCATGGGGTGGGCTCTGCCCTAACGGGAGTCACCCCCGCCCCGTCCCCTCACCTGCCACCTCCCTCTTGACGTCCAGCTCGAAGCGGATGCCACGGTAGAGCTCGCGGGAGATGAGCCCGTATGCCACCGTCATCACCACGCCTGGGATGAAGAAGAGGACGACGAGCAGCAGCACGTACCTGGGACAGGTGGCCTCCGTCACTCGGCGTCCCCCGTGGCCCGTGTTCGCCCTCCCTCCCCGGCGCTCACCAGAGCTGGCGGACGCGCTCGCTGGGCCAGTGGTGCGCGCACTGCGCGGGCGGCGGGCGCGGTGCGGACGGCTGCGTGGTGCTGTACACGGCGTAGGGCAGCATCAGCAGCGCCGCCAGCGCCCAGGTGCCCGCGATGACGCGGCACGCGTGGGACCGCGTCTGCCAGGCGCGGGACTGCAGCGGGTTGCAGATGGCACTGTAGCGCTCGATGGCGATGGCCACCAGGCTGAAGGTGGACACGGCCACTGAGACCCCTGCGGATAGCAGGGGGGGTCGGTGGGTATGGCGTGATGCTGCAGGCCCCCACCTCCTCCCCAAGCCCCCCACCTATCCACGGGGCAGGGACGAGCCCCCTGCCTGTGCCCCCATGTGCCAGCCAGATAGGGAAGAGCCCCCCGTGCCGTGCCACACCCGAGCCAGGAGAGAGGGACAAGCCCCCACTGTGCCCCACCCTACCCATGAGGTAGGCGACGAGCTTGCAGACGACGTCGCCGAAGATGAAGGCGCCCATGAGGCCGGGCAGCAGGGTGAAGGGCATGCAGCACAGCGCCAGGAGCAGGTCACTCAGCGCCAGGGAAAGCAGGAAGCAGTTGGTGACGGTGCGCAGTCGCCGGTTCAGCGCCAGCACGGCCACCACCAGCACATTGCCCCCGACGCTCAGCACGAAGATCAGCACGTACAGAACCACACGCACTGCCACGTCCAGCTCTGTGGGCAGCAGGGCTGTCTTGGGACCCCGGATGCACCCCGCGGCATCCCGAGGGACCCCTAGGCACTCTAAAAGCACTCCCGAGGCCACCAGAGACACTCCCATGTCACCCCGACGGTAGCCCAGTGGCCCCCCAGACCCACTCCGAAGGGCACGCCAGCACAGGCGCAGGCACCGGGACACCGGGGCTCCGGCGTGAGCGCCGCGGGCTCGGTGCAGACCCATCAGAAGAGTGCATCGTTTCCCCCCGTGTGGCAGCCGCCGGGATTTGGGGGGAACCCCACGCCCCTCGGCTCAATTCCGCGAGGCTGAGAGCCCCTCATCCAGGTGGGTGCTCCCATCCTGCCCAGTGCTGAGCCATGGCTCCCGTGGCGGCGCGGGGACTGGGGACCCGGGATGCGCAGCCCAGAGTGACAAGCCGGAGCAGGGGCCCCAGCCGGGGGTGGCATGGGGAGAAAGATCTCGGCTCTGTGGTGGGGTGGGATGGGGCCGTCCCAGTCGAGGGTACAGCTGGAGGTCCCGGCGCCGGCAGTGGGGCAGGAGCGCTGGGCGAGCGGTGTCTGAGTCCGTGGCGTCCCTGCCCGAGTGCCCTCACGCCACCGGCACAGCCCGGCGTGTTCCCCCCGGCAGTGCCGAGATCCGCATCGGGACCACAGGGCAGTGCCGGGGCCACTGAGCTCCCGCCCGCGGCGCGGGCATCGGGGATGATGGTGCGATGAAGGGCACGGCGGGGGACGGGCGGCACCGGTCAGGGACCGGGAGAACCGGAGCGCAGGGCGGCGGGCACCGGGCTGGCACGGCGGGACTAACGGGGTGCCGGGGGGCGCAGGGCCGGGCACCGAGGGGGGGTCCCTTCCCGGCTCCATCCCGCTCCGTCCCCTCCATTCTCACCTCTGGGCGCCGGGGGCCCGCGGAGGCCCCTGCGGAGGAGGTCGCAGACCGAGCCGTTGGTCCCGGTGCCGGCTCCGTTCCCGGTGCCGTTCTCCGAGCGGCAGAGCAGCTCCTGCAGCGACACGTTGAGGGGCCGAGGGTCCATGGCGGGGACCCCCCCCGCCTGCCCCAGCCCCTCCTCCGGCAGCAGGCACCGGGCAGGATCAGGCAGGGGGAGGCTCCGCGAGGGACGAGGCTCCGATCCGCTCGGAGCAGCCGGTGGATAAGCGGGGGCGGTGCCCGGCGCGGGGCGGGCCGGGGGCGGGGGGCGGTGGCGGCGGCGAGGGGAGCCCGGAGGGTGCTGGGGGGCGCGGGGGAGGCGCGAACAGCGGGAGCCCGGGGCGGGAGGACGGGCGGGGCGGTGGAGAGTACCGGGAGCGGGGCTCGGGGAGTACTGGGCTGCAGCCGGAGTCCCGGGCGGCTCGGGCAGCTTGCGGAGGTCGCCGGGAGGCACCGGGAGACGGCGACTGCCGCCGCCGCGGGGTCTGTCACCGCGCCCCTCCGGCTGCCCCGGGACGGGGATCCCGAGCTGCTCCCGGCTCCCAAACTCCATGACCCTGCCCCGTCCCCGTCCCGCAGCAGCAGCAGCTGTCGGTGTCACCCCGCAACGGCGGTGGCTATCGTGTCCCCGTCCGGGTCACCCCTCACACCGCGGAACTAGTCCCGCGGCACACCCCTCCCTCGTGGGACCCTGACCTCCTGAGCCCTGGAGAGATCGTGCGCCCCTCTGGAACTCCGTGACCCAGAGGGACCCTGTGCCCTGGGGAGAGCCTGTGCCCTGCCGGGACCACGAGTGCCACCGGGACCTCGTGGCCCAGTCTGCCTGCGTGCCCTGAGGGGACCCTGTCCCATGGGGGTACCTTGTGCCTTGAAGGGAGCCTGTGCCCCCCTGGGGCCATACATGCCACGAGAACCTCGTGCCCCAGGGTGACCCTGTGTCCTGAGGGGACCCTGCACCGTGGGGATATCGTGTGCTTTGGGAGGACCTTGCCTGTTGCTGGAGCCCTGTGCTCGGTGGGGACTCTGTGCCCTGGGGGCACCCTGCACCTTGGAGGGAGCCTGTGCCCTGGCTGGGCCCTGCACTCTGGAGGGGCCCTGTCCCCCAGCAGGGCGCTGTTTCCTGGCAGGTGAGGCCGGTCCCGCCGCCCCGTGTGTCTGTGCTGCTCTGTCCCACTGCTGCCGCAGCCGTCCCTCAAGGCGCTGGACACGCAGGGCCATGCGCAGGGCGCTGGCCTCCAGCTGTGCCAGCAGTCGGGCTGCCCGTGTCTGGAGCCCCTCCAGGGCCACCTCCAGCCCCTGCAGCCGCCGCTGCGCCTCAGCCTCGGCCGCCAGCGCCGCCACCTCAGCTCTGGTGTCAAGGCGGCCCATGCGCAGCAGCAGCTCCCGGCCCTTGGCCTCCATGGCAGCGCGGGCACAGGGGAACTCGGCCAGCACCTCTGCCAGGTCTTCCTTGCCCAGGCAGAACAGGTCCGAGTAGCCGATGCTCAGGATGTTGGCCGTGCGCCGGTTCCCTGCCGTGTTGCCTGTGGGGCAGGGGGCCGTGAGCCCGAGGGGCCCACAGGGCGGCATCGGGGCGCAGCGTGGAGCTCACCCTTGATGTTGATGAGGCTGATCTCCCCGAAGTAGAGCCCCTCGCCCAGCACGGCCAGCTGCGTGACACCGTCCTCGGCCACCACGGCCAGGCGGCCCTCGCGGATGAAGTACATCTCGCGGCCCACGTCCCCGCGCCGGCACACGAACTCACCGGGCCCGAAGACCTGCGGCCGCAGGCGCAGCACCAGCTGCTGCAGCACGCCGCGCTCCCAGCTGCGGAAGAGCGCGACACGCCGCAGGGCCTCCAGGTGCACGCTGGCGGCCACCTCAGCGCACAGCCCCCGTGGCATGTGCTGCAGCACCCGCCACTCGGCCGGCAGCTTGCGCTGTGCCCGCAGGTGCTGGTGCCAGCGCACGACGCGCCTCGCCAGCCGCCCGCCCACGCCCCACGCCCGCAGGTAGCACCGCACCGGCCCTGCGTCGGGGTAGAAGGTGGTGGATGCCGAGCTGAGGTTGATGATGACGGTGCTGATGCTGCCGGTGATGGTGGCGAAGCCCAGCACGGCCAGGAGGAAGCCGGCGGTGAGGAAGAGGAGCTCCTCATCACGCTGCGGCGCCGGCGTGTCACCCACCATGGTCAGGACCAGCGTGGAGAAGTAGAAGCTGTGCAGGTAGCGGCGCAGCGGCCGGCTGGAGCTGGGGCAGACCCAGGCGTCGGCGCCCAGCCCCAGGTGTGCCGACAGCGCGAAGTAGAGGCAGGCGTGCCAGTGGATGCCCAGCAGCAGGTACAGCATCAGCTTGGCCATGCGGAACACATTGGGCCATCCCGTGCGCGTCTCGCACCGGTCAAAGGCCTCGAAGAGCCGCGGCACCCGCAGGCAGCGGTTGGTGCGCGCTGCCGGCACCCCTGGGACCCTCGGGACCCCCGGCAGCAGACAGAGCAGCTCGGTGGGCAGCACGGCCATCACATCCCAGGGGAAGGCCCAGGAGCCCAGGTAGCGCCGCTGTGTCCGGCTGATGTCCCTCACCAGGATCCCATCCTCCAGGAAACCTGAGGGGGCAGCCAGGGCTTGAGGGGCAGGGCTTGCTCTGGACCTCCCCGTGATGGGAGAGGGCTCACAGGCGACCTGGGGCCAGGTCGGTGCCCAGCATGGGGGACAGGGAGGAGCCAGGGGACAGGACCTGGCTGGGCACACTGGGGATGTCACTGGGGCTCCCTGGGCGGCCATGGGGCTGAGGGGGTGAGCAGTGGGTGCCGAGACTCAAGAACACCCACCCAGCCATCCTCTGAGTGGGGCTGGGTGGTGGCTGTACGGGGTGGGAGTGCAGGGAGTGTGTGTGTGTTTGTACACACCTCCACCTGTGTGTGTGTGTGTGTGTACACACCTGTACCTGTGTGTGTTTGTACACACCTGTACCTGTGTGTGTGTACACACCTGTACCTGTGTGTGTGTACACCTGTACCTGTGTGTGTGTACACACCTGTGTGGCAGTGCATGGCGATGTCCAGCAGGTACAGTGCGTCGCTGAGCCCGTCCAGGATCTGCCACAGCCCCGTGTGTGCCTCCTGCACCTCGGGGAAGCAGCACCTGGGGTACAGGGGGCATCACGAGGCATGGCTGGGATGGGGCCAGGACACCCCCCAGCCCACCCCAACCCTGCAGCCTGGCACCTGAGGATGAGGACGACCCAGTTGTAAAGGATGGGCAGCACCATGAGGCTGATCCATCGGTAGTGCCAGTCCCCCGCGGGGTCCAGGCTCCAGTTCCGGGGGATGGCAGTGCGGCTGGGGGTGCAGAGAGACCTGGGCTCACTGCTCCCCATTCGGGATCCCTCTGCCCCGATTTCAGTGGCTCTGAGGCTCAGCCAGGCCCCCCCCACGGCACGCGTGGGACCGAGGGGTCCCTGCGATCCCCATCCCACCGGAGACAGCCCTGCCCTGCTCACCCCGTGGCATGTCGAGCGCCGGCGCCAGCCCTGGCAGTGGCCGCGGCTCCAGAGGTGCTGCAGGGCCAGAGCCTGGCCCAGTGGCAGGACAGGAGCGAGCCGAGGGTCTGCATCCTCCACAGCGGGGATTCTGTGCGTCCCGGCAGGGTCCTGAGCAGCTCTGCACCCGGCAGGGGTGCGCCTGCCCCGGTGCCAGGCGTGGCTCCCCCGGGGACACGGCCATGCAGCTCGTGCGGCACCGGCAGCGTCCTAGCAACCTGGGGTCCCCCGGGCACCCGCTGGCCCCTGGGACACCCGGGCGGAGGCGGCCGCCGTGCCAGGCCCACCGGAGCCGTGGCCAGGTGTGCTGGGGCCCAGGTTAGTCTGCAGTAACGAGAGCCGGTGCCAGGCAGTGCCCTGTGCGGAGGTGGTGGCAGGTCCAGCGCCTGCTGCACCTGCTAGAGCCGTGCCTGGTACGGGCTTACCTGGCGCGGCCGTGCCCACTGCAAGGTTATCTGGCACAAGGGCCAGGGAGGGCCCGTTTCTGGGGTGCCCGGGAGACGGTTCTGGGGGTGCCGGTACCGGGGTGCCCGATTCCGAGGCGCTTAGTTCCAGGAAATGCAGTGTGCAGGGGTTATCCGGTTCAGAGGATGCTAGTACAGGGTGACCCGGTACTGGGGTGCCCAGTTACGGGGGGGTCCCAGTACAGGTGTGCCTGGGCCAGCGGAGTGCCCAGTTCCGCGTGGTGCCAGCACTGGGGGTCTCGGTGACGGGAGTAGCTGGGTACCCGGTTACCGGTGGTCGGCTCAGAGGGGTTCCCGGTTTTGGGGATGTCCCGCTCCGGGGGTGCTCGTGCTGGGTACCCGGTGCCGGGTGTCCCGGTACCGCCGGTCCCTGCTCCCAGCTCGCGGTTCCCACGCGCCCCGGCCCCGCCCGGTCCCGCCCCGCCCACGGAGTAGCCAATGAGCGCTCGGGCTTTCCCAGGCAGGCTCCGCCCACCGGGCCGTGTGGGCGCGGCCGGCGCGCGCGGTGCGTCGGGCGCGGCGGGAAGATGGCGTCGGGAGCGCGGGGCCCGTGGCGGGGGCGGGCGGTGAGCGGCGGCGCTGGGGCGGACCGGGAGGGGCCGGGCGGTGCGGGAACACTGGGAATGGGGGCACCGGCAGCGGGGACACCGGGAGCGGGAGGTGCGGCGAGCGGGGCGAGCCTCGGGGCAGGTCCAACCGTCCTTGTGCCGCGATGCCCGGGCCGCCGCCCGCCCTTGGCCGCGCGGGGCCGGAGGGACCGGACCGGCCCGGGCGGTGTCGGGGCTGAGGCGGCCGCGGCGGCCGCGGCGGGGACGGGTCCGAGCGGGCCGCAGTACCGTGGGGAGAGGCCCAGCCCCGCTGAGGCCCGCGGGGTCCCGGGGGTCCCGGCCCCGCGCCCAACGCCTCCTGTGCCCTCCCCAGGTGCGGCGCTGACGGGACCGGACCGCCGCGACCTTGACCCAGGTAGGCGGCCCGGCCCCGGGGCAGCCAGGGGTCCGGCTGTGCGTGACCCCGGAGCCGCAGGGCGTCCCGGTGCCGGTGTCTGCATGCCTCTGGGACTGTGGATGCCCGAGTGAGCAGCATCTGCCGCGGGCAGGGGGACTGCGGCCCCGGCGCGGGGGGCAGCCTCGGGCTGTGACAGCCCCTCGCCTCACCCGGACCACCGGCGACCCCTCGGTGACCCCCACACCGTGTTCTGTTCCCCGGGTGCATCGCACGGGCTGGTGCTTGTCACCCACAGCCTCCTGGTCCCGGGTGCCATCCTCTGCCTATGGCGGCCATGCCCTGGTGTCCCTGCCCTGGTGGCACTTGGCTGTCATCCTGTGCCCTCGGTGTCCCTTTGCCTGCTCTGGTGGCACCTGGTTACCCCTCAGTGTTCTGGCTACCTGCTGCCTGGTGGAGGCTGCTGCCCCAGTGCAGCCCGTCCTGGTGCCACTGGGATGCCACTGGTGTGGGGCCCCGTGCTGTGACCCAGTCCTGGGTCCTTCGGCATGTGGCAGGCACAGCTAGGCTGGGGTGAGGGGCGCTGGTGCAGGACAGAGGTTGTGACAGCTGGTGTCACTTTGGACCAGCACGGCTCTGGCTGTGGGTCCCTGCACGGCACGCTGGGTGTGCCACAGCGTGGCCTTTGCCTCAGTGCTGCTGCCGGGGCCGCGGTGCCAGGTCTGGGGCTGGCACTGCCCCGGCACGCGGCGGCTCTAACTTTAGCAGCCACGCAGCGCTGGCTGTGGGTGGGACGGGCTGTGCCGGGTATAAATAGACAGGCCCTGCCCGTGCTGCGTCCCACTGGCCCAGCTTCAGCCACTTCCCATTCCTGCTTCTGTGGTTTGGGGTGTCTTTAATGGCACTTTCACTTCCCCAAGCCCCATGCGAGGGCTGTGGCACTGGCTCTCAAAGCTGCTGACCTTCCCACATGCTGGTGGGGGGCTGGGGGCCCCTGCATTGTCTCTTTGTCCCCAGGCACCCCCGTGCTGCTGGCTCTAGGGCTCTGGGACTGCTCTGTGCCATGCTGGTGCCTGCAGTGGCAGTGATGGTGCTGGGGCACGGGGCCCTATAAATATCCTGTCAGCGCTGCTGCGCTGCTCCGGCCGTGGGTGCTGCTGAGCATGGGGGTGGGCAGCTGTCCCAGCTGTCCTGCTGTCCCTGTGGCCTGCTGGGTACTCCCCACACCCATGCTGGGCCGGTTCCCAGTTTAAAGTCCAGTACTGGGTGTGAGCAGGGCTGGGATCCAGAGTCCTCCAGCCACCTCTGCTCTAGCATGTTTGCCCTTCCCAGTTCCCATTGCTCTGTCTCTCCTGCCTGCCTTTCCTCGTCCTTATCTTCCTTTCATCCTGACTTTCTTCCCTTCTACTTTTCCTTCTGCCTCCCTCCCTGCTGCTGGATGTGAGGTTGGGCCGGGGGTCTCTGACAGCCCCTCTCCTTGCAGCCTGGCCCCTGGCAGCAGCATGGAGGAAGGACCCTGGCATCACCCCTGCTGCCCTGTGCCCCCACGGTGGTGCCAGGCCGCGTCCAGACGGGTTGGGCTGCCCCGGTGCCATCCGTGACCCCGTGCCCATGGAGAGGATGAGCTGGCTGAGCAAGCTGACCCCACGGGCGGGCGGGCAGCGAGCCCCCCGCAGCGCCAGCCTGCAGCCCCCCGTCACCGCTGACCCCGAGACCTGCCTCATGGTCTTCAAGAACCACTGGGCACAGGTGAGTGTGGCGGGAGGGCAGTGCGGATCCCGGACCCTGCAGCCCCCAGCCCCCACTGCCAATCCCCCTCCCACAGGTGCTGCGGATCCTGGAGCGGCGCGGGAGCAAACCAGCCCCCGATGACCTCAGCGCTGTCCGCAACAACACCTACCAGATGCTGAACTTGCTGGCTGAGGACCGGCCCTGGGGGGAAGGGGACAAGAACAGGGCACAGGGGGACGGGGACATGGCCTGTGGGCCCATCCTGGAGTTTGTGGCTGCTGAGAACCTTCTGGAGCGGCTCCTGTGCTGGCATCTGCAGGGTGACTTCACCGAGGAGAGGAAGGTCTGAGTGAGGGCAACAGAGGGATCTACAGCAGTGGGAGGTTTGTGGGGCAGTTGGGACAGGCTGGATCCAAGGGGATGAGGGTCAGCCAGGCCAAGGGTCGGGTGCTGTCCCAGGGCATGTTCAGGTTGGACTGGGATTGAGACTACTCAAATCATCCCGAAAACTCTGTGATGTTGGAGGAAATTCCTCATGGAAGAGGTGTCCAGCCCTGTCACAGATGGCCCAGGGCAGTGCTGGAATCCCCAGCGCCGGGGGGATTTCACAGCCATGTGCGTGTGGCACCTGGGGATGTGGTTCAGCGGGCTGGGTTGTGCTGGAGGAGCAGCTGGAGCGGGTGACCTCTGTACCTTTGCCACCCTGTCGTCGTTGGCAGGTGGAGCAGCTGAAGCTGTATGAGATGCTGATCAGCCAGGCCCGGCAGCCCCTGCTGCGGCACAAGCCGGTGCTGGCGCCGCTGCTGCGCCTGCTCAGCGTGTGCGCCGAGCCCGCCTCGGCGCCGCTCGAGAACAGCCTGGTGCTGCTGCTCAACCAGCTCTGCGTCTCCGTGGCCCGCGAGCCCGCCATCCTGGAGCTCTTCTTCCACAGCCACACGGACCAGGGCCCCGCCAACCTCATCATCTTCTCGCTCCTCATCCCCTTCATCCACCACGAGGGTGCGCGGGGCCAGCAGGCGCGCGACGCGCTGCTGCTAATCATGGCCATGTCGGCCAGCAACCGCGCCGTGGCCCAGTCCATCACCGACAACTCCTACTTCTGCCCGGTACGGATCCCCATGGGCGTTCCCCCTCCTGTGTGGGCCAGTGTTCCCCTCCCAGGGACAGTGCTGGGACCCTGCACTGCTGGCACATGGTTGGGTTGGGCTGCTGGGGCAAGAGCTGTGGACATAGAGAAGTCCTGCTCTGGTTTGGGGATGGTGGGGGGCAGGGCTGGAGATTATGGGGGGCTTGGGAATGATGGAAGCTGGGTGATGGAGTGTGTGGAAATCATGGAGAGCTTTGGGATAGAGGGCTTGGAGATGATGGGGGATCTGGGGGTGCTGGAAGGTCCACAGGTGGTGGGGGGCTTGGAGGTGACAGAATAGCCTGGAGATGATGGAGAGCTTGATGAGGGTCCTGGGGACAAGATGATGATGGGGGGACTTGGTAGTGATGGGAGGCTTGGAGATGGTGGAGGGCCCAGCGCTGGGCTGGGGATGAGGGGGCCACTCGCTGGGGTCAGTGGTGGATGCAGGGCCCAGCCCAGCTGCCCTGCCTGGAATGCTGCAGTGGGGCAGGTTTGGGGGGGCAGGGTGCTGGGGTTTGGGGGAGGACGCTTGGGTCCAGCGGCCAGAGGTGCAGGGGGCTGCGGGGCAGCCGAGTACGTGTGTTCCCAGGTGCTGGCCACGGGCCTGAGCGCCCTGTACTCCTCCCTGCCCCGCAAGATCGAGGTGCGAGGAGATGACTGGCACTTCCTGCGGCGGGAGGACTGGATCGGCGTCTCCTCCCTCGTCCTCTTCATGAACTCGCTGGAGTTCTGCAATGCAGTCATCCAGGTGGGGCTGAGGGGCTGCGAGGAGCTGTGAGGGGCTCCCATAGTGCACTGCCTGACACCCCTGTGGCCCCTCAGGTCGCCCACCCGCTGGTGCAGAAGCAGTTGGTGGATTACGTCCACAACGGGTTCCTGGTGCCCGTCATGGGGC
>VRYO01001681.1:32127869-32144107 GCA_009812075.1 Sialia sialis | reverse complement strand
AGGCTCAGGGGGGACAGCAGCAGCAATTTCCCCATGGAAAGGGAGCTCAGGGATTGCAAGTGCCCAGGGAGGTTTGCAGTGCCCATCCCTGCAGGTGGCACCTGGAGGTGGCACTCAGGGTAACAAGGTGAGGGTCAGGCACACGGACTCGATGTTCTGGAGGCTGTTCCGACCCGGGCAGCTCCGGAATTCCCGAGCCGCTCCCGCTCCTCCCGGCCTGGCCCGGCCCCGCCCCGCCGCGGTACACAGACTGCGGGACGTCACTTCCTGCCCCTGCTCCCGCCCCTGGGTTAACCCGCGCCCCGCGAGTCCCGCGCCCTCTTTCCGGCCGCGAGCGCCAAGATGGCGGACACGCAGGTGGGCGCCGCGCGGCCTGGCCGTGGCGGGGGCTCGGGGCCGCGTGCGGGAGGGGCGGCCGGTGTCGTGAGGGTGTGGGGGCTCTGGGTGGGGGAGGAGGCCGCGGGGTCGGTGGAGTGAAAGGGAAGCGGAGCCTCGGTGTCTCGATTCGCCGGGATTTTGGGGCGGGGGCAGCTCTCGGTACGCCAGGGTTTCTGGGGAGGACAGGGCTGCTCCGAGGTTTTCGGGGAAATCTCGATGCCTGGGGTTTCGGTGGAGGGTCGCGTGTCTCGGGCCCGAAGGCGGAATCCTGGTGCTCCACAGATTCGGGGTGCGGGAGCAGAGTGTTCCGTGCCCGGAGCTCGGGACGGGGTCTCAGTGCCCCGAGGGTTTGGGCAGGGCAGGGGGGCAGCGTCCCGCGGCCCTGTGAGCTCCTTGTGTCTGCGTTTCCGGAGGGGAACGGGCGGCTCTCGGTGCTGTGTTCGCTGCCGGGGGACTCGGCCTGGCTGACCCCCTCCTGTCCCCCACCCCCAGACGGAACGCGCCTACCAGAAGCAGCCCACCATCTTCCAGAATAAGAAGCGGGTGCTGCTGGGCGAGGGTGGCAAGGAGAAGTTGCCCCGCTACTACCGCAACGTGGGGCTGGGTTTTAAGACCCCGAAGGAGGTGAGGGGGCCTGGGCTTGGGACTGGGGGCGGTGATGGTCCTGATGTGGATGTGGCATTTCGGGACAGGGTCAGGGGTGGCTTTGGCAGTGCTGCTTGGACTGCTTTGGTCTGTTTTCCCCATCTGAATTATTCCATGATTCCTATGTGTTGGAGCATTCTCTGAACTCTGGTGGTCCATGAGCTGTATCTCGTGACACCCACCTGTCCCTGCAGGCCATCGAGGGCACCTACATCGACAAGAAGTGTCCCTTCACTGGGAACGTGTCCATCCGGGGCCGCATACTCTCAGGTGAGCTGGGTCAGGTAACCAACCCCCTGAGGTCCCTGTAACCTGCCCTGGTCCTGGAGCCGCAAATGATGCCAATCTCACGATGGTCTGCCGAGCCCACCACGGGCCTGACGACACTGCCACATGGCTTTACTGATGCAGGTGACAGGACCAGGGGTGCTGCAGGGCAGGTGTGGGAGTAGCAGTGTGAGGAAGTGTGTTAGGGGGCTCGGAAAAGAGCCATGATTGGGTTTATAACAGAAATGGGGAGGTTGTGGCCTGGCAGCGAGGAGCCAGGAGAAGTTCCTGGAATGTGCCAGGTGGCACAGCGATCTCTGGCAGTGCCTGTGGGTCCCCCGGTGCCCGTGTCTCAGGTATGTTGTCCCCGTGGCGCAGGTGTGGTGACCAAGATGAAGATGCAGCGCACGATCGTGATCCGCCGCGATTACCTGCACTACATCCGCAAGTACAACCGCTTCGAGAAGCGCCACAAGAACATGTCCGTGCACCTGTCCCCCTGCTTCAGGTGTGTGTCCCTGGCGTGTCCTCGCGCCTGTCCTCGCTGCTGGGTGGTGCTGGACTCGTGCAGGCTGGGGAGGGCGAAGCGCAGGTGGGTGCATTGCCCCATCTCAGCTGGAAGGTGCTCACGGTTATGATGTCCAAACTCACGATGGTCTGCAGAGTCCCCCCGCTGAGGGGCTGCTGACAGTGCCTCTGGCATGTGCTGAACCGTGGGGCAGCTTCCAGGCACCGCCCGTGGGAGCTCCTTCCCAGAGGAGCAGGCAGGCTGCGGTGCTCAGGGGTGGGGGAAGCCCCGGGAGCTCCCTGAGCCCCAGTGTCATTGCAGGGATGTGCAGATTGGGGACATCGTGACAGTGGGCGAGTGCCGCCCCCTCAGCAAGACCGTGCGCTTCAACGTGCTCAAGGTGACCAAGGCTGCCGGCACCAAGAAACAGTTCCAGAAGTTCTGACCCCTGTGAGGAGAGGTGTGGGAGGAATAAACGTTGGGAAAGCGGAACTGCATGTTTGTGGGCTGAGGTGTTTGGTGCTGGGGGCACAGGTCATGGCACGAGGCAGAAGGGGACACTGCAGCTGCTCTTGTCCCTGCCCTGTCCCAGTTCAGGGCTGGTTTGTTCTGGGCTGTGTCTGCCTGCCTGGTGCCATGTTGGACTGGAGGCATCCTGGTGTCCCTGCCCGTGCAGGGGGTGGAACTGGATGAGCTGTAAAGGTCTTTCAGCCCAAACTTCCATGATTCCACATCTGGGTGCCTCCACCTGCTCCAGGTGAGCCCCATGCCTTTGGCTGTGGGCTGGAGCTGCAGCTCCAGGATTGAGCTGTAGCCATTTTGCACACTCGGACTCTTGGAAGAAGCATCAGTGTTTGATGAAGTCCACACAGTTCCAGTAAGTTTAGATTTTCAGGGCTTGTGACATCCATACCTTTACTCCTGCCATAACCGTGGGACTGTCCCGTGTTGGCTCTGGGAGTGGGAGCCGTGCAGGACATGGGCACACAAGCAGGGGTTTCCATTTGGTTGGGGGGGTCTCACTGGTGTCCAGTGCCAGCAGGTGCCGTGAGTGCACTGGGGTGCATCCCCCAGTTCCTGAGGAGCCCGGAACCTCCTGAGTTGGAAGGGACACACAGGGACCACTGGGTCCCTGTGCCCCACCAGTCACTGGCTCAGGAAACGTTTCCCAGTTCCAGCCTCAGGTCATGTCACTGTCCCCATGAAGCTCCAACAGTCGGGGGATTAAAGGAGAGCACTGGTCTGGGAGAAAAGAGGGACATGGAGCAGTGCATCCATCAGCCATTCCGTGGGCCTGGTGTGTACCTGTGAGACCCCCAACTCCTGAGCTGGGGCAGCACAGTGCCTTGTGAGCCATCCCAGCGCTGAACCCCAGAGTGGTGCCGCAGCAGAGGACGAGAGAAGGACACGCTCCACACCCAGCTCCTTCCCGAGTCCATGTGGCCCAGGACAGGAGCTGTGGGCAGCAGGAGTGGGGTTACCTGAGTCTGGTGTCCTGGTGGGCATCAGGGGGTCCCAAGAGGGTCGTTGTGTCCTGCAGGATCCACGCTCAGCTGCACCGGCTGTCAGCACTGGGCTTGGAGCACTGCCTTGTGAAAAGCACATTTGTGTGGCAGGGCTGTCCCTGGGCTGTGGCAGCTGCTGTGCCCTCAGCCAACACCGCCTTCAGCTGGCCTGGGCTGACCCTGCCCCGTGCCAAATGTCACTGGTTCATGTGGGACATTGGGGGTGCCAGAACCCCAGGGCCACACCTTAATGCCCGATTATTTGCTCCTTGGGAGATTAAACCAAGCCTTCATCCTGCAGTGATTAGGCCTCCTCCTTCACTCCCTTAAGCAGGCTTAATGCTTCTCCCCTGTGAGTTATCCCAACAGGCCTGTTTTTAACAGCAAGCTGGGATTTTATCAGGTTCTGAGCTGGGGGTGTTCCCCATGTGTTCCCCCTGCCCTGAGCCCTGCTGGGAGCCGTGGAACATCACATCCCAGTGATGTTCCTGCTGAACTGGCACAGGGGACAGCTCGTGTTAAAAGCTTTCCCTCTTAATCCCTCCCTAATCTCTCCTAATCCCTCATGACGTGCTCAGAGCTGCTGCATTTGGGGTATTTTTGGGGAAGCAGCTCCCAGCAGTGGTGAGGGAAGTGATTCCTCTTGGGAATGCCCATTTCCCTGCTGCTGGGTTTTACCTTCTGCCAAAAGGTCACAGAAACTTCAGTGTCAGAGTTGAGGGACTTGCCCTGCTCCTGTGGCAGGAGTGGGGCACTTTGTCCATGTCCTGTGCTCCAGAGCAGGAACTGCTGCGTTTGGGGCTGTGGGGAGGATCCTCTGGCACAGGAGAGCCAGCCTGGCACGATCCATGGCCCAGGAGCTGGTGGCTGGTGGCCCTGGCAAGGATCCTCAGCCAACCCCAGCATGGAACGACCCCCACAATGCACTAACAGGGTTCACACCACCAGCCTCATCCCCACCCAGCTGTCTCCAGGCTGGTACATTTTGGAATGAATTCCCCTCTCAGACAGCCCAGTCACTCAGATTGCTTTTGCTCCATCCCTGCGGGTGGCACCTGGAGGTGGCACTCAGGGTGACAAGGTGGCCATGGGGCACAGCTGGGACTGCCTGGGCTGGGAGGGCTTTTCCAGCTCAGGGATTTGGGATTCCTGCTGGCCAAAGCCAGGCTGTGGTTGCAGTTCTGAGCTCCTGAGCTGCTCCCCTGCAGCCCTGTCCCTGCCGTGTCCCTGTCCTTCTGCCCTGGGTGAGCACTGAGCTCCCCGTGCTGAAGCCCCAGCCTGTGAATGGTTCATTATTTCTTGAGGAATTCAATTTGCAAACTCAATTTACTCCATGGACGTGCGGCCATGGGGACGTGCAGCTCCTGCCTTGCTCTCGGTATCGGCATCCTCGTGGCTCCTTTGTTGGGCTCCTGAGAGACCTTCCCTGCTGCCACTGAAGGCCACCTCTGCCACCTCACCCTGCCTGCCCTGCTGGGCACACAGCCCCTCCTGCACCTCGCTCAGTGCGGCTCTGGGCTGTGTTTGGCAGCCTCTTCAGGCCCCTCCATCCCTGCTTTGGCTCCCAAAGCCCTGCTCATCCCTCTGGCAGTGCTGCTGAGCACCCTCCCTGCCGTGTGAAGCTTCACCTCACCTCCTGCACTCCTGCAGCTCATCCAGAATGCCCCTCAGCACTCAAACAATTCAATATTCTGCAAAGGTGGAAGTCTAATAATTCCCATCCTCAATAAAATTTGGGCTTGAGCAGGCTTGGAGCACCCTGCTCCAGTGGAAGGGGTTGGGACTGGATGAGCTTTAAGGTCTCTCCCAACCCAAATAATTCTGTGATTCTGTGATTAGGGCACTTCAGGTCCCATGATGGGAATTGCTAAATGCTTCCTGAGGTGGATGGGGACAGTGTTCATCATCTTTTGGGGACAATCTCCATCATCCCTCAGGCGTTGCTTCAGTCACTGCAGCAGGGTCAGGCCCTCAGGGTTTTTCCATCACCCCACAATTTCCTGCTCCATCCCACAGGGACTCTGTTCAGAGTGGGACAGGGTCTGCTGAGGTCCCTGTGAGCTCTTCACCCATCACCAGCCCATGGATGGAGCAGCCTGGCTGTTTCCAGACTGTTCTGCCCGGGATGGACCCTGAGGGCACAGCGTGTCCCCATCCTGTGTGCACAGAGCTGCAGAGTCCCTGGACACCTGAGCCCAGCTCAATTCCCAGTGACAGTGACAATGTGCTGGGCTCCCCGCTGTCCCTGGCTGGGCTGTCACTGTCCAGCCTGTCCCACACCACGCCATAGCCCGTGCTCAGCTCAGGTCTTCCTCACTGGCTTTTTTCTCCATAATTTCCCCAGAATCTGAGCAGGCTGCTTGTCCTGCTCCCTCTGCAGCCCCGTGGGGATGTCTCAGCTCCAGGATGCAGGGAGCAGTGCCGCCATGTGTGGGATCAGACACGGGCTGGGGGATGTTCCAGCACAGCTGTGACAGAGTTTGGTTCCAGCAGGGCAGGGGGCCCTGGGACCCTCAGGGACAGAGCAGGGGTGGCACTGGGACACCAATGCTGGCAAATGGCACAGGTCCTGGAGAGACCCACGGCTGTGGAGGGGACACAGCACGAGCAGTGGCAGCTCTGGTGTCACCAGCATGGCTGGAGGACGGTGCCGCAGGGCAGGCAAGGACTCACCCACCCGAAATGAGGAGCTCCCCTGGCCAGAGAGCGGCACAGGGGCCCTGTGGGCTCCTCAGGGTGTGCCAGCCCTGCCAGGACCCGAGCTCAGCTCTGGTGTCCCTGTCCCCGCTGCCCCTTGGCCAGCTCCATGTCCCCACGGCAACCCCAGAGCCCAGGGGCTTCTTGAGATGGGGCAGAGCAGAGCTGGCCCCATTGCCACCCCAGCTCTGTGCTCCTTGTCCCCGTGCCAGGCAGGAGCTGCCAGCTGCAGCTGCACAGCCCCGGGCTGGGGCAGTTCCTTGGAATTGCTGCTTTTCCGAGCTCTGGGTGCCTGTGCCAGCAGAGCAGGACAGCTGTCACTGCAGCAGGAGTCAGGAGGGTAATTGCATGCAATCATGTGTAATTCTATGTCTTCCATGACATTTTGGTGACAGTTTTCACCGTGGTGGGTTCAGCCTGTGCTGAGTCAGCCTTTCCCCAGGAATTCCCATGGGAATTCCTCACCTCGCTGTGGCTGGACTTGTCCAGACCTTGCTGTCACCTCTGTGGGGTCACAGCTGGGCTCGGTGGTCTCAGAGAGGGGTGATCAGAGTTGGACCTGATGACCTGGAAGATTTTCCACCCTCAGGGTCGGGGGGTTCCAGGGGTGGGGCAGCACCTGAGGCATTGCTCAGGTGAATCTCTGCCCCCCTGTGCGTCTGTTCTGGGGTCCTGTGCTGTCCCTGCTGCCCTGTGGCTCAGGGCAGAGAGGGCAGAAAATTGGAAAAATTCATTAGCTTGGTAATTAATTACCTGATGCTTCTGCATGAGGACCTTAATTATCTAGTTATTTATTTATTTATGTAGTTATTGACTTGTTTAATTTATTTAGTTGTTCAGTAAATTCATTATTTAATTATTCTGGACATTCGTTATTTAATTACTCAGTTATGTAATTATTTGGTTTTTCAGTAAATTCATTATTTTCCCAGACAAACACGAACCTGTCCACAGTGTCTGGAGAAGAGCTGAGGTGGCAGAGCTGGCTGTGGCCCTGGCACTGGAGGCAGGACAGACCCCAGCCCGTGTGGGGTGCGAGGTGTCCCTGAACCTGTAAGAGGAGCAGAGAAAAGCAAATAACCCAGCGAGGCTGCTGGGCAGCACAGCCCCACTGCTCTCGGCTCTCAGGGAAGATTTAGTCCCAGAGCCAGCAGGGCCCCAGCTGTTGGGAAGGATGAATTAGTAAAATTTTATAAATATGATTTAGAACCAAAAGATTCTGAGAATATGGAAACTATAAGTGAGATAGAAAGGATAGTAGTTTTTGACTGTGTGGCTAAGAGTGATAATGTGGATGTTTGAAGGCCTTTTTCTTTGTTTAGACAATGCTAAGTGCTACAAATATTAAAGAGACAGCAGAGATTTTTTTTTTTTTTTAAGTATAACAGGAAGGATTTGAGATAAGGTTTAGAGGTAAGAAAGCAGTAAAACATGGTAATATAGCAATTTCTATAAGTTGCATGCAAATGTTAGAGAATTTGCATTTTGTATTAGATTAGTTAGTGAAAATTAGAATATTTAACATAGAAAAAAATGTATTGTAATGGGAAACTTGCTTGTTTAATTTTTCTTAACTTTTCTTAATTTTTTTTTTGCTCTTCCTGACTTTTTTTACTACTATTCCCTAATTTCTTTCTGCCTTGCTCTGAGCTGCAGCTGGCAGCTCCTGGCAGGGCCCTTTACACCCATGCCCTACACAATAAACTGCAAACTTCAAAATATAAAAACCACCTGAGTTTGTCCTGACAACTGTTCCCACAAAAGCTCTCCCACACCAGGGCTCCAGGGAAGCTGCTGTGAGCCAGAGCCGGGCGGTTCGATGCTGCCCAGAGCCTGTGCTGGCACTGGGAGCTGCTGGGACCCTCTGGAGTGTCACTGCCCTGCTCCTGGCCCTGCCCTGCACCAGCCCTGCCACTCTGGGCTCCCTCTGCGTCCCCTGTGGCCACCGGGGACTCCTGCTGGGGGGCTTCACTCGCCTGTCCTGGCAGAGCCACCAGCACTGCACACCAAGAGCCACATCCCCAGAATGCCCCGAGCCAGAGAACCTGCTGTGTGTCCCCTCAGAGCTGTGTCACAGCCCTGGTGTACTGTGTCACACTGTCACACACTGGTGTCACATCCCTCGTGTACTGTGTCACACCCCTGGTGTACTGTGTCACACTGTCACACCCCTGGTGTCACAGCCCTGGTGTACTGTGTCACACGCCTGGTGTACTGGTGTCACACTGTCACACACTGGTGTCACACGCTGGTGTCACCAATCCAGGGCAGCTGTCATATTTAGGCTTGGCTCACCGTGTGGGGTAAGAGGAACTGCAGAACCAGGGGTGTCTCCAGCCCAGAGCCTGCCTGGCCTCGCTGACCCCTGCAGAGGGACATGTCCAGCCCTGTCCAGTCCAGCCCTGTCCAGTCCAGCCCAGCCCTGTCCAGTCCAGCCCAGCCCAGCCCAGTCCAGCTCTCTGCCCAGGGACACGGAGGAAGGACAGGGACAATGGCTCTGTGCGCGCTGCAGGCCCTGGGAGCAAACGGGTGTGCGAGTAAATAAAAAGCAGGAAAAGGGTCTGTGGGTAAACAGAAAGGATAAAAATGTCCTGAGGACAATGGTGCAGCAGCCAGTGTGGGAAAGGCACAGCTGAGGAGCAGGGCAGGGACGGGGCTGAGCGGGGCTGGCCTGAGTCCCTGTCTCTGTCACTGTGCGTGTCACTGTCACTGTGCGTGTCACTGTCACTGATGTCGCTGCTGTCAGCAGGGGATGAGCGGCTCGCTGGCCCGTGGGTCACACAAGGGTCTGGCCTGGCAGGGATGTCAGACCCATCTTGTTGCCCCTTCCCTGTTCAGGGTGCTCCAAGCCCCGTCCCTGTGTCCCTGCAACTCCTCTGACGCTGCTGCAGCCGTGCTGCAAACGCCCCTTATCCCGAGGGGCTGCCCCAGGACACCCCCGGACACCCTCCAGGGCTTGGAGGAGCCTGGGGCTGCTCCCGCTGTGCCAGAGACCCCCAAGGATCCCCTCCTCGTTCCCCAGTGTCCAGCCGGACCCTCCCAGGCCCCCAGTGTCCCCAGTGCTTCAGGGTGTGGCCCCTGGTGTCTCCTGCCTCCCCCCACGCTGGGCGAGGCCACCATGACCCCGGGTGACCCCACCACACCCTGCGGGCCTGCAGGACCATTTCTTGCCTCACAGGGACCTCTAGAGTCTCTCTCCCGGTCTCGGCAGTTTTGCACTCACACACGGGGGGCTGTCCCTGTGTCATCTGTGCTGGAGCTTCCCGAGAGCTCTCCGTGCTCCTGGCAGCCCTGGAGAGTGTCCTGAGTGTGCCCCAGCTTGGGGACAGCAGGGACACCCCACATCTCTCGGTGACACCCTCTGCTCGTGGGACTCCATCCTTGCTGCCTCTCCCTGCTGGATCCCGGCTCCTGCTGCCCCTCCGAGGGTCCTGCCCTGCTCTGCCCCTCCGAGGGTCCCTCCTCTGTCCCCTCCGGGAGTCCCTGCCCTGTCTCTCCGAGGGTCCCTGCCCTGCTCTGCCCCTCCGAGGGTCCCTGCCCTGCTCTGTCCCCGAAGTCTCCCATGTGCCGGGGTGGATGTGGTTCCCCGGCTGTGAAGGGTGTTTCTGGGGCCCGTTTTGGGGTGTCTGTGGCGTGGGGTGCAGGGAACCAGCCCAGGTGGGAAGAGTCTGAGGCAGGAAGGAAACCTGGAGCTCCTGGAGCCAGCGCTGTGTTCGAGGCACAGCAGCAGCACATCCCCTGCTCCACGGAACTGCAGAACCGCTGAGCTTGGGAGAAGCTCCCAGGTCACCGAGTCCATCGAGTGACAGATGTCCTGTGCAGCTCCTGCCCTGTCGGGGCTCGGTGCCCAACCCGGAGCCAGCCCATCTCCCGCCCCGCAGAGCTCACAGCATCATCCCCATCCTCTCCCGAGCCAGAGCCGGGGAGCCCAACCCAAATCCTGCGTTTTGAGATGCACGCAGCATCAGAGGAGAGACAGCATCAATATTTGTAACTGCATGGCTCCTGCCGAACTTTTCTGCAGCTGCTGCAGGAGCGGAGGTGCCTTGTCACAGGGTCCTTCTGCAAGGACAGAACCTCCCGCTCCTGCTCCCTGCTCCCCCAGGAGCCTCTTTTTGGAGATGTGTCCCAGGCAAAGGAGGGATGGGATGAGATCAGTGCCACTGGGTGGGGTAGGACGCTGCTCAATATTGACTTTTCTTTCTGCACTAGATGGTCTTAGAGGTCACAAAATCCCAGAATCGTGGAATCCCAGAGTGGTTTTGGTTGGGAGGGATCCCAAATCCACCCAGTGTCACCCCACTATGGCAGGGACACCTCCCACTGTCCCAGTGTCCAGCCTGGCCTTGGGCACTGCCAGGGATCCAGGGGCAGCCACAGCTGCTCTGGGCACCCTGTGCCAGCCCTGCCCACCCTGCCAGGGAACAATTCCTGCCCCAGATCCCACCCAGCCCTGCCCACCCTGCCAGGAACAATTCCTGCCTGATCATGGTTTTGTAGATTGTTGATTTATCAATGATCCTCACAACGATGATGATTATGGTCCCTGCCCATGGGCAGAGGGGCCCTGGCAGCTGGAGGAGGCTGTTCAGGGAGGGGTCAGCAGTGGACCAAGACCATTTTCAGCTCTGTGGATAAAGCACTCTGAGATATCCGTGGTGCTCTGGACCCAGGAGTGCTCAGGTTGTGCCCAGCTCCTGCTCAGACCCAGCGCCTGGCGCCTGGCGAGGAGAGAGGAAAATCACTTTCAATGCAAATGCTGGAAGAGCAGGAAATGCCTCAGCCGGGACTGTTAGCTGCTGTTAATAGTTAATGCACGGCGATTTAAACCTGCCCAGGCCAGGCACTGATGCTGTTCTGAGGGAAGGCTCGGTACCACCAGCCCGGGCAGCGCTGGGGGCTCTGGGCTCTGCTTCACCCGGGTTCCTGCTCCCAGCTCGGAGCTGGCCCTCGGTGAGTCCTTTCATGTCAAAATGGGATTCGGGGCAGCGATTCTTCTTGGAAAGACAGAAGGGAAGCGCAGTGGTGTGTGAGAGGAATAGATTTCCATATTTCTGGGAAGTGGAGGTGGAAAGCCCCGCTGAGCTGCTTTGCAGCCCACACACACCAACACTGGCTGGTGTGACGCCTGGGAATGCTCCCAGGCTGATTCAATCCCTGCTCCAGACCCACACCGCCTTCCTTCACCCGCCTGACGTGGGCTTGCAGGTGGCACAGGTGACTGGACAAATATTTGCCATGAGCTGGAGGTTTTTTCTGTGCTGAGCCGTGTTTTCAGCGGGATTTTGGTTCCTTAATGGAAGCACTTAGAAATGCAAACACTGCCTGGGGTACCTGCTGCAGGGAAAGTGAATCGGGCTGCAGCCAGGGAAGCTTTATCCTCGCTCCGAATGGTTTTCCTCTCTGCCAGCCCTGGAGTTTTTCTGATCTGTGATGGAGTCTATGCAGGGAATGGGAGCTGGGGTGAGGTGGGGGAAGCACACAAACCCAGCAGGCCTGGGTGCTCCCTTCTCATGGCAAAGCTTTTGTGGACGTGCAGCTTTGTTTACATTATCCAAATCTCCAAAGATCGCCTCGGGCTGCTCAGTCACGGCACGGTGCTCCCAGCGCAGGCTGCCCCAGCGCTTCAGGGCCGGGCAAAATGAGCTCAGGGGCTGGGACAGCACCAGGGCCGAGCATCAGCGCTGAGCTCTGCGTTTGGGGTGTCTCTCTGGGGCACTCCTGCTTGGAGCCAGAATTCCTCCTCCAAGGATCACTCTGTGCAGTCCACCGTGTCCTTGCCCCTCTTAGTGAAGGGTGGAGAAGGAATGGGGCAAAAGGCAGGAAAAGAAAGGGCTCCCTGTGCTCTGGAGCCAGGCTGGGAGAGCTGGGGGTGTTCGGGCTGGAGAAGTTCCAGGTGAGAAGTTTGATGGATGGCCACAGCCCTCAGGTGCAGCTGGATGTCAGTCACATCCCAGACACCGCCCAGCACTGATACTGGAAGGGTTGATCCCTTCTTGGGGGATTTTACAGGGAGCTTTGGTCTGAGCAGGGTGAGAAATGGTGTCATTGCACTAGGAGTCCCAGCACAGACACAGCTCTCATAGATGGAGCCATGGGCTGTGGCGAGGCTCAGGGTGACTTTCAGGACAGTTTCTGTGACTTAGAAGGTTTTTGTGGCAGTGGGTGAGGCAGGGCTGGAGAAAGGCCTGGTCTGCTTGCAGTGGCAGTGGGGAGCAGAGATGTTTTCCTTACAGACTCTGTGGGACTGGCAGAACAGACAGGGCCCTCGTAGAGCACGAGTGAGGGGGCAGGCAGTGCCACCAGCTCGTGTCCTGATCTGCAGCCTCTGCCCCGTGCCAGGGGCCGGCCAGGCTCACCGGTGTCGTTCATCCCTTGCGTTGGTGCACAGGCCCGAGCACGGCACCGCCATGTACGAGCTCAACGAGAGCAGCTTCGACCCCATCACCTTCGTCCTGACGGGCATCCCAGGCATGGAGGAGTCCCACATCTGGATCTCGGTGCCCTTCTGCCTCATGTACCTCACGGCAGTGCTCAGCAACCTGGTGCTGCTGGTGCTCATCGCCATGGACCGCAGCCTGCACGAGCCCATGTACCTGTTCCTGGCCATGCTGGCCCTCTCCGACCTCATGCTGTCCACCACCACCGTGCCCAAAATGCTGGCCATCTTCTGGTTCAGCGCCAGGGAGATCTCCTTCGACGCCTGCGTCACGCAGATGTTCTTCACGCATTTCAGCTTCATCGTGGAGTCCTCGGTGCTGCTGGCCATGGCCTTCGACCGCTACGTGGCCGTGTGCGAGCCGCTGCGCTACGGCTCCATCCTGACGCCCACCGTCATCGCCAAGGTCGCGCTGAGCGCCGTGGCCCGCGCCTTCTGCATCATGTTCCCGCCCATCTTCCTGCTGAAGCGCCTGCCCTTCTGCGGGCACACGGTGATGCCGCACACCTACTGCGAGCACATGGGCATCGCACGCCTGGCCTGCGCCGATATCCGCGCCAACGTCTGGTACGGGATCACCACGGCGCTTCTCTCCTCGGGGCTGGACGTGGTGCTCATCGCCGCCTCCTACGCGCTCATCCTGCGCGCCGTGTTCCGCCTGCCCTCGCCCGAGGCGCGCCTCAAGACGCTCAGCACCTGCGGCTCGCACCTCTGCGTCATCCTCATGTTCTACGTGCCCGCCTTCTTCTCCTTCCTCACGCACCGCTTCGGCCGCCATGTCCCCGGCCACGTGCACGTCCTGCTGGCCAACCTCTACGTGGTGGTGCCTCCCATGCTCAACCCCATCGTCTACGGCGTGAGGACCAGGCAGATCCGGAAGCGTGTCCTGCGCCTGCTGTGCCCCGGCGGGGACTGTGCCTGCCCCGGCTGGGGGGGCCGGTGCTGAGGGGGCAGGGGTGTGGGATATGGGGTGGGGGATGTGGGGTGTGAAGTGGGGGATGGGGGATGTGGGGTGGGGGATATGGGGTGTGGGGTTGGGGATATGGGGTGTGGGGTGGGGGATATGGGGTGTGGGATGTGGGATGGGGTGTGGGGTGGGGGATATGGGTGTGGGATGGGGGATATGGGGTGTGGGATGTGGGGATTTGGGGTGTGGGGTGTGGGATGGGGGATGTGGGGTGGGCTCTGAGAGCAGCACCAAAGGCTGCAGTGCCTCTGGGCCTGCAGGAGCCGCTCTGCCCAAGGGGTTTGAGGGAAGCTGCAGGTGGTGTGATTTCTGGAAACGTGGGCTTGGGTCATCAGCACCTTCACTGGTGCTGCTTTCTCCTGGAGCTGCTTCCCAAGAATTTCCCTGAATTGCCCTGAGCTCCCTTCACTGGCAGAGCCCGGGTGGGTTGGGCTGAGAAGCATCAGGGCACTTAGAGCTGCTGAGTGCCTGTCCTCTGCCACAGCTGGTCCTGTCTGCTGCCCTGCAGCTTCACCTGCACCTGCTCCTTCACCTTTCCAACAGCCCAGAGTGTGAGCACTCCTCGGTGCCAGACTGCAGCATGTCACACCAGGCATGGCACAGGGGTCCGTCCTCCTGTCCTTGTGGGGACCCTGGCACTTGCTGCTGCTGAAGGTGTTTCCCTGCTGAAGTGCCCTGAGGACAGCCAGCCCCTGCACTCCCAGCCTGGGGAGCCGTGCTGCACTCCTGGAGCCCAGAGTGTCACCTGGAGGGCGTGGTGACCCCAGAGGTGTCACCTGGAGGGCGTGGTGACCCCAGAGATGCTGGGGAACGGCTCTGCCAGGGTCTGGACTCCTTCAAACGTTGTGTCCTGCATCAGGGCAGGAGCTGTGGGAGCCTTCTGCTGGGGGCTGATCAAACCCAGTGCTCCTGATGGGGACAGGAGTGTTCAGAGCTGTGACACCAGAGCTGGGGTCAGCACAGACACCCAACCAGCAAACCCTGCTCCAACTCTGCCAGCAGAGCTGCCACACTTCCAAGGAAAAGGGGAAGACACTGATTCATGATTTCAGATCAAAACCCCCCAAAAAGTTTTTCACTTTTGCAACACATTTCTTCTTCCTTTGTTTTATTTTCTGCTGATTTGATCAAAGGTGGCACCCTGTGATGGGCACAGGGGAAATGAAAGTCTGTTCATTAAAGGCTGTTTGTCTACCAGGGGAGATAACGGGGCTGGGCACAAAAGCTGCTGGCTTTTTTCAATGTCCTCAGAACATTCGTGTTTGCCTTGGCTTTCTTAGCAAAAAGAAAAAAAAAAAAGAGAGTTTGCACAGAGCAGCCATGTGATTTTTGATAGGAGATGGAGCTCGAGAAGGAAAATGTGTCAGGAGAGCAGGTTGCTGTGGGCAGCAACAATGAGGAGCCCCCTGGGTTGGTCAATATTTGGGGTTTGAGCAGCCGAGGTGGTGGGAAGTGTCCCTGGTGGCATGAGATGAGCTCAAGGTCCTGCCAGCCCGAACTGTTGTGTGATCCCATCGTCTGTCTGCTCCCTGGGCTTGCCCAGGCTGGTTCCACACCATGGAGGAGGCAGCTCTGAGCTTGGCTCTGAACTGGGCTCTGAGCTCAGCTCTGAACTCAGCTCTAAGCTCAGCTCCAAGCTCAGCTCTGAGCCCAGCCCTGCTCCTCGGGGGCTGTGCTGGCCCGGGCAGCAGCAGAGTGCCCAGGGAAATGTCCCCACGTCAATGAATCACCAGCTGGGCCATTCCTGGCCAGGGGCCGTGCCTAATGGGCCATTAGCCAGCCAAGCAGGGAGATTTATATTTCAAGGTGGTTAAAATGTCAGCTTAATAACTCACACACGGTAGGAAACTACAACTCCTTCATTTTATTTTTTTTTTTTTTCAAATCTGGAGACACCCATTGTTTTTTTTTAGCTCAGTTCATGGTTTGTGTGTGTTTGGATTACCTGGATTGCCTGGCGGGAAGGGAAGGGAAGGGAAGGGAAGGGAAGGGAAGGGAAGGGAAGGGAAGGGAAGGGAAGGGAAGGGAAGGGAAGGGAAGGGAAGGGAAGGGAAGGGAAGGGAAGGGAAGGAGGAAGGTTCCCTGCCTGTGGCACAGAATGAGATGAGCTTTGAGGTGCCTGTCCATCATCCCAGCATTTCAGTGCCTTTCCCACACAGCACTCAAAGGAAGTCAATGGGATCTCAGATATCTGTGGGAAATGAGTGGAAGTCGCTGAGGAACACTCCTGTGCCTTCAGTGGATGTTCCTGTGCAGCGAGAAGGAGCCGAGCCTGCAGCTGGAGTGGGGATGGAGCCTCGGGGATGGAGATTGCTGCGAGTCAGGCTCCTGAGGTGTGCCTGACAGGGAAACTGCCCGGGTGTGACTGCAGGGACAGGGATGGGGACGGGGAGGGGAGGGGACGGGGACAGGGACAGGGACAGACAGGGACAGGCTGGGCTTTCACCAGGACACAGCTCGAGCGCGCCAGGCTCCAGTGCCCATTTCCAGGCAGTGGGGCTTTGCTAACTGTGCTTCATCTGCAAAGTTCTGACTGCAGGAGGAGAGGGATTGTCCCCTGTGCTGGCACTGAGAGACCCTCCAGGGCTGTGTCCAGTCCTGGCTCCTGCAGGAGAGCCCTGGAGGGGCTGGAGCATGTCCAGGGCAGGGAACGGAGCTAGGAAGGGTTTGGAGAATTCCTGAGGGAGCTGGGAAGGGCTGAGCCTGGAGAAAAGGAGGCTCAGGGGGGACCTTGTGGCTCTGCACAAGTCCCTGCCAGGAGGGGCAGGGAGGGGTGGTCGGGCTCTGCTCCAGGAACAGGGACAGGAGGAGAGGGAACAGCTCAGGCTGGGC
>VRYO01001681.1:32106686-32127070 GCA_009812075.1 Sialia sialis | reverse complement strand
AAAAAAAAACAAAGAAAAAAAGTTTCTGACATAAATCAGGAAACTCATATGTTTATGTGCTTAAATTTAACAGAGAAATGGGATTATCAGAGAAATCTGAAACAGCTTCATTTGCCTTTAGATTCAAATGAAATAATGGCAAAGTGAATATGAGACTTGATCAATAAAGTGTAAAAGGGCAGGAATGTAATTAACAGCAATCAGTGCTTGATTCCATCCCATAGAGACTTGGAATTTCATTTTCTGATGCATCCACATGGGCTGATAAAGTTGCCCCAAGCCTGAAAAAAGTTACCCCAAGGCTTGATGCAACCTGAGTATTTTTTATATTCCCAACATTGTGATACAGAGCTCATTATGTCACACAAACAAAGTAATAAATAACAAGTGAAGCAACTGCTGGTGGATTTGGCCAAGTGCAAAACCTCACTGCAGCACAGTTCTCATTTTCTGTGCGCTTCTAGAGAGGCCCTGCAGGGATTGGAGGCTGCTGGGCTGGTGTGTGTGGTTGGTGCCAGTTGTGCAAACACGAGTACAAAATCATTGCTAATGAGGTTTCCGCTGATGCAGACAATGGTTTAATCCAGGTGAGTACAGGGGGGGCCAGGGGAGCTCGGGGGTCTGAGGAGGGACCTGCTGGGGACCCTGGGTGGTGCTTGGCCCCAGAGTGTCCCTGCAGTGGGGTGGCGGTGGGGACAGGTGACATCCTCGGGTGACAGTGTGGTTGTGGCAGGGGCTGGAGCTGTGCTGGCTCCCTGCTCCTGTCCCTGCCAGTCCCAGCAGTGCCCAGCCCCGTGGGATACCTCCCTGTCCCCCTATGGGACACCTCCCCTGTCCCCCCGGGGGCTGGCTGCCTCCCCTGTCCCCCGTGGGACACCTCCCTGTCCCCCTGAGCAGCCCTGAAATCAGCGCCTGGCAGATTGCTGAGGTGCTGTGGGGGCAGAGGTGGGTGCTCACAGAAATCCTTGGCTGTGGAAAATGAGATTTGGGTCCCTGCTGGGAACCAGGACAGGCTCCTTGAGCCCCTGAGCCCACCAGGCTGAGCAGTGTGGCCTTGTCCCCAGGCTGGGACAGGCAGGGGGAGATTCCTCCTGAGATCTGTTTCAGCATTTGTGGCTTAAATACCCTTCTGCTCTGGGGAGGCAAGCAGAGCACAGCCCTGCTCTGAGCCGTGCACACCTTTGTGAGCAGCAGCTGCAGAGGTCTCTGTGCATCACAGAGGAGCCTGGGACACCTGCCTGCAGTGCCAGCCCTCGCTGCACAGTGCAGCTGTGACAGAAACAAAATGTGAATTTCCTGTTCCTGCAGGAATGCTCGCATTCTGAACTGGTGTGGGGATGGAGGAGGCAAACTGAGAAGAGGCAAACAGGCTGTCCCTGTTGAGGGCACCACCTGGAGTGCATCCACATGTCCCTGGGAGGGACAGGGCTGGCACAGGGCTGTGTGATCTACAGCCCAGAGCAGGAGCCAGCAGCTTTCCTGCAGAGCTCCTGCGTTCCATCCTTGGGGACAGCTGAGTGCCAGGCTTGGCTGCACTGTCCAGGCAGCTGGACCTGAGACATCCCCGGGTCCTGCCCTGGGCTGCCCACAGTTCTGTGCCTGTGACTCATTTCATGGGTCAGGGTGGGTCATGTGTGTCCAAGACCTGCAACAAGGAAGTTTTGTCCTTTTTTGAGTCACAGGAAATGTGAAGTACAGGCTGTGAAGGCAGCTGGCAATGGCACTGCCCCAGCTCCCATCACCTGTGTCCTTGGGCATCCTTGGCACGGGGGAGTCTCCTCCCAGCCCCAAACCCCGAATCCCACCCATCCCACCCCAGCCACGGCAGGGACACCTGCCACTGTCCCAGTGTCCAGCCTGGCCTTGGGCACTGCCAGGGATCCAGGGGCAGCCACAGCTGCTCTGGGCACCCTGTGCCAGCCCTGCCCACCCTGCCAGGGAACAATTCCTGCCCAAGATCCCATCAAATCTTCCCTGTTTTAGTTTGAAGCTGTTTCTCCTTGTGCCACTTCTCACTGCAGCCAGCGCTGATGGGAGGGCATGGGGACACTGCCACTGCTGTCCCCAGCAGCAGCAGGCTGTTGGTGGCGGTGAGGGGGACACAGGATCGGCTGTAGGGACAGGGAGCAGGCTGGCATGGCTGTCCTGTCCCGGGCAGAGCAGCTCCGGGGCTTTGGCTCCTGGCACGCTCATGGTTCAGACACCACCCACGTCCCTCAGGAGCTGTCTGAGACAGGAGCCAGGCTCTCTGGGAACTGATCAGGAGATTTCTGATGGAGAGAAAACTTTTGTAATTTAGAACACTGACGTCAGCATCAAATATCCTGAGAGTTGTGAGTGAAGCCTGGACAAATGGAGCAGCTTGGCTCTGGGTTTTCCTGGTCCCTCTGTGAACTCTGCTTTGTGGATTTTTCAGATGAAATCGAGCAGCAACTGGGGACCACAAGACCTCTTTCCATGCAGCACACAAACAAGAAATAAACCATGAGTTGCTGAGACACATTTGCTCCTCTTGGTTTTCTTTTGAAACAAACACATTTTCTCAGCTGGGTAAATATTTGTTGTGCTGGTGGTGCTGCAGGGTGTCTGCTCTGGAGCAGGGAATTGGACATGGATGCTGCCCAAATGTGGGAGCTGTGAGAGGAGAGGAGCTGAGCCCTAGGTGGGAATGCAGGGCTGGCAGCAGGACCCCAGGAGCACCCAAAGGCTGGAGTGGGAATTCCCAGGGCGATTTGCATCTCCAGAGCAAACCTGGCAGGATGGAGGGGTTGTGAACCTGGAAAGAAGGATCTGGAGCAGACAGGGAAGGTCCCTGGGGGTTTTCAGGGGCGGTCACAGCAGATTGCCAGTGGCTGGGTGAGGAGGTTGTCCCAAGTGGAAATGACCCTGGAGTCTCCTGAGCCCACATTTGGTTGTGGCTCCCTCTGTCCCCAACCTTTTCGTTGTTCCTTTGTGCAATGCTGAGCACCCCACGTTCCCTGGCACTGCTGCTTCCCTGGCACAGGCAGCAGCCTGAGACAGTGCCAGGCACACGTTTCCAGCCTGACCAGGACAGCAGAGATCCTCCTGACTGCCAGGACAGCAGAGATCCTCCACCCCACGTTCCCCTGGAGAGCACAAACTGCTCACAGACCTGTGCAGCAGCCATCCTGCAGCCTCTGTGCCAGCTCCTGTGCAGCACAGCCAGCCCCAGTTTTGGATTTACTGGCATTAGAGTCCAAGTGGAGAGTGATTTTTTACAGAGTGATAGATCAAAGGGAATGGTTTTACACCAAAAGGGGTCATATGTGGTCAGCAAATTCCTCCTTGGCAGGGTGGGCAGGGCTGGGTGGGATTTGGGGCAGGAATTGTTCCTGGCAGGGTGGACAGGGCTGGCACAGGGTGCCCAGAGCAGCTGTGGCTGCCCCTGGATCCCTGGCAGTGCCCAGGGCCAGGCTGGACACTGTGACAGTGGCAGGTGGCAGAGCTGGAAAGAGCTGAGCTTTACGGTCCCTTCCAGCCCAGCCCACTCCATGATTTTGTGATTCCTCCATGATTTTCATGGTTCCATGCTTCCTGCAATCCCAACCAAGACTCAGCAGGGTGGATCTCCTGCCTCAGGAGTGTTGGCTGCTGAGAACCACCACTGCTCTTGGGGAATTGTTGGCTTTATTGTGGTCAGAATCTTCCTGTGTTTTTCCGTAGGGGCTAACACCCCTGCTGCTGGTGGCTGGAGCTTCTTCAGTGCTGGCATGACCCAGCCTGCAGGAAATCCTGCCTGCACAGGGATAGTTCCAGCACCAAGCACGGTGATATTCCTGGGGGCTGCAGGGAGGGTTGTGCCCCCTGACCGGGGCACAGGCATTAACAGAATCATTAACAGAATCATTAACAGAGCGGTCTGGGTTTGGGAAGCACGCCATGGGAGGGATGCACCCTGCTCCCGTCCATCCCAGCCAGGATCCTGAGCCCCGAGCTCTTCCTGCCATCCTGGAGCAGCCGAGCCCACCGATCTCCTCTCGCATTCCCACGGAGAAATTCTGCCAAATTCCTTTTACCGAATTAATCACCCAGAGCGATCTGCATAACAATAATTATTCAAATCAGCGGCTGCTATTAATAGAGATCTCTGTTGTTGGCAGAGCTCATCCCGAGCCCGCCCGGCCGCTCCGCAACCTGTGCCGGGGCGTTCGCAGCACTCCCCTCCCTGCTTGCCCAAACCCGGCTCTGCTGGCCCGGCCCGGCCAGGGTCCCGAGGAGCGGGGGTGCCCGCGGTGGGCGGGGGGCACACGGAACCCTCGGGAGCCTGTGCGGGCCAGGGGGCCTGGAGGAGCGGGGGGAGAGCCCGAGGCTGCCGGAGCTGCTGCGCGGGAGCGGGAGCGGGACCGGGACCGGGAGCAGGAGCATCTCAGCCCGCTGGAATCCGGGCAGGGACCCGGAGCGGGACCCAGAGCATCCCCCCTCGCTGGGATCCCTGCAGGGACCGGCGCTGCACCGCCCTCGCCTGCAGCCGCCGGGCCCTTCCTCCCCGGCCGGGGAGCTGGGGAGCGGCTCCTTTGGGGTTTGGGTCCAGAGGCAGCTCTGGGAGAGCTCTTTTGGGGTTTGGGGCCAAGGCGGCTCTGGGGCGCTGGGAGGCTGGCACAGCTGCCACACTCCCCGCTAGCCATAAACAGGGCAAAGCCCTCGCTCCTTCCCTCCGTCCCTCCATCCCGGGCGGGACACGGGCCGTGCTCTGCCGGGACAAGGCGTTCCCAGCCGGGGCGATGCTCCGCACGCACCGGGCGCTGCTCGGGGTCCATGCCGGCCAGGACCACCGCCCCAGCATCACCCGCTCGCCCCGGACCACTGCCCCAGCACCGCCCGCTCGCTCCCGGCCAGCGCCGCGCCCTCCCTGCGAGGGAAAGGCGATTTCATTGCCGTGTGAGCAGAGCCCGAATGCGAGGGAAAGGCGATTTCTTTGCCGTGTGAGCAGAGCCCGAATGCGAGGGAAAGGCGATTTCTTTGCCGTGTGAGCAGAGCGGAATCCGGTGGATCCCCCAGCTCGGCTCGGAGCCCCGAGGGGCGCTGACTGGCGGGACCGCCCCGGGTGGGGGGCTCCAGCCCCACAACCCCCCACACATCCCCAGGGCTCTGCAGGGACGGGGCTGGGCTCTTGGCAACTGCTTTAAGGCAAAATGAAAAGATTTTGGGCAAGAAGAACCCGAGGAGCCGCTTGGGCAAAGCTGTGCGAGCCGCATCCTTAGAGCTGCATTTAAAAAAGTGTTTTAATAGAGTTTTGTGTGAGGATGGATTGTGGAGGAAAGGCTCTGGTCGGTCGTGGAGGATCTGATCGTTTCTGGAAGAAGGGATCTGAGGCTGAAGGACTCCTTTGGTGCAGAGCCCATCGGTGCACTGAGATTCCCCCGGGATCCCTGTTTATTTGCAGTTTAATATTTGCATTTGGCCGGAGAGGCCGAGCTGTTGGCATGGCAGCACAGCTGCCAGCTTCCAGCACTAGTAACATCTTTTCTGTTAACACCTCACATCTGGTTTTGTTTCATGAAATATTTATCCTGAACTGCTTTAAAAAAATTACAAAATTGTAATAGTAGTTAGAGAAATAGTAATAGAGAATAGTAGTTATTGTTATATAAGAGTAATAATAATAATAATAATTATTATTATTATAGAAGCAGGTATTATTTTGATTAATTTTATTTTTAAAGATGATCCACTGTCATACTGTGTTTCCCTGGACACTCTCATGGTTCAGGATGTT
This sequence comes from Sialia sialis, assembly GCA_009812075.1. NCBI lineage: Eukaryota > Metazoa > Chordata > Aves > Passeriformes > Turdidae > Sialia > Sialia sialis. The sequence goes on along the minus strand of VRYO01001681.1, from coordinate 32,121,333 downwards.
TTAGACATGAAATTGAGTGTGAACAGGGTTGTTCACATGTTGCTGAAGACACAGTAGCTTTTCCATGCACAGAGTCAATATTTTGGTGTGCAGTTTTTCAGCACTTACACCACTCCCTCCTGTGCTATGGATAATTCCTTATGGTTTGAGTTTTGAGATATAAGACCTGAGTGTTAATACAGAAGCTGCTGAAAACAGCCACATCCCATCTTAATTTGTGTGTCTGGGTCTGATCCAGCCTCTGGGGCTCTTCAGGGCTCCCCAGGGCAGCAGCTCCTCCCTTCCTTTGGTGGAGGGAGAATTCCATCTCACACAGGTTTCTCCTCTGACACAAAGGTCTTTCCAACTGCCTGGTTAAGTTTTAGTTCTGCTAGATACACTCTGAAAAATGCTGCAAAGCAAATTGACCTGGGTCTCAGAGCTAAAAGGGGAGGGAGGGAGAAGTTTGGAGATAAGGAACGTGGGTACCAACTTCAAATCTGGAGTTAATTTTATTCTCTATCCCAGTGTGAGCCCAGGGGCCCCAGAACTCCCCAGTCTCGGTGCCTGAGAACATCTCGTTCATCCCTGCAAACACTTGACCATTCCTCACTCACTGCCCGGCTTCTCCTGCCCTCGACTCAGAGAACACTGAAATATCATAGCATTCATGCAGCAAGAGCTGGCTCTGCCCCCAGTCACTCTGCATGAAGTGGAAGCACTTGGAAGAAAAGCGTGTAAGTGCTGCTTTTAAATCAATGAGGAGGAGACCTGCATGTTTGGTTTGGCACGTACCGGGGTGTAAGGACACCCTGCAGCACCTGGGCTGGTAAATGGGGTTGGAAAATGGGGTTGGAAAATGGGATTTGTAAATGGGTTTGTACCCCTACACCCTGCAGTACCTGGGACTAAAATCTGGGATTTTTAAATGGGATTTGTAAATGGGTTTTGTTAATGGGTTTGTACCCCTACACCCTGCAGCACAGTGCAGACCTGGAGTCGGAAATTGGGGTTTTTAAATGGAGTTTGTAAACTGAGTTTGTAAATGGGGTTGATAAATGGAGTTTGTGCCCCTACACCCTGCAGCACAGTGCAGGCATAGGGTTTGTAAATGGGGTTTGTAAATGAGATTTGTAAATGGGGTTTGTAAATGGGGTTGGTAAATAGGGTTTGTAAATGGGGTTTGAAAATGGGGTTTGTGAATGGATTTGTAATTACGTTTGTACCTCTGGCTGTGGCTCTGTGCAGACCAGAGCAGGTGACATTTGGCACGTGGTGCTGCTGGAAGAGCTCAAGCACCTCCAGTGCCGCCCTGCAGCGTCCTGTGCCTTGGTTGCAGGTGAGCATGTCCCCGTCCAACGGGAGCAGCCTGGCCCCAGACACGTTCGTCCTGACCGGGGTGCCGGGCATGGAGCAGCTGCACGGCTGGCTCTCCATCCCTCCTGATGCCTGAACCTGGCAGCGCTGCTGGCCACCGGGGCGCTGCTGGCCACCATCTGGGCCGAGCACAGCCTGCACCAGCCCATGTACCTGTTCCTGGCCATGCTGGCCCTGCCTAACCTGACGCTGTCCAGCACGGCCGTGCCCAAGGCGCTGGCCCTGTTCTGGTTCCGAGCCGGCCACATTTCCCTTGCTGCCTGCCTGACCCAGATGTTCTTCCTGCACTTCACCTGCCTGGTGGAGTCGCTGATCCTGCTGGCCATGGCGCTGGACCGCCTGGTGGCCATCTGCTGGCCACTGCGCTACGGGGCGGTGCTGACGCCGCGGGCCGTGGCCAGCACGGGGCTAGCAGCCGTGCTCAGGGTGTTCTGCATCATCCTGCCCTGCGTGCTGCTGCTGCTGCAGCTGCCGTTCTGCAGGCCCCGCCGCATCCCTCACACCTACTGCGAGCACATGGCCATCGCGGCCACATGCGGGCCAACCTGTGGTACGGGCTGGGGCTGCCGTTCGCCACGGGCACGCTGGACCTGCTGCTCGTCACCTGCTGCACGCTGATCCTGCGGGCGCTGGCGTGGCTGCCATCACACAGGGCCCGCAGCAAAGCGCTGCACACTGCGGCTCGCACCTGTGCGTGCTGCTGCTGTTGTACCTGCCCGTGGCGCTCACCGCGCTGCTGCAGCGCTTCAGCCACGTCCCGCCCGGCGCACACATCCTGCTGGCCAACCTGTACGTGCTGCTGCCGCCGCTGCTCAACCCCATCGTGTACGGCGTCAGGACGGGGCAGGTCAGGGACAGGCTGCTCAAGGTGTTTGTCTGCCCCAGGAGCCGCGGGTGAGGCCACAGCGATGGACCCCCAGATGGGACTCCTAGCCCCCCACCACAAATTCTCCTGCCGCTCTTTCGGGCAGTGTCCCGACTCTGCCGCCCCAGGGAAATGCAGAACACCCGGCCTCCTCACATCACTCTCCCCAGGTTTGTGCAAAGTGCAAGGTAAAGGCAAAAATCAGATCTCTGACTGGCAGTGGAAGGAGAGTGACCAAAGGAATGAGAATCTAGCCCAGGTAAGTCACCTGTGGGAAATCCCGGACTCAGGGACTGGGAAAGGTGGAAAGGGACCCCAGAGCTCACCTGAGCCCTGCTCCAGCAGAGTAACCCACAACAGGTCACACAGGATCACAGCCAGCTGGGTTTTCACCCCTCCACAGAAGGAGACTCCACAACCCCCTGGGCAGCTCTTCCAGTGCCCCACCACCCCACAGTAAAAGAATTTTTCCTCATTTCAGCTGGAACTTCCCATGTAAATCCCCTACAAAGAGGAGGTAGGTGGAATTCCACTGTGGTGTGACAGCAAATCTGGACTCAGGTGGAAAGATGTATAATGAATGTGTTCTTCTGAATGACACCTGTATAATGAAATTCATCTTAGAGATTTATTCTTCATTAAAATTCATAGCACTGAAAAGTCTCCAAAAGGAATAATAGAGAAATAAATCCAAGTGTTGCACTCCAGCCTTCATGGGGTGTCTTTATTCCTGAGCTGTATCATTTGACCTTACTTTGAGCAAACACATCAGTGAAAAACCATTCTCAAAAGAATCACAGAATGAAACAAAGTGTTGCTATCAAATCCTACAAACGCTCTTGCTCCAGAGTTGCTGCTTTCCTGGATCCCTTGGGCATCAGTTTGGAGCAGCAGCTGGAGCCAAGTCCCCCCAAGCAGAGCTGCAGCCTGGTGCACTGAGCACCTCCAAAAACAACCCCAGAAAATCCACAGCCATCCTGAGATGGAACACAAGGCTTTTCTTTCAGCAGCCTGACTCTGTTTCATGTTGCTGGAGGTAAGAGGTGGCGTTGTTGTTTTGTGAAGAACTGAGAAGTGAAAGGATGGCCCTGGGCAGGCCTGGCTGTGACATCAGCAGGGTGGCACTCGCCCCCAGGCTCTCAGCCAGGGTTGCTGCCAGTGCCAGCCACGTGGATAACTCCTTGTTTTCTCCACAGCAACGTGGATTTAATCCATTATCATTTATTGCTTGTTTAATGGCAGCAACTTCATGTTCCAGCCGAAATTCATCCCCACAGTCACCCAGCAGAGCACCCAGAGGCTTGGCAGGGCCCAGAGACCTGCTGGGTTGTCAAGGCACAGGGACAGTGTTTGTTCCCATTTTCAGTGGCATTTATTCCCATTCTGAGCAGCAAAAATGAGTTCAGTGGTTTGCCTAAGGTGCATCAAGCCTCATTTTACCAGCTAAATGGATTAAGTTTTTTTTATGGTAAAAGTCTTGTTTTCTAGACCCTCAGCTGCAATCTGAGGCCTCAGAGGGATCACTGTCCATGGTGTGCCCCACTTTCACCCCAAAATAAAAGGGTTAAAGACAGGGGAATTGCTGGTGCAGTCATGTCCATGGTGAGGAACACTGGCACCTTGGAAATGAGAAAGGTGCAAAGTGATGAAGCAGAGACATTCCTCGTCTTGCTACAAATCTCAGATTTAAAAACAAACCCAACTATCTCAGCTCCAAAACCTGTTGAGTTTCAATTGTCTCTTGACCTTGAAAACTTTCTGTGCAAAGGCTCCAGCACCGTCAGAAAAGCTGAGAAGGGAGAAGGAGGCTGATGCTGCAGCACTTTAAACCAGCACATTTACAGCATTTCACTGATTTCCTGTACAATAGACCCGGGGCATCTTTTTTGCCAGGAATCACTGGTTCTGTGGAGTTCTGAGGTAAAAACAAACCTGAGTCCTGCTTTGGTCCCAGTGTCTGAGCTGCATGAGGTCAGAGAGGATCTCTGCAGTGCCCTCCAGCTCTAGCCATTCTGTGATTCTCTAATTCCTGCATTTGGGTTTAAATAATACTAATTCTATAATACATATACATATTGTACATATTGTACATATTGTACATATTGTACATATTGTACATATAGTACATATTGTACTAAAAGATACATTTAATTTAATTTATGGAAGTCTGCTCTAAAGCACAATAAACCTTTGTGAGTGTGTGTGTAACCTGGGCTGGGGTTTTGCTGCAGGCTTGCCTTGGGGATGTGTGCCCTATCACAGCATTGATCCTCTGGAGAAGAGAGGAGTGATTTCCTGGGGTGGAGAGTGGAGGGAGCAGCACCTGGTGGATCAATAAAGCCCTTTGCATTCAGCTGGGGCTGCCAGCACAGCTCAGCATGGCATGGCACAGCACAGCTCAGCTCAGCTCAGCACAGCATGTCCCTGTCCCAGCACCTCTCAGAACGGCCCCTGCACATCCAGGGAGCACAGACAGGGCCTGGAGAAACATCTGAGATGGGATGGGGATGGGATGGGATGGGATGGGATGGGATGGGATGGGATGGGATGGGATGGGATGGGATGGGATGGGATGGGATGGGATGGGATGGGATGTCACTGGGTGCCATGGGATGTCACTGGGACCCTGGGGTCACCAGTGCTGCTGCAGCAAATGAATGCAAATCCACTTCCACCTCAGTCCTGCCAGGGCTTGGATTGAGAGATCAGGGCTGGGCTGAAATCAAATCCTCAGCCCTCGTTTGGTCTGGGGATGCCTCACAGGGTGCCTGGAGATGAACTGAGGGGACAGGGTCTTCCTATGCTGAGCTCTGATTGCCACAGGCTGCTGCAAGCCTGGTTTGATTAGACCTGGCCCAGAGCAGTATGCAGCGCAGCAGTGAGCTGAAGCACAGCTACAGCCTGGAAACCACTAAAGACAATATTTAATGACTGCGGGCTTTTTTAAAGCAGGGGGTTTGTGGTTTATGTTTATGCCAGCCCAGGAGCAAGACTGCCTCCCCACAGGGGAGGCATCCCCAGACCAAATGAGGGCTGAGGATTTGATTTCACCATGTGCTGCTTTCACATTTCACACAGGGATTTTCTGTGCTGTCTGATGGACCTTGGGGCCCAGCCTTTCATCACTGGGTTCCACACCATGAACATGACTGAAGCTCCCAGTGCAGTGCAGGGAGAGTGAGCACACAGTGACACAGACCCTGTCACATTCTGCTGAGGCAACATGGAATCTCAGAATGGTTTGGGTTGGGAGGGATCTCAAATCCCACAGAGCCACCCCACCATGGCAGGGACACCTCCCACTGTCCCAGTGTCCAGCCTGGCCTTGGGCACTGCCAGGGATCCAGGGGCAGCCACAGCTGCTCTGGGCACCCTGTGCCAGCCCTGCCCACCCTGCCAGGAACAATTCCTGCCCCAGATCCCACCCAGCCCTGCCCACCCTGCCAGGAACAATTCCTGCCCAAATTCCCAGCTCCATCTCTGCTCTCAGTTTGAAGCTGTTGTCCCTTGTTCTGGCACTTCAGATGTAAAAAGAACCTCTCCTGCTTTTTCACGAGCCCCCTTTTTGTGACAGCAATAAAAAATCATCTTATGCTAATGAAGCGTTTCTTCCAGAAGGAGGAGTTGCTCATCCTGGTACCCAGTGTGATTCACGGTGACTCAGAGGTGTCTTTGTGTCTGACAGACACCTGGAACTTTGCAGAGGAGCTGCCCGAGCCCCCCAGACACGGAGCTGCAGGTTTTGGTGTGCTCCCCCTCTCCAGGGTCCTGCTCCTGCCCTGGGACTAGCTGCAGGGGCTGGGGGCTGCAGGCAGGACGTGGCCACTGGCTGGGTCCCAGCTGGGACAGGGGACAGGGGACAGGGGACAGGGCCACCCCCAGCTCACGGGGAGGGATATAACCTGGGCCAGCGAGGGTGTGACCACATCTGGTGCAGCTGTGCAGTGGGGAGGGAGAGTGGAATTCAGGCAGGAGGGACAGGAGAGGCTGGGTGGGGGCTGAGCCTGGGCTGCTGAGCAGAGCCAAGAGGGAAAAGCAGGGCCCAGTCAAATTCCAGAGAGAGAATCCTGGGGGAATGGAGCCAGACTCATCAGAGGTGAAAGGACAGCAGGGTGGGTGAGAAATTGTGATAGGGCAAAATCCTGGTGGAAGATAAAGGAAAAAATCTTCCTTGTGTGGGTGGGACCTCAGTCCTTGGAAATAGAAAACTTGGACACAGCCAGAGCTCCTTCCTCAGGTGAAAGCTCTTTACTTGCCAGGACACAACAGGCTCCAACTACAAAAACTTGTTTTCCATTTGGAATTTCTATCCCTGACCGTCCTGGCTGGGAACTGACCAGTACAACCTCAGAAAATCCTCGTGCTGCCCCAAAGCAGGAAGATGTACACACACTTCTGCATTTTATCACTGCCATTATAATTTATTTCAACATTGCCCAAGTCCACAGCAGCCACTGACTATTTCACCATTTTCACTGCTGTCTCTGGGATAAAGCATCCATGAAGGAAAGACAAATTTAGGCAAAAACTTCAAGGACTTTGTCAATTTATCAGCTGCCTCAACATTTAGAAGTTCCCCACAGCACTGTGGTCTTTTCAAAAAATACTATTTCAGAGTCATGATTAGAGACTGTGTGTCCATCCCACACAATTTGACTTTCCCAGTTCCTCTGATCCAGGTTTTGTCTTGGGCAAGTGAATGACTCAGAATGACTGCATTGAGGATGTTTGGGGTTTTTTTTATGGTAAATGTGAAAGTTCTGATCCAAAGAACATAAAACTGTTCATCTGTTAGATAAGGATTGAATAAGGTCTTGAGAAAAAAATGCAAAAAATTGAAAATGAAATAAAAATGAAAAAAGAATATGAAAAAAAAAAATATGGAAATTTCATCTAAAATACCAGCAGAGAGAAAGAAAGTCCAGGGAGAGACTTGATTTACTGAGTTCAGACAATGTGAGAGTTAAAAGAAAAGCTGAATTGATCCAAACCTGTCCCCAGTCTTGTGTGGGGGCTCTGATGAGTCTCCAGTACCACCCTCAAACCCAACATCACTCAGTGACTGCAGTGACACAGAAATGGGATTGAATGAGACACTGCTGCTTTGCAAATCTGAAAATACAAACAGACAGATGGCAAATTCTTTGTGTTTTGGGGCCCTGAAGCTGAGGACAGAAGTTCTTTGGACAAGAGGCCTTGCCTGAGGCCTACTGCAGGCTGAGTAAAAGTCACTAAATTCTCTGGAAATGCACTCAGGATGTCACAACAGATGACAGTCCCATCCAGATCTGATGTTTGTGACTCTCCTGTAGCTGGGAACAAGCCCCACATGAATTAACACATTAATTAGAGTGGAGAGAAGGGAGTAAACACTCTTTCCATACTTTGCCCTTGAGTGTCATCAGTGAAACTCTCAGCAGTGACATCAGGCTCTGCAGGGCCCCTGAGCAACAAAACTTCGTGGCACTGCCATGGAAATGTCCCATGGAAATATCCTCCATGGTACTGCTTCGGAGATGTCCCAAATGGCTCCTCCATGGTTTCTGCCCTGGCATTTGGGAAATGTCCCCAGATCTGCGAGGCTGAGGCTCAGTTTGGGTGTGAGAGGAAGTCCAAGCCTGACTGGCCAAGGCACACAGAGCCAGGGAAAGAAGAGGTCAGTGGGTCAGTTTAGGGCTGGCCTTGGCTGTGGGTGGTGGAAGGGGGTGCAGCTGGGTCATGTTCTGAGTGCTGTGTGCTGGAACTGAACCTGGGCTGGGCAGAGCGGTCACTGGGCACTGCTCTGGTCACTGGGCACTGCTCTGGTCACTGCTCTGGTCACTGGGCACTGGTCACTGCTCTGGTCACTGGGCACTGCTCTGGTCACTGCTCTGGTCACTGGGCACTGCTGGCTCTGGCTCTGGGCTGGCTCAGCCCCGGCTCTGGGCTGGTTCAGCCCTGTTTCAGCCCTGGCTCTGGCTCTGGGCTGGCTCAGCCCTGGCTCTGCAGAGCCCCTGGGAGCCCTGAGCTGCCTCTGCTGCTGCCAGGCCCTGGACAGTGCTCAGGTAGGAAAAAGCATCTGGAGAGCACAGGGGGTCACTCCTCTGCCAGCCTCTGCTGCTCCCTGAGCCTCTTTTGTGGGGAATATTCTTTAATGGATTTGTTTTTCCTGTGGATTTCTCTCACCGCTTGGTGAAGCCTCTGCAGACTTTTGAGTGTGACAAAATGTTCCAAAGATTAATCCAGCCGAGGCAAAAAAAGCCCCCTGTAACAGTTTTTAATTTTGCCACCTGATATTTTATTTAATGCAGCTTAGTGCTTGCATTAAGGGAGAGCAAGCAATGGACATGAGTGACCTCTTCCAGCCCCCCAGGATACCACAGAGCCCTTCTCCTCCCTCCAGTCATTCCCTTCAGGCTGGAGACCCTGGGCCCACCCACATCCTCCATGGAAATTATTCACATGTCTTGGTTGTGTTTGTTGCCTGCTCCCAAAATCCTTCTACTCCCCGAGGAGCAAACAGTGAGTGACACCTCTAAGGGCAGGGTGAGCTCTCTGAAGCACTTCTGGGACGTAAAAATCCTGCTTTTGGGCACTCCACTGCTCACCTGCTGCTTTGTGCTTCTCCTTTCTGCTGCAACACCCTGAAGGGTGACCTGTGCCCAGTGTCAGGTTGTGGGGTTTATCATCCAGCTTATCTCACAGCACCACACGTTCTGGGAACTCAGACCTTGTGGGGTGACATTTATTGCTGACCCCTCAGTGGACACCAGAGCCCAGGGTGACTCACCCTGGGAAGCAGAGCTGCCACAGCAGCAATTATTTCATCCTCACTCATCAGAGGGACGTGGTTTTGCTCTGGGGAATGATGGACTCAGGGCTAGAAAATGGTTCTGGATACATTTCAGAAAAGCAAATCATTTCAATGCTGGGCCACTTCTCCCTCCAGCAAACAATGACAATTAATGATGCATTTTTCTGAAAACTGGGATTTTATCAGATGCCTGACCCTGCCTTTTGTATTTTTATTTTTCGAGAGAGATAATTTCTTTCATTAGCCCAAAGGCAGGAGCTGGGAGATAAATCTTGCAGAAGAACCTCCTTTCTATAAAATGTGCTGGTGAGAAATCAACCTCTGGTCACACTTTGTTCGATCCTTCATGATTTTAGGGATCAGGGGAGTCAGGAGGAGAAACTTTGTCTGCATGGGGAGTTCTGAAGGGAAAATCCATGTGAAAATCCAGCCGGCAATCCCAAATCCCAAATCCCTGAGGCTGGAAAGCCTGGATGATTCTGACAGAGTGCAAAGTCTGGCTTAAACCCAGGATGCTCAAGGAAAACAAACACACCTCCCCCTCAGCTCTAGGTATGTGTTTATTTTTTTAAAGCTGAGAAATCCAACCAGCCCACGGGATTTGCTGATGGAAATCAGGAAGGGTTGGTGGCTCCTCAGCTATTTATTGTCACTGAAATAACACCCAGCACTTGGTGGAACCTTCTGGTGGGAGAGTCCCTGCCCATGGAGGCGGGGAACAAGATGATCTTTAAGGTTTCTTCTAACTAAACCTGCTGGAATTCTGTGATCACAGACCCCATCTCCAGGAGGAAAATGCACCTGAGGAACCTCAAAATGCACAAACAGCCAAGGAGATGGGCAGGGCAGTGGTGGGAAATAAACATCTAATGTGAAATTTCTGATGGAAATATGAAAAGCAAGAATACCTTGAGAGATTGTGTGTTCCATCTGCCCCCCAAAAAACAGCAGCTCACCCAAACCAGCCCAAGGGTGGGCAGGAAATCTGGTCCAGCCCTCCTGGATGCACCTCCAGAAAAGCCCTGGGCCTGGAAGGAGCCCTTGTGCTTCACATCCTGTGGTATTTTAATTGTTCTGCTGCTAATTGTCGATGTGCTCCTCATGGAAGGCGCCTCCACTTGGGTTTGGTGCTGGGGAAGTTACTCCTAAAACTGTGAGCAGTGAACAAACCCTCAGCCTGGTGTATTCATGTAGAATAATGGATAAAGGGAAGATCAAATCTGTGTCCCCAGTATGACAACAGCAACATCCACAGCCCAAAAATCAACATCACAGCCCAAAATTAATGTGCACACTCCAAAAACCAACATCCACACCGCAAAAAAATCAACATCCACAGCCCAAAAATCAACATCTACACCCCAAAAATCAATGTTCACACCCCAAAAATCAATGTCCACAGCCCAAAAATCAACATCCACAGCCCAAAAATTGATGTCCACAGCCCAAAAAATCAACATCCACACCCCAAAAAATCAACGTCCACAGCCCAAAAACCAACACCCACAGCCCAAAACCCAACATCCACAGCCCAAAACTGGCTCCTGAAGAGCTCATTAATGAAAGCAGTTAATGAGCAGCTGCAGAAACGCCTCCCTTCATCCTCAGCAATGAATAATGGATAACTGCATTTCCAAATGAGTTTTGTCCTGCCTGCCGTGGCAGTTCCATTTGGGTCATTCCTGTTTGTGTGTGAGACGTGTCCAGCCCTGATTGCAGATGAATTCCCTGGCTGTGCCCTGGCAGCAGGACGTGCTGCCCCAGCTGCAGCAGGAATTACAACATTTTGTCACAGTTTGTTCCTGAGGAATCCACAGTCACTGCTGCCATGTGCTCTGCCAGCACCAGGCTTCTCTGTTTCACACTTTTTCAGGAACTGCATGTTAATCCCAGTGGTTCTTTGCCCTTTTCCATGTCTCCTGTGGTAGGCAGGTCCCACTCCATGCTGGTTTTTATTCCCATTTATCTTCTGCTCATTCTCCAGGATTTCTGCCAGCAGCCTGCCCCTCTCTAGGGGGGGAATTGTCACCCTGCCCTTACCTGCCCTGCTAATTTTAATCCATCTGTTTCATTAGCTTTTATTTTTTTTCTCCTGTTCTCCCTGATTTCTTACTCTGCTGCTGACGTTAGACTAGACTTCAGGAAAAGTCATTTATAACAAAAAGCCAAGTGGCTGCCCTGCCTGGTGACACCATCCATCACCCCACGTGTTCCCCACCATTGGAGGAACAGAGCAGCTTGTTCTTCCATCTTTCTGCTGAATGCAAATCACTTCTTGCCTTCCCTCCTTCCCTTCCGCTTTCCATGCTTGGGCCATTACCCTCTGTGAATCTTCACTTCTGTTTTTTCCTCATGCCAGGGATCACCACAGAGGTGGGAATTCATTCCTGGTGCCTTCTAGTGCCCTTCTTGCCTACTCATTGCACTGGTGAGGTTTGGGGAAAAAATAAATTGCTATTTTGATTCCATTTCTAATGAACCTGATGGGCATTGTCCTTGTGCAGTGGGAGAATTCTGGAATGGTTTGGGTTGGAGGGATCCCAAATCCCACCCAGAGCCACCCCTGTCCCTGTGTCCAGCCTGGCCGGGGACACTGCCAGGGATGGGACAAGGAGATGCCTCTGCCTCAACATGCCCAGCCCACCCTACTGAGATCCAGCGTTCAGCTGCAAAAAGGAGACAAGCAAAAGCAAATAAAACACCCCCAGGATGGAGATCTTCAGCAATCAGATTCAATGCATCATGTTTAAATTAGAGAGGGAAAGTGCTTCCCTGTTTAATGTAAAGGCAGGGAATTAGTGATCAGCTGTGGCAGAGGCTAGCAACATCATTAGGAACATTTAAAAATAAAAATCAGCCAGAAAATCTTCTGGAAACAGCTCCTCTGATCGAAAAATGCCTGAAAATATTTGAAGTACTACAGAGCTCTGCAGCCTGGACCTGGCCTGGCCCAGGCAGCCGTGGAGACAAAGCTCATCATGAGATCCTCCCTCTGAGGCTGGAGGAGCAGAAGGACCCCAAACACCCCCAGAGACCCCCAAACCACCACCCCCAGCCCAGCCCTGTCAGTGATGATGTCTGAGGCATTTCACAGCTCTGACTGAACCTTTACTCCTCCAGGATGAAGGATGGGAACCCAAATATATTTATATAAACAAATGATTCATTGTGATGATGATTAGACTGAGATGCTAATCAGCATTATTTACTGCACTGTATATTTTATACCAGCATAAAGCACATTTTAACAAGACTGAAGCAATCCTGTTGAAGGCAGCAAACCCCATCAGTGAGCAGAGAGGATGTCACTCACCCAGTCCAAGGGCTGGGGCAAATCTCTTTGGGCAAATCTCCCCTCAGCAGTGACCCTGGGCATCCCTAGAAGGGATCAGGCAAAGGGGTGTTAGAAAAAGCCCAGACTCTAAATCTGGGACTAGGCTTTTATAGGATGCAGCCCTGGGCTGGCACTCAGGGGTGTCTGGTCTGTGCCAGTGCAGCAGCTCTGGGGAGGTGTCAGGGCTCTCACCTGGGGTCTCAGATGCTTCACCTGCTCTGCCACACCTTCACCTCACTCAGGATGCTTTGAGACTGAGGAGCCAGGCTGGTTTCTGCCTCCTCCAACCCCAAAAGCAGCAGCACCCCTCTCTCCAGCTCCTCCCACCCCCCTCCTTCCCTGCAAGGGGTTGCTCGGGTTCTGCTGAAGTTTCTGCCTCAGAGGAAGGAAAGCCCCAAACAAGCACAGCAGTGCTGGCACAGATCCTGCAGGGCTGGGCACCTCTGAGGGCTCTGGAGCCCAGAGCAGGGCTGGGCTGGGCTGGCTGGGATCTGGGGAATTAGGGATTGTTCCTGGCAGGGTGGGCAGGGCTGGGTGGGATCTGGGGCAGGAATTGTTCCTGGCAGGGTGGACAGGGCTGGCACAGGGTGCCCAGAGCAGCTGTGGCTGCCCCTGGATCCCTGGCAGTGCCCAAGGCCAGGCTGGACACTGGGACAGTGGGAGGTGTCCCTGCCATGGTGGGGTGGGATGGGATGAGATTTGACATCTCTTCCAATCCTAACCATTTATAGATTTATGATCTTTCCTCTTCCCAGGCCAATTTCCCACATTTACAGATCCTACACCCACCACCTCCACCTCAGCCTGCTCCTCACCCCCAGGACTCCTCAGGAATATTTCACATCAGTACAACAAGGCTGCTCCAGAGCAGGTTTTATTATCCAAGCACCCTTCAGGGAGCCCCAACAGCCCCGAGAGTAGAGCTCAGCTCAGCCATGGGGAGGGAACCACGAGCAGCAGCTCCCACAGAGAGCAGAGACTGTGCTGCTCTTGCCCCAGAGGCAAGAACATCCCGCTCTGGTCAGCAGCCAAAAGGAGGTGTCAAGGTCCAGCAGCACAGCCTGTGCTGTGGACAGGCTGACAGAGTCACTGGTGCCAGCTCCTCTCACAGGACAGCATCCCGGCCAGGCCCCTTCCCAGAGTGTCACAGGGACCCCCGCCCATGGACCCCACGGATCCTAGAGCCCCCCGCTGCCCCGGGGAGCAGCTCCAGGGCCAGGGCCAGGGGCAGCAGGAGCAGGGCAGAGCCAGGCAAGGCACGCACAGCTCGGTCACTCTGAGGAGCCACATCGTCCCCCCGAGCAGGGGGGGATCCCCTCCTGTCAGCGTAGTACCGAGCCACGGCCACGTTGGGGTTGCCTCGGGCAGGGTCGAACCACATCTGGATGCAGCGGCCGCTGCCGCGGCGCTCGGCGCTGTACCTGAAGGAGCTGGACCAGACCTTCTCACACAGGTCCTGGGGCCGGGGGAACACCTGCCTGAAGGATCTGCACATGGAGCCCCAGGGACAGCGGTTGGTGCCTGGGGACAGAGCAGAGCTCAGCACAGCCCTGGCACAGCCCAGCGCAGGCTTGGCACAGCCCTGGCATGGCCCTGGCATTGCTCTGGCACAGGCCTGGCACAGGCCTTGCATGGCCCTGGCACAGGCCTGACATGGCCCTGGCATGGCTCTGGCACTGCCCTGGCACAGGCCTGGCATGGCCCTGGCACAGGCCTGGCACGGCCATCCCCACACCTGGGCTGCTCTGAGCTGCCCAGAGCAGTGAGCTGTCTGGGCTGCTGGCACGGTGGCACTGCCAGGGCCCTGCTGGGGTGGGGAAGGGCTCCCTGAGCCCACTGACCTGTTGCCCAGTTCCAGCCCTGGTGCCAGTTGTCCTTGCAGGTGCGGGCGTCCTTGCAGTCCTCCCACCACTCCTCGCAGTCCTCCCTGCACAGGGGCACGTGCAGGATCCTCTCCCGCCTCCAGCTGCTGCCAACCTGAGGGCACAGCACCAGCCACGCTGGGGACGGCCTTTGAAAGCCAAGGGCAGGATCTGCCACGTCCCAGAGCCCCCATTCCCTTCCATGGGGTCCCCAGCTGATCCCTGAGGAGCTCCAGCCCCAGCACAGAGCTGTCCTGACACAAGGAATTCCTCCATCAGTCAGAAAAGTCCTTGGAATCTTTCTACCCCGTGGGAAAAGTTGAGACAGCCCAGATATTGAAGAGAAATTCCTCCCTGGCAGAGTGGGCAGGGCTGGCTCAGGATGCCCAGAGCAGCCCCTGGATCCCTGGCAGTGCCCAAGGCCAGGCTGGACACTG
>VRYO01001681.1:32076846-32097076 GCA_009812075.1 Sialia sialis | reverse complement strand
CAGGGCTGGCACAGGGTGCCCAGAGCAGCTGTGGCTGCCCCTGGATCCCTGGCAGTGCCCAAGGCCAGGCTGGACACTGGGACAGTGGGAGGTGTCCCTGCCATGGTGGGGTGGCACTGGGTGAGGTTTAATGTCCCTCCCAGCCCAGAGCATTCCATGATTCCCCAGCAGAGCCGTGTGTGGATGGGATCTGTCCAGCCCAGCCCCTGCAGACCCTCTCTCCCCATCTGAGCCTGAGCCCCCTGGGCCGGGCTTATCTGGGGTTGCAGCCCGGGGCTATCGGGGAGGGCTCTGGGGAGCGGCTCCGGGGCTGCCCGGGGCGATAGGGGCGAGCAGGCTGATAGCCCGGCCAGCAGGCTGATAGCCCGGCGTGTGCCGGGGAGGGACCACCAGCCCCTTCCAAGGAAAAAAATGCACTTCCAGAAATTCTTTTCTAGCACGTTCAGGCAGCAGCCGGTCCCAGCTGGGGAAAGTTGCTCGAATTGTGCTGATTCAGACACACTGGTTGCTGCATTTCCCTGGGCTCATCACTGGCCACATCCTGAGTCAGGATCATGAGTCCCAAACCCATCCTGAATGGCTTTAGAGCAGCTCTCTGCCCCTTTCCCTAAAGTCTGGGAGCATCTGGCTTTGCTCTGGGCACCCTGTGCCAGCCCTGTCCACCCTGCCCAGGAACAATTCCTGCCCAAGATCCCATCAAATCCTACTCTGGAGCCATTGCCTGTGTGCTGTCCCTCCAGGCCTTGTCCCCAGTCCCTCTGCAGTTCTTCCTGGTGTCCATCCCTGCTGCCCCAGCACCATTCCAAGCCACCCCTGACTGGGAAATCACCTCTGACCCCAAGGCACCAGTCCCACACTGGCCACAGCCACATGGGCCAGGGGGGCCTGTGGGGCAGGAATGGATAAATGTGGGGCAGGAATGGATGAAGGAGCTGGTGTAGAAATGTGCAGAAGCTGCAAGAGGCCTCTGCCAGACAGACTGTCCCCAGGCACAGGGACCAGCCCCCAATGCCATTAACCTGCTGATTCCTAATCCCATTAACCTGCTGATTCACCTACTGCTCTCCTGTGCCCATCTCAAGGGAGTGAGAGGTTGAAGGGGCTGGAGGGAATGGAAGCAGCCATTAATGGATCAACACAGCATGGAATGGGCCTGTCTGAGTGAAAATTACATCTGCTCCTCTTCCTCCTGTTTCCTCTGCTTTCCTGCTTCCCCCTCAGCTCTTTATGGCATCATTTCCCACCCATGAAAATGCTCCCACGCCAGTAAAACCAGAGCCTGGGTCACAGTGTGGGCCCAGGCCTGCAGGATTCTCACCACAAGCCATATCTCTGCCTGTTTTCAACAGGCTCCAGAAACCCAGCATTTACTAACCACATTTTAAATATAATGTTATTGCTGCAGTTAACACTTTCCTCCAGCCTCTGTGTTTGATGTTGTCCTGTCTGTCCCAGGCTCACCCTCCTGCTGCCCCTCCCTGAGCCTTTCCCTGCTGCTGGTTCAGAGGCAGCAGAGAAGCATCATTATCTTTTCCTTTTAAAGTTCAGCCTTGCAGAGCTGAAAATGAATCTGCTATCAGAGGGGAGGCGAGTGCATTGCTAAGAACTGGAACAGCCCCAGATGCAGCCAGGGTTTTAATTTCAATGCCAGGAAATTGAGGCTGCAGAGAAGCAATAAATGCAGAGGCCACTGAGGCCATTCCTTGTCATCCCCAGCTGGGCGAGCAGCTGGCAGCCACGCTGCTGGCTCACGTGAGGGGAATGTCAGCCTGGGAATTCATATTCCGTCACTCTCTGTAGCTCTGGGGATGAGTTTGGACACCCCTGGAGTCCCCAGATGTGTGTGGCAGCAGGGGTGTGCTGTGTCCCTGCGGTGCAGGTGAGGGGCGATACCTTTATCTGCCCCCACAGCCCCAGTGCTGCTATCTGCTCTTCTGGGGCTGCTGCAGGGGCCTCTCCCACGGCCCAGACAGGGGAAAATGTCAGAGAGGTTCATGTGGTGAGGAGCAGAATTGGGACTGCAGATGGGAATGCCCCACGGGATCAGGGCGATGGGCTCGTGCCACTGTCCCCAAGGAGATCACACAGTGCCAGGCTGCTTTGGGCTGGGACGGACATTGAACCTCACCCAGAGCCACCCCACCATGGCAGGGACACCTCCCATGTCCCAATGTCCAACCTGGCCCTGGGCACTGCCAGGGATCCAGGGGCAGCCACAACTGCTCTGGGAATTCCATCCCAGCCCTGTCCACCCTGCCAGGAACAATTCCTGCCCCAGATCCCACCCAGCCCTGCCCTCTGGCACTGGGAGCCATTCCCTGTGTCCTGTTTCTGCCTCCCCATGTAAAAAGTCCCTCTCCAGCCTTCTCAGGTCAGTGGACCAGTATCAATATGTAATTGGAAGATTTCAGAGGTCTGGATGAGACTTGTTAAAACTCCCACAGACCCAAAGCCACAGATTCAAAGAGCCATGGAATGGTTTGGGTTGGATAATTCCCCAGTTCCAGCTCTCTGCCACGGACAGGGACACTTTCTACCAGACCAGGTTGCTCCAAGCCCCATCCAGTCTGGCCTGGAACAATTCCAGGTTTTGGAATTTTGTCTGGACTCCTGACACCTCAAGCATCCTGGCTTTGCCTTTCTGAGCACGGGAGCACAGCTCCACTGGAGGCTGGGAGCCAGGAAATCACCTGTGCAGGTTGGGCCAGAGCCCAACAAAGCCTGGAGCCAGACCTGGGCCTGGTGGAAATGGCTGCTGGGGCTGGGCAGGTCCTGCTGTCCTTGGGCAAGGCTTTAATTCCAGCAGGGAGACACCACTGGAGAGCTCACACTGGGCACAAGTGGGCAGAGCAGAGGAGCCTGTTCACAGCCCACCCTGGCATCCCACACGGGTTCCTGCAAACCTGGAGCTGGGAGATCTCTGCTTCACTGACACCATCCCTGGCAGTGCCCAGGGCCAGGCTGGACAGGGCTTGGACAGCCTGGGATGGTGGAACGTGTCCTGGCCATGGCAGGGTGGAACAAGATGAGCACTGAAGTCCTGTCAGCAGACAATTCCATGGCTCTGGAGCAGCTCTCTGAGGGATGCAGCACAGCTGGAATGGCCATGCCTGGGGTGACAGGCAGCCAGGGCCAAAGGACAGCGAGATAAGGGGGTCCTGTGGCCTGAGCTGGCCTGTTAAGGACTCACAGGGCTTTCCTGGAAGACCACACCTCACTGCAGAGTGACCACTGCAGAGTGACCACCGCAGGCCAGCCCAGCCCTGCCGGACCCCCGCCTGTCCCAGCCAATGGCCCTGCTGAGGGGGCCGGGTCGGGGCTGGGCCAGGGGATAAAACCCAGCAGGGTCTGGGCTCAGCTCCAGGCTCTGTGTCATCTCTGCATCCTCTGTGCCCTCCTGCAGCCCAGCACAGCCACCATGGTGCACTGGACAGCCGAGGAGAAGCAGCTCATCGCCAGCATCTGGAGCAAGGTCAGCGTGGAGGAGTGCGGTGGTGAGGCACTGGCCAGGTGAGTGACAAAGGGCAGGTAGGGCCAGCCTTGGGCAAGTGGGTGAGAAATGGGCAGGTGGGTGAGCCCTGGAACCTGCCTCACTGCACTGCAGGGGGAATCCACTCCAGCCTTCAGCTTTAACGTGTCTCTGCTTGTGTCGTGTCTCTCCCAAGACTGCTGATCGTCTACCCCTGGACCCAGAGGTTCTTTGACAACTTTGGCAACCTGTCCAGCCCCACAGCCATCATTGGCAACCCCAAGGTGCGTGCCCATGGCAAGAAGGTGCTCACCTCCTTCGGGGAGGCCATCAAGAACCTGGACAACCTCAAGAGCACCTACTCCAAGCTGTCTGAGCTGCACTGTGAGAAACTGCATGTGGACCCTGAGAACTTCAGGGTGAGTTGTGTTTGCAGCTTTACCTTCTGTCTCTCCTGCCCACAGCACCCCAGTGCCTGGGGGATTTCACAGGCATCAATAACTTGTGTTTTAGTTACCCAACAGTGGGGACCGGGGGCAGGGGAAGGTTGGGAACTCAGTAATGCAGGGTAGTACTGGGCTCCAGGATGCAAGGACAGATTTGGTGACAGGGAGATTCTCTGAACGTCTGGAGGCTTGTGCAGGCAGGGCTGGAGAAAAGGAGCAGGATGTTGGCCTCTGCTTCAGCCTCTGCTTGAGCCTGGTTTTGGGGATGTGGAGTGTAGAGGGTGGACCCTGCACTGACCCTCAGCTGAAGTAGCTGTGGGGTCTCAACAGCAGAGAAAGGACAAAAAGATGCCCAGGGGCTGGAAACTGTGAGAGGAAGCAGAGCTGCAACAGCTGGGCACTCAGGGCCAGCACAGGTCTTGTCCTGCAGCTGACACAGCTCCAGACCAGCTGGGTCCCTGCTCCTGGGGTGCTGTGCAGGGCCCAGGGGTGCCCAGCACCCTCTGACCTCCCTTCCCTCCTGCCTTCCCCTCTGCAGCTCCTGGGTGACATCCTGGTCATCGTCCTGGCCGCGCACTTCGGCAAGGACTTCACCCCCGCCTGCCAGGCCACCTGGCAGAAGCTGGTCGGGCTGGTGGCCCATGCGCTGGCCCACAAGTACCACTGAAGCCTCGGGAGGCATCTGTGTGTGTGATAGCCAATAAAAACCACATTTTCTGCAATTCTCTGTGTTCTGTGTCTCTGTGGCTGCCCATGGGCCCTGGGCCTCTCCTCCTGGGATATTTGCAAGGATATAAATTTGTAGAGATTGAGTGATTCAGGCAGAACTCTTCCCCTCCACAGTTTGCTGCTGATGTATTTAGTTGATCAAAAGGCCTGGCTGGACAGGGCTGGAGCACCTGGGACAGTGTCCCTGCCATGGCTGGGGTGGCACTGTGTGGGATTTGAGGTCCCTTCCAACCCAAACCTTCTGTGATTTTAAAATAGGAACAAAGACATCCTGTGGACCTGCTGGCCTCAGCCAGAAGGCCCTGCATGTCCTGCAGGAGATGGAGGCTGGCCTGGCTCCAGGGCAGAGCCTGGGCACAGATGCCACAGTTGCTGATAAGGGCTCTGTAAAGCTTGGCGGGGACACTGCTGCAATCAGGGACCACTGAACTCTGCTTGGGGCAAAAAGAGGAGCTGCCTGTGGCCCTCCTGGGGATGGTTTGTGTCTGTGGAAGGGACAAGTGTGTGGCCAGGGCTTGGCTAGCACAAGGTTCCCTGCCTGTGGCAGTGGTGTGGAATGAGATGATCTCAAAGATCCCTTCCAGCATAAACCATGCCATGATCCTGTGATTCCAGGAGTTTGGAGATCTTCCACCCACACCACAGGGAGCAGCCAGCTGGGAGGATGCTGGAGGGAAGGGCCCTGAGCAGAAATCCAGCCCAGGCTGTGAGCAGGGCCTGCTTTCTGTCTGGCAATGAGCTACCAGGGGTTGCTGGGCTTGCATGGGGGAAAGGAGATCTCCCTTGGGATTGTCCTGCTCAGAACATTGAGAGGAGCATTTCCCTCCCAGCCCGTGTGCCCTGAGCAGGCAATCCCTGTGCTGGGAGCTCCCAAAACCTCCCAGCCAGGCTGCTGCCTCCTCACAGAAAGCAGGGGTTTAACACCCACTAAAATTCACTGTTTCTTATAGAAATGAATGGAGCACCAGGGTGAGCCTAAGGCTGGACTGACTGGGCTGTTTTTGCCAGGTTTCAGGGTCCAGGGTGGCTCAGAGCTGGTGCAGTCCTGCCCAGTCTCGCCCTGCCATCCTCCAGGCACCTGGGGCTGTCTCTGCCTCACTGGGAGCTTGTGTCACCCACCGTGTCCTAGGCAAACAGCCTCTGGGCCAGCACAGCAGATTTCCTTCAAATTGCTCCATGGCTCAAAAATCTTCAAACATAGAAGCCCTTGGAATTCTTTCTCAGGGAGTTTAAACTGTTGTTAGCTGATGCCAGCTGGTGAGTGCCCTGGGGCACCACTGCAGCTGCTGGGGAGGTCTCTGGGCGCACAGGGAAGCATCCAGAAGTGTCTCAGGCCAGGCTGGAGCAGCCTGCGACAGGGGGAGGTGTCCCTGTCATGGCAGAGGTGGCTCTGGGTGGGCTCTGAGGTCCCTCCTGGCCCAAACCAGTGTGGGATTCCAGGATTCCTTGTGCAGGGACACTGCCTGTGCCACCCTGGGGTCCCGAATGGGCTGGAGCCGTGCCAGCAGCCCCAGCTGTGCTCAGGGGCCTGCTTGTCCTGTCAGACACAGAGGGGACAGGGCCTCTCTCCCCCTTGGCCAGCGTCCAGGGCCACTATCTGCCCCTGTGCAGCCCCGCTCCCTCCCTGACCCCAAGCACTGCCTCTGGGACTGAGATTAGCCCAGGCCTGTATAAAAATCCCAGGACAGCCTGGGGAGCCACGTCCCAGCACTGCTCAGCGAGCCAGACAAACCCTCTGCCAGCACCATGGTGAACTGGACAGCCGAGGAGAAGCAGCTCATCACCGGCCTCTGGGCCAAGGTCAACGTGGCCGAGTGCGGTGCCGAGGCACTGGCCAGGTGAGTGAGAAATGGCCAGGTGGGTGAGAAATGGCCAGGTAGGGGCAGTTCTGGCCAGGTGGGTGCAGCTCTGGGAACCTGCTGGGCTGCTCCTGCAGAGGAAGCCACTCCAGCCACGCAGCATCAATGTCTGTGTGTGTGTTTGTGTCCCTGCATCTCTCTCCAGGCTGCTGATCGTCTATCCCTGGACCCAGAGGTTCTTCGCCTCCTTTGGGAACCTGTCCAGCCCCACTGCTGTCCTTGGCAACCCCATGGTCCGTGCCCATGGCAAGAAGGTGCTGACCTCCTTCGGGGAGGCTGTCAAGAACCTGGACACCATCAAGAAATCTTTTGCCCAGCTGAGCAAACTCCACTGTGACAAGCTGCACGTGGACCCCGAGAACTTCAGGGTGAGCTAGCTCAGCTCAGCCTGGGCTGGGCAGAGGGTCTGGGCTCGGGAGGTGCCCCAGGGGTCTCAGAGGGGTCTGAGCGTCAGCGAGACCTGGAGAGAAGCCCTGGGGCTGCCTGAGGGCTGTGGAGGGCAGGGCACTGGAGGGGGAAGCAGAGTCCTGTCTGGGGGGAGCAGGGAGGAGTTTTGGAGCTGGGATCTGTGAGGGGAGGCAGCCAGGCAGGCCAGGGGAGGGGAGTGCAGAGACAAATGTGTGCTGGCCAGAAGAAGCATCCTGGAGCTGCCCAAGGGAAGGAACTGAGACGGGTTTAGAGGGAAGAGCTGAGCTTGGCTGGGAAGGAGGGGTTCCAGCAGAAGGGAAGAAAGCACAGGTGCTGTGGCAGGAGGGTTCTGAGCTGGGGTGGACAGGGCAGGGCTAAACACAGTGGGAGCTGAGGGAGGACGAGAACAGGCACAGGAAGGTGCTGGGGGAGGACCCAGCACAGCCAGGGATCCCAGAGCGTGCCAGGGCTGGCACAGGCTGTGCTAGGAGCCCCAGGCCCGGATCAATCTGCTCCTGGCTTTGCTGTGACCTCCCCAAAAGCAGAGGGGGACGTGGGGGGATGTGGGGATGTGGGGACAGCACCAGCTCACAGCTTCTCCCCTCCCCACAGCTCCTGGGTGACATCCTCATCGTGGTCCTGGCCGGCCACTTCGGCAAGGACTTCACTCCCGCCTGCCAGGCTGCCTGGCAGAAGGTGGTGCGTGTGGTGGCCCATGCACTGGCCCACGAGTACCACTGAGCCCCTGGAGACACCCCGGGACAAATCCTCCCAATAAACTCCAGCTGCTCCAGCACCAGGACATGTCTGCCTCTCTGTGGAAACGGGCAGGGAGGCGCAGGGTGCCTGGGGGAGCAAATGCTCACAGACATGGGATAACACAGGACACCAGTGTGGGATAACATGGGATAACATGGGATAACAACATGGGATAACACGGGATACCAGTGTGGGATAACACGGGATAACACGGGATAACAATGTGGGGCTACATGGGTTAACAGTGTGGGGTTACATGGGATAACACGAGATAACAATGTGGGGCTACATGGGATAACACGGGATACCAGTGTGGGATTACATGGGATAACATGGGATAACAACATGGGATAACACGGGATAACAGTGTGGGGCTACATGGGATAACATGGGATAACAACATGGGCTAACATGGGATAGCAGTGTGGGATAACACAGGATAACAGGGGATAACAACATGGGATAACATGGGATAACAATGTAGGATAACATGGGATAATATGGGATAACACAGGATAACAATGTGGGGTTACATGGGATAACATGGGATAACAGTGTGGGATAACAATATGGGATTACATGGGATAATAACCTGGGGTTACATGAGATAACAAGGTGGGATAACAATGTGGGATAACATGGGAATACATGGGATAACACAGGATAACAACATTGGGTTACATGGGATAACATGGGATAACAACATGGATAACACCATGGGATAACACAGGATAACAATGTGGGTTACACAGGATAACAATGTGGGATTACAACGTGGGGTTACATGGGATAACGTGGGCCACGGTCTCCTTTAGGCAAGTGTAACTTGTCTAAGGTGGAGCTCCCAGGAGAATGTTCAGGACAAAACCCAAATAAACTCCACAAAACACAAACAGAATCACACTGGCATTTTTGGAGACATCAGGAAACATTGCTTGGTTTGATGTTTTAAGAGTTTCAAGAATGAGTGGAGTGGAAACGTACAAAACTGTGCAGTGGGAGAAGTGATGGAGATTGGGGCCATGGCAATTCCTGCATGTGGGGTTTTGCTGTCTCGGGGGGTTTTAAAGTTGGTGTCACTCTTAGATTAGCGAAGGCAGATTGGAACAGACACAACCACCAAGGCTTGGTTGGATGGGACTTGGAACAAACCTGGGCTAGTGGGAGATGTCCCTGCCCAGGGCAGGGGATGGGACTGGATGAGATTTAAGGTCCCTTCCAGCTAAAGCAGCCTGGGATGCTGTGATTCCATGGAACACCAGGTGCTGATTGCAGAGGGCTGGGCAGAGCAGGGTCCTTTGGCCGAGCCCCCTCCTGCTGTGAGCAGCAGCAAACACAAACATCCAGAGCCCACCAGGGCATTTCTGTGCCCCACGAGCTCCATCCCTGTCCCCTGCACCCTCCTCCCCCTTCAGCTGACACAGGAGCAGCAGAGCAGCCCCAGGAGATCCCTGACCATCCAGCTGCTGAGTCCCTGGGCCAGGCACTGCCTCAGGCTGCACATCTGGGCAGATGTGTTTTCTTCATGGAAAGGGAGCTCAGGGATTGCAAGTGCCCAGGGAGGTTTGCAGTGCCCATCCCTGCAGGTGGCACCTGGAGGTGGCATTCAGGGTGACAAGGTGGCCACAGCTGGGACTGCCTGGGCCGGGAGGGATTTTCCACCCCCAGGGATTTGGGATTCTGTGGGATCCCAGTAATCCCAGTAATCCCAGCTCTCCTCATGCCCTAGGAGCCTGCCCTGCAGGCAGTGGTTTGCCCTGGGCTGTAGCATCTCCTTCCCAGCATTGCCTGGCCTTTGCCAAGGAGTTCTTTGAGACAGGAGCTCCCTCCAGGCTGCAGGACCCTGCCATGGTTTTAGCAGAGTCATCCTGAAGCAGTGAAACTCCTGCAGGGCTGACGGAAAGCAAAGGGAGGGCCCAAAGCCTGACAGGTCCTGCTGGGAGAGGAGGAGAAACTGGTGCATGCAGAGGGAGAACCCGAGAGCCCCGAGTGTGCAGCTCCTGCCTCAGGGGCTGGCCCCATCCAGGGGACACCAGGGCTGGCCCTGTCCAAGGGACACGAGGGTTTGTCCTGTCCATGGGACACCAGGGCTGTCACCATCCAAGGGACACCAGGGCTGGCCCTGTCCAAGGGACACCAGCGCTGTCACCGTCCCCGGGTGCAGCACTCGCACGGGGCCGTGCTGGGGCTCTGTGTGAGATAATGTCACTCTGCAGCAGGGCTGGAAATCAGAGACAGGGAGCATGGGGGGCCAGCCAAGCCCAGTGTGGATCTGGGCACCTTGCCCTGGGCCCCACCCTGAGGCAGTGTCCCCTCCCTGGGGCCGTGTCCCCTCCCGGGTGCCAGGCTGGGGCCCCCGGGGAGCAGCCAATGGAGGGGTGGCCGGGGCAGAGGAGGGGCCGGGCACAGGGGATAAAAGCGGGGCTGCAGAGCGGCTCCCAGCGTGCGACCCTTCGGGAGCAAGAGCCCAGAGTTCCTCCGTAGCCCACGCGAGCCTCCAGCCAACACCATGGTGCAGTGGACAGCCGAGGAGAAGCAGCTCATCACCGGCCTCTGGGGCAAGGTCAACGTGGCCGAGTGCGGCGCTGAGGCCCTGGCCAGGTAGGTCCGGCCCTGGAAGCTGCAGGACAGAGGAAACCACCCTGGCACAGCAGCAGGGTCTGACTGTGTCTGCTTGTGTCTCTCCCCAGGCTGCTGATCGTCTACCCCTGGACCCAGAGGTTCTTCGCCTCCTTCGGCAACCTGTCCAGCCCCACTGCCGTCCTTGGCAACCCCAAGGTGCAAGCCCATGGCAAGAAGGTGCTGACCTCCTTCGGGGAGGCCGTCAAGAACCTGGACAGCATCAAGGGCACCTTCGCCCAGCTGTCCGAGCTGCACTGCGACAAGCTGCACGTGGACCCCGAGAACTTCAGGGTGAGCTGTGCCCCTCATCCCCTCCCGGGGCAGGTCCCCTAAACGTGTCCCCAGCAGGACAGGGATTGACCTAGCGGGAGGAAGGGGCTGGGGGCTGGCACTGGGGGAGGCACAGAGGGGAGGGAGGCAGCACAGCCAGGTGAGAACTGACAGGGCTGTGAGCAGGGACAGGGAGGGCAGCAGGGGACAGGGAGGGCAGGACGGGGTTTCAGGGAGGGAATGGACGGGGACAACAAAGGGACAGCAGTTGTTGAGCAGGAGGTTTGAGCTGAGGGGGAGGAGAAGCAGCAAGAGCAAAGTTTGGCCCAGAGGAGAGCAGAGAGATGAGTGAGGAGAGGGAGATGGCAGCTGGATGCAAAAGCAAAAGAGGGTCTGGAGAGGATCTGAGAGCATCTCAGGGGGGAGTTAACCCCAGCATTTGTCCCTGGGCTGGGCTGGCAGAAATCTCCCTGGGTCATCAGGGGCTGGTTGTTGGTGCCAGGGTGGGTCTTGTGCTTGAGAGAGACTCCAAAACAAAGCCAGAAGGGACAGAGAAAACTTTAGCCCAAAAAACACTGGAGAATTTTTGGTTACTCTTCCCATGGTGTAGCAGAACCTGACCCTTTAGAGTGAGAGCAGAGACCAAGTTTAAGGCGCTTCTTAGGAAGGGCCTGGGGGAGGTTTTTAGAGCGCAGATTTCCTGGAGTGGTGTGGGGATGCACAGGCACTGCTAACCTGGGCCTGCTCCTGTCCCCACAGCTCCTGGGTGACATCCTGGTCGTGGTCCTGGCCGCCCACTTCGGCAAGGACTTCACTCCCGACTGCCAGGCCGCCTGGCAGAAGCTGGTGCGTGTGGTGGCCCACGCCCTGGCCCGCAAATACCACTGAGGAGCCGCAGGACGCCGGCAGGGCCTGAGCCCGGCCACGCCAGCCAACAGCTTCTAACAGCCAAATAAAGCTCATCCTGTGACATGCCCGTGCCTCTGAGTGTCCCTGGGGGATGGAGGGCTGGGGGGCTCCAGCAGGGTCACAGAAAATCACCCTGCCTTTGCTCTAGGTGCTTCAGTGGGGTTTGTCTCTGGAAATTGTGCTTGCAGGACATTGGGGTGAGGAAGTCCTGCCACCCTCGGGTCACACACTGGGGACTTTGCACGGAGGAGCCACTCAGAGTTTCACTGTCAAACCTGCGTGTCTCTCCTGGACAAGGGAAATCGAGAGCATTCGTATTTTTCTGGGGGGAGGATAAACAAATTGAAGACTTTAATCTACCCTGGCTCATCCCTGGCATAAAACCTCCCCAAAATCAGCTGAGTCACACGGGCCCAGCAGCCAGCTGGGTGGGGGCAGCTTTTAGATAAACATTTGCTATCAAGGCCTGTCCAGACTTTGTTTGTTCACATCCCTCCCACCCTGCACTGCCCACTCTGCAATTCGGGGGGGAGATTCTGCCAGGAGCAGCGACTTCATGTCCTGGATGTGAGTGTGGGTGGTTCAGGTGTGTGCAGAGCAGGGCTGTGTCGGGTAGGGGCTGCTGTGGCATGGGCAGAGCAGAGCAGGAATTCAGAATTCAGACTGCAGGATGCAGGATGCTTGGCTGAAGGACGTGCTGGGCTCTCAGGGAAACGCTGGGCACAGCTCTGCTCCAGGACTCTGGCACTGCACCTGTCCCTGCCTCACCCACATCTCCGGGCACTCCACTCCCTGCCCTGGTCCACGGGAAGGAGTTGGAAACCCCTGTGACACAGAAATGCCTCTTCTCAGTCACGACACCCGAAAAAAGAGGCATTTTGTTCCTGCTGTCAAGGTACACACTAAGAAGGAGAGAAGAAGATTCACAGCAAAAAAAAAAACAAAAAACCACAAAAAAACCCCAAAAGGTTTTTCTCCCTGCAGGGAGACTGGGCATGCAGAGTCACCAACCCGCCCAAATATTTCATGGCTTTTCATGAGAGATACGAACAGTTTGCTATGGACATGATTGTTCATGGGCCTCAGGCAGAAATGAGTGAACTGTTTGGGAAAGGAGGTGTCTGGGGGTAGGAGGGACAGCAGAGCTGCAGAGGGACTGGGGACAAGGCACAGAGGGACAGCACACAGGGAATGGACAGGGCTGGGTGGGATCTGGGGCAGGAATTGTTCCTGGCAGGGTGGGCACGGCTGGGTGGGATCTGGGGCAGGAATTGTTCCTGGCAGGGTGGGCAGGGCTGGCACAGGGTGCCCAGAGCAGCCCCTGGATCCCTGGCAGTGCCCAGGGCCAGGCTGGACACTGGGACAGTGGGAGGTGTCCCTGCTATGGTGGGGTGGATGGGTGGGATTTGAGGTCACCCCCTCCCAGCCCATTCTGTCATTCCATGACCCCACAGCTCCAGCAGACCTCCAAGGCTCTGGCATTCCCTGCTGAGGCACAGCAGGATGGAACTGCCCTCACTGGTGCTGCCTTGTGGCTTCAGTGCCATCCCCATTCCCGCTGGGTGACACCCAGCACACGGATCCTGCGGGATCTCCTCTGCTTTCCTGCTCCCATTCCCTGATGTCAGCACGTCCCTGGGGCTGCCAGCACCCTTGGGTTGTGCCTGGGGCAGCGCCCAGCTCTGCTGGGGCTGATAAGGGGGGCTGGGGGGCTGGTGGGTGCCTGGCTGCCTTTTCCCTCTCATTGGCAAGGCCAAGGTGCGAGCCCACTGCCAGAAGGAGCTCACCTCCTTCGGGGAGGCCATCAAGAACCTGGGCAGCATCAAGGAAACCCTTCCCCAGCTGTCTGAGCTGCACTGTGAGAAACTGCACGTGGACCCCGAGAAGCTGAGGATGAGTTGTGTGTGCAGCCCCAACCTCCCCGGGCTGGGTGGGGACAACCAGACCCTGCTGCTGCTGCTCTGCCCAGGGACATTTCCTCGGGCTGCTGGGGGAAGAACCTGTCTAGCACCCAGGAGAGGTGATGGTTTGTACAAAGGGCTTTTTTTCTCCGTAAGAATTGCCATTTTTGGTGCTGGCACAGCTCAGGGGAGGGGCAGGAATGGAGAGATGGTTACCTGGCTGGGAACAACCCCAGGGGAAGGTGCAGCCTGGGCAGAGGGAAGCTCAGCAGAGCATCTCAGGAAACCCAAGCTCCCACAGCAGGGTGGGCAGAGCCAAGGAGCAGGGAGGGTCCTGCCATGCCCAGCACGGGCCTGGCACACTCCCCCCTTCTCCAACACTTTCAATTTGAAGAGGATCATTCTCT
Organism: Sialia sialis; assembly: GCA_009812075.1. NCBI lineage: Eukaryota > Metazoa > Chordata > Aves > Passeriformes > Turdidae > Sialia > Sialia sialis. Next base: position 32,083,297 of record VRYO01001681.1, on the reverse strand, counting down.
TCATTTATGTCTAGAGACTAAAAGAAAAAGAAATAGTGTTTTTCAGGTTGAGTCTCAGGCCAAAACCAAAAAAAATTAGCAATCTAAAAAAATGGAGGAATAGTTCAAGGTTCTTTCTTATTTTATTGTGAAGGATGAAGCAAATACTGTTTTCCCAAACCCCAGAGCTGTGTGTGGGAAGGCTGAGGGTTCTGCTGTGGCAGGGAGCAGAGGGATGGGAGGGGAGATGTGCAGCAGGGGAGAGGCAGGGAGGCTGTTTGGAGCGGGGTGGGGAGGGGCTGCAGGGCAGCACGGCCAGGGTGACAGCCAGGGTGACACCCTGAGTCCCTCCCTGACCCCCCTGTCCCTTCCAGTTCCCTGGGGACATCCTGGTCACCGTCCTGGCTGGCCGGGGGCTCCGGCCCTGCCTGTCCTGCCCGGCAGGAGCTCCTGGGGCTGGTGGCTCAGGCTGTGGCCAGCGGGCACCACTGAGCATCCCGGGCAGAGCCAGAGCCCCTGAGCACCAGTGACCCCAAATAAACCCAAATAAACCCAAAAAACCCCTAAATAACCCCCAAATAACCCCCAATAAACCCTCAAATAAACCCTCAAATAAACCCCCAAATAAACCCCAAATAAACCCTCAATGAACCCCAATAAACCCCAAATGAACCACCAAATAAATCCTCAATAAACCCCAAATAATCTCCAAATAAACCTCAGATAAACCCCAAATAACTCCTCAATAAACACCAAATAAACCAAATAACCCCCAATAAACCCGTCCGTCAGCCCCTGGGCAGCGTGTCCATGTGTCTGTGTGTCTGTCTGGTGTCCGTGTGTCTGTGCTGGGTGAGGATGGGCTGGGCTGGTCGGGTCACCATCCCCTGGGTGATCCCTGAGCTCGGCAGGGCTGTGGCAGCCCCAGATCCCCAAACTCTGCAGGGCTCAGTCCCGTGCAGGATTTCCGAATCTCCTGTGGGGAATTCCCAGTGCAGGGCTCAGTCCTGTGCGGGTGCGAGATTCCTGATCTCCTGTGCAGGATTCCCAGTGCAGGGCTCAGTCCCGTGCAGGATTCCTGAATCTTCTGTGTGGAATTCCCAGTGCAGGGGCTCCACAGACCCTCGGAGGGTCCTGGGAACAGCGGGGACTGCAAACGCAATCGTGGAATCAGAACCCTAAAGAATCATCGAGTCCAGCTCCTGGCCGTGCACAGAACACCCCCAAAATCCCACCGTGTCCTTGGGAGCTTTGTCCAAATGTGTTCCCCCAGCTCTGCAGTGGTGTGGGGTGAGGTGAAGCCGGCAGCATCAGGAGCACAAAATTCCCTGATGAAGGTGTTGAGGGAATCCCTGAGGGAATCCCAGTGCCCAGGGAGCTGCTGTGCCCATCCTGGGGCTGCCAGGCACCATCTGAGAGTGCCTGGTCCAGGAGAAACTCTGAACTCAGAGCCTGGGAGGCTCAGAGAGGGACTGGGGACAAGGGAGGGAGGGACAGGACACAGGGAATGGGCAGGGCTGGGTGGGATCTGGGGCAGGAATTGTTCCCTGGCATGGTGGGCAGGGCTGGGTGAGATCTGGGGCAGGAATTGTTCCCTGGCAGGGTGGGCAGGGCTGGCACAGGGTGGACACTGGGACACTGGGAGGTTCCCTGGGTGGGATTTGGGGTCCCTTCCCATCCAAAGCAGTCTGTTGTGGGATTTTCATGTGGGGCTCCAGGAGGAGAGCTGCCATCTCACAGTGTCTGAGCAATCCAAGCACAGGTCACAGCTGTCATTTCTGTAATTTAACTCCATTTCCCAATACCTTTCCTGCCCATTTTGCCAAAGAGCAATCCCCCTCTGCTGAATCCTGCTGGTTCATTGCTCTCTGCTGTTTTTGGGGACGTTCCCTTCCTTTCTTGCCCAGGCAGCACCGAGTGCAGCTCATTCATCACAGTTCTGTGCTGCTGTGGGAGAGCAATCCATCATCCTGCTGGTGAACTTCCCCCCATTACAGAGCTGCATGATGCCGTTCAGAGGGACTCGGGAGTTTTCCATCTTTTCTAAACCCAACCTGAACCAAATCTGTGCTGATTGCAACTGCCAGCATCTTTTAATGAATTCTTACTCAAATGTTAGTCAGGAGCAGGTCAACCAGGGGACTAACAGGTGTAAATATTTTTATCTGGCCTTCTCCCCACACTTATCAAAATTGCTGGAGCAGAAAAGGTCCCCAGTTCACTTCTTAGCACAAGCCAAAAATACTCTTTAAGCAGCTCTGTTCTGCCCCTGCTGGGGTTATTTTTCATGTATTTATAGGCACAGTTTTGCACCTCTCAGGGGAAGACTGTCAGGATTGTCAGGGAGCATTCCAGGAGCTGGTGGGGTTGGGATGCAGTCACAGCATCAGCTGTCCCCAGGTGTTCCTGCCGTGTTGGACACTGCTGGAACCAGAGCCACTGACAGTGGACTTGCTCTGATGTGTAAAAGATGATTCAGTGCTTTTGAGAGGTAAATAAAGTTGTTATTTCCTCCAGGAACTGTGTGGAAATTCCCGATTTGCCCGAAGAGTCTGTGCTGCTGCAGGGGCTGTTCAGGCAGCTTTCGGTGCTGTCATGGCTCAGGGATTGGGACAGGAAATCTCTTTGCCTGTGGCACAAAGGGATGCCCCCAGGATGGCCAAACTGCAGGGATGGGACCAGCTGTCCCTGCTGTGCTCCCTGAGCCCCTGGTGCCAGGGCTGGACCAGGACCAGGACATTCCCCTGTTCACTGCCACCTGTGATGTCATGGGAACGGCAGCAGTGCTGTAAAACCCCTCAGAAACAGCACACAGATGCTGAAAGAGCGTTGATCCCCTGGTGACTCTGGAGAAGGGAAGGTTGGAAACCCCAGAGGGACCTGTCAGAGCTGATTTGCCTCATCATTCCTTTGTTCCACCCCCTTGCCTCCTTCCCGCTCTGTCAGTGCCCTTCCAGCCCGAGTTCTCTGCAGCAGAGAGCCAGACACGTGCAGGATCTCATTTCTGAGCTGCTGCTCAGCTCCTCCTTCCCATCCCAGGTGCTACCTGTGCAGGAGTTCTTGGTGCTGGCACACCTTGACCTTGGAGGCCAGGCCCTCCTTGGGCAGTGAATTTATGATTTTATTGCGTTTCCTTCAGCCTTTCTTGGCCCAGGCCAGGTGAGAGCTGCTGTGCACAGGTCACCCCCCTCTTCCTTCTCCTCAGCCCTTTCCCAGCTCTCTCTTTACAAAGTTTTACCACGGGAAAACTCAACTCTTGTCAAGCACGTGGAGAAGGGAGTGTGACCATTTTGCAAGGAATGATTGAGCAGAACCCAGAAAAGCCCTCCAGGACCACAGAGCCCAACCTGTGCTGTGAGCCGTGGCTGAGGATGGTTCCAGCTCCTCTGGACGCACTGGGAGCCTGGCAGGTGGAGCTGGGCAGCCCAGCCCAGCCAGGTGCTGCCATGTGGGATCCTCCAAGGATGCTCAGCCCTGCTCCATGGAGGGGCAGCACCAGCCTGGGGAATCCATCCTGAGCCTGTGCACAGTGACAGGGACACATCCCAAAGGGTGGGGATGCATCCTGAGCCTGTGCACAGTGTCCTGGTTTGGAGGACGGGTGTCTGCTAAGAAAGGCAGGAGCCTCTCTTTGAAATGGAGAATGGAAACCCCCTCCCTCCAAATTATTATAATTGTGAAATTAAGGGGCTCTCAGGCAAAGATATGGGAATAGGAATAACAGTTCTTTACTAGGGAAATGAAAATAGAAATCCAGCACTACAAAGAACAAAGCCCAAACCCTGGCAGAGTCAGAATCCAAGCTGACAGCCGTCAGTCAGTCAGGGTGGTGGCAGCAGTGCCATTCAATGGTGGCTGCATCCTCCTGCAGTGACAGATGTGCTTCAGTTGGAGCAGTGCTCCTGCACAAGCTGCAGTTTCCTCTGAAGGTCCAGTGGTGATGTGGAAGGGTCTGGTTTCCCTCTGGAGTCCAGAGGAAAAGGCTCTGATGTTCCAAATCTCAGTTTTTATCTTGGTAAGAAATGTTGGGCTCTTCCCCCTGGCTGGAGCATCTCCCCATGGGATGCAGTAATTTTATCAGTGCCACAGTGGGACTCAATGGCCATGAGCGGAAGAGAACTCCCTGCAGGAAGGATGGGCTGTGAAAAGATAAAGAACACTGGCCCAGCTGGTTTATAAAATCTGGCCATGAACAGGAGATGTCCCCTTTGGAAATAAAGAACACTGCCCCAGCTGGTTTCAGTGGATGGCCCATTAGCAGGAGATTTCCCATGGAGATCAGGATCACTGCCCCACCTGGTCTCAACAGATGGTGACAGAACCTTTGATCACATCCTGTACTGTAACCCAAGACACAAGGACACAGCCCAAAGGGTGGGGATCCATCCTGCCCTGCTCCTGCTCCCTGCTGCTGTCCCACAAGCTCACAGCCCACAGGGGCTCGCAGTGCCCCTGCCTGTGTCTGTCTGTGCTGCAGTCCAGGTGAGCAGAGCCATGGATGGGCTCAGGGATGCATGGATGTCCCCCTGCAGGGCAGCCCTGTGGTGGAGGATGGCACTGGTCCCCATTTCCACCCCTTTGTACTGGGCCCAGAGCAGTGTGTGCTGCACAGTGTGAATAAATCACCTCCTTTGTGTGGGATGCTGCAGAGGATGAGGATGCCATGCACGTCTCAGTGTGCACACTCAGATCCCAATACTCCAATCTGTGTTGTTGTGTGGAAGGCCATTAGAGCACGCTGGAAAGCTGCAGCTGATCTAACTTATCTAGCTAATTATCGAGCTGCTGGAGTGAGGAGCGGAGGCGCAGATGTCTGCAGCTCTGTCTAAGACTGGAGCAGTGGAATAAACTCCAACTCCATTTCTCCTGGCATGCTGATGAGTTCAGCCCTCAGTTAACCAGTGCCAAGTTTACACAGACAGACAGAATGTGAATTCCTTGAATGCTGGGGGCTGGGAAAGTTTAGCTTCTCCCACACCAGCCCCTAAAAAGAGCAGAGGGCAAGTCAGGAACTCATTAGTGTCAGCTTGAGGGGCACTTTATTACTTGCTTTTAATTTATTTTTATTTTTTACAACCCCAAAGGCAGCGTTCTGCATTCAAAGCCGGAGCCCTTTCAGCATCTCTTTTCTGTTATGATTTGTATTCCACAGAGCATTTCCCCCAGAGCTCTGTGGGCTGGGGCTGGAAGCCCTGAGCTGACAGTTCTGTGGGAGCCAAGTGCTGGGTTTGTGCACGTTGCCTAATTTTCCTCACAGCTGTAGCTGCAAAAACAATATTCCTGATAAGAATTATAGTTGCTGTGTGTTTTACTAATAAATCTCTTCTGAAATGCCTGGCACTGGGAACAGCTAGAGTTGCAGCAATGGCAGCAGGAACTGGAATAGTGAACGAACTCGGAAATTAAGGGAAACAAAAGTTCTGGGTTTGCCAGTGCCTTAGACCTGTAAGAGTGACCTGTGCCCTCGGGGCCAGCGTGGGTGACAGAGAAATTCTGGATTGCTGCTGTTTCTGTAGCTCCTGGGAGCCCAGGGGCTGCACAGACACGGGACAGGAGACAGCTGCAGCCCTTCCCCTTTTCCTGGGGTGATGAGACACAGCAGAGGGTGCAGGTGGGGCACAGGAGCACCAGAAATCAGGGGGAGTTTGAGCTGGGAGGGACCAAAGCTGCTGTTGTTGCACCTCTGCCACGGGCAGGGACAGGTTCTGGGCTCTGGGAGAGGGGCTCCAGCTGGAGGGGCCCCCACACCATAGGTGTCCCAAATCCCACAGCCTGGCAGGGGCCCTTGGAAGCTTCCTGGGCCAGCTGGGGACCTGCAGGCAGCAGAGTGCCCAGAACAGAAGCTGGATTTCCTCCCTGAGGGTCTGATGGGGCCGAGCTGGGCTCTGGTCCCGCTGCAGCCAGACACAGATGTCACACTGCCTGTGAGATGTCACACTGGGACCATGCCAGCCCTCCCAGCTGGAGCTGGGCTGTCAGGGCTGTGCTGGAAACCTCACAGGGGCCTTGGGCTGAGACTCTGCTCTGCAGAGACCAGAGGTGTTTTTCTGCCTGGCACATCAGTCCCAGCAGAGACCTCTGCCTCTCCCCCGATAGTTCAGGGGTGATTACAGACAGAAGTTGGAGAAGGTGGCAGTTTTCAACCCACTCAGTGCCGATGACCTCACAAACTGGACCTGTTTTTCTGGTTTGTACCTGGTTTCTTCCAGTGCTTCGATTTGGAGGAGATGTGAGAGTCATCAAAGAATCATAGAAGGACTTGTGCTGGAAGGAAGCTGATGGGTCATTGAATTCCAACCACCTTCCACTAGACCAGAATCCCAAATCCCTGAGGCTGGAAAATCCCTCCCAGCCCAGGCAGTGCCAGCTGTGGCCACCTTGTCACCCTGAGTGCCACCTCCAGGTGCCACCTGCAGGGATGGGCACTGCAAACCTCCCTGGGCACTTGCAATCCCTGAGCTCCCTTTCCATG
>VRYO01001681.1:32021777-32036219 GCA_009812075.1 Sialia sialis | reverse complement strand
AGGCGGCCGATGTGCGGGGCCAGCAGGCGCAGCGGCACACGCGGCTCGGCCACCTCGGGGCCTGCCTCGGGGCCCTGCTGCAGGCTCAGCACCACCCGCAGCACGTTGGCCACGCGCTTCGCCATGTCTGCAAGAGCAGGGACAGCTCTGAGCCCAACCTGGACCCGGCTGTCCCCTCCCTGCTCCTCCCTCAGCACAGGCAGTGCAGCCCCAAGGGGAGAGGAAACAGCCTCAAGCTGTGCAGGGGAGCTTTAGTTGGGTATTGGGGAAAATTTCTTCCCCCAAAGGCTTGAGGAGGCTCAGGGGGGACCTTGTGGCTGAGGAGGGGCAGGGAATGGGGCTCGGGCTCTGCTCCAGGAACAGGGACAGGAGGAGAGGGAACAGCTCAGGCTGGGCAGGGCAGGCTCAGGGGGGACATTGAGAAAATCCCTTCCCAGACAGGGCTGTGCAGCCCTGGCAGAGCTGCCCAGGGAGGTTTGGAGTGCCCATCCCTGCAGGGAGTTAACAGCGTGTGGATGTGACACTTGGGGACAGAGGTCAGCAGTGGCCTTGGCAGTGCTGGGGAATGGCTGGGCTCAGTCTGAAATGTCTTTTCCAACCTAAATGGCTCTGTGAGTTTGGGATGCAGCCTGTGAGCCAGGCTGTGCAGGGCTGTCACTGTACCTGACTGAGCCAGGCGGTCCTTGGCGTTGTGGCACTGCAGCTGCTCTATCCTGTTGCACAGGGACGTCACTTTGGTGTGTAACCGCTCCAGCTCGTAGGTGGAAATGTCCAGCTGGAAGCACACGGGGGTCAGCTCTGAGGCAGCACCGCCACAGCCAAACCCACCCACCAGATTACACCAAAACCTGCCTGAATTAACACCAGAGCAGGCAAAGGGGAAGCCTGGACAGGAATTTGGGGGAATGGACACAGAGACTGCTGGGTTTGTGCTGTCCCTTTCACTTGCCACTGTCACACACCCACAGAGCTCATCTGCAGGGCACTGCCCAGCCCCTGCTGTGACAGCAGACAGCCAAGCCCAGTTTTAGAGATGCCCCAGCTTTGTTTGGAGTGTCTGCCCAAGAGAAGCACCCTCAGCAGCAAGAGCTCCCCAGGCACAGGAAGGCAGCTCCCACACCTGCTGAATCCTGTCCAGCATCTCGTTCACACGGATGTAGTCGAGGTAGACCAGCCCTGCCAGCTCCCAGTCCTGGATGAGCATGCTGCGCTCCGGGGGTGCCAGGTCTTCCAGGAATCCCTTCAGGTACTTGTAGTTCTCATTGATAATTGCATCTGGAGAGAACAGGAGTTAGGGACAGGGGCCATCTCCCGCAGCAGGGACACCCACAGATGAGGGAGCAGAAGGCCACTGCTGCCCTTGTTGCCAGAGGTCCCTGTGCTCCAGGAAGGTGGGGCTGTGCAGCAGGGAAAGCACTGCCCTGCTCCCTTGTTTGCCCAGGAAAAGCACACCAGGTATCCAGGGACAGCTGCTTTGGAGCTGCCAGCCCCTCTGTGCTAACTCTGCTGCTCCAAAGCCAGCCTGATCCCTTCACTGGCCACCCCATGGCTTGGAATCACCGAGTCACTGCTGGTTTTGGCTGGTAGGGACTTTAAATATCATCCAGTATCACCCCTGCCACTTGTCCCCAGTCCCTGTGCAGCTCTCTTGGAGCCCCTTTAGGCCCTGGCAGGGGCTCTGATCTCTCCCCAGAGCCATCTCCTGTCCAGGTGTCACCCCCAGTGCTCCCAGCCTGGCTCCAGCCTGGGGATCCCACCCCTACTCCTGCTGTGCCTTCGTGCACTGCTCAAAGGACAAGAGGAGCAGCAAGACCCACCTGAGGCCAAGTGCCTGACAACCAGCTTGTGGCACTGGTTCCAGCGGCCAGCCTTGAAGAGGAAAAGGGCCTCTTTGTGCTTGTCACCCTCCATCCTGGCCCGCACGGCCTTGGCCTCGTGGATCCAGTGTGGGGGGACGCAGAGGCGCTGTGTCAGGAACGTCTCCTTGGCCCAGGACTCGGGCGTGTCAGCCAGGGCACAGTGCCGGCTCAGCAGCTCCCGCACGGCCTGCTCGCGGATACTGGGGAGAGAGGAGAGAGGGGAGCAGGAGCATGGCTGCTCATGGATACTGGATAGAGCGAGAAAGGGGAGGATGGCACACTGCTCATGGATAGAGAGAGAGGGGAGCATGGCACTGAACGATCTCTCCTTCTGCCACTCACCACAGGTCACCTCAACAGGAGCAGCAGACCCTGAACGAGCTGGGCTTCAAGGCCCCTCCCACCCCAAACCAGTTCTGGGATTCTGGGATTTCCCCCAGGTGCACAGTTCCATGTCAAAGAAACCACTACAGCCACAGGTCTTTAGAACTGAGCCCAGCTTAATTCAATGCCCAGGACAATCCCACAGGTCAGTCACAGCCTGTCCATGCCCAGGACAGTCCCACACAGCCTGCCCATGCCCAGGACAATCTCACAGGTCAGTCACAGCCTGCCCATGCCTAGGACAGTCCCACAAGGTCAGTCACTGCCTGTCCATGCCCAAGACAGTCCCACACAGCCTGTCCATGCCCAGGACAGTCCCACAAGGTCACTCACTGCCTGCCCATGCCCAGGACAGTCCCACACAGATTGTGTCCACGCCCAGGACAGTCCCACAGGTCACTCACTGTGCGTCAGGCTCGTGCAGCATGACGAACACGGCCCATTCCCAGAGCCCCTCGCTCTCCAGCTGGGCAGCATAGCTGGTGTTGAGCATGCCCCAGCTCTGCTGGGACAGGTGGCAGTAGTTGAGGGCCCGCAGCACCTCCCACAGGTGCCAGCTGAGGCGGAAATCCAGCGGGTCACAGGTCACACTCCTGGGATCCAGCAGCTGGTCCAGCTCATAGGACCTGCAGAGGAAAGCTCTGCTAACTCCAAGGGTTGACAGTGCCCACAAAATCCAATCCAATCTCATCTCTTCACATGCCTCCAGTGTGTGATTTACATCCCTATGGGGGTTTCATTTTCTTTTTTAAGAGGAAAAATAGAAGTATTTACTGCTAAAACTCTTATGAGTGTGCACCCAGACCTTCACCCCTTTTCCTCTCTATGTGCTCACCTGCAGATTTCTCACTGCCTTCAGAAAAGGCAGCTACAGAGAAACCTTCCTGGACTCTTCAGACACGGAAAACACCTAAAACCTCACAAACGTGGCCCAAAGCTGAAGGTTCCCCATCTCTACCATGCCACCCTCTGTCAGGTGTGGGGCAGATTTCAGACTGCTCCAAGTGGCTCAGCATGATTTCATACCCCTGGCTGGTGAGCTCAGGAAGTCCCTGACTGATCATGATTTTTCTAAACACTTTCTGAACTCTTTGCTCACTTACCTGTCACTGTAGAGCTTTAACAAGTGGAAGCAGACATCTCTCAGGGGCCTTCCTCCATTGTCATCTTCTTCAATGACACACCCAGCATCTTCCAGGTAAGGAGGCAGAGGACAGCAGGCGTATTTTTCACACTCTGAGGTGTTCTAGGGAGAGAGTTTTAACAGTAAGTTTCAAGACAATATTGTGAACAAACCTGAACTCCACAGCTCAGCAGGCTCTGGAGAATCTTTGCCCCAAAGAAAGTGCAAACAACTGCACCTGCAGGTTGAACCTCCCCAGAACTATGGACCAACATGAAAAACCTGAACCCAAAATGCTTGGGCAGGTTCATGTCTCACACTGAGCTCTTAAAAACCACTGCCTGGAGGTAGAGCCAGGTCTCTCACAAACCCTGTATTCCCGAAGGATTTCATGGCTGGAAAACCACGCAGGCCTTGATGGAATGAAGGGGTGCATCCCCATGAGCTTTCTCTCTCTCAGCAGGGTCTGGCAGCCACGAGCAGCACTGGCCCCACTGAGTCAGAACAATTAACTGAGAACCTGCACTACAGCTGGGTATTCCACAGTGCTCAACACTGCACACTAAATACTGCAGCAAACATCAGGGACAAGCTCCCAAACTGGCTGCTGTGCCTTGAGGAGGGAGGGCTGAGCTGGCTTAGTTAAATGATTAAACATGTTTTCCAGCAGAACCCTTTGTCCTGCTGCACACAGAGCTGAGAGCTCGGCAGCAACACACAGGGCTCTGCATAATGCATGGAGCCCCAGGGGTGCAGGACAGGGGCTGGGGGACACACAGGGTGTGGGACAGGGGCTGGGGGACACACAGGGTGTGGGACAGTGTCTATAGGGGCTGGGGGGCACACACAGGGTGTGGGGCACCGTGGGCTGCTGGACAAGGCAGCTGAGGATGAATGGCCCCAGTTGTTGAACAGGCTGCCTGGCTCAAAAAGGGTTTTCCTGCTGTTGGCCACTGTCCCTCTTTCTAATTTTGTCCAGCTGTCAAACAGCTGGACAGGACCTGGAAACACTCCATAAATGGATTTTTTTCCACAGAATGTATGATTCTGTAGTATCACAGAATGATTTGGGTTGGAAAAGATCCAGTGCCACCCCTGCTGCCATGGCAGGGACACCTCCCATGTCCCAGTGTCCAGCTTAGCCCTGGGCACTGCCAGGGATCCAGGGGCAGCCACAGCTGCTCTGGGCACCCTGTGCCAGCCCTGCCCACCCTGCCAGGGAACAATTCCTGCCCAAAATCCCATCCAGCCCTGCCCACCCTGCCAGGGAACAATTCCTGCCCCAGATCCCATCCAGCCCTGCCCTCTGGCACTGGAGCCATTCCCTGTGTCCTGTACTCAATCCCACATTCAGAATTCCTGGCTGCTCCAGGAGCCCCCGTGCAGCAGCAAGCAGGCAGGAGCACCCTTTGAGGGGCTCCCTCTGGGCAGGAGGAGTGACCCACCTGGAAAGCTGCCTCGTACATGGCCAGAGCCCTGGAGATGGAGGCCGTGGGGGGCAGCAGGTACCACAGGTGCACGGCCATGCAGCGCTTCCAGTCCAGCAGCGAGCATACGTTGACACTGATCCTCTCCGAGAGCTGCCACACCTGGTGCCACACACACACCTGCTCAGCCACACCTGCTGGAGAACAGCCCCATCCCCTCCCTGCCAGCAACGAGGGATCTGTCCTTACAGACAAGCTGTGGGTCTGCTGGTGGATAAAACCAGCACTGAGAGAGAAAAGAAACAATGGGATGGGTTCCACTGATTGAGGGATGGAAAAGATATTTGCCTTTATGAACAAACTGTAGGTTTGCTGATAAATGAAAATGGATATTGAAAGATGAAAGCAGCAATGGGGAAAAAACATGAATTATATAAGAATTAAAAATTTAAAGGGAGGGTTGTACATGAGAGGGGAATCTCAGGTATCAGTGTTTGGGAAGTCTGTGCCTCTCAAGTATCTCAGCAATGGGGAAAGAGAGAGGGAAATGCAGATGGGAAACAGGGATAAAAAGGGAGGTGAGTCCTCCAAAAATCAGAGAGACCCCAGGGGATGCCCAGTGGCCTCTCCCTCTATTGGAATAAGGCAGAAAGGGTTCTCTGTGTGCTTTGGGACACGACCCCTGGTGCTGGTGGGCACCCTTACCGGCTTGCCGGCCAGCAGCGCGAACAGGCGCAGCCGCTCCTCCTGCATGAAGCGGTCGCTGTGCAGCCGGTGCCAGTCCACCAGCTGCAGCGTCAGCAGCTCCCGCACAGGCTGGCTCCCGGCCAGCTGGGACAGCAGCAGCGCCAGCCGGTGGTCACCTGTGGGGACAGCATCAGCAGGGATCCCAAAACCCAGCCCCGTCCCATCCCCATGGGCAGCGACACCCTCCACGGGATCAGCTGCTCCAAGCCCAGCCACTGGCCACAACTCCAATATTTGTTCCAAAATAAACCACTCCATAAACACCCAGTGTAACAGACAGGGGTAAAACCTGCCATAAGGCTCTGAAAGTACATGTTTTTAACCCAAATATGAAGTGTCTGAACAGAAGCTCAATGTAAAAGATTATTCATTAAAAATTCAAAGGAGTGACCATGAAAACTCCCAGTTCCAAACACACTCCAGCAGCACTTCCTATCTGGGGGTAGCTGACAGAGCCAGAGGGAAGGGCACCAGGGAGTCCAGCAGCAGCCCCAAGGCCAGCTTGGACCAGGCTTGGAGCAAGCTGGGATAGTGAAAGGAGTCTCTGCCCATAGCAGGAGATGGGACTGGATGGGCTTTGAAGTCCCTTCCAACACAGCCCATTCCATGATTCTGTGGTCACTGACAATGGAATAATCCACCTGCAGAGCAGCCAGTGACTGTGAGCTCTTTAAGTTTAAACCCTCTTTGTGCATGTCCTTTCTCCTCTACAAAAAACTGATTTAGGAACCTTACAGAATCCCAGAATATCCTGCGTGGGCAGAGACCCACAGGGATCATTCAGTTTCACCCCACCCAGCAATCCCAGCCTGGGTATCCCTGGCAGCCTCATGGCTGTGCCCGTTCTCTGGGAGCCTGGGCAGTGCCCAGCCCAGCCCGCTGGGTGCTCACCTGCCTGCTGTGCCAGCCTGCAGGCCTCACCAATCCTCTTGCCCGTGAGGCAGCTGAACACGGCCTCCACGTGGCTGCCGTGCCGGGCCAGGGCCACCTCGTCCTCGATGCGCGCGGCCGCCGTCTCGGAGAGCCAGCGCGAGAACGCCCTGCGGCGCTCCAAAGCCAGCACGTACTCGCTGGGCTCCTCCAGGCTGGCCTCCAGCTCCTGCAGCTTGCCCCAGATGGCCTCACACAGTGTCCAGGCCAAGCACCAGTGCTTCACAACGGCTGCGGGGACACACACACGGCATCAGGAGTGGAAGCAAAGAGCTCAGAGGGACTCACCTGAGAGGAACTCTGGAGGGTTCCCTGTCCCACCCTGGAGGGTTCCCTGTCCCCACTGTGTTTGGCAGGGCCTGCCCAGGGAGGTTTGCAGTGCCCATCCCTGCAGTGTCACCTGGAGGTGGCACTCAGTGCTCTGGGCTGGGGACAAGGTGGCCATGGGGCACAGCTGGGACTGCCTGGGCTGGGAGGGCTTCTCCAGCCTGAAGCATTGCACACTCACTCTCTGCCATAGTGGGATCCTCAGATGCTTTCCTGGCCCAGTCAGCATAGTCATGGATAGCAGAGACTCCAGGGTTGGGGGCCAGGAGAGGACAAGGCTCATCCATATGGACAGTGCTGTGCTTCAGCTTTATCTCCAGAGGGGTGAGATACAGCTCCTTGTCCCTGTCCATCTTCCATTGCTCCAAGCTCAACTTTTCAACATGAACTTTGAAAGGGGATTCTGTGAGTCTGGAAGAAAAGAGGAGAGAGACCACGTAGCAAACATTCTGCATGCTCTCCATGCAAGCGGAGCAGCTCATCCTGCAGCGTGTCCCAATTAACATGACACTAAAACAAGACCCAAGGCATGAAGATCCTGGTGTGGGATTTGGAGCCAGGCTTTGGGACCCTGAACAACCTGAGGTAACATAAGGTGTCCCTGGCCACAGCAGTGGGAACAAGATGGTCTTCAAGTCTCCAAACCCAAACCCTCTGTGATTTGGCAAATAAACTGTGACTCACTGAGCCCTCCAGAGACAGCAAGCACATCTTCCCCCCAGCTCATCCCTCAGCACTTCACACGTGCTGGAGAACATCCAGCCAAGCTTTCTGAGCACCTGAATGGTGGGACTGGGCTACACTCCAGTGCAGTTCAGGCCTGCAGCCCCTAAAGGCCCCGTGCTGCTGCATACAGTATGAAGCTGTCTGAACTGAGGAGCTGAACAACAACTTCCTCATGTAGGGCAGATGTCGTCAGGGAGATCCAAAGATTGGAAGCTTTCTGGACAGTAACTCTGAACTTTCTCTTTAACCTTGTGCTGGGTGACAGTGCTACCTGTTTGGTAAAAAAACCCCCCAAAATCCTCTTACTACGCTGTTCCAGGATTTGACAGGTATTTTTGTGGAGAAGGGCCATGAAGGAGATCTCCATGACAAACACTCCTGCAGGTCAGAAGGAACAGCCAGGATTCTGCCAGCCACGAAGAGTGAGGTGTCACACCCCCCCCGGGGGAAAGCACTACTCACGATTTGGGAGCAGCGGGAGTCGGCAGGAATCCGTATTCCACGGGCTCCAGCTGCGCCTCTTGCAGCTCACTGCAGCCACTCAGCTGATCGCCACAGTTCACCAGCGTCCAGTTGGGGCCCCAGCCCACGCGGAAGGAGCGGCCCATGAAGAGCCCCGTGTCCATGAGCAGCTTCCCTTTGCCGTAGGTGATGGATCTCTCCAGAGGGACCAGCCCGCGCTGCCGGCGCGCCCCGACCGTCCTGACCTGCACGTCAGGCAGCGCCGCAGGCACGGCGAACGCCGAGGCCAGCGGGGACCACAGGCCACCCCCGGGGGGACTGCCCGCAGCCCTGGGCGCCTTGGGGTCTGCCACAGCTGCCCCCGCTGCCTGGGACAGGATACTGGCAAACTTGGATTGCAGCAGCCCAGCAACTGGCGGGGAGAAGCAGGGAGAGCGTTTCAGTGCAGGGCACGGCATTTCAGGGGACATTTCAGCCTTTGGAAGGATTTCAGGAATTCCCAGAACAGCCAGGGGTATGTGTCTGGGTGGTGTGATGGGAACATGGAGTTAAGTCTGATTGCCCACAGTCTCACTGCCTCTCCAGCACTGCCCAAAGAACATAGGGGCTGCTCCCATGGGAAAGGCACAGCCCACCCCAAAATGGCCATGAGTCCCCGATCTCATGCTAGGATCAGGACATCAGAACAAGAGTGAGGTGCCACACAGATCAGCAGGGCTCACACTGGCCCCACATACACCCCAGGTCTGGCCCTGGCAACCACTTTGAACTGATTAATAGATCTGAAATAATGGCTTTCCTCAATCAGGGAGCACCTTCCTTCTTGTTCGCAGGGGTATTCCTCAATATCCCAGTGGAAAGCAGCTCTGGGTGTAAGGGGCAAGGTTTGGGCAGTGGGGGAATCTGGTAGGGGCTGCCCTGAGCAGGCACAGCTGGTGCCCACAGCAGACCCACCACAGGCCACCTCCAAACCAAGCTGCAAAGTCAGTGCCCCTGAGATCTTAAAAGGGGAAAAAACCACACACAGTCAGAAAAAAAAAAAGGGGGAAAAAAGTGAAAAGAGCAGTGCAAACATCAGAGGAGGAGGTGAGGAGGAGCTCCAAGCCCTGGAGCATTCACAGCCCTCAGGGCACAGCTCCTGCTGGAGCAGGGAATGAACACAGGAGGGAGGAACTGCTGCAGAGTCCAGGATTTTGCCTGTTCATGTTTAAATTCACCTTTCTTCACACAGTCTGTGGTTTCCCACCATACCTGAATGTCTCTTCTGTCCTTGTGATTTTGAAATGGGAAGCCTTGGGGAGCAGATCTCCTGGGAAGTGTCCATCTTGACAGGATGCTTCCCAGGATAATCAAGGATCAAATCCAGGTCGTCATCATCAGCAAGCAAGGAAGCTTTCATGATCTGAGGATGTGGGAAGCCAACAGAACATCAGCAACCCCTCCCACAGCAGCAGCTCATCAAGCTCATTAAAACAGCTCTTCCCACCCAAAACAACTCCTACATGCAGCACATGACCAAACACCAACAGCCGTGCTGCAAACACTGCAAGGAGCAGTGGAGGCACAGCTCAGGCTCCTCACCTGATGGATGAGATTCACAACTACTTGTTCAGACAGTGCACAGGACTTGCTGGGATGGGGGTGACATCCCTCAATAATCCTGATTTCTTAGATCTTAGCTCTGCATGCTGTTTGTCAGCTTAAGGAATAACTTCTGGTCTATTTGTTATCACAGGTTTCTACCTGGTGCCAAATAGCCCAAAAGTGTTCAAGGCTCTGTCCTTCCACAAGAATTACAAAGGCCTGGAGGGACAGGACACAGAGGGCAGGGCTTGATGGGATCTTGGGCAGGAATTGTTTGGGAAGGCAGGCAGGCCCTGGCACAGGGTGCCCAGGCCCAAGGCCAGGTTGGACACTGGGACAGTGGGAGGTGTCCCTGCCATGGCAGGGGTGGCACTGGGTGGGATTTATGCTTTTTCCCAACCCAAATCTTCTGTGTTACAGTGAAATAAAAGCAACACCAAGCCCCAAATCAAGACCAGTTATCAAAAAACATTTTTCTCTGCCAAGGGAAGGAGCCCAAGGCAGCTGCTCTGGTATCAGTTCAGCTGATCCCAGAGCCCACAGCTCTGAAAACAGCTCTGGCTTTGAGGTGTTCCATGTCAGCACTAAGCTTTCCCCGTGTGAGGTTTCCCCAAACAGAGATGGGGTGTAAGCTCAGTCCCACTCCATGGGACACACTGACCATGACAAGCTGGTGTGCCAACACCCCTGGGGAGGTGAGTGCACCTCTGAGAAGTGCTCCATTGTTCCCCAAGCCCCTGGGCAGGAGCAGGGCAGGACACTGACCTGCAGCACGTAGGGGTTGATGCCCTGGCTGGATGCGATGTGTGTGGATGCCGGCACTGCCTCCTGCTCCTCGGCCAGGGCGTCCTCGGCCAGGGGCTCCTGGGCTGGCTCCTGGGTGATGTCTGCCATGTCACTGTCCAGCTCCACCACCCTGCCCAGCTGCTCCAGCTCCAGGGGCTGTGGATACAGAGGCCAGGTCACACCCTGCGCCCAGCCTGGCCACGACAGCCACAGCTCCAAACAGCACCTGTGGGCACTGCCGGGTGCTCCTGGCTCTGCCAAGGCTCCACACCGGGGCAGGGATGGACACACAGAACCTTCAGCTGTGCCAGGCCAGGGCAGGAGCAGTTCCAGAGCAGCACTGCCCTCCTGGAGCTTTCCCAGCTCTGCCATTCAGGTTAGGAAACTGTTCTTCAGCTTTGCAGTTCTCACATCCCCAGCGAAGGGAGAGCTCTGTGTGTCCTGCCTCCCGCCCCTGCTCCCAACTACATTCCACAAACATCTGCATTTCACTGGCAGGGTGGGCAGGGCTGGCACAGGGTGCCCCTGGATCCCTGGAATGTTCAGTTCCAGGCTGGACACTGGGACAGTGGGAGGTGTCCCTGCCATGGCTGGGGTGGCTCTGGGTGGGATTTGAGGTCCTTCCAACCCAAACCCTTCCATGATTCCTCTGCTCACATGGGCTGTACTTGTGCCTGAGCTCCCTTGTAGTGGTATGGTCCCAGTTTAACCATCCCATGACTCAGCTCAGTGTCCTGTGAAAGCCTCATGCTCCCAGCTTCCCAGAAAAAAAAAAAACACAGTACAGCCCACTGAAGTGATGCAGAAACAGGAGTGAGCAAACCCAGGCAGATTGTCCTGGGAATTCTGCTCAGGAATTAAGAAGCACATTCCCAAGGCTGTGCTCAGCTCTGTAGGACCAGCCAGGATGGGGTGAAGGCTGTCAGCTGAGATAAAACCACCTGCAGGGTCTGTAAGGATGGAACTGAGTGGCAGATGCAGAATCTGAGCCTGGGCACACATGTGGGACACATTAACAAGTCAAAATATGGTCACATGCAAGTTTCACTGCTCCCTTCATTGGGTTTTAATGCAGCAGGCTCCCTTGCACCATTAATAAACTAATTAATAATTAATTGAGGGAAGACAAAACAAAAATCAAGTCTAGATGCCGAATGCTTCTCACAGCCCAAATAGTAATATTAGATGTGTTCTGCACCAAGAGGCTGTAAAGTTTTAAGTGATGTCATGATGTTTCTCAGGGTTTTGGGAAACTGATGTTTTCCTTATTTCAGAAATTAAAACCTCAGTTAATGTTATGCAAGTCAGAGAGGTTAATGAACCTGGAGGGGGTTTTGCTAACTACACTGGATTGTGCAAGAATGTTTGAAAGTGTCAGAGATATCCCCAGTGTTCCTGGGTGTTTAAAACCCCAGCTCTGGTCCCCCCAGCAGGAACATGAACAGGGAGGGGAGCTGAAGTGATGCTCTTGGGCAGCCAAGATGCAAATAATTAAGGATCTACTCCAGCAGAGGGATGAATGAGTGGGTGTTAATTATCCAGGAGAGCTGGAGCAGCAGCTGGCCCCTGCTCTGGGATTGTCCATGCAGAATGCAGCAGAGCTGCAGCCCCAGCAGCAGGATGCAGATGGTGCTTCTGGCACTGCTGCACAGGGATCAGAGCCCAGCTCACCTGCCTGAGAGCTCTGCTTTGCTGCCACACAAATGGACAGACTGGATAGCAGGGAGAAGTTCTGTGTTAGGCTGGAATAGCCTCTGAGCCCACCAAGTCCAAGCATTCCCCAGCACTGACTGCATCCCCTGTGCCACATCCACGGGGCTGTGGAATCCCTGCAGGGAGGTGACTTCACCTCAGCCTTGGGCAACTGTGCAGGCAGCCCTTTTCAGGAAGAAATTTTCCCAGTATCTAACCTAAACCTCCCCCAGCATAACTTGAGGGCATTTCCTGCTCCACCCTCCTGGCAGGGACTTGTGCAGAGCCACAGGGTACCCCTGAGCCTCCTTTTCTCCAGGCTCAGCCCCTTCCTCAGCCCCTCCTGGGGCTCCAGCCCCTTCCCCAGCTCCATTCCCTGCTCTGGACACGCTCCAGCCCCTCAGGGTCTCTCTTGCCCAGAAGTGGACACAGCCCTCAACGGTCTCACAGTGCTCAGCAGAGGGGACATCTCTGCCCTGGGGGACAATCCCTGCCTGGGTCTGTGGCCACACCACAGCTGGGACAGCCTAGGGGCATTGGCCTCTCGCCCACGTGGGCTCCTGGTACTCCCAGAGAATTGGATCAAGCAGTGCATGTGGATCAAACACTCCTGTGTAAGAGGGCCCAGCACTGAGGATGTTTTGCAAAGATTTAAAGCAGTCACATCCAACACAAATATGTTTACAAAGCCAGCATATAGCCAGCCTTACAAAAAGTATTATTTTAATAAAAATAGAGCACATTCTTAAAATAAAAAGCAGACAGTCTTGCACACTAATGGTGGTAAAGGCAACTGAGTGCACAGCATCACTGTCCAGGCAGGCAGCACACGGCGTTGGCATTACGGGCGTGCATTTAATAGTCACAAAAACAAGGGTTCTTCCAGAAGAGGTGCAAATCTGCCAAACTCAGACTAGAATTCAAACAAGAAACAAGGGTTGAAAGCCTCCCCGCCCCATCCTTAGTGTGAAATGTCAAGTGTCTCAAAGGAAAACACGCAGCCACTCGGGCAGAGTTCAGGAGTTCTGCAAGGCTTCACTCTCCAGATTGCACGTTACTCCAACCACCCCCTTCCCAGGCACCAGCTACTGTCCAACTCCATGTCATCAACCCCCTTAGTCACTGTTCTCCTTCTACCTGAGCTGGCGGCGCTGGCTTGCCGTTCAGAGCCATCTGCTGGGGTGGCAGGTGCCCTGGGGGTGGCACGGGCGTGGTCTTTAACTTCTTGATGTCCACTTTTGAAGGATGATCTTCCTCTTCCTCATCTGAATCTTGCAAGCCGTACTTAGAAAAGTGTGCTACCTGTGTTACAGAGAAGGACAAACATGTCACAGCTTGGAAATTTCTGGAAGGCCTGAACACTGGGCAGGTGTAACTGTGCCCCTTGTCCAGCTATCCTAACACACAACTCTTGGACACCTGCAACAAATTCAGCCTCTCTCCAGACCAAAACCATCTGCTCTAGCAGGTCTGGGGCCACAGGTGTCACCACAAAACTGCAGTCTGGATGGGCTGGAAGGGACCTTAAAGCTCCTTCATTCCATGGACAGGCTGCTCCAAGCCCCACCCAACCAAACACTGCCAGGAATGAGGAGCTGCTTTGGTGAGGACAGCTTTCACCAGAGCCAGCTGTCCAAAGCTGGCAAATCACAGAATCACTGGGCTGGAAGAGACCTCCAGGATCATCAAGTCCACCCCATGCCCTAACACCTCAATGAGACCATGGCACCCAGTGCCACATCCAGGGATGGTGACTCCACCACCCTCCCAGGCAAAACATTCAAATGCTTTATTATTCTTTCTGTTAAAATCTTCTTCCTAATATCCAGCCTATATCTCCCTTGGAGCAGCGTGAGACCGTGTCCTCAGGTTCTGTCAGGGTTGCCTAGAGAAAGAGACCAACCCCAGCTGAGCACAGCCACCTTTCAGGGAGTTCTAGAGAGTGACAAAGTCACCCCTGAGTCTCCTTTTCTCCAGGCTGAGCAACCCCAGCTCCCTCAGCTGTTCCTCACAGGGTTTGGGCTCCAGGCCCCTCACAGGGTTTGGGCTCCAGGCCCCTCCCCAGCCTCGCTGTCTTCTCTGCACACACTCAAGCATCTCAAGGTCCTTCCCAGACTGAGGGGTCAGAACTGGACACAGCACTGGAGCTGTGGGCTCAGCAGTGCTGGGTCCAGGGGAACAATGACCTCCCTGCTCCTGCTGGCCACACCACTGCTGATGCAGGCCCTCCTGGCCATCAGGGCTCACTGCTGGCTCACGTTCAGCCAGTTGGCAGCCAGTACCCTCAGATCCCTCTGTGCCTGGGCACCTGCAATGACCCGAATGCCAAAGCCCGGGGAGCCTGCAGCCCCGGGCAGGGGGATGGGCTCACCTTGAAGACCCAGGAGCCGGTCTC
>VRYO01001681.1:32004171-32021233 GCA_009812075.1 Sialia sialis | reverse complement strand
GGCCGGTACTCCTTGAAGCGTGCGCCCTGCCTGCGGGACACGGCTTCCAGCCGGCCCTCATAGTTCATCTCCGCCAGCCGCTCGGGGCTCTTGATCAGGCACCGCGACGTCTTGTCCGTGGGCCACACCCCGTCCAGGGTCACCTCTGCCCGCCTGCAAGGGGACAGAGGGCTCAGGGACAGGGCCATGGAACACAGCACAGCCCCAGGAAGGGCAGGGCATGGAACACAGTACAGCCCCAGGCAGGGCAGGGCAGCCCAGCACAGTCTCAGGCAGGGAAACTCAGAGCAGCTTTTAAACACCATCTGTGCTCCAGAAACTTGCAAGTAACTCATTAACACTATAAACTGAAGGCACCGTTTGGATTTGTCTCTTGGGTGCAGCCTGTCAGGATTCTCAAAATCGTCCTGATCTAACACTAACCTGTTCAAGCCTTCCCCAATGGGAGGTTTTCTCTCATCGTCAGGGTACACAATAACTTCTTTCCTCCGGATATGTACGATCTCATCCAGGTTTAAGTTGGTTAGATTTACTTCTCCTTCAAAGTAAATTGATCCATAACCTGCAAAACAACCCAAAAGGTCACAATTAAATTGTCTGTGAAAAGTCAAGTGTCAGAGAGTCCATGATCCTGCTCTGCTCCTCCTGTCCCCAACCAGTGCTGTCTCCTGAGCAAAGCAACAGCTCCTTCCCCCTGAGAAAACTCCAGAGGAGCACTATCATCTGTGATACTGCTACTGAAAGGCTGGGAGAGCTGGGGGTGCTCACCTGAGCTGGAGAAGCTGCAGGGAGAGCTCAGAGCCCCTGGCAGGGCCTGAAGGGATCCAAGAGAGCTGCAGAGGGACTGGGGACAAGGCAAGGAGGGACAGAACACAGGGAATGGCTCCAGTGCCAGAGGGCAGGGCTGGGTGGGATCTGGGGCAGGAATTGTTCCCTGGCAGGGTGGGCAAGGCTGGCATAGGATGCCCAGAGCAGCTGTGGCTGCCCCTGGATCCCTGGCAGTGCCCAAGGCCAGGCTGGACACTGGGACACGGGAGGTATCCCTGCCATGGAATGAGATGAGCTTTAATGCCCCTCCCAAACCCAACCAGTCTGTGATATCGGGACTGATTTTATCCGAAAATCCTACAAAACAGTGATGCAAAGCGCTCCCACGCAAGGCAGTGGTGCCAGTCAGCTGAGGTTTGGCACGCGGCCCTGGAGCTGCAGAGCCCCGGGTCAGAGGCTCACCCCTGCGGCCGATGGTAAAGTCTGTCACGATACATTCCTTCCTGTCGTTGGTCAGCCGGGCCAGCTCCTCCAGGGACGGGATGGTGTAGTAGCCAGCTCGTGTCAGAACAATGCCTGCAACACAGCATTCCCTGAGCACAGGGCTGCCAGCCAAGCATGGGCATTGCCACTCTGCCATGCACTCCTGACCAGCTGGCAGCCTCAGAGGGACTGACAATGAGAGCACCCAGAGCCAACAGACACCAGCACCCCTTCACTCAGCCTCCAGAAAACATCAAACCAATGGCTCTGGCACATCTGCCACAGCAGCAGGGGTACAGACAGCAGGGGGAGAAGGTGCACAGGGAAAAGAAAAACTGCAAATGCATCAACATTTGAAGGAAACACTGTCCCAGCTAGAGTAGCCTGGGGCTTCAGGCACTGCTGACCAAGCTGCAGCTTATTCTACATTTAACAGCCTCCAATTCTTCATCTATTAACTTGTCTAATGAGCTTTCCATTTCCCACAAGCATTTTGCATCTACAAAATGTCTAGAGACATTTCTTCTCACACATCACCTGCCAGTTTCACTATATGCCACACAATATTACCTGGAAGGATTGACAAATTATTTCCCTTTACCTTTTCAGGTTTAAAAATCTCCAATGCACGTGATATAAAATAACAGGGTAACATTTAAATGCTCATTTAAAATAATAGTGATAAAAATAATATATTATACTACTAATTTACATAACTATAATTTCATTATCTATATACTTATTATATTATCTATCATATAATACACGAATTTAAATTTATATATAAATGTATTATATATGTTATATATCATATATGTTATAGATTAACACATCTCTAATATAAATAGATTAGATATAGTTTATATATTTATATAATATATTTATTGTATTTATATAATATATAACTTATATAATTACCTATAATTTTATTAAAATAAATGTTTCTAAATAGCATAAACATATATTTATATATTAATATATTATATATATATAAATATAAAATAACAGTGCTGAAGCAGTGCTGGTGCCAGATAAAATTTCCACACTAGGTAAGAAGTGCAAGGTGTACTCTCTGGTGGAAGGAGCAGGCACAGCACAGAAGCTGGGGGTGTCAGAGCAGCACACTGCCGTGGCAGGGCTGACCTGCAGGGTGCAGCTGCTGGCCCGGCTCAGCCTCCTTGTCCCACTCATCGTGCAGGGAGTCCTCCTGGAAGGAGGCGTCCTCGCTGCTGCCCTCCAGGCCGTTGCGCAGCACTGCACGCATGTTCAGCGCCACAATGGTGTCGTCCACGGCCGGGGCCTTGTGGCCGCTGCCCTCCAGGCTCTGCGGGATGGGCTTGGCGATGGAGTTGGTGTAAAACCGCGTCACCTCGTGTGGCTCCTCCTCCTCCTCCCGCTCCCCGTCCTGCCTGTGGTTCTCCTCGGGAGGCACCGACAGGAAGAACCTGGCGGAGCAAGGACAGGGTCAGTTCTTTGGTGCCTGTGCAGGGCCACGAGCTGGGCTTGGATGGCCTCTCCCTGCTCAGGAGACTTGTGATTCTGTCATTGAAACTCTGATCTTTCCACAACCTGCAGTGTCAGTGCTAACTCCCCTTCCCTGTGCCACTGAGGCTCCCACTCCAGCAAGGACAGTGGGGACACTGGGACAGACCCCACCATGCTGGGGACTGAAGCATGTGCCCTGTGCAGGGCTGAGGGAACAGGGAGCTCAGGCTGGAGCCCAGCTCCAAACTCTCTGTCCACAGGGCAGGGTGATCTCACTCCCACAGCAGCTCTTATTTTAGTAGCTTTCAATAAAATCAAAGTGGAGAGCTGGGCAGGAGGCTTCTTCCACACTCTGATTAAAAGAAAACCAAGGCAAAAAAACAGAGTTCAACTGAAACATGGCCACAGGTTTTTTAGAGGAGGTTGGAATTCTGGCTTTTTGGGGGGAAGATGTAGCCCTAGATGTTGCTCATTGTAATCTGTACAGTATCATGTACAATATCAATGGAGCTTCTTTGCAACTCCCTCATCACTGAGGACTGACCAGGAGAGTTTCTTCTCCCCTCAGAGTCAGGCTTAGCACTTGCCCCACGGAATGTCCTGGTTTCCTGCTACAGGAAGGAAGGGAGACTCATCCAGAGCAGAAGTGCCTGCTCTCTGACCCAGATTTTGGGTGGGGTGACCTGGCAGTGCCCACAGAAGAACACAGGGTTAGTCCAGGAGGAAATACATCTCCGAGCAGGCCAACTGCTTCCAATGAGCAGTGAAGGGACATCCCTGAAGAGAGGTGCTGCTGCAGAGCAGTCATTCAGCGACAGGAAGAAGCAGAGGGCAGTGGTGAGGAAAAGCCCAGGCTGACTCACTCACCTGTCCCCGTTCTCGGGGTACTCCGATGGCGACGCCAGGTCCTCGTTCTCTCGGCTCACGGGGGAGAACAGGTTGCTGCTGCTGAGGTTCTTCAGAACCAGCTTCTTGATGCTCTTCCTAAAAACACAGCACACCAACAAAGGGAAATTTGGATCTACCCACTGCATAAATGGGTACTTTATACTTAATTCAGGAACCAGCTCTAAGACCTGTTCCCACACCCAGGGCACGTCTCCTGTAAGAGATCCTAAAATCTTTTGGGGAATTCCATTCAAGGCTCTGGTTTACACAGAAGTGTAAAAAGCACAAGGCAGTGAAAGGCTCAAAGCCCAAGTTCAGCAAACCACACTGTTCTCTGTTTCCCAAATCAGCTTTTCTAGAAGCACAGAAGGTCTGGCCCACAGGTGCAGGTTCATTTTACAGCAGGATCACTTTTGTCTTTTGCTCTTTGTGTTACTCAACTCCAAATCTTTTCAAATCCCTTTTCTATGTGACAGCCACTGATGTACCCAAAAACTGAACCCAAAGCTTCGCTCAGGCAGACCCATGATTAATTTCTCACAGAAATATCTGTGGATCTGAAACAGAAGCAGGGCTGGGATAAAACCACCAGAAATTTGCCTTCATACTAAGGGCATGAGCAAACCTGATGACACTCCCAGTTCAGCAGCAGGAAGTATTACCCTGTGCAATATTTCCTTGTAAGAATTCCTAAATGATTCATAGGAGCTTTGCTTCCACCATGGACTTACCTCATTTTACAGCTTACTTGGCCTTAAGAGTTGAAGCTGAACCTCTTTACCTCCTCTACAGAAAACAGTTCTAGTGAAGTCTTACAGACACCTTGTTACTGTTCTTCCACTTGGAACCAAAATTTGGCACAACATCATGAGATTTAGGGTAATACACTGGAGTTCACAGAAGATGGTCACACAGAGACAAAAGGGAAGCTCACTTTGGCATGAAGGCTCCATTGGACAGGGAGGGTTCATCATCATCCAGCCCATCAAAGAGCTGGGACTTGGCCGAGCCCGCAGACTGCAGCGCCTTGGGCCGCACTCTGGTCGCGGGGCGTGGGGTCAGCTTGTAGTGGGTGGGGGTGGTCAAGGCCTTCTGGGCTGCTGGGTTGGTTGGCTTCAGCCTCTGCAACAGAAAGAGGGACAGCTGGACATCTCAGGCGTGGGGATAGAGCTTCAGGGTGCTCCAGCTCAGGGCCCTGAAACACAAAGGGGGTGACAAGTACAGGGGAAGCAATAATTGCACCCTGGTGAGAGGGCTCAAGCACAGCCCAGCCCAGGTCCACGTGCCCCCAAGGGCTCCAGCTCCCAGGCAGGACTCACTTCCAGCCCCTGGCATCTGCCCAGCGGCCACTCAGAGCCTCCCCTAACATCTCAAAAGCCTGCAAAGTGTTTATCATCTTATGAGCAAAGCAACAGGGAAAGGTTTATCAGTCTCTCAGATGTCCTAAACAAAGCACTGCAATTATTCCAAGCATTATCAAGGATCCATCTTTATTCCCAATCAGCAGCAGTGAGCACAGGAACTCCGTAGCCAAGGCAGGTAAAAGCAGGAAATCATGGAATGGTTTGGGTTGCAAAGATCATGCACTTCCAGCCCCCCGCCACAGGCAGGGAACTTTCCACTGGAATACAATCAAACACTTTGTGTCCTGGAGGGTAAAGAGCCACTGCACCACTGGGAGAGCACAGAGGGCAACTTATCTGGCTGCTCAGTGAGCCCTGAACTGAAGACTGCACACAGACCAAAGTAATTTCAATTGTCACCCAAAAAAATGAGTTCAGTGTTGATGTGCACTCACCTCTTCCTTCTTCTTGGGGTCTGACATGGGGTTTCTGAAGAGTGGGGAGTCCCCAAAGGGTGAGTAGGTCAGGCTGTTGAGGTGCTGCTGGAGGACAGCTTGCTGGGCTGCAGAGGCATTGGGGTCTGTCAGAGCTACAAAAGGAGCAGCATTTCAGTTTTAGAGCTCTGGGAACAGAACCAGGGCAGGCAGAAACACAGCAGCTCCCAGAGCATCTCCTCCCTCCATTAGTGTGTGCAATCATAGTCATGAGTTCTCATGGGTGAAAAGCTGAGGGCACAGAGAGCTACAGGGCAGTGGGAAGAGCTTGGCCTGCCAGAATATTCAGCTAACCCAGTTGGCTTCTGAAAGGGTGTGAAGCAGAATTTTAATATTCCTGCTACCACAACCATACAGGTCTAGAGTCCCCTCTGGATTTTAAATCTTGTCTCTCTGTCTTAAAGTATTTAAATTCCTACTGAAATGCCCTAAGACTTCACCCCACGAAACATTCAAGCCACCAAAAGCAGCTTAATTCTAATTCCAGGGTGGATGTGGGCATTCCCAAAGAACAACAAAACCACTCTCAGAACAACAGCCTTCTGTCAGGGTCTGCAGGAAGTCAGGAGAGCTGCAGACAACTGGGTCTTGTTTTTGTCCCAGTGGTACAGCATTTCTGTTCATAAAGGCCCTCTAGGCTCTCAAATCTGCAAGTACTGAACAAGCTGCACTTCCCTCACTTCTCTTTGTGCACATCTATTCTTGCTGCCCCAAATTCAATGATGGGAAATGTTACTAATCTTCAAGACAATGCTCTAAAATAGGTGCAATTATTTGGCATATAAACTTGGAATTCCTTTAAAAATACATATACAACTAGCAAGAAAAGTGTCACTAACGTGGGGTGCACTGTGACAGAACACAAGTGGCCCCAAGGAGATGTAAAAAAGAGTCACTAACACGGTGTGCACTGTGACAGAACACAAGTGACTCCAAGGAGGTGCTGTGTGTCCCAAAGCCGTGTTCAGGCACAGGGGCCAGCTCCATGGCACTCACCTACAGCAGGCTGTGGGGCCCCGAAGCCCAGCGTGGCGGTGGAGGTGTTGAATCCCGGCGCTCCGAACGCTCCGGTGCCCAGCGTTCCCCCCAGCTTTGGCTGCGTGTTTCCAAACAGGGACGTCTGTCCTGCCCCCAGAGCTGTGACACGAGAGGGCACTGTCATTTACTGCAGCACTGGGACAAGTTTACAGGCAGAGGATCTGCTCCTTACTGCACTGCAGGGAACACTCTGTGCCCATGGATCCTGCAGGCACTCAAGCCCTGAGCACAGAGCACCTCACCAGTCCCACCAGTACAACCAGTGCTGCCCAGTTTCTACCAGGCCACTTGGCACTGTGCTAAGAAGCTCCCCTTGGAGCTGCCTGAGCCGTCCCCAACATGCCCAGCCTTTCCTAACTCAGTTACAGGCGACACCCAGTGCACCAGCAGTGCAGCCTGAGGGCTGAAGCTGCCCAGAAATGCGCTGGGAAACTGCTTACCTGTTCCAAACCCTGTTCCAAGTCCAGTGCCCAGAGTCCCAGTTGCAGGCTTATTTCCAAACAAGCTATTTCCAGCAGTGTTGGCACCAAAACCTTCAACAACAGAATGAGCAGCTCATTAGGGAAGAAATTAAAATCATGTATTTAAATAAATAAGCATCACAGGGTGGAAGAGCCCTGCCAAAGTCAAAGTCAAATTTCTCACTGTTTCCAGCAGCAAAGGTTAAACTGACAATCAGCAAGAAGGGACTCCACTGGTAATAAACACATTTTAGGTGTAAGTACAACATTAAAGCAGCACAGAAAAATGCTGGTTTGCCTTCTTAAGCTTTTCAGTTTGCTACAAACTTCAAAGATGCCATGACAGGCAGAGCTGAGATGATGCTGCTGTATTTGGCAACAGAGTAAAATGTGCTGGAGTTTGAGTGCCTGGAGGGAACAAACCTCATTTCATCCTGTTTACACCACACACTCATTTCTCTGACCCTCACCAGAGAGCAGGGGGAACTCAGATCTGCACAGCTCAAGGGCACAGCTGTAGCTGCAACACTCAGCACATGCTCTCTGCAGTGTGTGGTACACACAGCACAGATTTAAAGCATGGAAAGCACCCGTTTTTCCCTGTCCCCAGACTGGAAGGAAGGGTTTGCAGCTGGAAGGGCTTGCTGCTAAGCTCAGGTTTGTTACCGAAGAGGCCCCCGCCCGTGGTGGTACCGAACGAGGGAGCGCTGGTCGTGGTGGCCCCAAATCCAGCAGGCTTGTTCCCAAACAGGGTCTGGAAGGGAAACAACAGCCATTTAGGAACCTGGGACATTGATAGCACAGCAATTGTATTGGTGCTGGGCTGCAGGCAAGCAAGCAGAGCTAAAGCCAAGCACACTGAGCCCCCCAGCCCACACTCCCAGAGCAGGGTTATCCCAAGTCACCTCCAGGACCCCAAAAGCAGGGGTCTTTTCCAGTCTCAGTGAGCCTGTGATTATTTTTTTGCTCCACTCGAACCAAAATGACTGAATACCAAACACCAAGGTTGGTTTTGGTCCATCACAACTTACAACCTGTGTTTCCAACCCTATGCTGAGGCACCCCCAGGCACTGAGAACCTCAGTATCTCCTGTTGCTTTCATCACTCCACACATCACTTGTTAAAAAATGACTCTACCACACCTGTTTATGCTCCAATTCATAGCAAACCACATGACTTTTGTACCTCAAACATTAATTCTCAAGCTAACACAGCTCCTGGGCAGGTCAGCACTCCAGAACAGAGCTCTGCTTGGATTTCTCTTTATTACAAAGATACATACCGAACCACCAACACCAAATCCTGTGTTGGGTTGTCCAAAAAGGCCAGTTCCTGTTCCAAATCCAGTCCCAGCATTTGTATTGGCAGCTGTCCCAAAAAGGCCTCCAGGCTGTGAGGGCTGGGTGACCCCAAAGAGACCCTACAAAAAAGAACCAGGCTTTTCCAAGTCCAACACATAAAATCAGACAACAAAATTTGCCCTCGTGTTGGGGGAAGAGGAGGGGTGAAAAGCATTGCAGAAGCTTTAGTCCTCCTCCAAGAAATTAGTTACAAGAAGGAAATTAAAAAAAAAAACCCCAAAAATCTATGCTCCAAGATTTAAAGGCTATTGGAATTTCCTCATCGCTTTGAGAAAGGGAGATGGAAAAGAAACATTTCACAGGGTTTTCTGGGAGAAGTCACAACAAATTCACACAGAACACAGGATATCTGGGGCCAAAGCCTCTAGTTATACAGCAAGTTACAACTACATAGAATGTTTCTGTCATGAAGGCGCACAACTGTTGCTCATTTGTCACCAGAAAGGCCAGGAAGGTTAATCATGGAATGACATTATCTGTGTGAAAAGGATAGGAAGCACCGGAGTTGCTGGAGAGCAGCTGCTTGAGGAGGTGAGTGGGTAATGACTGGTGAAGAGCTGGCTGCCAGCAGGATCCTCACTGCACCGCAGCCTCCAGAGCCCAGCACCCTGCTCCTGCCCCAGTGCAGTGAACGTGAGGAGGGTCCCAGTCCCAGCCCCACTCCCAGCCCTTTACCATGGTGTTGGTGTTGGGCTGGCCCAGCGTGCTGGTGCCCCCGAAGGAGAAGCCGGTGTTCTGCGTGGTGGTGGCCTGGCCAAAGGGCTTGTTGAACAGGCTGCTGGTCTGGGACGGCTGCCCAAAGAGCCCGGTGGTGCTGGTGCCAAAGCCCGTGGTACCTGGGACACCAAAGGGACACCATGCAGTTAGTGCACACCCCACACTGCAATCACACAGCACAACAGCTCACAGAATGTCCTGAGCTGAAGGGACCCCCAGCAATCCCAGCCTGGGCAACCCTGGCAGCTCCTGCAGCTCTGTACCCATTCCCTGAAGAGCCTCTGGGGGAAGAAGCTTGCCCTAAAATGCAGCTGAGGCTGCCCTGGGCCAGCTGCAGGTGCTGCCTGGGTCCCATCTCTGCTCATCCAACAACCACTGCCATTCCTACAGCCTGGAGGATTTGGATCTGTTCACAGTCAAATGCCACAAACACAAATATCCATTATTAGGAGAAAATCCTTCCCTGGCAGGGTGGGCAGGGTACCTAGAGCAGCTGTGGCTACCCCTGGATCCCTGGCAGTGCCCAAGGCCAGGCTGGACACTGGGACAGTGGGAGGTGTCCCTGCCATGGTGAGGTGAAATAGGGTGAGCTTCAAGGTCCCTTCTAACCCAAACCATTCTGGGATTATGTGATCTATTTACATTTCAGTTTGCAACAAAACCTAATAAAAATTCAACTGCTGTTTGAGTTTTTCCAAGGAAAAGTAAGGAAACAGATTACTATGGTACGGAGCTCCACCAGTGAATGCTGGCAATACAAGCACAACTCTGAGCTCACAGCAGAGTTTCAGCATTTTGCATCTCAGAACTTTAAAGAGGTTTAGCAGAGTATTTGCACATGCACTCACAGGAATGCCAGGGCCAGGCAGTACTTACTGGTTCCAAAAGCAGTTTTATTCTGTCCATAGGAAAAGCCTGTGTTGGTAGTGGAAGAGCCAAAAAGTCCTGTGGCTGTGCTGGAGGTGGCAGTGGAAGAGCCAAACAAGCCAGCAGTTGCTCCTGCTCCTACAGGATTCGTGGGCCCTTTCCTGTTTGCCTGGTAGTCTTCCAAACGGAGTTCCTAAAGGAAAATCCAGCTCTTTTCACACAGGGCAGGACAAGCAAGTGTCCTCACCACACTCACACAGCACCCCATCTTCACAAAGGTGAGGGCTCAACAAAAGCTGCCACACCCACAGTTTTAAAAATAAGGACACCAAAAATGGGCGATGAACTCAGATCCATGTTTGGGCTTCAGTTTGTCTCCCCAGAGCTTTTTCAGCTCATTTTACAAATGATCTGTTTTGAGGGGTCAAACAAAGCAGCCCTAATGGAAGGCCTCAGGTTGAATCCTTGGGAACAGTAGTTTACAATAAATAACTGAGCTCTGCTGGGATGCTGCTGTTATCTCAGCACAGCAGGGCTGTTCCCAACAGGATCTCAAGTCCTTCTGGCAAGATGGAATTTCAGCTCTTCCAGACCAGCATTAAGCATTTAAACCCTATTGCAATTAACAGGGTGTTGCATTAAGTGTTTTACTCTACAACACCTCACATGAGCGATGCAGGTACTGAAGGTTCATTAACATGTCTCCATTAATGAGCACAGATAGTAACTGTGGCCCAGAGAGCCCAGGGTGAGGCTGGGTCCCTGCACTGACCTCGAGGGACTTGCTCTCATACTCCTTCATGGCAGTGATGCACTGGTGCTTGGTGTTGATGTTGGTGCTCACGCCAGATTTCACCATGGTGTCCGTGCCGGTCGGGGGCTGTGGGAAGGGAGGAGGGGACAGGTTAAAATCCAGACTGACTTGGGGGAACACAGCCACAACTCCCTGCACACCCTGGGAAACCCTACAGCTAGCACACACCTGAGGCTCTGCTCAGGTGACACCCCACAGCAAGCAGAGCCTCCAGCCCTGGGACACCAAGAGCAGCAGGAGCTGGAGCTGCTGGGAGAGCCCAGAGGAGCCAGGGAGCTGGGGGTGACACCTGGGCTGGAGAAGCTGCAGGGAGAGCTCAGAGCCCCTGGCAGGGCCTGAAGGGATCCAGGAGAGCTGCAGAGGGACTGGGGACAAGTCAGGGAGGGACAGCACACAGGGAATGGCTTCACAGTAGGGATATTGGGAATTAGGAATTGTTCCCTGGCAGGGTGGGATGGAATTGCCAGAGCAGCTGTGGCTGCCCCTGGATCCCTGGCAGTGTCCAAGGCCAGGTTGGACACTGGGGCTGGAGCAGCCTGGGACAGTGGGAGGGGTCCCTGCCATGGCTGGGGGGGCACTGCATAGGCTGTCCCTCCCAACCCAAACACTGTGTGATTTCATGGTTTTATGGTTCCATTATTTGTACAACTGAGGCCTCACCCAGGTGTGTTCAATGATGATCAGCAGTGGAATTTGCCCCAGGAACAGTCAAAACAACTCCCAGCAATTCTCTTTTGGTTTCACTTTAAAAGTAGTTTACCTTAGTTTCTGACACAAATCCTGGAGCTCTGCATGAATTCCACTATCCCTCCCTTTTCTAAACAGTGCTATGGAAGTGCAAATCAGCAGCACTGCAAGAGCCCAGGCGGCACCACAGCTCCACCCCCAACGCCTCAGTCTTACATCAGCTCAGTCCAGCAATGAAGAGGGATGAGATGTGCATGAACAAGTTTTGGGGAAAAGAGTCCCTTTCCAGCAGGCCCCAGTTAGCCCAGTTCCTCAAGGCCCCTCTGCTGGGCCACCCTCCAGGTCCAACTGCCACAGAACTTGGTAGCAGTTACTGAATCCTGTCTTAAAGGGGACTTGTCCAGAGGAGGCAGGACCCCACTCCCCTCCTCCAGCTGCCATTCCCAGAGCCAGGCTGCCTCAGGAGAGCTGTGCTGATTGTGACCCATCCCAAATGTCCCCAACCCGTATTACTGCCAGCTTTTGCCATGGATCACCTGAATTCCACAGCACTTCCTGGGAAGGCTCAGGTTGAGGAGCTCCTTTAGTCCCTTCAGCATCAGCACAGCTCTAAACACAGCAAGGCTGAAATTCTACAGTGCTTGGGAAGGGATGTCTCAAATTATGGCAGAACACTTGCATGTGAACCCGTTCTTGCACCTCAATGACCAAGACATCACACAAACAACTGCAAAACTGAACAGTTCTCACAGTGAACAGGCTGGATTAAGAAGAAAAAGCAGGACTTACATTAAATTTAATAGTTGTGCCAGTTGGAGCAGCAGTAAAGCTAGTTGGGCCAAAGAGAGAGCCAGATGTGCTCCCAAAGGGGTTGGAAGTGGTGTTGGTGGTCCCAAAGAGCCCTCCACTGCTGGTGCTCGTACCAAAGTCTGAATAAAGCATAAAAAAATAACATCAGTATTAAAACAAACTCCAAGTTTAAAACTTAAACCCTATGAACTGCTTTGAAAATGGAAAAAACAGTTGGGAAAATAATTTGACAGCAAAGCTGGAAGCTGTTGGTGCTGCTAATGCAGTTCCCTGCTGAGCAGAGTAACTAACTCAGCACCCCAGAACACCAGACAGACACAGCAGCCAGGTTCCTTCTACTCCTGGCTATTAGGAAGAAAATAATATAATAATTTTATGATAGAGAGAATCAGCAAGGCTCCTTCTCCTTTTTCAGAAGGGGCTGCAAGCAGTTGCTTTCGCCTCATGGAATTACAGAAGAGCTTAACAGCATTCCCTGTCTTCTCCTGCCACAAACCCAACTGTAACTGCTCTGCCACAGGATAAAAACCAAAAATCAAACAGCACCAAAACAGATTTCAGAAGGAAAAAATTACAGCCAGCTACTTTTGGCAATTAATTTTAAAATTGAGGGCTAGAATCACAGCTACAGATTGAGAAGCATGTGGGCTCCCCCCTGGCTGCGTGAGCACAGGGATGTCATGTATCCTCCTAGAGAAACCCCCCAGCCCCACCCCGGTACTCCCAGCTCCCACTGCTGGCCCAGCAGGAGAAGGCTGCCACTTTCACTCACTTCCAAAACCAGCTGGCTTGTTCTGTGCAAAGGCATTGTTCTGGGATGAGAAGAGGCTCCCACCAGTGCTGGTGGTTCCGAAGAGGCTGTTTGATGTCCCAGTGGATGTTCCAAAGCCAAAGCCGGTGCTGGTGGAGGAGGTGGCTGGTTGGTTGAACGTGGTTGACCCAAACAACCCTCCTGCAGACAGAAACAGGCTGTTAATTCTGCTTGGGGGCTCGCATGGGTTCTTGTTCTGGGCTTGGGCTATTTTTTGTTGAGAATTCCTTGGTCTGGGGCTTTTCCCTCCCTCCCGCCCCTCTCAGCACCCTCAGCAGCACCTGGCTTTGTCTGTGTGCTCCCAAAGAGGCTGCCGGTGTTGTTGGTGGAGCCGAAGGCCGATGTTCCAAAGGCTCCTCCGCTGCTCGTACCAAAGCCAGCATCTGCAAGCACAGCCTGGTGAGCCCTCCAACAGCCACACTGGCACCAGCAGAGCTCCACACACCCCCCAGCACACAGCTCTTCCTTCCCAGCACACAGCTCTTCCTTCCCAGCCATCCCAGCACCACTTTGTCCCAGCCCAAAATCCCCAGTGACACCACCTCCCCTGAGCATTGCATTTTCACTGTGCCTGCAGCAAGAGTTTCCAAAGCAGACATGGAATCCTGCTTGTCTGACCAAACTAAAAGCTTGGTTGGGGTGCAGCCTCGGGCTCCTGAACCTCATCCAAGCCAGCTGGAGCACCCAGCAGCTGCCCAATTCCATCCCACAGGGGATCACCACCTCCATGCATTCTCTGAGCTGCACTCCAGGAAGAGACAGCTCTTTAAAAGCCATCTCAGATATTTCACTTACTTTGCCCAAAAGTTGAAGTTGTCCCAAAGCCAGTGCTGCCTCCAAAGGGAGTTCCAAAGGATTTGTTGAACATTTTCAGGATAGATCAGGGCTTTGTTCCAGACCTGGAAAACAGAATTCAGGTTTTATTGAAAGCTCACCCTGCAAACTCATTTTCCATCTCGCTCATTGCCAAGGGCAGCGACCTCACCAGAACCCCTCAGCACCAATCCCACAGCTCTGTGTGATTCCAAACCCTGCCAGAGCCCCGGGGGGTCCAGGGCCCCAAATTCCAGTGACAGCACAGCCCAGAAGGTGTCACTAAGCACCAGCGTCCTTACAATTAAGGTGTCACCCTTCATTATGGCTGAGTTCCTGCCCATCTCCGCCTGTGTCCTGGGCTGTGGTGACCCCACTGCAATCCAGGGCTTTCCAGGACTGATTTCCCTGCTCCACACACAGGGGGAATGCAGGGCACAGGATTGAAGGAGTGCCCCTTCCCTCTGCTCCCCATCTGCACTTCCAGGGGATTTTGCTGGGCCCAATTCCCTTTCCAGCCCCCATGGTTTATTGACAGCACATTCCTGCTGCCTCTCCTCAGCCTGTACACACAGGTACAAACTCTGCTCCAACGCCCTGAGTTTGTCAACAAACCCAGCACAATCCCCACAGCTCCTAGGGCACTCTGTCAGGGGGTGTTTTCCTGCAACTCCACCACTGAGAATTCCAGATTAATCAAAAACGTGCCAGATTAACAAAAAAAAAAGCCACTATTACCCCCAAAAATATCGTTTTAACCAAAAATAATGGGTATAATGATCCAAAAAGAGTATGAGCCAGAAGAAAATCACAGTACTAACCAGAAAAATAGGCATTACTAAAATAATGCTGTATTAAGAAAAAAAATACTAGTGTTACCCCACACCCTGGATATTCAGAGGAAATGCAGGAATTCCCCACATTCCCAGGTACTTCCTGGCAGCAGCAGCCACACACAGCACTGCAGAACTAAGATGATCAGCAAGTCAAGAATGGCCCACAGCAGGAATATTCCCAAATCCAACAATTCCAGCGCAAGCCAAAGCTGCCCGTTCCCTGTGCCCAGGTCTGGCAGCTCCCCCAGCCCAGCTGAGGCACAGAGGGACTGGCACTGGCCAGCCTCCTGCAGGGAAATCCCCACAGCCACTGCCCAGCACAGAAACTCAAGGGTTTATTTCTTCCCTAACACCAACAGCACTTCTTGGGGATGGCCAAATCCAGACTGGAGCAGCCCCAGCCTTCCACTGTCCCTGAACTGCTGCAGACCAAATCAGCCCAGAACAACCAGCCCAAACCCCACACTTCCCTGAGAGAAGAACTAAAAACCCGATTTGTGTCACCTCCAGCTACCCCAACAGACATACACCACGATTTTGGAGTCTCCATACTTCCACAGGCAAGTCCTTAAGGGCGTCATTTGTCCCAGGAAGAGGAATTTCAGTGAAATGATCCTGGGAAAAGCCAGGAAAAGCTGCTCTGACAGACTCTCAGAGCACCCCAAACTCTCTCTCCTGGGAGAGCTCCTCTGGCACAGGGTGACACTGCACCCTGAGCCCTCCTCACCTTCTGCCATTGGATCCCTGAGACTGGAAAATCCCTCCCAGCCCAGGCAGTGCCCCATGGCCACCTTGTCACCCTGAGTGCCACCTCCAGGTGCCACCTGCAGGGATGGGCACTGCAAACCTCCCTGGGCAGCAATTTCCCCATGGAAAGAGAGCTCAGGGATTGCAAGTGCCCAGGGAGGTTTGCAGTGACCATCCCTGCAGGTGGCACCTGGAGGTGGCACTCAGGGTGACAAGGTGGCCACACCTGGGACTGCCTGGGCTCGGAGGGATTTTCCAGCCTTACTGATTCTAAGATTCTGTGAAATTAAGAGCTTGACTAGAATTAGTAAAACTCGAGGGTTTTACACAACATCCCTGTCCCACTCTCTGCACCCCCAGCTGAGGAGGAACCCCTCGCGCCAAAGGGCTGTAATTGAAGTTTAACAGCAACAGCACAAAATCCCCCTGAAATCACCCAAAGAAACCCGTGCCACCAACGCAACTTCAAGTCACATGTAACCAACCTAACTTTAAACTACAACTAATTAACACGACAGTAAATAACTCCCGGGCCCGGGGACAGCCGTTACCCGCATCCAGAGCCGCGTATCCCCCGTGGAAAATACCCGGAATCTCCAACCGGACGAGCACCGTGACAACCAAAATGGCCTAAAATCCCCCAAAACAGGGCAGATATTCCGGAGATAGACGGGGCACGGCTACCGAGAAATCCCACCCGCTCGCGGCCTTCCCGCCTCCCTCCAGCCCTTCCTCTGTCCCGGGGCCTCCCCGCGCCCCCCCAACTCCGGGACCACCCGGTCTCCCGGCACAAAAGGCCTGGCGGCGGCGGCGCCACAACCATGCCGGGCAAGGCAGGGCAGCCAGCCGCGGTGCTCACCGCAGGTGGCGGGCAAGGCTGCCCTAGCGGGCCCCGGTGCTCACGGTGGGTGCCGGGAAGGGCCGCTCGGAGCGGCCGGGCCGGGTCGGGCCCGCGGTGCCGCCGCCGCCTCACGGGGCTGCAGCTGCGTCACAGCCCGCGCGCGCACTCCCGGCCTCCCCCGCGCGCGGCATCGGCCCCGCCCCGTTCGCCGCGCTTCCGCCGCCCATTGGCCGCGCCCCCCCGCATTCGCCCTGAACTCAGCGCTCATTGGGCTAACCGGCGCCGTTCACCGAGGGCCCATTGGCCGGACGGGCAGAGGAGGGGGCGGGGCTTGTGCCGCGGAAGGGTCCAGAACGGCCCATGTCGCGGCACCGCCCCACATCCGGGGCGTTTGAGAGGGCGGGGCCTCTGCCTCGAGGACCAATCGTGTGTCGCGGCGCGCGGGAGCTGGGTCCAGCCCCTTAAAGGGGCCGCAGCGGGGTTGGAGGCGGGGGAAGAGGAGGAAGAGGTGGAAAAAAAGGGAGGAAGAGGCGGAAAAGGCGGAGGAGGCGTGGTGGGACTGCCGGGTCGGGACATGGAGCAGCGCGAGGGGGGCTGAGCGGTGAGGGGGTGCCCGGGTCCAGCCCTGTGGGACACGCAGGGTTTGAGGAGGGGGTCCCAGGAGGGTCTCTGATGGATTGGGGGGTGCCCGGAGGGGTCACTCACTGCGAGGGTCTGGGGATCCTGGGGAGGGGAGCACCTACAGCACCTACGGGGTTGCTCCGGGGAACGGAGGGTGCCCGGGGAGGGGTCTCAAG
>VRYO01001681.1:31963426-31973520 GCA_009812075.1 Sialia sialis | reverse complement strand
CTCACAGCCAGCCTGGGCTCTCACAGGGCTGGTCCTGCCCTCACAGCCAGCCTGCTGGGCCAGGCCTGAGCTGGGCTCAGTGCCTCCTGCTCTGCACAGAGGGAGCCACGTGCCGGCCTGAGATGATCCAAGTGCTGTCTCAGGTATCAGCAGTGCTGCTTGGGCTTCTCACTGCTGAGGGCTTGTGGCCACTTCATTGTCCAGAGCAGTTGTGGCTGCCCCTGGGTTCCTGGAAGTGTCCAAGGCCAGGCTGGATGAAGCCTGCAGCAGCCTGGAACAGTGGACGGTGTCTCTGCCCATGATTAAATCATCTTTAATGTCCCTCCCAACACAAACCACTCCACGATTTTATGTTTACTGCATTCCTCCACCAGCCAGCTAAAAGGGTTTCAGTCCATATGTGCTCACTGCAAAAAAGGAGCAGCTTTTTGTTGTGTCAGCCTTGGCCACTTTAGCTGATAAAGGATTGAAAAGAAAGGAAGTTGTTGTTCTTTGTTTACACAAGCACCGATGGAAATAGGAGTGTGCTGGGAAAGGGAAAGCTCTTTGTGGGGGTGCCTCAATTGTGGTGGGTGCTCATTGGAGGTGAGGAATTCTGTCTTCTAGGGAGAACCGGAAGCTAAAAACATCAAAGTCAGAATGTTGGAAGCTGAGAGGAACACGTGGGTGCAGGGATCTGCCTCTCACAGGTAGCTCTGCAGTCCCAGCTCATAGAATCCCAGACTGGTTTGGGCTGGAAGAGACCCTGATCCCACCCAGAGCCACCCCAGCCATGGCAGGGATACCTCCCACTGCCCCAGGCTGCCCCAGTGTCCAGCCTGGCCTTGGGCACTGCCAGGATCCAGGGGCTGCTGCATATCCACCACAGTGTCCCTCTGGAGGGTGACAGTCCCCAGGGACACAGCACAGCCCCTGTGCCAGGAGCTGCTGCTGTTGGGTGGCTGTTCCAGCTTGCAGAGCTGCTCCTC
This sequence comes from Sialia sialis, assembly GCA_009812075.1. NCBI lineage: Eukaryota > Metazoa > Chordata > Aves > Passeriformes > Turdidae > Sialia > Sialia sialis. The sequence goes on along the minus strand of VRYO01001681.1, from coordinate 31,972,552 downwards.
CTGCCTCAACCCCACTTGACTGAGGAATGAGAACCTTTGAAAAGCTTCCAGTTGCATTTCCTCCAGCACATGAAGTGTTTCCCTGCAGGCACTGAGGTGCTGGAGCTGCAGCTCAGCCTCTCCCAGGGCTGGGGCAGCCCAGTTCAACCCAGTTCAGTGTGTGCTGCTCCTTGGCATTCCATTGGGAATGAGCCTTGTGTCCTTAGGGCTGGGCAGAACCGGCACTTCTATGTCTCTGAGCAAATCTTGCCCCTGGTACAGAGCACTGCTGGGAATGTGAGCTCAGAGCCTTGGCACAGAGAGGGTGGGAGGAATTAATGGCTTTTCCTGAGAGGCCCCAGAATCACTGCCCTGTGCTCTTGTGGCTCTGCACATCTTCAGGAAGAGGCACAGGAGGAGAGGGAACTGCCTCAGTTGAACCAGGGGAAGTTCAGGTTGGGTATTGGGAAAATTGCTCCTGGAAAAGGCTGAGTGGGGCAGAGGAGCAGAGTCCCAATCCCTTTCCTGCTGCCCACACTGTGGCACCAGCCCAGGACACAGGGATTTCAGGTCCCAGCGCTCATGGCCAGGGATTCTGGAGCTTCCCCAGCCATGCCCAGCTCCTGTCCCCAGGCTGCTCCTTTCCCCAGGCTCTCTGTGCTGGCCTTGCCCTGGCCCAGGGACACTTGGGTTTTGCACTTCCAGCTGGACTCAGTGATTTTGGAAGTCTTTTCCAGCCTCAGTGATTCCCTGTCCCTGGGATTCCACAGGTGCACTTGCTGCTTTACCTCTGCTAAGCTTTTGTTGAGGTTCCACTGAGCTCACCTGTCCATGAGCTCTGGAGCCTCTGACTGAGGAATTCCAGGAATTTCCCTCTCTGAGCCAGCTCCTGTCAAGGTTATCACTGTCCCCCACATGGACCCTGCAGTCAGGTTTAACTGGGCTGTGCTGGGACAGCTGCTGGGGGATTATTGGGAAGAATGCAGGAGGCTCAAATTGAAACCTTTTACGGGTTCATGGGCTTCAGGATGGGCTGGGTTGGGAGGGACTTCAAACTCATCCATTTCCACCTCCTGCCATGGGCAGAGACACCTTCCATTGTCCCAGGTTGCTCTGAGCCTGGTCCAGCCTTGACTGGAGCACTTCCAGGGATGGCCATTTTCCTGCTTGGTTGAGAACTTCATATTTTAATTTATTTTTGTGGCCCCTACCCTTTGAGGGTAAGCGATGGGAGTGTTTTGTTTGGACTGAAACCCCTGCCTGGGCAGAAGGGGACCCACAGACAATGATATTTTTAAAATAAATTGTGGGTGGAGTTTTGTCCCACAGCTTCACGCTGTCCATAAATCATCCTTGCAGTTTTCCTGCTGGGAAGTGAATTTTCAATGAAGTGTCAGATGACATCAGTGGCCTCGATTGAAGTGAAAGAACTGTCCCTCATGGGGAAATCTTCTAATTAGGGATCTATTCCTGTCCCCATGCTCACAGCCAAGGCAGCTCTGACTCTTTGGGATGTGGGCTCCTGGTGCCAGGGCTCTGGGTGCTGCCAGCCTGCTTTCCTCAGCAAACAAGGGCTGTGCTGCTGCTCAGGGCTCCTCTGGCTCCTGCCCTGCCTGGGGTCACTCAGAGGGGACAGGGATAGGAGGTTTCTGTGTGCTGGGTGGCACTGGAGGCTCACAGAGCAGTTGGAGCTCCCAGCACGTGGCCGGGTCTGGCCCCTGGCTCTGGCACAGCAGGAGCTGGAGCTGGCACAGGGGTGGCACAGAGCTAGGGCTGTGGGAGGCATGGGAAGGCTTGGAAAATCACTTCACTAGCTGGAGTTCCTGCAGATTAAAAAACAGCCCACAAGACAGGGTTCAAGGAGAGTTTGGGCAACGCTCTCAGGCACAGGCTGGCATTGTTGGGGCTGTGCAGAGCCAGGACCTGATGATCCTTTTGGTCCCTTCCAACTCGGGAGATTCTGTGGAACAAAAACCTCCCAGAACATGCCATTTTGTGGATCTGCTCATTTCTGAGCGTGCCTTCAGCCACCAGCTTTGTCCCCAGTCCCTCTGCAGCTCTCCTGGATCCCTTCAGGCCCTGCCAGGGGCTCTGAGCTCTCCCTGCAGCTTCTCCTGCCCAGGTGTCACCCCCAGCTCTCCAGAGGGGCTCCAGCCCTGCAGCAGCTCCAGCTCTTGGTGTCCCTGAGCACAAAGCTCAGCATTTCCAGGCTGTGTTCCCTCAGTGTCCCAGCTCATCCTGGGCTTGGGGCATTGGATCTTTAACCCTTGGGAAGGTTTTAGTGGTTTGCACAGTGGCACTGGATGGACTTTAAGGTCCTTCCCAATACAAACCAGGCTGGGATTCCATGATTTTGTCCTTTCCTGAGAAGTTAATGGTGGGAAATGTGCTTTAAGGTTTCTCTGGGCTTTGGTGGGCTCAGCCCAGCTCCTGCAGCCCTATCCTGTCCCTCTCATTGATGGGGACACCCCAGCCCAGCTCTGTCCCTCTCATTTATGGGACTCCACCCCAGCTCTGTCCCCCGCTCTGCCGAGTCCTTGGTGTTTGTTGTGGCACTGGTGAGCCCAGGGGAAGCTGAGGGATCACTTTTCCTTTCTGTGCTCCCTGAGCTAAATATACAGAGCAGCAGCTGGGCCTGGAGCTGGAGCAGGGCTGGTGACATCGGTGACATTGCCACTTCTGCTTGGTCACCACGGCCCCTTCCGGCCAGGGCTTGGCACAGCCCTGCAGGAACCACTCATGTTAACCAGTTCTGCGTTTCTGTGTGTCCTGTCTGATAAAACCACTCATGTTAACCAGTTCTGCATTTCTGTGTGTCCTGTCTGATAAAATCACTCCTGTTAACCAATTCTGCATTTTCTGTGTGTCCTGCCAGCAGGAACCATTCATTTTAACCAATTCCCCAATTTTCCATGTTTTTTGCCTGATAAAACCACTCATCTTAACCAATTCTCCCATTTTCCATGTGTTCTATCAGGCAGGAATCACACATTTTAACCAATTCTCCCATTTTCTGCCCGTGGCATTTCTTCCAGCTCGGATTTGAAGGTGCAGACCAAATCCAGGAATAATTTTTGGGTTCTGGCTCCATTGACATCAGGCTGGTTCCATTGTGCCACTTAGATGAATTTTTGGTGATACTATAACTCAAAGAAAAGTCTGGAATCCCAAGACCCTAGGTTCTAATTAATTATCCCTGCTCTGTATTAAAATTTAACATATTTAACATATTTACTTACTGAATATTTCCTGGCTGGATCAGAAATATTCAGGGGTACTGCAGGGAATATATTTATATCTGTATAAAGGATAGATGTGTATGTCTTATATATTTAATATATCCATTGTATTTATATTTTTATTTATTCAGATTTATTAAGACTTTCCCATCAAAATTAATAGTGTTCAATTATTTTTTATGCTCCTCATCTCCCTAAAAGATGAAGCAAAGCCTAATGCTGCTGTTAATTCCTCTCCTAGTTCTTGAGGGAAGACTTGAATTACCATGACCCAGCAGTCAAGCACAGCACTTTCCATGGAGAAGACAAACTCATTAGTGTGGAGGATCTCTGGAAGGCCTGGAAAACATCTGAAGGTAAAAAAAAGGGCAAAAAGCCAAGAAATCCTTTCCCAGGAGTGCCCAAGGGTTTGGGTTTCAGTGCAGCTCTCAGAGGGATGTGCTGCTTTTCCCATTTTTGGGGTGAGGATTCCAGGATTTCCTCAGGGTTCCAAACTGTTCCTGCTCACCTGAGCATGGCCAGCACAGCACCAGTGTTTGATTTGTTCCTCTGCCCTGGAAATGTGTGTGAAATAAAACCAACCCCAGCTTCAGGTGGGGATTAATGGGCTGAGAACATCCTGAATATTCAGTGGAGCTGCTTGGGAGCTTCCTGCAGCTTGTGTTGTCCTCAGCAGAAACTTTTTGAACCTGGGAAGCTCCTTCACAGTGCAAAGAAGGGAGAATAAAATCCAGGAAGTGTCATAAGGAGAGTCCATGCAGAAATAATTCTGAGCTGTCCCAAAATGCTGTAATTCATCCCAGCAGCAGGGAGGGGGTGGGAGCTCAGCCTCTGGTGAGAAACTTCCTGAATCCTGGGAATCTTGGAGCAAACTTTAAAGATTGGCAAGTGCTTCCCCAGTGCTTTTACACAGAATTCCAGAGAAATTATTAATCCATTTTTTCAGTGTTCCTCATCTCTAAAAGGGGAATTATGTCTGCATCCATGCCTTGAAACACTGCATATTTGTCTTCTAATCAGTTCCGGGGACAAGGGAGGGAGGGACAGGACACAGGGAATGGCTCCCAGTGCCACAGGGCAGGGCTGGGTGGGATCTGGGGCAGGAATTGTCCCTGGCAGGGTGGGCAGGGCTGGCACAGGGTACCCAGAGCAGCTGTGGCTGCCCCTGGATCCCTGGCAGTGCCCAAGGCCAGGTTGGACACTGGGACAGTGGGAGGTGTCCCTGCCATGGTGGGGTGGCTCTGGATGGGCTCTGAGGTTTCTCCCAACCCAAAGCAGTCTGTGATACCTGTGTGATGATTCCAGAGATGTGTGTCCCAAACCAGACTCTCTCCCCTGGAATTGGACAGGGATGTTTTGAAGATTCTTGTCCCCAGCACTTTGGAATGGCACAGTTGCCCAGGACAGGGATGGAATCACAGCCAGGGGGGATTTCACAGCCCTGTGGATGTGGCACTTGGGGACATGGGCAGTGCTGGGGGTGGTTGGGCTCTCTGGGCTTAGGGGATTTTTCCAGCCCTGTGATTCCATGAGTTCCTGCTGTGCCCAAGGAGTTCCTCCTGTGAGAAACATTAATCTCATTAATGTTCACATGGCTGTGCCTGCAGAGTGTTCTGCTGTCAGCTGGGGAAGGGCAGAAGTCTTTAAGGGCTGGAGAACATCCCCTGATGCTGTCCAGGCCCCTCAGTTACTGAGCTGCCTTGGCCCTGTCCCTGCCCTGGCACACACAGCACCTGCCAGGTCCCTGTGGCACAGGGGCTGTCCCAGGCTTGGATTCAGCTCCTGCTCCTGTTTTCCCTTTCATCATCTTGTAGGTCAGGCTGATAGAATCAGTGCCTGCTTCCTGAAGTCTGATGTCATGGAATCACAGAGAGTTTGGGATGGCAGGGACCCCAAATCCCACCCAGTGCCACCTCAGCCATGGCAGGGACACCTCCCACTGTCCCAGGCTGCTCCAGCCCTGTCCAAGCCGGCCTGGAACCCTGCCAGGGAAATCTGAAGCCCCATTTTGGAGTTTGAGCTGAAGTCATGGAGCTGGGATCAGGCTTGTAGAGAGATGTGCTCCTTGCTGTAGGTGTGGAAGCAGCAGTGAAGGGCCCTGACATCCACAGGGCCTTTTGCTCTGTTTCCAAGCCATTGCCTGACCTCCCTGCCATTGCTGCTGCTCCTGGGCCCATGTGGAAGGTACACAGACACTTGTTCCTGTAATTCTCACAGGAGATGGAGGCTGTGGTGCCCTGTGAGGTGCTGGCTCTGCTGGGTGATGCCCTGGCTGAGCTGGCTCTGCCAAAGCCATGGAAGGGGTGCCTGAGGAGGCAGGGCAGGCTCCTGCTCATCCTGGTGCTGGTGCACGCCCCAGCTTGCTCTCAGGGACTTCTCCAGAAACGAGAAGCTCTGGGTGTGGCAGTGGGAGCAGCCAGGGCTCTGCAGGAGCCCAGGGCTGGCCCTGCTCATGGCTGGGCGTGTGGCCTCATGCCCTGTGGCACAGCACTGCTGATGTCACCTGCAGGGCCTCTCCTTCCATCATTGTTACCCTGCTTGTGCCACCCACAGTGTCCCCCTCTGTGGGGACAGTGCCCAGGAGCTGGAGGAGCTCCCTGCTGCCAGGGCAGGTTGGTGGCCTTGTCTGTGCCACCCTGCAGATGTGTCACCGTGCCAGTGTCCCTGGAGATGGCACCTTCCTCTGGGGCCTTGCTGTCCTTGCTCAGCTCTGGGCTCTGCCTCAGCTCCATCAGCTCCATCAGCTCCCTCAGCTCCATCAGCTCCCTCAGCTTCAGCTCCCTCACTCCCTCAGCTTCATCAGCTCCCTCAGCTCCCTCAGCTTCAGCTCCCTCAGTTTCATCAGCTCCATCAGCTCCCTCAGCATCTCTGAGCCCTCTAATCTCCCCCAAGGCCTTCATCTTCCTCATCTCTTTCAGATCTCTCATCTCTCTGAACTCATTTCTCTGAGCTCCATCTCCCTCAGCTCCCTCAGTTCTGTGAATTCCCTCATCTCCCTCATCTTTCTCACTTCATCAGCTCCCTCAGTTCAACCAGCTCTGAGCTCACTCATCTCTCCCAGGTCCCTCATTTCCCTCATCTCCCGCAGCTCCCTCATTTCCCTCATGTCCCCCAGCTCGCTCACCCCTCCTGTCCCTCATCCCTCAGCTCCCCGTGGGAGGCATTTGGCTCCCTGCAGCTTGGGAGGATGTTCCTGGTGCTCATGGGCTCTGTCAGTGTTGGACTGAAGCACAGCAGGGACGGAGCTGATAAATTAAAATTAAAATGTAACAAGGCCCCCGCTGTGTCCCAGGCCAGGCTGGACATTGGGGCTGGAGCAGCCTGGGACAGTGGGAGGTGTCCCTGCCGTGGCAGGTGACACTGGGTGGGCTCTGAGGTCCCTCCCAATCCAAACCAGGCTGGGATTCTGGGATTGTCTTTGAGTTAGCAGTGCTGTAAGCACAACACAGCAAAGTGGCAAAGGTTTGCTAAGGTTTCCTCATTTATGGCTCTGGAGCTGCGTGACAGATCCAAAAATAGTCCCCAGATGCCCAGGGGAGGAGGTGAAGAGGCAAAGTTCACCTGGTTCACCTGGGCTGCAGCACCTGCTCCACCTCCTCCCACTGCTCCTTGCTCAAGGTGCTTCCAGTCATTTTTTTATGGTATCACTCATTGTGTGCTTTTCTTCCTCAAAGCTCAGAGGGAGTCCCAGAATCCCAGACTGGTTTGGGTTGGGAGGGATCCCAAATCCCACCCAGTGCCACCTCCCACTGTCCCAGTGTCCAGCTCCAGTGTCCAGCCTGGCCTTGGGCACTGCCAGGGATCCAGGAGCTGCTCTGGTCCATGGATCTGGAGCAGGGGCTGCCCTCAGAATTGCAGGGCTCTGGGCATGTGGTGAGGATGAGCATTCCCTGTTGGGAGTGTGGAGGCAGCAGGCTCACCTGGCTGATGGAAATCCAGGTGATGCCAGATGTGATGTGCCAGGGCTTTGGGTGTTGGCCCTGCCAGGGCCCTGCTGCTCCTCTATCTGATGGCCTCATTGCATGTTTTAATTTCTGGAGCTGGGAGCACAGGGAAAAGCAGCTCTGGGAAAGGTGTGCTGGCATGGGGAATGCTCCAGGCAGCTCTTCCCACACCCTGTGGGGTCTGTGGGGGCTCAGGTGCAGCAGAACCTCAGCAGCTGTGGAGTCTGGGCAAAAATAATCCCAGGAGGGGAAGAATGAGATCCTGCAGGACTGCCTGGAGTGCCCCAGTGCCAGGACTGGTTGGGATCTGGGGAATTAGGAATTGTTCCTGGCAGGGTGGGCAGCGCTGGGTGGGATCTGGGGAATTAGGAATTGTTCCCTGGCAGGGTTGGCAGGGCTGGCACAGGGTGCCCAGAGCAGCTGTGGCTGCCTCTGGATCCTGGCAGTGCCCAGGGCCAGGCTGGACACTGGGACAGTGGGAGGTGTCCCTGCCATGCTGGGGTGGCACTGGGTGGGCTGGGAGGTCCCTGCCAGCCCAGAGCTGTGTGTCCCTGGTGCCCCAATGCCCAGAATGAGCTGTGTGCCTGCTGTGCTTTCCTCAGTGTACAACTGGACCGTGGATGAGGTGGTGCAGTGGCTCATCTCCTACGTGGAGCTGCCCCAGTACGAGGAGACCTTCCGGAAACTGCAGCTGAGCGGCCACGCCATGCCCAGGTCAGTGCCATGCACGGGTCAGTGCCCAGTGCCCACATCAGTGCCCAGAGCCATGCCCAGGGCAGTGCCATGCATGGGTCAGTGCCCAGTGCCATGCCCAGGGCAGTGCACTGTCCCTGTGGGATCTGTGCAGGGAAGGAGCCAGGGCCTGGCAGGAGTCAGCTCCTCTCATCACCTAAAGCTCCTTGGCATGTACACTTCCCATCCTGAGTGCTGTTCTGCTCCAGTTGGGAATGAAAAGAACAGAAATTTGGGTTAGATATAGGGCAGGAATTGTTCCTGGCAGGGTGGGCAGGGCTGGCACAGGGTGCCCAGAGCAGCTGTGGCTGCCCCTGGATCCCTGGCAGTGCCCAGGGCCAGGCTGGACACTGGGACAGTGGGAGGTGTCCGTGCCATGGCAGGGGTGGCACTGGGTGGGCTCTGAGGTCTCTCCAACCTGAAACAGTCTGGCATTCCATGCAGGTCAAGCACTGTCTGGGAGTCAGCCTAAACTTGTAATAGTTTTGAAAAACCTCAGTGCAGCTTTTTTGGATAAAGTTTCTTTGCTGGAAATGGGGCTTTTCAAGTGAATGGGAAGGAGAGATGAGCTGGGGGTAAAATGAGTGTGAGGCAGCACAATGTGTGTCCACATTCCTTCCATGGAACACCTGTGCTTTATGGTCTGTGACACAGGATGTAAAGGCAATGCAGATTTGGTTAAAAAATAGTTATTAGTGATTGGGAGGACAATAAAAGATGAGTTTGATGGGAAATCAGTCCTTCATGCTGTCAGGTTAATGAGTTAGGCCTGGTTTTTGCTGCTGTCTGCCAGCCCTAAAAATGCTGCTGCAGTGTCCTGGGGACCCCCTGGCTCAGACACAGCAGGGAGGGATTGGTGCTGCTGCTGATGTGTGTCCCCTCAGCTGGCTGCTGTCCCCTGTTGCAGGCTGGCAGTGAACAATGCCACCATGATGGGCACGGTGCTCAAGATGACGGACCGCAGCCACCGGCAGAAGCTGCAGCTCAAAGCTCTGGACACGGTGCTCTTCGGGCCCCCTCTCTGTGAGTACCACTGCACTGCCAGCCTGGGGACAGGCCACCAGGCCACCATGAGGGGCTGGGAAAGGGCACCAGAGCCAGGCCTGGCTGAGCCACACTGCCCAGCACGGCCTCAGCCAGGGGAGCCATCCCAGCACAGCTCATCTGGAGCAGGGATGGGGATCCTGCATTGATGGAGCAGGGACAGGGATCCTGCATTGATGGAGCAGGGA
>VRYO01001681.1:31951075-31962426 GCA_009812075.1 Sialia sialis | reverse complement strand
ACAGGGATCCTGCATTGATGGAGCAGGGACAGGGATCCTGCATTCATGGAGCAGCTCTGGCTGCTGGAGCACCTGGGCTGACATCCCCATCTGCTGGGCTACCATCTCCATGTCCTGTGCTGCTCCCAGAGGTGCAGCTGGGATCTCTGTGTCCTTTTGGGATTTCCTGTGTGCACAGGGTAAAACCTGCTGCCCTGCAGCACCTCAGCCCATCATGAGCAGCACAGAAGGGTGACAGGGAAGCTGCTGCCAATGCTGGAGCTCTGTCCTCGTGTCCTGGGCTTTCCTGGAGCTCTGTCCCCGTGTCCTGGGTTTCCTGGGGCTCCAGCGTGTGTCCTGAGGCAGTGCTAGTGACTCAGGCTGGGAATTGCCCAGCTCTGGAGGAGGGCAGGAGCAGCAGGCTGGCTGGGAGCAGTTCAGGGTGGCTGCTGGGAGACCCTGGGCTGCTTTGATGCTTTATCAGGATCTCAGGCTCTCTGATGTGTATCTCCAGGTGTTCCTTTTGCATCCCTTGCCTCTGGCTGTGTGCTCCGTGTGGAAGGTGCTTTTGTCTGGCATGGCTTTGTTCTGGGCTTTGGCTGCAGAGGGGTGCAGTCCCCCTTTCCTGCTGAACCCCTCATAGGAATTTTGGGGTCCCAGTGCTCGATGCTGGGGCATGGCTGGCCTCTCCCACTCCCCAGGGCTGCTCCCCAGCCATTCCCAGCCCATCGTGGGACAACTGCCTACACAGTGAGAACCACAGCCTGAGGCTTGGCAGGGCCATGGGAGGGGAATCACAAACCTGGGCTGTGCAATCTGCTCCCACGTATTGAAAAACCTCTTTTTATACAAGCACAGTTTTATTTATTGCCTAGGTTAAACCTGAAGCTTTTTGGTGCCTCGGTGGCCTGGCCAGGGCTGGTGGAGCCGTCCTGGCTGAGCTGCAGGAGTGGCTCCAGCCCAGTGCCTGCCGTGCTGGGGGTGGAATTGTTGTAGGGTTGTTGTGGTCTGTAAATGATGCTGTAAATGGCCGAGTGAATGGCCTGTCCTGGCAGAGAATGAGTGATGGATGTGTGTTCCCCAGCTGGAGCTGCTCTGTTCTGCCCTGCGGGCTGGCCCTTCCTGCCTCATACACATCAAAGTGTGCAGGGAGCCGTGGCACTCTGCTGCTCCTGACCCAGGCTGCTCACACCCCTCTCATTTCCATGCCTGGCAGCTCCTCAGCTCCTCAGCTGGGCTGGGGCAGTGAGAGGTGTCCCTGTCACAGGGAATGGGGTGAGCTTCGGGGTCCCTCCCACCCCAAACCATTCCATGCTTCTCTGACTGTGTATACAGGGAAATACACTCCAAACCTGCAGTGGAGGAGGCATTTATCCCTTTCCAGAAGGTAACATTTGCTGGTTTCTGCTCATCTCAGTGGCTTTGTCTCCAGGCATGGGGAGAGGTTGTTTATCTCAACCAATTCCTTCAGGAAGGGATTGCAAAACACCTTTTGGGAGCCACCAGCCCCTGGCAGCTTTGGGCAGTGCTCAGTGACCTTTGAAGCTGCAGAGGCTTTGCACCTTTCCCAAGGGCAGGGGAGCTGGCACTCTGAGCTGCTGCACAGCCACAGGCTTTCCAGGGCTCTGAAGGATTTGTGTCCTCTCTCAAAGCTCTGTTGGTGTCAAAGTTGAATAAAAGCAGCCTGGACTGGAGCCCCAGTCCTCCTGGATCCAGGCCCTGGGGTGACAGCAGGTGGCCACAGGGATGTTGTGCTGCTGGGTGAAGCTTTGCCCAGCCCAGGAGGGTTCCAGGGTGGATGTGTGGCTCTGGCTGAGGTTCCAGGTGGATGTGTGGCTCTGGCAGAGGTTCCAGGGTCTGCAGGCTCCTGCCTTCCCTCCAGCTCTGGTTCCTGCTGCCATACTCCAGCCCTGCCTTTTCAAACAGGTCTGACCACTCCAGCTCTGTAATTAATGCAAGTGCAGGGGGCATGGTGCATTTATAACCTGAGCAGGGTGAGGTGACACCTTCTCCTGTGTCTCTCCTTTTGGAGTCCTGCTTCCGGGGCTCAGGAATTGGTCTGGCACAAAATAGCACAACTTCAGGTGAAACATGGAATCCCAGACTGGGTTGGGTTGGGAGGGACCTCATATCCCACCCAGAGCCACCCCAGCCATGGCAGGGACACCTATTGTCCCTGTGTCCTGTCCCTCCAGGCCTTGTCCCCAGTCCCTCTGCAGCTCTCCTGGTGCCCCTTCAGGCACCTGATTTAAACTCAGGTTGTTCCTGGGCAGTTTATTGTGATTTAAATTCAGATTGTTCTCATTTAGTTTATTGTGATTTTAACTCAGATTATTCCTGGGCAGTTTATTGTGATTTAAGCTCATGTTGCTCCTGTGCAGTTTGTTGTGGTTTAAATTCAGATTGTTCCCATACAGTTTATTGTGATTTGAGCTCAGGTTGTTCCTGGGCAGTTCACTGTGATTTAAGCTCAGGTTGTCCCTGGCAGTTCATGGTAATTGAAATGCCTCTGGGTTTGTCCCCAGCCCCAGCAGCAGGGCTGGCACAGCCTGTTCTGCTCCCATGTGCCATGGCAGCACCAGGCAGAGCTGAGCACACCCTGCACCTGCAGAGGCTGCAGGAACAGCCACGTGCACCATGGAAAACAGACCCCTCTGCCTTTCTCATTTGGCTTTTCTGGGGAAAGGAGGCAGAACAGGCACAGTTCTATCAGGACTGACTGTTCTGCTCCACTGCAGCTCTTGATGTCCTGCTGGCCTGTGTCTGAAGGAAGGTGAAATGCTTGAGCAAGGGGGAAGGTCTGGAACTGCAGGAGGGTTGGTTGGGATTACATACCAGAAAAAAACAGCTACAGTGAAGGTGAGAAAATGGAAATGCTCCTAGGGGTGGACCCCCTGCTCTGAGGTGCCAGGCCAAGGGGGAATGGCTCCCAGTGCCAGAGGGCAGGGCTGGGTGGGATCTGGGGCAGGGTGGGCAGGGCTGGCACAGGGTGCCAGAGCAGCTGTGGCTGCCCCTGGATCCCTGGCAGTGCCCAGGGCCAGGCTGGACACTGGGAGCAGCCTGGGACAGTGGGAGCACGCAGGGCTGTGCAGGATGAGCTCCCTGGGAAGGGGAAGCTGTGCTGATCCATCCGGACTGGGAGCACAGCCAGTGCTCACCTTGTTTAATTCTCTGCTGGCTTTGCACTGCCTGTTCCAGGCACTGATGGAGCACACGTGCTGGGGACACGCTGCTGGGGTGGCCTTGGGGAGGCTCCTGTCCCCTCCCTCAGCATGGGGAGGGCAGCAGCAGCACTGTTCCCCAGAGTCCCTGCAGCCCTGGAGCAGCTCAGCCTGAGCTGGGCTCTGCTCTCCAGGTCGGCTTTGCATCTTCCCAGGGCCCCTGCTGTGTCCCCCCAGCTCTGCCAGTGTGACAGCTGTGTCACCAGAGGGCAGCTGGGCTTGGGAGAGCCAGCTGCAGTGTACCCCAGTGTGACACCTTCCCCTGGCCCAGGCTGCTCCAGGGACAGCCACACCCTGTGCCAGGGCCTGCCCCCTCTGTACTGGTATTTTTTTCGCTGTATGTGGTGGGAATTTGGGGTCAGAACCAGCTTCTCTTTCATTGTGGCTTTTCCAGCACACGCTTGTTTGAGTTACAGGAAGAAATTCTGCTTGAGTCATGTCTTTGGGCTTTGTTTAGCACTTGAGCCCCCTCTTAATTACTTTCATCCTCTCACATGCATCAACACCTTTTTCTGAAATGACTGTTGAAAAAGGGAGTTTCCACACTGAGTTGTGATTCTGATGGAAACTTTGGCACCTTGACAGTTGGCCACTTGAGCTGGCCCAGCTCTGTGATCTCAGCAGTGCTTTTTCAAGTAATTATTTTGTTCTTGGTTCCCCGTGCTGCCCTGTGAGATCACAGCTGTTTTGGAGGGGTTCCTATGTGCAGTGTCCCCTGTGGCACTTACTGCCAGGCAAATTGGAGCTGGAAGATTTGGAATTTCATCTGGTTGTTGTTGTTTTGTCTCCAAATTGCATAAATGTTGTCAAGCTTTTGTTTCCCCCTTAAACACTGACAATTCTCAGCTGCTCCCTTGGTGATTCCCATGCCACAACTGCTCTGAGTCCTGCTGTCCCCTGTGGTGCAGCAGAGCTCTGGGAGTTCAGCAGGGTGCTCTGTGACTCTGGTGTCCCTGTGTCTTGCAGTGACTCGTCATAACCACCTCAAGGACTTCATGCTGGTGGTGTCCATCGTCATCGGCGTGGGCGGCTGCTGGTTCGCCTACATCCAGAACCGCTACTCCAAGGAGCACATGAAGAAGATGATGAAGGACCTGGAGGGTCTGCACAGGGCTGAGCAGTCTCTCCATGACCTGCAGGAGAGGTAGGTGCCGTGGTTCTCCCTGCAGGGTCCTCCAGCTGGCAGGAGATGTTTGTTGTAGCTGTGCTGGTGCCCCACACCAGGGTCCCTCGCTGAGGGACCTGGCAGAGCTGCCAGCAGCCTCTGCAGCTGCCCTGGGAGCCTGGCTTCTCCTGCAGGGGCTCAGGGACCAGCCTGTGTGCTCACATCTGGCTGTTCTGTCACACTCACAGAGCCAGGGAATGCTTTGGGTTCACAGGGACCTCAGAGCAGGTCCCAACTGCTGCCCTGCAGCCCAGCTCATGGAGTTTGTCACCCCAGGTTGTTCCATCCAGCCCAGCTCACCTGGAGTTTGTCACCCCAGGTTGTTCCATCCAGCCCAACTCACCTGGAATTTGTTATCCCAGGTTGTTTTAATGCAGTCCAGCTCATGTGGAATTTGTTATCCCAGATTGTTCCATCCAGTCCAGCTCACAGGGAATTTGTTATCCCAGGGTGTTTCACCTTTAGGGAAGGGAAAAAGCATGTTGGAGCAGTGGGAGCAGTCAGAGGTTTTGCACATCCCCTCTTGAATTCTTGGAGCTGTGTGGGGAAGCAATACCTGAGTCAAAGGGTGTTGCTTGGAAAGTGAAAAAAATGCATCACGTAGAAGTATTAAATAGGAATATCTGGGATTTTGGCACATGGATCCAGCCCTGCAGCCTCGGGAGTGGGGTCTGTGCTCCAGGAATCCCTGCAGTGGTTCCAGTAAAGCTCCTGGTGGGAGAATGTGCTCCAAGAGAGCCTCTGGACACAGGGATCTCCTGGGACAGGGCAGGTGACAAACCTGTGGGCTGCTCTGGCAGGGGAATATTTTCAGGGCAGATCCAGCAAAGGACAGAGCAGGATAGTCTGGGGCTGGAAGGATTTCCTGTGAGGTTCCAGTGGAGATTGGGAGGATGAGCCCTGTGAGCTGATGGCTGCATTTGTGTGCACACAGAGCTGGATCCCAGCCCTCAGCCTGGGCAGTCAGGGCTGTGCTGGGTGCCCTGTGCGGGGGACAGCTTTTGGGAGCCTGTGCAGGTACCCCCAGCTCTGCAGCCCCATTCCCTTTGCCTGCAAGCCCATTACAGCTGCAGGTTCCTGCTCTTCAGTGTGTGAGGAGAGTGAGCCCCTGGCAGCTCCCAGGGCATGGAGCCACCCTGGGCACTTCCCTGGCACAGTCACTCCCTGCTGTGGCTCCATCCACAGCTCCCGGGGAGTTTGGTGTTACAGCTTGGAAATACTCCCAGGGGAGGTTTGATGGGTTTTTTGTGCATCTGGAAGGAGACAGGAGCCCCTTCCCCTGTCCATCCCCTGCAGCAGCAGGGCTCAGCTGGGTGTTACCTCCCAGCTCCAGACTGGGAATGTGGGGAATGACCTTGGGCCCTGCAGGAGGGCAGAGGCACTCTGTAAACAAGTGGATGTTCCTGGGAAGTTCAGCTAATGCTCTAAAGCCCCTCAGGAAGAAACACAAAACCACAGGGACTCGTCCTCCACAGAGGGCACCCAGCAGGAGCTCAGGGACCAGGAGAGGAACTGGGGACCTTGGGAGGCCTTAGGGGGGAAATGTTCCTCCAGTTGCTCATCCTTGCCTAGCAGGGTTGAGCTGGGCTCTGCAACTGGCACAGGAGCAGTGGAAACGCTGGGCAGCCCCAGTGGACTCTGGGGAAGTTGTGCTGCAGCTGTGCTCAGAGGTTTCTTTGCAGAGGCTGAGGAGCCCTGCTGTGCTGAGCACACCTCTGGGAGGCACAGGAATCTGCTGAGCAGCCCAGATCCTGGGATGTGGGAACATTCCCAGCAAACCCCAGTGTTTGTTCATCTCGAGAGCACCTTGGAGAACATCCTGCACTACACTGACACTTCCCAGTGCGTTCAGTGGCTCAGCAAGGCTTGGCACAGCCTGGTGGGAGTGGGGCAGGTCTGTCCTGGAGAGGTGTGGGTTGTGGCACCTCCTGGAGCATGAGGAGCTGTGCCCTGGATCCCTGGCAGTGCCCAGCCAGGCTGACACTGGGGCTGGAGCAATGGGACAGTGGCAGTGCTCTCCCCTGCTGGTTCCAGTTGTGCAGCAGCTCTTTGCCACTGGCATCTTCACTCTGGGACAGCTCTGTGTCTCTTGAATTCCTCTTGGTAATCGTCTTGGCGAGTGTCCCCCTGGGACAGCTCTTGGTCTCTGTTGAATTTTCCTAGGACAGCTCTTGGTCTCTGTTTAACTGTCCCCTAGGACAGCTCATGGTCTCTGTTGAGCTCCCCTAGGACAGCTCTTGGTCTCAGTTAAACTCTCCCCTAGGACAGCTCTTGGTCTCTGTGGAACATCCCACTGGTCCCTGGAGATGCAGGGTGTCACTACTGCCACAATTCCCAGTTGTTGCCGTGTACTCCTGGTGATTCAGTCCTGCCATGAGGAAGAATCAGAAATCCAGGCAAGATGAGGATGTGTCTGAATGTGCAGGGTTTTGCAGGAGGAATGCAGAGCCATCCTGTCTGGGTGGTCTGATGTGCTCTGGCAGATCTTCCCCTGCATTGTTTTATCAAAGTGTTCACTTTGGTGAAAACACCAAAAATTGAGCTTGATTTGAGAATCATTAGAGGAAATCCAGGTGTGCTTTGGAGAAGGAAGAAAATGCATCCTGAGCATTTGATAAACAAATAGAGCTGAGACTGAGCAGTTGACAATTTCCTTTCTTCCCAGCCTTGGTGAAGTTTCCCTGCCATCCCCATGGGCTGGAGTTGCTGGGCGAGCAGGGCAGAGCAGGGCTGGATTTTCTGGGCAGTGCTGGTTTTGCTGGGCAGCGCTGGTCCCTGTTCCCTGCCCTGTCCCCAGCGCTGTTCCTGTCCCCAGCCCTGTCCCCAGCGCTGTCCTGTCCCTGTCCCCAGTCCTGTCCCCAGCACTGCCCCTGTCCCCAGCCCTGTCCCCAGCGCTGTCACTGTCCCGCAGGCTGCAGAAGGCGCAGGAGGAGCACCGTTCAGTGGAGGTGGAGAAGGTGCACCTGGAGAAGAAGCTGCAGGATGAGATCAGCATTGCCAAGCAGGAGGCACACCGGCTGCGGGAGCTGCGCGAGGGCACCGAGAACGAGCTCAGCCGCCAGAAATACGCAGAGCAGGAGCTGGAGCAGGTGAGCTCACCTGGGTGATCTCCTTCAGAGACTGGCACTGTGGCACTGCTGCCTCACCCCTCTGGGGAGTCATGGAAACACTGAATGAGCATTGGGAGGGACCCCAAATCCCACCCAGAGCCACCCCAGCCAGGGCAGGGACCTCCCACTGTCCCCAATGTCCAGCCCGGCCTTGGGCACTGCCAGAGATCCAGGGGCAGCCACAGCTGCTCTGGGCACCCTGTGCCAGCCCTGCCCACCCTGCCAGGAACAATTCCTGCCCCAGATCCCACCCAGCCCTGCCCACCCTGCCAGGGAACAATTCCTGCCCCAGATCCCGCCCAGCCCTGCCCACCCTGCCAGGGAACAATTCCTGCCCAAGATCCCACCCAGCCCTGCCCTCTGGCACTGGGAGCCATTCCCTGTGTGCTGTCCCTCCCTCCCTTGTCCCCAGTCCCTCTGCAGCTCTGCTGGATCCCTTCAGGCCCTGCCAGGGGCTCTGAGCTCTCCCTGCAGCTTCTCCTGCCCAGGTGTCACCCCCAGCTCTCCCAGGCTGGCTCCAGAGGGCTCCAGCCCTGCAGCAGCTCCCTGGCTCCTCTGGGCTCTCCCAGCAGCTCCAGATCTGCAGGTGAGGTCTCACCTGGGCAAAGCAGAGGAGCAGAATCCCAGTCCCTTTCCTGCTGCCCACACTGTGGCACCAGCCCAGGACACAGGCATTTCAGGTCCCAGCACTCATGGCCAGGGCCTGTGGAGCTTCCCCCAGCAGTGCCCAGCTCCTGTCCCCAGGGCTGCTCCCAGCTCCCAGTGTCCCTGTCACCCCCCAAGGCATTTCCCAGTGTCCGTCCTGGCTGCTGAGGGACACCAGCCCTCACTGCTCACTACCCCCCTCAATCCAGTGCTGCTGCTGCTGCTGCTCTTCTTCCTTTGCTTTCCCTCTCCCCTTTGTGGAGGAAAAGCCCCAATCTCTTTTCCAGTGTCCATTCCATGTCCCAGTCACTGCCATGGGGCTGGACAGGGCAGGTGCTGTGACATGCCAGGACAGGCATGTGTGACATCCCAGCAGGAGCAGGGGTTGGACCTGCCCCAGAGCTGCACCCTCTGGGATTTGTGACTCCCTCCCTCCACACAGTCTCTCTCTATGTTCATGGTTTTGGTACAGATTTAGGATGAGTTCACTGGTGCTTGCCATGTTTTCTCGTGGATCACAGGGTGTGTGAGGGTTTTCTTCTGAGCCCATCAAGTGCAGCCATTCCCCAGCACTGCCAAGGCCACCACTGACCATGTCCCCAAGTGTCACATCCTGTTAAATCCCTCCATGGATGTGACTGTGCTAGGTGTCACAACCTTTGCCATGAGGAAATCTTCCAGTACCAGCCTTAACCTCCCCAAACCCACAAGAAAGTGCAAACCCACAATCCCAGTGGCTGCTTCCTGTCTCACCTGAGGAACACTTGTCAGCTGGCTCTAAACTGGAGCTGGGAGCCAGGCCTGCATGAGCCAGGCCTGCATGAGCCAGGCAGGTTCCTGGCACATTCCAGGGCTGTGTGTGTATCCTGCCAGCTCTGCCCACTCTTTTTGTCACCATGGGGAAGAAAACGAGGCAGGAATGCAGGGCTTGCCCTGGCAAGGCAGGACCCAGTGTCCTGGGAGCCCTGGGGCAGTGCAGGGGTGCAAACAGCAAATTCCCTGGGAATTGTCCCTTCCTGCTGGGACAGCAGAGCCCCCAGACCCAGGGGTACTCTTACCCAGCCACCTTCCTGTGGCCACCCAGTCCCTCCAGGGGCCCCTGAGCTTTCTGGGATGTCCCTCCTGCTGCAGACAGGCACTGGGACAGTGTGCTCTGGGTGGCCCCAAGTGTCCCTGCTCTCAGCCCTTGCCCTTCCCCTGCGTTCCCCCCGGAAGGAGCGCGGGGATCCAGCCCTGGCCTGACCTCAGTGGTTCCTCAATGGTTCCTCAATGGTTCCTCAATGGTTCCTCAGTGCTTCCTCAGTGGGTCCTCAGTGCTTCCTCAGACCCTCAGGAGGTGAGTACTGGAGTGTCCCACCTGACCACTGTGTGACCATAACCCCAGCACCAGGACACTCGTGACATTAACCAGTGACCCCTGTGACCCCACAGCTCCTCCCTGCTCCCAGGGAATATTAACCACCACCTCCTCCTGCACCAGCTGATTCCTGGCACCAAAGCCACACTGCAGGGTTCTGGTGGTCCTGCTGGAGAAGTGTCCTGTTCCCAGGATTTCATCCATCCCCCTCTCCTCCCTCGGTCACCCTCCACAGACTCCAGTGGGGTCACGGGCCCAGAGAGCACTGACAGAATTGTGGAGTGGAATCCCAGACTGGTTTGGGCTGGAGAGACCTCAGAGCCCACCCAGTGCCACCCCAGCCATGGCAGGGACACCTCCCACTGTCCCAGGTGCTCCATCCCCAATGTCCAGCCTGGCCTTGGGCACTGCCAGGGATCCAGGGGCAGCCACAGCTGCTCTGGGAATTTCATCCCAGCCCCACCCAGGGAACAATTCCTAATTCCCATCAAACCCTACAGTAGCCATTCCCTGTGTGCTGTCCCTCATTCCTCATCCCCAGTCCTTCTGCAGCTCTCCTGGATCCCTGGCAGGGGCTCTGAGCTCTCCCTGCAGCTTCTCCTGTCCAGGTGTCACCCCCAGCTCTCCAGGCTGGCTCCAGCCCTGCAGCAGCTCCCTGGCTCTCTCCAGCTCCTGCTGCTCTTGGTGTCCCAGGGCTGGAGGCAGCACACTGGGGATCTCACCAGGACAGGGAATAACTTTTTTATAAATTTCCCTATAAATTGTTGCTCTTAGTGATCCAAATGGGATCTTAGAGATCTTCCCAGGAGGATGGAGACATACAAAATAATTCCTGTTTGCACAAATTCCCTGCAGAACCACGAGGGTTTGGGTTGTGGACACTCATTTTAGCCACTAGTCCTTGCCTGTTCCACACCACTTCCCTTTCCCACCATTCCCTAAAAACTTTGTTCCTGTCAGTTTTACGAGCACTCCTCTACCCCAACCACGCAGTGACAGATTCCCCAGCTGTGTTTTCTCTGTGTTCCCAAATCCCACATGCTTGTGGGTGATGATCAGAGTTGTGCTGCTGGTGTCCAACAGGAAAAACCAGGAAAAACCCAGGCTCTGGGACTGAATTTGGCACTCTGGGAGGTTTGGGCAATTTTATACTGAACACCTCTGAACCACTCACAAGTGGTGGAAGTCTTTGACCTCCTGTGTGTGGTGCCTCAGGGCTGCTCCTGGATGGATGGTCCTGGATAAAATGTAGAATTTCAGAGTATCTGCCTGTACCCAGGGCTCTCAGCTCCCTAACCCCCCACCCTGGGCTGGGCTCAGTGAGGCTGAGTTAAAGAACACGTGCAGGGAGCAGCTCCAAGTGTGAGCAATCCTCCAGAAAACTCCTGTGCCTCCCACCCAGCTGGGAGGGCAGGGCTGGGCCAGCAGGAGCAGGGGAAGGGCTGGGAGCTGTGAAACCACACACGCCCCGAGTTTTTGGGTGATGGGGAGCACAGGGCCCCTCCCTGTAGTCTGTCCTGGGTGTGTGTCCCTGTCCTGCTTTGGAGGACAGGTGTCTGCTGAGAAAGGCAGGAACCTCTGTTTGAAATGGAGAATGGAAACCCCCTCCCTCCAAATTATTATCATTGTGAAATCAAGGGGCTCTCAGGCAAAGAGATGGGAATTAGGAATAACAGTTCTTTACTAGGGAAATTAAAACAGAAATACAGCACTACAAAGAACAAAGCCCAAACCCTGGCAGAGTCAGAATCCAAGCTGACAGCCGTCAGTCAGTCAGGGTGGTGGCAGCAGTGCCATTCAATGGTGGCTGCATCCTCCTGCAGTGACAGATGTGCTTCAGTTGGAGCAGTGCTCCTGGACAAGGGGCAGTTTCC
>VRYO01001681.1:31934242-31950337 GCA_009812075.1 Sialia sialis | reverse complement strand
CCCCCGGCCGTGTCCCCAGCTGTCCCTGTCCCCTGGCCGTGTCCCCATGTCTCTGTCCCCATGGCCGTGTCCCCATGTCTCTGTCTCCTGGCCGTGTCGCCATGTCCCTGTCCCCCAGCCATGTCCCCAGCTGTGGCTGTCCCCCAGCCATGTCCCCATGTCCCTGTCCCCTGGCCATGTCCCCAGCTGTGCCCTGTCCCCATGGCCGTGTCCCCAGCTGTCCCTGTCCCCCGGCCATGTCCCCAGCTGTCCCTGTCCCCTGGCCGTGTGTCTCCAGCTGTCTCTGTCCCCCGGCCGTGTCCCCAGCTGTGGCTGTCCCCAGGTGCGGATGGCTCTGAAGAACGCCGAGAAGGAGCTGGAGTCGCACAGCAGCTGGGCTGCCCCCGAGGCGCTGCAGAAGTGGCTGCAGCTCACACACGAGGTGGAGGTGCAGTACTACAACATCAAGAAACAGAACGCAGAGAAGCAGCTGCTGGTGGCCAAGGAGGGGGTGAGAACTGGGGGAGCTTTGGGAGCTGGTTCTTCTGCATCTTTGCTTTGTGGAATCCTGGAATCCCACAATGGATTCGGTTGGGAGGGACCTCAGAGCCATCAGTGCCACCCCACCATGGCAGGGACACTTCCCACTGTCCCAGTGTCCAACCTGGCCTTGGAGTTCAGCCTTTTCAGTTCAGTTCCTTCTGATTTTTGGGGAACTGGGAGAAGGGAGCATGAAAACCCTTGCTGCTCCGTGCTGCTGGTGAATTCCTCACCCAGTGCCAGGAGAGCAGCATTCCCAGTAACACCATTCCACCATTCCAGATGTGCAGGCAGCTGCAGGGACTGCTCCTGCCTCATCCAGGACGTGCATGGCCTGGAGGAAACTTCAGGTTCTGACCTTTGTCTGTTGTTATTCCAGGCTGAAAAGATCAAAAAGAAGCGGAACACGCTTTTTGGGACGTTCCACGTGGCTCACAGCTCCTCTCTGGATGATGTTGATCACAAAATCTTAACTGCCAAGTGAGTGTGTGCCCAGCACCTCTCTCCCCTTCATCCTGCCTGTCTCAGGCTGTGTCCTCACCTCTGCAGGGTCTTTGGGCTCCTTTTGCTCAGCTTCTGTTGTCCTCAGTGTCCTGGGTTTGGACTTGCTCCTCTCCATCAGTAATCTGATTTTACCTGTGACAAACAAGGGATCACAGTTACATGGAACAATTAAAAGTCCTGCCAAAATGAGTTTCTTGGAGGCTGCAGGATGCTAAAGGGATTGTCATGGAATGATTTGGGTTGGAAGGGACCTCAGAGCCCACCCAGTGTCACCCCAGCCATGGCAGGGACACCTCCCACTGTCCCAATGTCCAGCCTGGCCTTGGGCACTGCCAGGGATCCAGGGGCTGCTCTGGGCACCCTGTGCCAGCCCTGCCCACCCTGCCAGGGAGCAATTCCTGCCCAAAATCCCACCCAGCCCTGCCCACCCTGCCAGGGAACAATTCCTGCCCCAGATCCCACCCAGCCCTGGCTCTGGGAGCCATTCCCCCTTGGTATTTTCCCCTGATACCGCTGCAGTTTTAAATCACCTTATTTAAATTTAATTTTTCAATAATCCTGCTATGGGAATGTGCAGTGTGTGCACTGCCAGCAGGCACAGCTGGGCTCTGTCCCCATGGCTCAGAGCTGTCCCCATGGCTCAGGGCTGTTCCCTGTCACTGTCCCGTGGCTCAGAGCTGTCCCCATGGCTCAGAGCTGTTCCCTGTCACTGTCCTGTGGCTCAGAGCTGTTCCCTGTTTGTCCCCATGGCTCAAGGCTGTCCCCATGGCTCAGAGCTGTTCCCTGTTTGTCCCCATGGCTCAGGGCTGTCCCCATGGCTCAGGGCTGTTCCCTGTCACTGTCCCTTGGCTCAGAGCTGTCCCTCCCGTTCCATTTCCCAGACAAGCGCTGAGCGAGGTGACGGCGGCGCTACGGGAGCGGCTGCACCGCTGGCAGCAGATCGAGCTGCTGTGCGGCTTCCAGATCGTCAACAACCCCGGCATCCCCTCGCTGGCCTCCGCCCTCAACATCGACCCGGGCTGGATGGGCACGCCCCGGCCCAATCCCTCGCACTTCATCATCACCGACGACGTGGATGACCTGGACGAGGAGCTGGTGTCACCCATGTCCATCCAATGTACGGCTGGGGTGGTGTGATGGGATGATGGGATAATGGGATGGGATAATGGGATGGGATGGGATGGGATACAGGGATGGGATGGACAGGACAATGAGGGATCCATGGGGATGGGAACAGGAAATGGAAAATGGGAAATGGGAATGGGAGTGGGAATGGGGATGGGGGTTCCATGGCAATAGAGAGCTCCCTGGGAATGGGGGTTACCAGGGAATGGGGTTCCATGCAAATGGGGCCTCTCTGGAAACAGGGGTTCCCTGAGAATGGAGAGCTCCCTGAGAATGGAGGTTCCATTGGAATGGGGGTTGCCTGAGAAAGGAGAGCTCCCTGGGAATGGGGGCTGTGGGGGCTCCCTGGGAATGGGGCTGTGGCACAGAGCAGACCTGGTTCTGTAGTTCACCTGGATCTGTAGTTCACCTGCATCAGGAGGGATCAGTTGATCCAGGGTGGGGTTTCCATGCCCAGAGACCATGGTGGGTCCATCAGGGTCAGGAACATCCCCAACAGGGCAGGCCCCACTGCTGAAGGAGTTAGTTTTGAGCCTGTTAATTCCAGCAGAGTTGGTCATTCAGGAATTGTTAATCATCATTTCATTCTATGTGTGCTGCTCTGGTCAGCTCAGTGATTTAAGCATTTACCAAAACCCCACCAAAGGCCCAGGTGGACATGGCAGTGAGGTAGGGGGAGGGATTGTCCCAATGTCCCCGTGGCCTGGGCTCTTTTTGGGATTTAAAGGACTCAAAGCTGCCCTCCCCGAGGCACAGCAGGACCTGCACCCTGCCCCATCCCAGTGGCAGCTCCAGCTCTGTGCAGGGCTGGGGGTCACCCTATGTCCCTCTGTGGGGACAAAGAGCAGCAGCTCCCAGGATGGCTGTCCCTGCTCTGCCAAGCCCAGATCCCACAGAGGGAGGCTGAGCTTGGATCACCCAAGCTGTGTCTGTGACCCTCCAGCTGAGCTCCTGGCCTGGGGGACATTGTCACTGTTACTGTCACCTTGTCTGCAGCAGCCTGGAGTCAGCCCTGGCTGCTGCTTCTGCCCTCAGCTGGCCCAGGGGCACAGGGGCAGGGCACAGCCCCTGATCTGGGCACTGCCATGGAGTCATGGAATCACTGAGTGCATTGGAAGGGACCTTAAATCCGTCCCAGAGCCACCCCACCATGGCAGGGACACCTCCCACTGTCCCAATGTCCTACCTGGAACATTCCAGGGATCCAGGGGCAGCCACAGCTGCTCTGGGCCACTCTGGATGATTTCATCCAGGCCAGGGCAGTTTGGGGGAGCAGGAGGGAGGAGCAGAAGGGTCTCATGTGCTGCAGGAGGTGCCCTGTGTGCCAGGGCCATGTCCCCTCAGCCTGGGGCTGGCTCTGGTTCTGGGGGTCCAGGGGCAGGCAGAGCTCTGAGGCTTTGGGCAGTGCAGGAGGAATGGGGAAATGCCTTTCCCAGGGCTCTGCAGGCATGGGGGCTGAGCCACACTTTGGGGACATGACAGCTTCAGGGAGCAGAGAGCTCCTGTTCTTTGTCAGTGCCAGTCACCACCAGAACGGAGCTGACAGCTCTGGTGAGGCCCTGGCACAGCCCCAGCCGGGCACTGATGCTTGGGACAGTCCCAGGTGACACCTGAGCAGCTCAGGTGTGAGCCTGCAGCCCTGATTTCACACTGGGCTGAGCCATTTCCAGGGAGCACTTCCAGTTCCGCCACCCCAGAGCTGGGCACAGCCTGACCCCGCTCCCCAATTCCCAGAGCAGGGCAGCCGTTCCTGTGTGTACAGGGCCTGAGGGGAGCAGTGCTGAGTTTCTGCTGCCCAGCAGTGTTGCTGGAGCTGTGGTGTTCCCCCAGTAAATGCCATCTCTGTTTCCTGTTCCCGGCTGCCCCCAGATGCAGCCTGGCTTTTCGGGCGCAGGTTCAGCGACCGCTCCTCGCTGTCCTCGGAGGATCAGTCCCTCTGGAAATACCCTGGTTTGGTTCTCTTCAATTATATTTTCCTTTTTTGTTTTTTATTCTGCCCTCTGGCCTTCTTCTGGACTAAAATACATCCACCAATTTTCCATCTTTCTGGCACGGGAACTAATGACTGTGTCTGTGCTCACTGAGCCGTCCACCTGCACTAACCCCAGGAAGAGTCTGGTGGGATGAAGAATCTCAGCTGCAGCTCCTGAGTGCAGTTAGGGACTCTGGAGGGCTGGACTCACTCCATTTCACCCCTGAGGTGGAGACTGAGGACCCAGTGAGGCCAGGAGGAGGGACAGCATTCCCTGTCCCATCCCACCTCCCTCCCTCCCTGCAGGTGCTGCCAGTGTTCCCCCAGGAGCCCTAAATTATTTTTGAGCAGTGCCACCTCCTAGGGAAGCCTGTCCCCTGGAGCCCCAGTGGCACAGGGATGGCACTCAGCCTCCTGGCCTTGGCATGCTGGGCAGGGAATTGGGGAATGCGGCTAAAATGTGTGTCTGGAGGGATGTGGGGGGTCCAGCTCCAGAGCTCATTGCAGGGCAAGTGTTGGAGAGCACAGAAGTGGGAAGTGCTGAGCTGGAAAATGAGGGATGGATCACCAGAAAAGGAACAAGGAATCCACAGGGGAAAAAGCATGGCCCAAGGGAAAAAGAAACCTGTATCAGATATCCATCACCCCAGTGAGGTACTCCGCAGTCAGATCCCTGTGAACCCTCCACAGGGAGATTCCCAACCTGGAATTGAAGCTCTGGAGCTGAAAAACAGAATCTTGCAGTAGAAGGTGGATGGTGTAAAATTCCAGGTTCCTGGATGGGCACTACAGGGAACAAGGAGCAGCAAACCTGAGCAGTGGGAAAGGCTGGGATGCACCCTGGGAGTGTGGAAACAGCCAGGTTGCCAAAATTGTTCCTTCTTCCCATGGAAATGTGTCCCTGTGGATCCCTCAGTCCTGAGTCATCCTGCCAGAGCAGCCCTGTGTGTCCAGCTAGGAGTTTCCAGAGCAGGGATTGCTGGTTCTTCCATTCCCAAAGGAGCTCTCCTCCATTTCTGATCTTTCCTGTCTCTGCATCTTTTTAACCCATTTGTACATTAATTTCTTACGCAATAAGAAATCCTGAGCAGTGCTGAACACCTTATCTCCTGCCCGAGGGGAACATCTTGTGGGATGGCACAAGGGGGTGGAGTGAGGCCAGCCTGGGGTTTCCCTGATGGAGGGGAGCATTCCAGGGCCTGCCCTGGCTCTGGGGGTGGCCCGGGGCCACTGTGGGGCACAGGCAGCTGCTCAGGGCTCACTGGGCTCCACTGTGACACAGCTGTGAGCACAGGGCTGCACAGATCCCGGCAGCTCTGAAGGCAGCTCAGGTGCTGGGGCTCGAAGGACATTCCCATGTGGGTCCCCAAACCAGGGGGAGTTGGCAACCAGAGGAGAATATTCCTCATGGTGATCAGTCACAGGGGTCATGGAACAGGCTGGGAGCTGAGTCAGCAGTTCGGGCATGGAGGAACCAGGAATGAATCCCACAAAGTCTGGGTGGGGAGGGACCCCAATTCCCACCCAGAGCCACCCCAGCCAGGGCAGGGACACCTCCCACTGTCCCAGTGTCCAGCCTGGCCTTGGGCACTGCCAGGGATCCAGGGGCAGCCACAGCTGCTCTGGGCACCCTGTGCCAGCCCTGCCCACCCTGCCAGGGAACAATTCCTGCCCCAGATCCCACCCAGCCCTGCCCACCCTGCCAGGAACAATCTTGCCCGGTATCCTCAACCAGGGAACTGCCCCATCCCTCTGAGTGTCCCAGGCCAGGTGGGACACGGGGGCTGGAGCAGTCTGGGACAGTGGGAGGTGTCCCTGGGTGGCTCTGGGTGGATTTGAGGTCCCTCCCAGCCCAATCCCTGTGATTCTGTGCTGTTCCTGATGCTGCCCCTGCACACCAGTGCTGGAATGGAGCAGAGCTGAGCTCTGGGGCTGGAGCTGCAGGTCCAGCACTGGCCTGCTCACCTGGGGCTCCTGCCTTGTGCTCTGAAGGTGCCACCCAGCAGGGCTGGAGCCATGAGGTGTCTGTGGGGGTGGAATAGCCCTGGAGTGCCCAGTTTTGGCTCTCCAGGAGCAGGGTGCTGGCTCCAGGAAGGATGGATCACACAGCCACTCTCTGTGTCAGGCAAGATGCTCAGATAAGGTGTTCAGAGGCACCAACATCAGCAATGCTGGACTTCTTCATGGGCTGGGCATTAATTCAGCATGTTCAGCACCAGCTTCAAGCTGCTTCTGCATTAAACAGCCCTTAACTGCTGGCACAAGGTGGGACAGTGCTGGTGGCACAGGGCACGGGGTGCTGCTGCTGGGACTGGGGTGGTGCTGCTGGAATGGTGCCAGTGGGATGGTGCCAGTGGGACAGGGATGGTGGGACAGTGCCAGTGGGATGGCACTGGTGGGATCTCACCAGTGGGACAGTGCCAGTGGGACAGGGATGGTAGGATGGTGCCAATGGGATGGCACTGATGGCATGGCAGTGTTGGGATGGTGCTGATGGGATGGCACCAGTGGGGCAGTGCCAGTGGGGCGGTGGCAGTGGGATGGCACCAATGGGATGGGGATGGTGGGACAGTGCCAGTGTGACAGTGCCAGTGTGTCAGTGCAGGTGGGATGGCACTGATGGCACTGTTGGGATGGCACTGAAGGCATGGCAGCAGTGAGACAGTGCAGGTGGGATGGCACTGTTGGGGTGGCACTGATGGGATCGTGCTGATTGGGATGGCAGCAGTGTGTCAGTGCAGATGGGATGGCACTGATGGCACTGTTGGAATGGCACTGATGGGATGGCAGCAGTGTGACAGTGGAGGTGGGCTGGCACTGTTGGGATGGCACTGATAGAATGGTGTCAGTGTGACAGTGCAGGTGGGCTGGCAGTGTTGGGCTGGCACTGCTGGCACCGTTGTGCCGGCGCTGTTGGCACCGTTGTGCCGGCACTGGCACTGTCACTGTCAGAGCCCCGTGTCCCCGTGCCCTCACTCCCCGTGTCTCTCTTGCAGCCCCGGCCCTGGCCAGCAGCGTCCGGCAGCGCCTGGTGGAGCCGCAGCACGGCCCCGGCTCACAGAGGTTGGTAGAGAGCGCGGCGGCGGCGCAGCCCGAGCCCGGCACCGCGGCCCCCGCGCGGCCGGGCCGCGTGTCCCTGCGCCGAATGCACAGCCTGAGCTCCGGACACTCCTTCAGCTGCGACGCGGCCGGCTCCAGCGCGGCGCCCGGCGCCAGCCCAGCGCCTGCCTGCGCCTCCTGCTCCTCCTGCTCCTCATCCGCCACCACCGCTGCTCCTGCTTGCCATGTCCACCCTATCTATTACCATCACACCACCTCTTATTTCCTCCAGATGGATTCCATCCCCGACCTGCCCCCTCCTGATGTCACCTCTGGAGTTCGCTGTCGCACTGGGAGCTTTGGGTATATTGCTGTTTCTTCTCTAGCTGCCTCCTGCCTGCTGTGCCTCACACTGACGCTTGCTGGGGAGCTCTTTTCTCTCACATTCCTGCTGCCCTGTTCTTCTGGGCCTCTGCTCCATGATTTATCCGCTTTTGTTCCTGCTGTGCTCTCCTGAGCTGCTGGAGCCTCTGAGGAGGATTCCGTGGGGCATTACCAAGGTGCTCTGCTGTTTTACTGGAGCTGAGCAAATGCGAGTTCCCAGGTGTTCCCAGGAGTTCCCTGAATGAGGGGCTGTGAGCAGCTAACACAACTGACCCCCAAAGCTGACCTGATTTGGAGCCTGGACCTCCCTAGGTCCTCAGGGGTTAATTGCAAACAGAACACGATGGGTGGCACCCCAAGGTAGCAGCTGCAGAAATTGGGGGTGGTTTTCAGAGGTGCTAGAGCAGCAGTTCAGGAATGAGTTCTGCAGTGACCCTGCCTCTGGTGTGGCAGGGATGAGGAATGGGGGTGTTGTGGCCAAGGAATGTCTGAGGAGAGACTTGGAGCTGCTTGTCTTGGCTTTAGCTTGGTCCCTTTCCGTTGGCTCTTTGGAGAGCTGGCGCATCTAGGCCTGGTTATCCTCCATCCTAAATCCCAATTATCCTTCATCCTAAATCCCAGGTATCCTCCATCCCAATCTCAGAGCTGTCCTAGTTCCCTGCTGGTGACAGGGAGGAGCAGGAATCCTGTCTAGTGCTCCAGGGGGCCCTGGCAGGGGTCAGGTGTGTGTTGTGTGTCCCCAGCACAGGATCAGCTTCCTCAGGTGGCTCTCACCTGAGTGAGACCCCGAGAGCCTCGTCCCACGGGCTCAGGGGTGTGAGATTCCCCTGGATCAGTGGGGTGTGTGCTCTGCCCCAGGTGTAGGATTCCCCTGGATCAGTGGGGTGTGTGCTCCCCTGGATCAGTGGGGTGTGTGCTCTGCCCCAGGTGTAAGATTTCCCTGGATCAGTGGGGTGTGTGCTCTGCCCCAGGTGTGAGATCCCTGGATCAGTGGGGTGTGTGCTCTGGCTCCATCTGTCCCTGCAGGTGTAGGATTCCCCTGGATCAGTGGGGTGTGTGCTCTGGCCCCAGGTGTAGGATTTCCCTGCATCACTGGGGTGTGTGCTGTGCCCCAGGTGTCCCAGGCTGTGATGGAGCAGGGAGTGCTGTCCCTGCCAGGTGCTGCCTGTGGCCCTGGCCAGCCCATTCCATCTCTGTTCCATGCTTTCTCCATGGCACAATTACAAACAGTCCCCTGATCCTCGGTGTTGGAGAAGGCTGCACTGAGGCAGAGGATGGGGAATGTCCTTCCACCGTTTCTCCAGGCAGGGAGCATTGCCAGTCACCACATCTCCACCCATCCCTGCACGCTGCCCCCCGTCCCCTCAGCTGTGGGTGCCTCTCAGGGGCTGGGGTCTGTCCTGGCCTTGCTCACAGGCTCTGGTTTGGATGTCCCACCCCCTCCCTGCCCCCGTGTCTCCGAGCTGAGCAGCCCCAGGCACATCCTGGACTCTGCAATACCGAGAGGGAAATTGATACACCACGTCCACAATGGAGAATTAAAGAGCAGCATCTCAGTTAATTCAGTAATGGCTGGCTGGGGATGATGAGAAGCAGAGTAATTAATTAACTCCTGCCAGTGGGAGCTCAATTGCAGCTGTCCCAGTTGGACTGGGAAGAGCTGGGAATGCTGCTGCTCCCTGCTTCCACTGCCTCCCTGACCCTGCAGGAGGGAAGGCTCATCCTGCAGCCTGGGGCTCGTGTCCTGTGTCCCCAAGAGCTGTTTCAGTGGCATTTATTGCCACCTGAGGCCCGTGACACATGGAGTTCATTCCTGCTCAGGACAAAGCTGAGTCCCAGGATCTGGTGTGGGGATCCCAGGGAGGGAAGGGGACGGTGCCAGAGGTCATCAGGAATGGAATGAGTGGGGTCAGAGCCCAGCTGGGCACCCCTGGGTGCCAGCAGGACTGTCCCCTCCCTGCTCCCCTGGCAAAGCCCAGCTGGTGATGTAGGAGAAGGAGTCAGAAGCTCCCACCTGGGATTTCCTCCAGCTGCAGCACAGCAGGCAGATCCCCCATCCATCCCTGCTCAGCCCAGCTGCAGGAACGCAGAGCTGCGTGCCCAGAGATGAGTTTTGTGGCTGTGAATTGTTTTATCCAGCTGCATCCTTAGCAGATGCTGCTTTGATTTGGGCCCATGGATTGCTGCTCCTCCCTGCCACCGCTGCTCCTGGAGCCTTTGGTGCATCCCTGCAGCTGCACAGCCCAGGGAGCCTCAGCAAGGCCTGCAGGCAGCAGAGCAGAGCCCAGGGATGCCTGGCTGCCCTGGCAGAAGGAATGTGCCAGCCTGATGTTGCTGGGGCTGCTGGAGCTCCCTGGGCTCTCCCCCATCCCGCAGAGCCAGGCTGGGCAGAGCTCGCAGGGGAAACCTCTCCAGGGAGCTGTCCCTGAGCCAGGCTGGGGCTCAGTGTCCCCAGAGTCCTGCTGGGGTGGCAGGGAGCCCTCCCTCACCTCCTCACTCTCTGCTTCTCTTTTGGCTTCAGAGGATCCAGCACCAATAAGGTCAGAGGGGCTGGGGGCTGGGGGGAGAGGGGGGCAGGGGCTGGGGGGCTGGGTGTGCACAGAGCTTTGTGCTGCCAGTGCCTGCTCAGGGGGTCTCTGATGGGCATGGGGAGCAGCACCACATCCCCAAATCCCACAGCAAGGGAGGCAGCAGCCAGAGCTCAGGAAGGGAGAGTCAGGAATGCAGGGAAAGGAGGAACTCGCAGCTCCTGCAGGTTGCTGGCTTTGTGCTCAGCCCCACAGCGGATTTGGAGTTTGCCACGAGAAAAGCCTTGGTCCCTGGTGCCCCATGCACAGAGCCCAGCAGCCAAGGGTGCTCCCAGGGCCAGGCACAGAGGGGTGAGGCAGGAGGGCTCACCCAGGGCAGCTCCTGGGCCTTGAGAAATCCCTCACGGGCTGCAGGGTTGGGGAAAAACAGGAGTTTGTTCTCCATCCTCCTCCTGCACTCCCAGGCTTCCTGAACTCCAAGCTTTCCTTATTCCATGCTTTGCTCTCTGCTTCTTCTGTTTGCCATCCCATGTCCTCTCCCTCCCCCTGGGTCCTGGTGGGTGGGAGGGGGCCCAGGAGGAAGCAGCTCCACCTTAGGCAGGTGAGCTGTGTGCAGTGTGGCAGTGCCTGGGTCCATGGAGAGGAGCAGGGAGCACAAGAAGACTCCAGGTGCTGCTCTGTGCTTTGCAGGAGAGGTGAGGTGGCAGGGGCTCCTGCTGCTCTGCAGGAACTTCCTCTGGTCCCTTCCTGGGGTCCCAGCAAGGCCAGGGATAGCTTTTCCTCTTGAAAATGTGCTGTAACGGTTCAGGAGCATCCTGAATCCTCGTGGAAGTCAGTGGGATGCAGGCCAGGCCTTGGCTGAGCCACATCCAGGATGATGGCAGCGTCCTGGGAATGCTCTTCCCTCCCTCCTGTCCTGCCATGGACTCAGGAGTGGCCACTCCTCTTGCTGTCCCTGTCCCAGCCAGGACATCCTGGGAATCCTGTCCCTGCTGTTGTGCTCTTCCTTATGAGAACCCCAATTTCGGGTCAGAGAAAATCAGAGCAGTTCCTTCCTGGCCATTGTGTTCAGCTCCCAAAACCAGCTGTGGGTGCCACAGCAGGACTGCAGGAGGTGCCCGTGCCAGGTCCTGGTCTGTGGGGTGTCCCCTTGGACTGTCCCTGCCCTGGTGGCTGTGTCCTGTGTGCAGGGATGTCCCCAGAGCCTGGCACAGCAGGGTGGCACTGCTGTCACCAGCTCTTCCCTGTGTCCCTCAGGAATTATCCCAAGTTACAGCTGGAGAGGTTGTGTACAAGCAGAGTTGGAATATTTAAAATTGTGTGCTCCTGGGCATCAGGAGTGGGGACAGGGACCCCAAAACAGCCACAGCAGGAGTGGGGACAGGACCCCAAAACAGCCACATCAGGAATGGGGACAGGATCCCAAAACAGCCACACAGGAGTGGGGACAGGATCCCAAAACAGCCACACAGGAGTGGGGACAGTGATCCCAGAACAGCCACATCAGGAGTGGGGACAGTGACCCCCAAGAACAGCCACAGCAGGAGTGGACAGACTCCAAAACATCCACACAGGAGTGGGGACAGTGATCCCCAGCCCCGGTGCTGCAGGGAGGGCTGTCCCAGGAGGTGACACAGTGGCTGTGGTGGCACCGAGGCCCTGTCCTGTCCCATCCCAGCTGTCCTGGTGTCAGGTTCCCAGTGCTGCTCTCTGCAGAAATCCCTGTTGGAGCAGGGCTTGGCTCGGTGCTGCTGTCATGTGCTCTGCACACTGCCAGGCCTGCTCTGCTGCTGCATGGACACCTCTCCAGAGCCCAGCAAAGAGCCTCACACATCCTTGGGGTCTCCTCAGTGGAAGGAAATCCATTTCTCCCTCTATTTGCTGCTCTCTGGCTGTTAAAGGATTTCTATCCCAGACCCTCACCCGGATGCTCCTGTGGGGCTGTGGCAGCCACAAGGGTTGGGTTGGATGTCCTGGAGGAGAAGATGGAGCTGGGACACTGCTGGTGAAGGGAGCAGGTGTTGCTGTGCCCCCATCCCTAGCCAGGACACGCTGGGTCCCTCAGGACTCCCGTGAGTCTGGAGTTATCCTGCGTTCCTGCCAGGTGCCCTGCTGCCTGTCCCTGATCCTGAGCAGCACTGTCCCCTGCCCCACAGCCTCCAGTGCCACCCCCTGCAGCCACAGTCTACTCGGGTTTCCTGTGGAGGGGTTGTGGAGGACGTGAACCTCTGCAAGTGGCTGCTGCACCCTGTTCAGCAGGGCTTAGCCTCCTGCCCTGGGAGAGGAGAGTCCCCACAGGAGCTCCCAGCAGGAATCCTCCTGGCAGGTGGTGAGCCTTGAGCAGGGGATTCCTGAACTCTGTGTGGCAGTGACATCCCACTGCAGCACCCCGAGGTGTCCCAGGCCAGGAGTGAGGCTGTTCCATCTTTTGGGAGTGGCTCCAACACCCCCCTGTGTCCACGGCTGCTGCTGTTCCCAGTTATCCCAGTTACCCCAGTCAGTGCCAGCCATGGGCCACCAGCTGTGACCTTGTGCAGGACCTGCAGGTGGCCCTGGGAGTGCCATGGCTTCACACGTGTGACACGTGGCAGTTGTGTCCCTTGGAGGGGCTCCAGCTGCTGGCTCAGAATAGCCAGGATTTCACACCCTGGGATTGTTCCGTCCTGGCTGCGGCTCCTGTGCGAGGACAGGGAAGAGCCAGCAGTGCCCAGGGCTCTGCTGCTGGGGACAGGAGAGGAGAGGAAAGGAGAGCTGAGGTGTCCACAGCTGGAGCTGAGCTGTTCTCCAGAGCTGGGGCTGAGCTGTTCTCCAGAACTGCCCACCCAGGGCCTGACTATTCCATGGATTTTAAAGGAATGCACTTGTCCCCATATGAGGAGAATGCTCTGGGCCTGTGTGACCTCCAGCCAGGACTCCAGCCTGGGCCAGGAGAGCAGTGAGCAGTGCCTTCCTCAGGGGCCAGGACTGGGAGCAGCGCTGGGAAACATCAGTGAAGGGACACTGGAGTGGCACTGGGAAATGCCTTGAGTGGTGACAGGGACACACGGGGAGCCAGGACAGCCCCACACAGGGCCATGACACGGAGCTGGGGCTGTGTCACACCCTGCAGGAAGGGATGGCACATCCAGAGGCACCTGCAGAGCTGGGAGCGTGCCAGGCTCTGCAGCTCAGCAGGAGCAAGGGCACCGTGCTGGGCCAGGGCAAGGCCAGCACAGAGACCTGGGGACAGAGCAGCCCTGGGGACAGTGGGAGGTGTCCCTGCTGTGGCAGGGGTGGGATTTGGGATCCTGTCGGTACCTCCTCACCCAAACCCCTCTGGGATTCCTCAACGTCTCCCCCGTTCTGCCTGGACTCTCCACCCTGTGCAGGAGGTGTTCCCTTGCCCTGCCGGTGTCTCCAGCTGCCTGCAGGCTCCTGTTGGTGCTGTAGGGTGATCTGGGGGCTCGGGCAGGTTTGGTGCCCCGTGTTCAGGGCTCTGTGCAGGGGCAGAGATCAGGGGGGCTGCAGGGCAAGGGACAGGTCAGCACCTCCCATCTGTCCCCCGCTGTCGCTTCTCTTCCCTCGCTCCTTTCCTTTTCATTCGCCTCCCATTCCGCTCCCCCTCACCCCTGTGTCCGGGCACGCTGGCACCTGCCAGGGGCCGTGGGGCCAGCAGCCACCGGGCCAGGAGGAGCCAGCTGACACTTGCCGTTTCCCCTCTGGGCACACGGGCAGGCACAGGCTGGGCACAAAGCGCTGCAGCGGGGCTGGGCTTGGCTGCGTGTGGGGAGGATGCCCAAACTCCATCAGCTCCTGCCGGCACTCGGGGCCGGCTCTGGCTGAGCCGGGCGGGGATGGGGGGCACGGGGCATGCACGGCTGTGGCGAGGCCTGCGGGGATCTGAGGGGACACCGGGCTTGGGGGGAGCTGGGATCCATGGCGGGGGGTGAGGCTTCAACCCCCTTCTGGATATATATGACATATATTGTATATATTATATATTTTATATGTTATATATTCCATATATGTGCATGTCCTCATTCCCTCCCAGCTGCTTAGGGATCGCTGAGCCGGAGGGGCACAGCCAGGGGTGGGGTGGGCACCGCGGGGTCCCTGGGGTCCCCTCAGCCTGTCCGGGCCGGCGCTGACCGCTGCTGTCTGTCCCTCCACCGCAGAGATTTAACTCGCTGCGACTCCGACTCCTCCATCCCGCACCTGAGCGACCACCAGCGCATCCCCAGCTCGGCGCCCAAGCTGCTGGCTGCCCGGCCCACGCTGCTGACCCGCTCCGTGGAGGAGGCTGTGCCCGCGGCCCTGGGCCCTGCCGTGCCCACCCCCAACGGCGGCAGCCGGCACGGGGAGCCCCCCGCCCTGGCGGCTTTGCAGGAGCGGCTGCCCGAGAGCCCCATGGCGATGAAGAAGATGATGATGGTGAACCACGGCATGGAGAAGTCCTCCAGCCTGGGGGAGATCAGCCACCCAACGGCGGCCGGCAAGCCCAGCCACTCGGATTCGTCGCGGTCGCACAGCCCCAGCTCCACCGAGCCCGACACCCCCTCCCCCATCTCTGACTGCCGGCCCAGCGGCAACAGGAACACCCGCATCCCGCAGCTGGCCGCCAAGAAGAGCCCAGGGGACGAGGACAGCAGCCTGACGGGCGACGAGGTTGACCTCGGCCAGAGCAGGAAAAAGTTCCCCCTAAAGATCTTTAAGA
This sequence comes from Sialia sialis, assembly GCA_009812075.1. Taxonomy (NCBI): domain Eukaryota; kingdom Metazoa; phylum Chordata; class Aves; order Passeriformes; family Turdidae; genus Sialia; species Sialia sialis. The sequence continues at coordinate 31,935,573 of VRYO01001681.1, read as the reverse complement.
AGACCAAGAAGTAGGGGATGGGGGGGACACACCCCCGGACGCGTCCCTGCCGGGCCCGGGGCCAGCCATGCCCTGGCACCCCCCGCACCCCGAGTCATCCCCGGCGCCGGCACGGCAGGAGCTATTTAAACTTATTTATTTCCTCATCTCCGAGACGAAGAAGCTGCGAGGCCGCCGGCTCCGCCGGGAGAAGAGCCGGCCCTGCCCTCCCTGCCCTCCGCCCGCTCGGTCCCGCCTTTGCTGTGCATGGCTTCCAGTTATCTGCTCCGCTCAGCCACGCGGCCTTTGGGTTTGGTTTCAATGTGGTTTTATTTTTTAATTTTATTTTATTTTTTATTGTTGTTACTGATTCGTTTTCCTGCCTCCTCCAACTTTTGCACAGGCTGATGGGGGGTCAGGGCTGCTCGGCTCCCCCAGGGTGACTCTGCTCGCAGCGGTTCTCCCTCATTTCTCTGAGTCCCTGTTCCTGCCCGGCCCCTCGGGGAAGGGGATCCCGTCCTGAGCAGCTCTGGCTCTGCAGGAGCAGGGAGGGCTCTGCCCTTGCCGGTACTTGTATGCTCCTGGGGCTTTGGGGACAGGGCTGTCCCCACTCTGCTCTGCCCGGTGGCTGGGGAAGGTTGGGGAGCCCATCTGTCCCCGGTTTTACTCCCCCGGGCAGCCTCCCCAGTCCCCTGCACTCCTCCAGACCCACCATGCCCCAGCTGGGGAGCCTGGTGACAGGGACAGTGAGGGGGGACCATCCCGAGGGGTGTTGGTGCCAGCTGCAGCCGCCACAAACACGGCAGGAGGAGGGGGCTGCTGGGAGCAGGGGCTGTCCCCTCTGAACATGTCCCCTGTCCTGGAGAGGGACCAGGACACAGCAGGGCTGTCCAGTGTAGGGGACAGGCTGTGCCTGGGTGGCAGGACCATGGCAGAGTCCTTCCCTGGAGCAGCTGGGGGCTCTGTCCCCCCTGTCCTGAGGCCACCACAGTGTCCCTGGCTGTGCCAGCCCGTGCCTGCTGCCAGCACAGGCTGGCCGGGCTCTCAGCCTGTCCTGAGCCACTCCAGGGGCTCTCCTGTCCTCCCTCAGCACACTGTGGGTCACATCCTGCTGCTCACAGCCCCTGCCCCACCTCGGGCTGTCCCCCATCACTGAGCAGCAGCTGTGGCTGAGTCCCACTCCCTCCTGGGGCTGAGCCTGGTCTGAGGAGTGAGCCCTGGCCCATCCCAGGGCCCTGCTCCATCCCTGGGCTGGGCCCTGCTCCATCCCTGGGCTGAGCCTGGCCTGAGGAATGAGCCCTGGCCCATCCCTGGGTTCTGCTCCATGCCTGGGCTGGGCCCTGCTCCATCCC
>VRYO01001681.1:31921502-31933681 GCA_009812075.1 Sialia sialis | reverse complement strand
CAATGCCGTTGGGGATTATTTTGCTTCTTTTCCAGCCCAGCTTTATTCCCATTTCCTGATCAGTTCCAAGCATTCCCTGTGTCCCATCTTTAGGAGATCTCTCTGGGCCCTCTCTGAGCAGGACCAGGCCCACATGGGGCACTGGGGCTGGGGACTGCCCCAAATGGCATCTGGAGGGCTTGGAACCAGCACCCTCACCTCGGAAGGGACAATGGCCCATCCACAAGCAATAAAAATCCAGCCCCTTTGGGCGCTGGGATGTCTCTCTGAAACATGGAATCCCAGACTGGGTTGGGAGGGACTTTATTATTCCACCCAGTGTCACCCCAGCCATGGCAGGGACACCTCCCAGTGCCCCTGTGTCCTGTCCCTCCAGGCCTTGTCCCCAGTCCCTCTGCAGCTCTCCTGGTGCCCCTTCAGGCACCTGATTTAAACTCAGGCTGTTCCTGGGCAGTTTATTGTGATTTAAACTCAGGTTGTTCCTGAGCATTTGTTCCTTGGACACCTCCAGGGACGCGGACTCCACCACCTCCCTGGGTGGGAGGTGGGATCCAAAGTTTAATCACACATTTCACGCCTGGGCCTTGATTTTAGGATAATTAAAGTTTGGGCGTTTTATGACGAGGGTGTTTTGTCTCTTCGCGGCCGCTGTCTTTGGCGCCCTCAGCCGCGTCCTGTCCCATCGCCTCCTTCCCCGGCGGGCGGGGGAAGCAGTGGCGCCGCCATCTTTGAAGCGGGTGGGATTCGCGGTGTTCCCCGGCGGGGCGGCGGTTCCCGGGGGGCAAGCGGGGAGAATATCGGGACGAGGGGCGGCGTTAGCGTCCGCCAGCGGGCACAGGCGGCGCCGGGAGCGGGGCGGTGCGGGAAGGGACAGGGCAGGGGGGCCGTGCCCGGAGCCAAGATGGCGGTGGCCGCCTCAGCGGGGCGGGGCACGCGCGGCGGGCGCGGGAAGCGGCGGGCGCGGAGCTGCACGGAGGGATCGAGAGGGACTGAGGGGGACCGGGGGGTATAAAGGACAGCCGGCGGGGTTTAAAGGGCAACCGAGAGGGACTGAGGGTTGATCGAGAAGGACTGGGACGGAGCGAGCAGGACCGACCGAGAGTGAGTGAGTGAGTGAGTGGCACAGGAAGGGAGCGAGCAGGACCGTGAGGATCTGAGCGGGGAGCGAGGCACCGAGTGTGACTGCGGGGGGCTGAAAGGGACCGAGAGGCTCTGAGGGGGACCTGCCGCCGCCATGCACGTCGTGAAGCGAGGTGAGGAGCGCTCCCCACTGCCCGGGGCTGCTCTGGGGTCCCCCCACTCCTGGGGGGGTCACCCACGGTACCGAGTGTCGGGGATGGGATGGGATGGGGAACACGGACGTGCCCTCGGCTTTAGGGGTCCCTCGTGGTACCGGCAGGGGAATCCCTCCCCCATTGCGGGGTTCCCTCCTGGCCCATGGAAGGAGGGGGTTCTCTCTGCTTTGGGGGTCCCTTGCATGGTAGGCAAGGTAAGCAGATGGGAATCGCCCCATTTTGGAAGGGCTGCTCATAGCACATGAGGGATGGGTCCCACTCAGCTCTGGGGGCACCTCATGGCACATGGTGTGAGGGGATGAGACCCCTCTGGCTTTGGGGGTCCCACTCATGGCACCCACAGAGAGCAGAGGGGGTGTCCCCCTGTCTCTTAGGAGAGTTCTGATGGGAGGATGGGCTCCCCTCAGCTTTGGGGAGAGAGAGAGAGCTCCCCCAGACACCAAGAGTGGCGGATGAGACCTCTCTGTTCGTTTTGGGGCCCATGGCAGGAGCTTTGGGGAGGGGTGCCCAGGCTGAGGTGGAGGGTGACCCTCAGCTGAGTCCCCACCTTTGGAATTGGGTTTGTACAGTTTTAGGTGGGAGTTCGTGGGATGGAGGGGGAAACTCCCCTTTCCTTGTACCCCACCCAAGCTGTCCCTGGTGATTGCCACACAGAATTCTCACAGGAGGGGCTGGGCACAGGCATGCTGTGCTGAACTGGTTCTTACTGGTGTGCTGTGTCCCCAGATGGGCGCCAGGAGCGGGTCATGTTTGACAAGATCACGTCGCGCATCCAGAAACTCTGCTACGGACTCAACGCCGACTTCGTGGATCCCGTGAGTCCTCCTGCCCTCACTGCTTGGTGTCCTGTGTGGGATTTAGGGATTCCTGTGGGTCCCTTCCCGCTCAGGATGTTCTGTGATTCCATGAGCTCTTGGCAAATACATCCAGAAGGTGTTTGTTGGAATTGTGTTCTCAGGGATTTTGCTTCCCAGGTGCACAGACAGTGGAGGAGAAAATCCCCTTTCCCTCAAACCTTGCGGAAGCTGCTGAGCCCCTGGTACTTTAGAAAAAGAGCTGTGTTGCTCCAGTTCCCATATTTTGGATTTGGTAGGTTGTTCCCAGTATCAGTCAGCAAAGCTGGAGCAATGCCATCTGGAAATAGCTCTGGATCCCTTTCTGGTCCAACACCAGGCTAGAATTCCCTGCCACTGCCACATCCCTGCTTGGTTTTCTGAGCTGATTTGGGGTGGGCATTGATCCCACTCATGGAATCTTCTCCTTCCAAAGCCTGTGCCCAGGGTGACTCCCCGTTGGATCCACTGATGTGTGTGAGATTTTTATGCAGGTCTCGTTCTGCAGTTGTGTGTCAGGGTGCGGCCTGCCCTGACCCCAGGATGGTGTTGACGGGGTGACCAAATGAGTAATAAAGGGATGGGAACAACCAAAGGGCTGGAAATGAAAGCTTTAATATAAGGAGAAATAAAAAGGGGCACACGAGGGCACAACATAAACCAAAACCCAAAATGCCTGCTAACAGCTACCTCAGAAAAAAAGTAAAAACGCCTCTGGCTGACTGAAGTCTGATGTTCACAGCTCTGTGCAGCTCCTTTAGAAGAACTCGAAATGGGGTTGAGCACGCACTTGGACAGACTGTGATGGAAGGTTCTAGAAAGCTTCCAGCCCATCCCAGACCATTGTGTCGTCTCTATTTGCATGGTCACTCCTGGTCCTTGCCAGAGCTTGACCAGATGTTCTCTGTCCTGGCTTCTCAGTGTCCAGGGTCCCATGTTGTTCCAGAACAGTCTGACACAGCTGTGTGTGACCTCTTTTCCTGGAGCTCAGTTTCTCCTTTGGGACTTGATCTGCTTGTGCCAGAGGCTTCCCAGGCCAGCAGTACCCTTCCCTGATGGTCCCAGGGAAGCTGGAAATCTCAGGAGTTGTGCAAAAGTAGCAGCAGTTCACAAAGGTTCAGTGGAGACTGGTCAGTCCCATTGCTTGGAGGCCATCCCTGCACAGAATCCCACAAGGGTTTGGGTTGGAATAAGCTAAAATCCCACCCAGAGCCACCCCTGCCATGACTGGAACACCTCCCACTGTCCCAGTGTCCAGCCTGGCCTTGGGCACTGCCAGGGATCCAGGGGCAGCCACAGCTGCTCTGGGCACCCTGTGGGGGAACAATTCCTGCCCCAGATCCCACCCAGCCCTGCCCTGAGGCATTGGAGCCATTCCCTGTGTGCTGTCCCTCCATCCTTGTCCCCAGCCCCTCTCCAGGAGCATTCCCAGCTGTCCCAGTGTGTTCCAGTTCGCAGTGCTGCTGACATCCATGTGAGCCAGGAGCTCTGTGCTCCCTAACCCGGCCATTCCCCCTGCAGGCACAGATCACCATGAAGGTGATCCAGGGGCTCTACAGCGGGGTCACCACGGTGGAGCTGGACACTCTGGCCGCAGAGACCTCGGCCACGCTGACCACCAAGCACCCCGACTACGCCATCCTGGCTGCCCGCATCGCTGTCTCCAACCTGCACAAGGAGACCAAGAAAGTCTTCAGCGGTGGGTGAACGTCCCCAGCTGCTGGGGACACACACAGGGAGAGCTTTGGGGCACAGAAATAGGGAAAGCTCTCACGAGGGAGTTCCTGAGGGCCCAGGCTGGCTGTGGAGATGAAAGCCACGAGTTCCCCAAGGCAGGTGGGATTGCCTGGTTTATCAAAAGCAGCTGTAGACATGGAATGGTGAAAAAAGTGATGGATTGAGGTCAGGCTGTACCCACTTCCCTCCCCATTTGTAACGGTTTTTTACTTTTGCTGGGGTTTTGGCAGAATTTCTAAGAGAAGAGGATTGTTCAGGCTGGCAGTTGTGTGTTTGAGGGGGTCATTCCTGCCTTGTCCATCCTGAATCCCAGAGCCAGATGCTGCAGGGACAGGCCTGGGCATGTCCTGTTCACTTCCCTTCCCTTTCCCTCACAGATGTGATGGAGGATCTCTACACCTACATCAACCCTCACAATGGGAAGCACTCCCCAATGATCTCCAAAGAGACTCTGGACATCGTTCTGGCCAACAAAGATGTGAGTAGTGAAGTTTGGTTCACTTCTGAACTGCTGCACTGAATTTTGAGAACTTAAATAATTCGCTTTTCTTATTTTTTAAGGAGGCCATGTTGGTTTTAGGGTAAAAAACCAACACAGAAGCCAGTGCAGACCATGAGTTGGGGGTGTGAGAGGGGATGTAGGAGTTTTCTTCCTCTGTGGATGTTTCTGTAGTAAAATTTGGTGTTTTGGATGCTCCCATTGGCGTGACCAGCACAAGTAATTAATTTGAGAAGAAGTACCTTGTGTTGGAGCAAAGTGAGGCAGCACAGGAGAGAGGAGAGATTTGGGTTCAGTTTCCAGATCATTCCAGGTCTGTGTTCTGAGCAGGAAGTTCCTTTTGTTCTTTGGTTCTGTGTCTTGTTGCCCAATTAGATTTCAGTAAATTCAGCCAAAAACTGAGTGAAAAACTGTTGTTGGAGCTGTGCTTTTGTTGTTTTGAGAGAAGTGCTGTTCTTGCTTCACTCCCCAGAGCTTTGGGGCCAGGAATGCAGCAGGGCTAACACTGTTCCACCTTGTAAAGTCACTTCTGTCCTTTCCTGCAGCGCCTCAACTCTGCCATCATCTACGACAGAGACTTCTCCTACAACTACTTTGGCTTTAAGGTAAAGAGCACAGCTCCTGGGTCAGCTGGGAAGGGTGGGAATGCTTGTGGGAGTGTCTGGACTGGGGGCACAGGAGGAGCTGGCACATCAGTGGGGCTGTGAGGTGAAGGGGACCTGCACTGAGCAGCTGCTAAACCATGGGCTTTTCTTGCTGCTGGAGTATTTTAGCTGTTGGGCTGGTTTCACAGCAGCTCACACTGAATATTGATGGATGCTGTTCCTAAAGGAAATACCCTAATCCTTAATAAGGCAAAGAAGGGGGTTTTGCTTTTCCCCTCGTTCAGTGGAGCAGTTCTCTCAGTGTGTCATCCCACATTTATCCTCTCCCATGCTGGAACGTGTCCCCACACCACCCCAGGGGCTGCTGCTCACACCCAGCTCAGCTGTGCTGCTTTGGTTTGGGTCTGACTCAGGTTTAGGGCTCTGGGGGCTCCAGAGGGGTCCTGTGGGTTCAGGACAGTGGGGAACCTCCTGCTCATGCTCTGTAATCCAAAGCAGTGTTGCAATCTTCCAGGGCACTTGTGTGTTTTCAGTCATTAATCACCTCATTGAGCTAATAAAGAGAGGAAGAGCAGAGTGCAGGGGTGTTGAAGTCTGGGGTGAGGGATGTGGAGATGATTGAGTTTGGAGTTAATGGGGCTTTAAAAAAAAATTCAAATCTGCCTGTCTGCTAAAATCCATCCTCTCTTTTAAAGACTCTGGAACGCTCCTACCTGCTGAAAATCAACTCCAAAGGTAGGGGTTGTTCTAGTGCTGAGCACTTCTTTGAAAATTTGAGTTAATTTAAACTAAGTTAGAGCTGAATTTAGGTACTGTGCTGTCAGTGATGTAGGCCCTTGGCTTGGATATCCTGGGACACCAGGAGGGTCAGAGATTAATTATAATGTCATAAAGCTGAAACATCATTGGATTCTGTCTATTTGATTGGATTTAATTGTTAATATACAGGTGGGGATTTTCCCTCCTCCATGAGAGCAGCTGAGCATTGGAGCAGATTGTTCCTTGAGTTTTTCAAAGCCTGATGGGATGAATAAACATGCCTGGTGCTCTTTGGGCAGGAGCTGGGCTGGAGAACTCAAGTTCCTCCTAACCCCAATCACTCTGATTTCATGACAGCTCTGGCTCTCAGTTGTCCTGCACAGCATTTGCAGCTTCTCTGTCACTGTCACACGGAGCATCTTTCTCCCTGGCTTTCTGGGTTTGCTGGCTGGGTGAGAGTCTGGACATGTCCCAGCCACATGCCTTGGCATCCTGGAGTCCCCAAATCCCTGGGGAGGGCAGAATGGAAAGGGAATTGTGTGACCCCCACCTGCAGAGCTGTCCCAGCGCAGGGAGGAGCTGGAGCTGCTGCAGAGAGCCCAGGGGAGGCAGCAGGATGAGCAGAGGGATGGAGCAGCTCTGCTGGGAGGAAAGGCTGCCACAGCTGGGATTGTTCAGCCTGCACAGGAGAAGCTTTGGCCTGAGCTCAGGGTGGCCTTGCAGGGCCTGGAGGAGCTGCAGGAAACCTGGAGAGAGACAATTCCCAAGGGATGAGGGACAGCACACAGGGAATGGAGTGACAGGACACACAGAATGGCTTTAAGCTGAAGGAAGGCAGGGTTAAATGGACCTTGGGCAGGAATTGTTCCCTGGCAGCGTGGGATCTGGGGCAGGAATTGTTCCTGGCAGGGTGGGCAGGGCTGGGTGGGATCTGGGGCAGGAATTGTTCCCTGGCAGGGTGGGCAGGGCTGGCACAGGGTGCCCAGAGCAGCTGTGGCTGCCCCTGGATCCCTGGAATGTTCAGTTCCAGGTGGGACACTGGGACAGTGGGAGGTGTCCCTGCCATGGTGGGGTGGATGGGTGGGTGCTGAGGTCCCTGCCAGGCCATGCCATGGCATCCCCTGCTGTGTGTCCCTGCAGTTGCTGAACGTCCCCAGCACATGCTGATGAGGGTGTCTGTGGGCATCCACAAGACTGACATCGATGCTGCCATCGAGACCTACAACCTCCTGTCAGAGCGCTGGTTCACCCACGCCTCGCCCACGCTCTTCAACGCGGGCACCAACCGCCCCCAGCTCTCCAGGTGCTCTCCTGCCCCTCCTCAGGGCATCCTGCCCCCAGGGAGGGCTCAGGGACCTCATCTGCTCAGCCTCTGAAATGAGCAGCTGAGTTTCTCTGGGTGTTTTATAATGTTTTGAGCAGCTGCTGTCGAGTTTTAGCTGTCTTTGTGGGAAAATACCAAGGTTTCTGTGAACTCTAGAGAACATGGAAACCTTGGCATGGCTGTGTTATATTGGAAAGTTCCTGATGTGCATAGTCTGCTGCAGGTTACCAAATGAATTCTGGTAACTGTTTTCTAAAAGCAGCAAGCATAACTGATAGGTTTTTGGTGATGTATATATCAGGAAAAGGATTATATTTTATAAAGGTTTGTATCAATGTATTGGGAAAAGATTCTTCCCCCAGAGGGTGCTGGGCACTGCCCAGGCTGGGACTGTGCAGGGCCAGAAATTGATACCTGTGGGTCCCTTTCAGCTCAGGGTACTCACAATTCTATGGTTAAATGTGTTTGATAGCAGAAGTACCAGCAGTACAAGTGTTGCTCACGATGGTTTCTGTTTTGTCCTTTATTCCACCTGTGGAGCACACGAAAGCTCCCATGTTGGCTCTGCTTTTTGCAGCCTGGTGAAACACTTATGACTTTTCCTTCCCATCCTTGTCCACTGAAACCATTTGTTCCCTTCAGCTGCTTCCTGCTGTGCATGAAGGACGACAGCATCGAGGGCATCTATGACACCCTGAAGCAGTGTGCCCTGATCTCCAAGTCTGCTGGGGGCATTGGCCTTGCTGTGAGCTGCATCCGAGCCACAGGCAGCTACATTGCTGGGGTGAGTGCAGGGGACCCTGCTGGACACTGCTGGGGTGAGTGGCCACCAAGGGACACTGCTGGGGTGAGTGCCCTGCCATGGTGTCTTAGTTTGGAGGACAGGTGTCTGCTAAGAAAGGCAGGAGCCTCTCTTTGAAATGGAGAATAGAAACCCCCTCCCTCCAAATTATTATAATTTTGAAATCAAGGGGCTCTCAGGCAAAGAGATGGGAATTAGGAATAACAGTTCTTTACTAGGGAAATTAAAATAGAAATACAGCACTACAAAGAACAAAGCCCAAACCCTGGCAGAGTCAGAATCCAAGCTGACAGCCGTCAGTCAGTCAGGGTGGTGGCAGCAGTGCCATTCAATGGTGGCTGCATCCTCCTGCAGTGACAGATGTGCTTCAGCTGGAGCAGTGCTCCTGGACAAGGGGCAGTTTCCCTCCAAAGGTCCAGTGATGATGTGGAGAAGTCCAGTTTTCCTCTGGGATCCAGTGGAAAAGGTTGCTCTGATGTTCCAAATATCAGGTTTTATCCGGGTAGGAAATGTTGGGCTCCTCCCCTGGATGGAGCATCTGAAATGATGGAATTTTATCAGTCCTGTACTAGGTCTCAATGGCCATGAACAGGAGAAATCTCCTGGAGGGAGGATGGGTTGTGAAAAGATAAAGATCCCTTCTCCAGCTGGTTTAACAGTGACCCATTAATGGGAGATATCTCTCTGCAGGAAGGATGGGTTGTGAAAAGATAAAGAACACTGGCCCAGCTGGTTTATAAAATCTGGCCATGAACAGGAGATGTCCCCTTTGGAAATAAAGAACACTGCCCCAGCTGGTTTCAATGGATGGCCCATTAGTAGAATACCTCCCACCCTCAACAGATGGTGATAGACTAGATTCCTTTTATCACATCCTGTACTGTAACCCAAGACAACAGGGACACTGCTGGGACCCGGCTGGGGTCAGTGCCCTGCACAGGGACACTGCTGCTCTCCCAGGACGTGCCTCTCACTCACTCAGTTTACTCAGCACTGAGCCTGCCTCACTGGTCCCTTGGCCTAAGGCAGGAAGGTTGGTTTTCCTCGCTGCTTTGAATTTCTAGCAGAAACTGCAGGAACTCTGGATACTGAGAGTGTGGGGCTTTCTGTGCTGCCAGGCACTGACCCCCAAGAACATACTGCTTTGACCTAGAGAAGCTTCCAAAATTAGATGATAGAACTGGGATTCTGGGTGTGTGGTTTGAATAGTGGAAAATCTAGCATCTAAGGTCTTAAAATATAGAAATATCTGAAAGGCAAGATGGAGGTTTTAGGGAAGAGGTTCTTTTCTTCTTTACCTTCTTCTCGTGGGTCTGGGTGATATTTTGTAATTGAATAGGAAAATCTGCATTCGGGTCATGGGTGGTTGGTTGTTGGATTAAAAATAAAAAGATACTTGGGTATCTTTTTGGGTGTCCATTCTTAATTGGACAGATTCACAGAATCACTGGGCTGGAAGAGACCTCCAGGATCATCAAGTCCACCCCATGCCCTAACACCTCAATGAGACCATGGCACCCAGTGCCACATCCAGGGATGGTGACTCCACCACCCTCCCAGGCAAAACATTCAAATGCTTTATTATTCTTTCTGTTAAAATCTTCTTCCTAATATCCAGCCTATATCTCCCTTGGAGCAGCGTGAGACCGTGTCCTCAGGTTCTGTCAGGGTTGCCTAGAGAAAGAGACCAACCCCAGCTGAGCACAGCCACCTTTCAGGGAGTTCTAGAGAGTGACAAAGTCACCCCTGAGTCTCCTTTTCTCCAGGCTGAGCAACCCCAGCTCCCTCAGCTGTTCCTCACAGGGTTTGGGCTCCAGGCCCCTCACAGGGTTTGGGCTCCAGGCCCCTCCCCAGCCTCGCTGTCTTCTCTGCACACACTCAAGCATCTCAAGGTCCTTCCCAGACTGAGGGGTCAGAACTGGACACAGCACTGGAGCTGTGGGCTCAGCAGTGCTGGGTCCAGGGGAACAATGACCTCCCTGCTCCTGCTGGCCACACCACGGCTGATGCAGGCCAGGTGCCATTGGCCCTCTTGGCCACCAGGGCTCACTGCTGGCTCATGTTCAGCCAGCTGGCAGCCAGTGCTCCCTGATACTTCTTAGCTTTCAACGTCCTCCCTAAGCTCAGCCAGCAGTGAAAGGAATCATTCACCTGTTCACAGTGCAGGCAGGCTGGCTCCACAGCACCCCCTGAAAGCACTGATCAGTTCACAAGAGCTGATGAAGTCTGGGCAGGGATGGGTCTGTACGGACACATCCTTTCTGGAGGGTTCCACTTGTACTAACCCAGGTTTGATCCCGTACAAACCATTACTAACACAAACTAATACCAACCAGCCAGCAGAAACAACTGTGACAACACGGCAAATCTTACTAACAATAAAACTCCAGCCCTGCTTGTCCTGCCTGCACACAGCAAATGTTACTAACAATAAACCTGCAGCCCTGCTTGTCCTGCCTGCACACAGAAATGTTACTAACAATAAAACTGCAGCCCTGCCTGCACACAGCAAATCTTACTAACAATAAAACTGCAACCCTGCCTGCTTGTCCTGCCTGTGCAAACTGCATGTCATAGGGGCATGGCACATCTCGGGGGCGTGACAGCTTCTGGGGGTGTGACACATCCTGGGGGCATGCCATGTCTCAGGGGCATGCCACACCCCCAGGATGTGTCACAACCCTGGGACATGCCATGCCCTCAGGTGTGCCACACCTCCAGGTGTGCCACACCCCAATGATGTGCCACACACCTGAGGTTTGCCACACCCCCTGAGACATGCCACACCCCTGAGACGTGCCACACCCCTGAGACATGCCACACCCCTGGGATGTGCCACACCCCTGAGACGTGCCCCGCCCCACAGAGCTGTGCCTGAGTAAGGAGCCCCAGGGAGTGCAGGAGTTATTCACCGCTGGTTTTTGTGTCTCTGCAGACCAACGGGAATTCCAACGGGCTGGTTCCCATGCTGAGGGTGTACAACAACACCGCCCGCTACGTGGACCAGGGAGGAAACAAGGTATCCTATGAGCTGCAGCGGGGAGCCTGGACCAGTGGGAGAGCTGCCACTCTGGCAGGGCTATCCCATCAGCAGCAGGGAGCTGATGGGCTGGCTGTGGGTGGCACATCTTCAGAAAAGGGCATTTTTGCCCCTTGTGTTGGGGTCTGGGCTTGCCCTCCAGTTCCTAGCTAGTCTGGGGAGCTGTGGGCACTCAGGAGGTTTCTTTCCAAGGACAGTTTGTTCTGATCCAGATTGTGTTCCGTGTCCCAGAGACCTGGGGCTTTTGCCATCTACCTGGAGCCGTGGCACTTGGACATCTTTGAGTTCCTGGACTTGAAGAAGAACACAGGGAAAGAAGAGCAGCGAGCCAGGGACCTGTTCTTTGCTCTCTGGATCCCTGATCTCTTCATGAAGCGAGTGGAAACCAACCAGGTGAGAACTTGGCTGCCTCAGAAAAGTGAGGTGCTGGAGGAGCAGGTGAGCAGCCCTGGAAGGAGCTCAGGAAGGGCTGCTGTGCTCCTTGTTCCTTCCAGGACCTTCCTGGAAGAGCTGCTGCACCTTGGATACTGGACAGCTCCAGCTCAGTGTTTTGCTTCAGGGCTTCATCTCAGCTCATGACTCTGGGGTGTTCTTAAAGCATCAACATGTTCTCAGTAAATTGTTCTTATGCCTGCTTGTATTTCACAGAATCCTGGACTGGTTTGGCTTGGAAGGGATCTTAAAACTCATCCAGTGCCACCCCAGCCATGGCAGGGACACCTCCCACTGTCCCAAGCCGCAGTGTCCAGCCTGGCCTTGGGCACTGCCAGGGATCCAGGGGCAGCTTTAATCAACAGAGTGAATGAAGATTTCCTCTGAATATTTTTCCCCCTTTCAGGACTGGTCCTTAATGTGCCCAAATGAGTGTCCTGGCCTGGATGATGTCTGGGGAGAGGAATTTGAAAAGCTCTATGAGAGGTAAGAAGAGTGAGCAGACCTGTGAGTGGTGCCATCCTCTCCCAGAGCTGCTTGTGTCCTGTGGCATCCAGGACATTTTTGTCAAGTTTGTGACCCCTGCCATGCTTAGAGGTGACCTCGTCACACTAAGTATTTAAAATATGATTACAGTAATTTCACAGTTATAAGCCACACCTGAATATAAGCCACACATCTGGGTAGCCCACAGGATTTGTCCATATATAAGCCGCACCCAAATATAAGCCGCTTTTTTTTTTTCTTTTTTTTTTTTCCGCGCGGCAGGGTGGGGATGCTGCTGAGGGGCCAGGCAGTGCTAGGGCCGTGCTGGGAGGGGCTGGCTGCCTGCGGGAGACGGCAAGGCCGGGAG
>VRYO01001681.1:31898627-31921492 GCA_009812075.1 Sialia sialis | reverse complement strand
TTTATAAAATCTGGCCATGAACAGGAGATGTCCCCTTTGGAAATAAAGAACACTGCCCCAGCTGGTTTCAATGGATGGCCCATTAGTAGAATACCTCCCACCCTCAACAGATGGTGATAGACTAGATTCCTTTTATCACATCCTGTACTGTAACCCAAGACAACAGGGACACTGCTGGGACCCGGCTGGGGTCAGTGCCCTGCACAGGGACACTGCTGCTCTCCCAGGACGTGCCTCTCACTCACTCAGTTTACTCAGCACTGAGCCTGCCTCACTGGTCCCTTGGCCTAAGGCAGGAAGGTTGGTTTTCCTCGCTGCTTTGAATTTCTAGCAGAAACTGCAGGAACTCTGGATACTGAGAGTGTGGGGCTTTCTGTGCTGCCAGGCACTGACCCCCAAGAACATACTGCTTTGACCTAGAGAAGCTTCCAAAATTAGATGATAGAACTGGGATTCTGGGTGTGTGGTTTGAATAGTGGAAAATCTAGCATCTAAGGTCTTAAAATATAGAAATATCTGAAAGGCAAGATGGAGGTTTTAGGGAAGAGGTTCTTTTCTTCTTTACCTTCTTCTCGTGGGTCTGGGTGATATTTTGTAATTGAATAGGAAAATCTGCATTCGGGTCATGGGTGGTTGGTTGTTGGATTAAAAATAAAAAGATACTTGGGTATCTTTTTGGGTGTCCATTCTTAATTGGACAGATTCACAGAATCACTGGGCTGGAAGAGACCTCCAGGATCATCAAGTCCACCCCATGCCCTAACACCTCAATGAGACCATGGCACCCAGTGCCACATCCAGGGATGGTGACTCCACCACCCTCCCAGGCAAAACATTCAAATGCTTTATTATTCTTTCTGTTAAAATCTTCTTCCTAATATCCAGCCTATATCTCCCTTGGAGCAGCGTGAGACCGTGTCCTCAGGTTCTGTCAGGGTTGCCTAGAGAAAGAGACCAACCCCAGCTGAGCACAGCCACCTTTCAGGGAGTTCTAGAGAGTGACAAAGTCACCCCTGAGTCTCCTTTTCTCCAGGCTGAGCAACCCCAGCTCCCTCAGCTGTTCCTCACAGGGTTTGGGCTCCAGGCCCCTCACAGGGTTTGGGCTCCAGGCCCCTCCCCAGCCTCGCTGTCTTCTCTGCACACACTCAAGCATCTCAAGGTCCTTCCCAGACTGAGGGGTCAGAACTGGACACAGCACTGGAGCTGTGGGCTCAGCAGTGCTGGGTCCAGGGGAACAATGACCTCCCTGCTCCTGCTGGCCACACCACGGCTGATGCAGGCCAGGTGCCATTGGCCCTCTTGGCCACCAGGGCTCACTGCTGGCTCATGTTCAGCCAGCTGGCAGCCAGTGCTCCCTGATACTTCTTAGCTTTCAACGTCCTCCCTAAGCTCAGCCAGCAGTGAAAGGAATCATTCACCTGTTCACAGTGCAGGCAGGCTGGCTCCACAGCACCCCCTGAAAGCACTGATCAGTTCACAAGAGCTGATGAAGTCTGGGCAGGGATGGGTCTGTACGGACACATCCTTTCTGGAGGGTTCCACTTGTACTAACCCAGGTTTGATCCCGTACAAACCATTACTAACACAAACTAATACCAACCAGCCAGCAGAAACAACTGTGACAACACGGCAAATCTTACTAACAATAAAACTCCAGCCCTGCTTGTCCTGCCTGCACACAGCAAATGTTACTAACAATAAACCTGCAGCCCTGCTTGTCCTGCCTGCACACAGAAATGTTACTAACAATAAAACTGCAGCCCTGCCTGCACACAGCAAATCTTACTAACAATAAAACTGCAACCCTGCCTGCTTGTCCTGCCTGTGCAAACTGCATGTCATAGGGGCATGGCACATCTCGGGGGCGTGACAGCTTCTGGGGGTGTGACACATCCTGGGGGCATGCCATGTCTCAGGGGCATGCCACACCCCCAGGATGTGTCACAACCCTGGGACATGCCATGCCCTCAGGTGTGCCACACCTCCAGGTGTGCCACACCCCAATGATGTGCCACACACCTGAGGTTTGCCACACCCCCTGAGACATGCCACACCCCTGAGACGTGCCACACCCCTGAGACATGCCACACCCCTGGGATGTGCCACACCCCTGAGACGTGCCCCGCCCCACAGAGCTGTGCCTGAGTAAGGAGCCCCAGGGAGTGCAGGAGTTATTCACCGCTGGTTTTTGTGTCTCTGCAGACCAACGGGAATTCCAACGGGCTGGTTCCCATGCTGAGGGTGTACAACAACACCGCCCGCTACGTGGACCAGGGAGGAAACAAGGTATCCTATGAGCTGCAGCGGGGAGCCTGGACCAGTGGGAGAGCTGCCACTCTGGCAGGGCTATCCCATCAGCAGCAGGGAGCTGATGGGCTGGCTGTGGGTGGCACATCTTCAGAAAAGGGCATTTTTGCCCCTTGTGTTGGGGTCTGGGCTTGCCCTCCAGTTCCTAGCTAGTCTGGGGAGCTGTGGGCACTCAGGAGGTTTCTTTCCAAGGACAGTTTGTTCTGATCCAGATTGTGTTCCGTGTCCCAGAGACCTGGGGCTTTTGCCATCTACCTGGAGCCGTGGCACTTGGACATCTTTGAGTTCCTGGACTTGAAGAAGAACACAGGGAAAGAAGAGCAGCGAGCCAGGGACCTGTTCTTTGCTCTCTGGATCCCTGATCTCTTCATGAAGCGAGTGGAAACCAACCAGGTGAGAACTTGGCTGCCTCAGAAAAGTGAGGTGCTGGAGGAGCAGGTGAGCAGCCCTGGAAGGAGCTCAGGAAGGGCTGCTGTGCTCCTTGTTCCTTCCAGGACCTTCCTGGAAGAGCTGCTGCACCTTGGATACTGGACAGCTCCAGCTCAGTGTTTTGCTTCAGGGCTTCATCTCAGCTCATGACTCTGGGGTGTTCTTAAAGCATCAACATGTTCTCAGTAAATTGTTCTTATGCCTGCTTGTATTTCACAGAATCCTGGACTGGTTTGGCTTGGAAGGGATCTTAAAACTCATCCAGTGCCACCCCAGCCATGGCAGGGACACCTCCCACTGTCCCAAGCCGCAGTGTCCAGCCTGGCCTTGGGCACTGCCAGGGATCCAGGGGCAGCTTTAATCAACAGAGTGAATGAAGATTTCCTCTGAATATTTTTCCCCCTTTCAGGACTGGTCCTTAATGTGCCCAAATGAGTGTCCTGGCCTGGATGATGTCTGGGGAGAGGAATTTGAAAAGCTCTATGAGAGGTAAGAAGAGTGAGCAGACCTGTGAGTGGTGCCATCCTCTCCCAGAGCTGCTTGTGTCCTGTGGCATCCAGGACATTTTTGTCAAGTTTGTGACCCCTGCCATGCTTAGAGGTGACCTCGTCACACTAAGTATTTAAAATATGATTACAGTAATTTCACAGTTATAAGCCACACCTGAATATAAGCCACACATCTGGGTAGCCCACAGGATTTGTCCATATATAAGCCGCACCCAAATATAAGCCGCTTTTTTTTTTTCTTTTTTTTTTTTCCGCGCGGCAGGGTGGGGATGCTGCTGAGGGGCCAGGCAGTGCTAGGGCCGTGCTGGGAGGGGCTGGCTGCCTGCGGGAGACGGCAAGGCCGGGAGTGGCGGGCAGCGGGAGTGCCGGGGAGCAGCGCTCGCTTGCCTGCCCGTGCAAAGGGATGCAGCGCCTCGCCTGGCTGTGCAAAGGGAGGCGGCGGCAGCGGTGCTCGCTCGCCCGCCCTTGCGAAGGGAGGCGGCACTGGCAGCACTCTCTGGCCTGTGTGAAGGGAAGTGGCGCTGGCAGCACTCGCTCGCCTGTGTGAAGGGAAGCAGCATTGGCATCACTCTCTCACCTGTGCGAAGGGAAGCGGTGCTGGCAGCGCTCGCTCGCCTGCCTGTGCGAAGGGAGGCGGCGCTGGTGGCGCACGCTTGCCCACCCGTGCAAAGGGATGTGGCGGCGCTCGCTCACCCGCCATGTGAAGGGAAGAGGCAGCAGCGGCGCCCGCTCGCCCGCGTGAAGGGAGGCGGCGCTGGCAGCAGCGCGCTGGCCGCAGTGAAGGCGGCTCGCTTGCCCGCGCGAATGTGGCAAAGGAGGCTCATTCGCTCGTGTGAAGGCTGTGAAGCCGGGCTGGCCTCGCCAATCCAGCGGCGGCCCGTTGCCCGCTCGCCAGTGGCTCTGGCTGACTGCCACCCGGCAGTGGCTCCGCGGCAGCACTCTCCCCGGCCGGCTCTCACTTCCGGGTTGGCATTTCGCTGGGATTTGTCCATAAGTAAGCCGCACCTGAATATAAGCTGCACCACTGGCATAGACTGCATTCTTCAGTGAAAAAGGTGTGGCTTATAATCGTGAAACTACTGTAGTCCAAACCATTTTACTGGGCACATGGAGTCTCTGTGGAACAGGTCTCAGAACTGAGGCACCTGGGTGACACCTGGCTCTCCAAGCAGCTCACGTGCATCTGAGCAATGAGGACAAACTCCCCTTTGGGAGTGGCCATGGGCTCATTGTCAGATTGATAAAAACGTGAGGATGGGGGTGTGTCCTTCACACTGACCTGTCAGGGTGGAGCTGTGTGAGAGTGACCATTGTCAGAGGGATGTCCCCACCTTCAGCACTCTGTGGCTTTGTGTGGGATTGCTGTGGTGGAAGATTTGTTTCCCAGCACAGGGACAGTGCTGCTGTGAGGGCTCAGCAGTGAGCAGGGGCTGCCCCAGAGCCCAGGACTGAAGGATTTCCTGGAGCCTGGTGCTGAGGCAGCTCTCTGTGTGCTCAGCTACGAGCGGCAGGGCCGCGTGCGCAGGGTGGTGAAGGCCCAGCAGCTCTGGTACGCCATCATCGAGTCCCAGACCGAGACTGGCACCCCCTACATGCTCTACAAGGACTCCTGCAACAGGAAGAGCAACCAGCAGAACCTGGGCACCATCAAGTGCAGCAACCTGTGCACCGAGATCGTGGAGTACACCAGCAAGGAGGAGGTGGGTGCAGGAGGAGCTGGGAGTGTTGGGATGGGTGACTGCTGCCTGGGGAAGGGAACAGGCAGCTGAGAAACTTCTGACCTGAGTGCTCACAGCCCTTCCACTGTGGGCTTTCCCGCTCTGTGGAGGGTTTGGGATGGCACAAGACACCCTTCAAAGGGAAAGCAATGAGGAGCAAACCAGCCTTGAAAATTCCTTCCATTCCAGGCCCTGTCTAAGGATGGTTTCTAGGCAGTAGGACTGACCAGGGCAAGATTTCTCTGGTCATGCCAATTTCCAGTGAACTTTCCTGAAGTGTCATTGCCTTGTGCACACCTGCTGTGCCAGGTGACCAAGGGGTGCACTTTGCCAGCCTGGCAGGTTCCCTGGCAGGTTGTTTCTGTGCTCTTTGGGGCACAGCTGTGTGTTGTTGGTCTGTTCCCAGAGATTCCATCCTGCCCACAGGTGGCTGTGTGTAACCTGGCCTCCATTGCCCTGAACATGTATGTGACCCCTGAGCACACCTATGACTTCAAGAAGCTGGCTGAGGTCACCAAGGTCATCGTCCGAAACCTCAACAAAATCATTGATATCAACTACTACCCTGTGCCAGAGGTGAGTGCTGGGCTGGGTCCTGCCCAGAGCAATCCCAGAGCAGTCTGGGGCACAGGGAATCTCTGAACCACCTGTGCCAAGGTGGGACCTGTCAGTGCCTGCCTGAGCCTCGGCCCACAGCAGTTCTGTACTGAAGCAGCTGTAGGAAACCTTCCCACTATGCTTCTGCCACTGGAATTCTTTCATGTGTGAGGATTTCCATGAAGCACAGACCAGCACTAGGAACAGAGTGGAAAGTGGAACAGAGAGAAGGATCCTGGAAAGTGTAACTCATTTTGGTTGGTTTTACAGCTCCCTGACAGGAGGGGCAGCCAGGTGGGGCCAGGCTCTGCTCCCACAGAGCAAGGAAAAGGACATGAGGAAATGGTCTCAACCTGTGCCAGGGACGTTTAAGTTGAACATTAGGAAAAATTTATTAATGGAGAGGGCTGTGCAGCCCTGGCAGTGGTGAAGTCCTCATCCCTGGAGGGGATTTGATATCTGTGTGGATGTGGCACCTGGGGACATGGTCAGTGGTGGCCTTGGCACTGCTGGGGAACAGTTGGACTTGGTGGGCTCAGAGGGATTTTCCAACTTCAGAGATTCTGCTCTATTAAATGTGCTGAGTGCTGACTTCTAAACCCTGGCCACCTTTGCTGGGTTAAACAATCACAGTCTGTGCTAAGTTCTGACAAACTCAGTCTGGGCCTCAGCAGGCAGTGGCAGGATGGAAGGTGTGTGGATGCAGAGCTCACGGCACATTGAGGAGGTTTTGTTGTCAGAATCCCTTCCCAGGAGGTTTTGTTCTCAGAGGCTGGTTTTAACCCCCCAGGCTGCTTTTCCCCCTCAGGCTGGTTCCCCCCCACCAGGCTGGTTTTACCCCCCGGCTGGTTTTACCCCAGGTTTCCCCCAGCTGTCCTGAACTGACTGCGTGTGCTGTCCCGCAGGCCGAGCGCTCCAACCGGCGGCACCGGCCCATCGGCATCGGCGTGCAGGGCCTGGCTGACGCCTTCATCCTCATGAGGTTCCCCTTTGAGAGCCCCGAGGCACAGCTGCTCAACCAGCACATCTTTGAGACCATTTACTACGGGGCCCTGGAGGCCAGCTGTGAGCTGGCCAGGGAGCAGGGCCCCTACGACACCTACCAGGGCTCTCCGGTCAGCAAGGGGGTGAGTGCCAGGGGCTGCCACTGGGACAGCTCTGGAGAGCTCATCCTGTGCCTGGGACCTGCTTCATGGTGAGAGGGATCTGAGTCTGCAGTGCCCTGGGGCCAGGAGGGACATCGCTGTGCTGGGGACACCAGGGCCACCATCACTGCCCAGAGCGAAGGGATTGTCCCACCCTGCTCTGGGCTGAGCCCCACTTCCATCTGCATTTTAGGACAAGGTGCTTCCCCCAGAGGTGCTGGGCACTGCCCAGGCTCCCCAGGGAATGGGCACAGAGCTCCAGGAGCTGCCAGGGATGCCCAGGCTGGGATTTTGGTGGGGCAGGGACAGGGACAGAGCTTGGATCAATGATCCCGGGGGTCCCTTCAGCTCAGGACATTCTGGATTCTCTGATTGGAAAAGACAAGACTCAGCCATTGCTGGCTGTGCCCTGGAGCAGTCACAAGATGGAATGCTTGTTAGGTCGTAGCAGAGCTTCACTGAGATCTAATTGGAGAGAAGAACTAAGAGAAATAACAGGTCCATTTCCAATGGGATTTATAAAATGGGGAAAAGCGTGCCCTCTCTAATCTGGACCACACTGTGCTCCTCAGATCCTTCAGTATGACATGTGGAATGTCACCCCCTCGGACCTTTGGGACTGGAAGGCTTTGAAGGAGAAGATTGCCAAGTGAGTAACCCTGCAGGGTTTGTTTGATGTCAGATAAAGCCCAGTCTGGGTTGGGTGGGAAGGACCTCAGAGCCCACCCAGTGCCACCCCTGCCATGGCAGGGACACCTCCCATGTCCCAGGCTGCTCCAGCCCCATCCAGCCTGGCTCTGGATGTGAATTTGATGTGTTCTGTCTACTGAGAACTAAGGGCAGGGTCCAAGTGTGAAAACAGCCCCCTGTGTTCCCCCCACCCCAGCAGATCTTTCCTCTGAGCTGTTTGTGTGTTTTGCTTTCATTTTTGTCCTTCCAAGGCTGAGGAGCCCACCCTCACTGCTCTGCTTTTGCTGAGCTCTAATTCCATTTTGGTTGCATCCAGCAGGAGGATTTGTGCTCCCATTACACAAACATAGTGAGGAATGTGCCATGAGCTGGCCCTGGGGGCTCTTCCCTGCTGCCAGGGAAAAGCTGAACCTTGAACATCCTGAAGACACGAATCACTGAAGTGTGAAGTGCCTGTCATGGACTAATTCTTTGTGTTTGGCTGTGATTTTTAACCGTGGTAAATCTGTCCCCTGTCCTGTGTGTGGAGAGGTTTCAGCCTCATGGGCTGTGGGTGTGCAGTGCCTGGCAGATTGTCTGTCCCTGAACCATTGGGGGCCTCTGATGGAAGATGAGAATGGCAGAGCCCCTAATTGCACTTGCACTCTGTAATGGGTTAAGTGCACCCCCTAATTAGTGCCTTGTCTTCTTTTCCTTCTGCCTTCACTCAGAGCCAGGATTGAAAACACAAAGGAGACAAATTTCTTGTTTGGACGTGGTTGTTTATAAAATCTTACCTAAATGCAGAGAGTTCTGCAACACTTCCAGCTGCCAGCTAGAAGTGAGCAAAATGGAGCTGAATCAGCTGCTTGCCAGGTCTTTTAAAGCCAAACAGTCCAGTAGAGAAATTACACCTTTATTATTTATACTTTTGACCCAATAACCAAACACCTGTGACTGCAGTGCAGCACTGACTGTCCAACCAAAAATTATTACTTGAAACTGGGAAGAAGAAGGAAGGAGACAGAAAGAGACAATGCCCAAGAATATTCATCTTGTCCCATACCTGTTATAAAACAGGTTATAAACCTGTGGTACAAAAACCCCAAATTCCAAACCCTTCACCATGTGCAGTCACACACTTCTATTTAACTCCACACTGTGATTTTAACTCCATCACTCACATCTGGAGCCTGCTCCAAGGCTCAGGTCACAGCAGTGTTCTCCTGGGGTCAGTGTTAGCACAGAAAGCTCCAAACTCCCAGGGATCTAACACACCTGACCCACAGTGCCAGTTCAGGGGTGCTTCCCCTTTCCCTGTGAGGCTTTGCAGGTTCTCCCAGATTTCCCAGTGCTGTTCCTGGCTCTTTCCTGCCCTGTGTCCCTTGGCTGCAGCTCCCTAACGGTGCCTGTTGTTCCCAGGTACGGTGTCAGGAACAGCCTCCTCATTTCCCCCATGCCAACAGCCTCCACTGCCCAGATACTGGGCAACAATGAGTCCATCGAGCCCTACACCAGCAACATCTACACCCGCAGGGTGCTCTCAGGGGAATTCCAGGTGAGCTCTGGGGGCTGGGCTCTTCCCTGGGGATTCATCACTGAGGAGACAAAGGGGAGGCCTCACTCACACCTGGGGGCTCACTTCAGCTGGAAGTTTGTGTGGGTGCTTGTCCTGGTTTGGAGGACAGGTGTCTGCTAAGAAAGGCAGGAGCCTCTTTGAAATGGAGAATGGAAACCCCCTCCCTCCAAATTATTATAATTGTGAAATCAAGGGGCTCTCAGGCAAAGAGATGGGAATAGCAATAACAGTTCTTTACTAGGGAAATTAAAATAGAAATACAGCACTACAAAGAACAAAGCCCAAACCCTGGCAGAGTCAGAATCCAAGCTGACAGCCGTCAGTCAGTCAGGGTGGTGGCAGCAGTGCCATTCAATGGTGGCTGCATCCTCCTGCAGTGACAGATGTGCTTCAGCTGGAGCAGTGCTCCTGGACAAGGGGCAGTTTCCCTCCAAAGGTCCAGTGATGATGTGGAGAAGTCCAGTTTTCCTCTGGGATCCAGTGGAAAAGGTTGCTCTGATGTTCCAAATATCAGGTTTTATCCGGGTAGGAAATGTTGGGCTCCTCCCCTGGATGGAGCATCTGAAATGATGGAATTTTATCAGTCCTGTACTAGGTCTCAATGGCCATGAACAGGAGAAATCTCCTGGAGGGAGGATGGGTTGTGAAAAGATAAAGATCCCTTCTCCAGCTGGTTTAACAGTGACCCATTAATGGGAGATATCTCTCTGCAGGAAGGATGGGTTGTGAAAAGATAAAGAACACTGGCCCAGCTGCTTTATAAAATCTGGCCATGAACAGGAGATGTCCCCTTTGGAAATAAAGAACACTGCCCCAGCTGGTTTCAATGGATGGCCCATTAGTAGAATACCTCCCACCCTCAACAGATGGTGATAGACTAGATTCCTTTTATCACATCCTGTACTGTAACCCAAGACAACAGGGACACTGCTGGGACCCGGCTGGGGTCAGTGCCCTGCACAGGGACACTGCTGCTCTCCCAGGACGTGCCTCTCACTCACTCAGTTTACTCAGCACTGAGCCTGCCTCACTGGTCCCTTGGCCTAAGGCAGGAAGGTTGGTTTTCCTCGCTGCTTTGAATTTCTAGCAGAAACTGCAGGAACTCTGGATACTGAGAGTGTGGGGCTTTCTGTGCTGCCAGGCACTGACCCCCAAGAACATACTGCTTTGACCTAGAGAAGCTTCCAAAATTAGATGATAGAACTGGGATTCTGGGTGTGTGGTTTGAATAGTGGAAAATCTAGCATCTAAGGTCTTAAAATATAGAAATATCTGAAAGGCAAGATGGAGGTTTTAGGGAAGAGGTTCTTTTCTTCTTTACCTTCTTCTCGTGGGTCTGGGTGATATTTTGTAATTGAATAGGAAAATCTGCATTCGGGTCATGGGTGGTTGGTTGTTGGATTAAAAATAAAAAGATACTTGGGTATCTTTTTGGGTGTCCATTCTTAATTGGACAGATTCACAGAATCACTGGGCTGGAAGAGACCTCCAGGATCATCAAGTCCACCCCATGCCCTAACACCTCAATGAGACCATGGCACCCAGTGCCACATCCAGGGATGGTGACTCCACCACCCTCCCAGGCAAAACATTCAAATGCTTTATTATTCTTTCTGTTAAAATCTTCTTCCTAATATCCAGCCTATATCTCCCTTGGAGCAGCGTGAGACCGTGTCCTCAGGTTCTGTCAGGGTTGCCTAGAGAAAGAGACCAACCCCAGCTGAGCACAGCCACCTTTCAGGGAGTTCTAGAGAGTGACAAAGTCACCCCTGAGTCTCCTTTTCTCCAGGCTGAGCAACCCCAGCTCCCTCAGCTGTTCCTCACAGGGTTTGGGCTCCAGGCCCCTCACAGGGTTTGGGCTCCAGGCCCCTCCCCAGCCTCGCTGTCTTCTCTGCACACACTCAAGCATCTCAAGGTCCTTCCCAGACTGAGGGGTCAGAACTGGACACAGCACTGGAGCTGTGGGCTCAGCAGTGCTGGGTCCAGGGGAACAATGACCTCCCTGCTCCTGCTGGCCACACCACGGCTGATGCAGGCCAGGTGCCATTGGCCCTCTTGGCCACCAGGGCTCACTGCTGGCTCATGTTCAGCCAGCTGGCAGCCAGTGCTCCCTGATACTTCTTAGCTTTCAACGTCCTCCCTAAGCTCAGCCAGCAGTGAAAGGAATCATTCACCTGTTCACAGTGCAGGCAGGCTGGCTCCACAGCACCCCCTGAAAGCACTGATCAGTTCACAAGAGCTGATGAAGTCTGGGCAGGGATGGGTCTGTACGGACACATCCTTTCTGGAGGGTTCCACTTGTACTAACCCAGGTTTGATCCCGTACAAACCATTACTAACACAAACTAATACCAACCAGCCAGCAGAAACAACTGTGACAACACGGCAAATCTTACTAACAATAAAACTCCAGCCCTGCTTGTCCTGCCTGCACACAGCAAATGTTACTAACAATAAACCTGCAGCCCTGCTTGTCCTGCCTGCACACAGAAATGTTACTAACAATAAAACTGCAGCCCTGCCTGCACACAGCAAATCTTACTAACAATAAAACTGCAACCCTGCCTGCTTGTCCTGCCTGTGCAAACTGCATGTCATAGGGGCATGGCACATCTCGGGGGCGTGACAGCTTCTGGGGGTGTGACACATCCTGGGGGCATGCCATGTCTCAGGGGCATGCCACACCCCCAGGATGTGTCACAACCCTGGGACATGCCATGCCCTCAGGTGTGCCACACCTCCAGGTGTGCCACACCCCAATGATGTGCCACACACCTGAGGTTTGCCACACCCCCTGAGACATGCCACACCCCTGAGACGTGCCACACCCCTGAGACATGCCACACCCCTGGGATGTGCCACACCCCTGAGACGTGCCCCGCCCCACAGAGCTGTGCCTGAGTAAGGAGCCCCAGGGAGTGCAGGAGTTATTCACCGCTGGTTTTTGTGTCTCTGCAGACCAACGGGAATTCCAACGGGCTGGTTCCCATGCTGAGGGTGTACAACAACACCGCCCGCTACGTGGACCAGGGAGGAAACAAGGTATCCTATGAGCTGCAGCGGGGAGCCTGGACCAGTGGGAGAGCTGCCACTCTGGCAGGGCTATCCCATCAGCAGCAGGGAGCTGATGGGCTGGCTGTGGGTGGCACATCTTCAGAAAAGGGCATTTTTGCCCCTTGTGTTGGGGTCTGGGCTTGCCCTCCAGTTCCTAGCTAGTCTGGGGAGCTGTGGGCACTCAGGAGGTTTCTTTCCAAGGACAGTTTGTTCTGATCCAGATTGTGTTCCGTGTCCCAGAGACCTGGGGCTTTTGCCATCTACCTGGAGCCGTGGCACTTGGACATCTTTGAGTTCCTGGACTTGAAGAAGAACACAGGGAAAGAAGAGCAGCGAGCCAGGGACCTGTTCTTTGCTCTCTGGATCCCTGATCTCTTCATGAAGCGAGTGGAAACCAACCAGGTGAGAACTTGGCTGCCTCAGAAAAGTGAGGTGCTGGAGGAGCAGGTGAGCAGCCCTGGAAGGAGCTCAGGAAGGGCTGCTGTGCTCCTTGTTCCTTCCAGGACCTTCCTGGAAGAGCTGCTGCACCTTGGATACTGGACAGCTCCAGCTCAGTGTTTTGCTTCAGGGCTTCATCTCAGCTCATGACTCTGGGGTGTTCTTAAAGCATCAACATGTTCTCAGTAAATTGTTCTTATGCCTGCTTGTATTTCACAGAATCCTGGACTGGTTTGGCTTGGAAGGGATCTTAAAACTCATCCAGTGCCACCCCAGCCATGGCAGGGACACCTCCCACTGTCCCAAGCCGCAGTGTCCAGCCTGGCCTTGGGCACTGCCAGGGATCCAGGGGCAGCTTTAATCAACAGAGTGAATGAAGATTTCCTCTGAATATTTTTCCCCCTTTCAGGACTGGTCCTTAATGTGCCCAAATGAGTGTCCTGGCCTGGATGATGTCTGGGGAGAGGAATTTGAAAAGCTCTATGAGAGGTAAGAAGAGTGAGCAGACCTGTGAGTGGTGCCATCCTCTCCCAGAGCTGCTTGTGTCCTGTGGCATCCAGGACATTTTTGTCAAGTTTGTGACCCCTGCCATGCTTAGAGGTGACCTCGTCACACTAAGTATTTAAAATATGATTACAGTAATTTCACAGTTATAAGCCACACCTGAATATAAGCCACACATCTGGGTAGCCCACAGGATTTGTCCATATATAAGCCGCACCCAAATATAAGCCGCTTTTTTTTTTTCTTTTTTTTTTTTCCGCGCGGCAGGGTGGGGATGCTGCTGAGGGGCCAGGCAGTGCTAGGGCCGTGCTGGGAGGGGCTGGCTGCCTGCGGGAGACGGCAAGGCCGGGAGCGGCGGGCAGCGGGAGTGCCGGGGAGCAGCGCTCGCTTGCCTGCCCGTGCAAAGGGATGCAGCGCCTCGCCTGGCTGTGCAAAGGGAGGCGGCGGCAGCGGTGCTCGCTCGCCCGCCCTTGCGAAGGGAGGCGGCACTGGCAGCACTCTCTGGCCTGTGTGAAGGGAAGTGGCGCTGGCAGCACTCGCTCGCCTGTGTGAAGGGAAGCAGCATTGGCATCACTCTCTCACCTGTGCGAAGGGAAGCGGTGCTGGCAGCGCTCGCTCGCCTGCCTGTGCGAAGGGAGGCGGCGCTGGTGGCGCACGCTTGCCCACCCGTGCAAAGGGATGTGGCGGCGCTCGCTCACCCGCCATGTGAAGGGAAGAGGCAGCAGCGGCGCCCGCTCGCCCGCGTGAAGGGAGGCGGCGCTGGCAGCAGCGCGCTGGCCGCAGTGAAGGCGGCTCGCTTGCCCGCGCGAATGTGGCAAAGGAGGCTCATTCGCTCGTGTGAAGGCTGTGAAGCCGGGCTGGCCTCGCCAATCCAGCGGCGGCCCGTTGCCCGCTCGCCAGTGGCTCTGGCTGACTGCCACCCGGCAGTGGCTTCGCGGCAGCACTCTCCCCGGCCGGCTCTCACTTCCGGGTTGGCATTTCGCTGGGATTTGTCCATAAGTAAGCCGCACCTGAATATAAGCTGCACCACTGGCATAGACTGCATTCTTCAGTGAAAAAGGTGTGGCTTATAATCGTGAAACTACTGTAGTCCAAACCATTTTACTGGGCACATGGAGTCTCTGTGGAACAGGTCTCAGAACTGAGGCACCTGGGTGACACCTGGCTCTCCAAGCAGCTCACGTGCATCTGAGCAATGAGGACAAACTCCCCTTTGGGAGTGGCCATGGGCTCATTGTCAGATTGATAAAAACGTGAGGATGGGGGTGTGTCCTTCACACTGACCTGTCAGGGTGGAGCTGTGTGAGAGTGACCATTGTCAGAGGGATGTCCCCACCTTCAGCACTCTGTGGCTTTGTGTGGGATTGCTGTGGTGGAAGATTTGTTTCCCAGCACAGGGACAGTGCTGCTGTGAGGGCTCAGCAGTGAGCAGGGGCTGCCCCAGAGCCCAGGACTGAAGGATTTCCTGGAGCCTGGTGCTGAGGCAGCTCTCTGTGTGCTCAGCTACGAGCGGCAGGGCCGCGTGCGCAGGGTGGTGAAGGCCCAGCAGCTCTGGTACGCCATCATCGAGTCCCAGACCGAGACTGGCACCCCCTACATGCTCTACAAGGACTCCTGCAACAGGAAGAGCAACCAGCAGAACCTGGGCACCATCAAGTGCAGCAACCTGTGCACCGAGATCGTGGAGTACACCAGCAAGGAGGAGGTGGGTGCAGGAGGAGCTGGGAGTGTTGGGATGGGTGACTGCTGCCTGGGGAAGGGAACAGGCAGCTGAGAAACTTCTGACCTGAGTGCTCACAGCCCTTCCACTGTGGGCTTTCCCGCTCTGTGGAGGGTTTGGGATGGCACAAGACACCCTTCAAAGGGAAAGCAATGAGGAGCAAACCAGCCTTGAAAATTCCTTCCATTCCAGGCCCTGTCTAAGGATGGTTTCTAGGCAGTAGGACTGACCAGGGCAAGATTTCTCTGGTCATGCCAATTTCCAGTGAACTTTCCTGAAGTGTCATTGCCTTGTGCACACCTGCTGTGCCAGGTGACCAAGGGGTGCACTTTGCCAGCCTGGCAGGTTCCCTGGCAGGTTGTTTCTGTGCTCTTTGGGGCACAGCTGTGTGTTGTTGGTCTGTTCCCAGAGATTCCATCCTGCCCACAGGTGGCTGTGTGTAACCTGGCCTCCATTGCCCTGAACATGTATGTGACCCCTGAGCACACCTATGACTTCAAGAAGCTGGCTGAGGTCACCAAGGTCATCGTCCGAAACCTCAACAAAATCATTGATATCAACTACTACCCTGTGCCAGAGGTGAGTGCTGGGCTGGGTCCTGCCCAGAGCAATCCCAGAGCAGTCTGGGGCACAGGGAATCTCTGAACCACCTGTGCCAAGGTGGGACCTGTCAGTGCCTGCCTGAGCCTCGGCCCACAGCAGTTCTGTACTGAAGCAGCTGTAGGAAACCTTCCCACTATGCTTCTGCCACTGGAATTCTTTCATGTGTGAGGATTTCCATGAAGCACAGACCAGCACTAGGAACAGAGTGGAAAGTGGAACAGAGAGAAGGATCCTGGAAAGTGTAACTCATTTTGGTTGGTTTTACAGCTCCCTGACAGGAGGGGCAGCCAGGTGGGGCCAGGCTCTGCTCCCACAGAGCAAGGAAAAGGACATGAGGAAATGGTCTCAACCTGTGCCAGGGACGTTTAAGTTGAACATTAGGAAAAATTTATTAATGGAGAGGGCTGTGCAGCCCTGGCAGTGGTGAAGTCCTCATCCCTGGAGGGGATTTGATATCTGTGTGGATGTGGCACCTGGGGACATGGTCAGTGGTGGCCTTGGCACTGCTGGGGAACAGTTGGACTTGGTGGGCTCAGAGGGATTTTCCAACTTCAGAGATTCTGCTCTATTAAATGTGCTGAGTGCTGACTTCTAAACCCTGGCCACCTTTGCTGGGTTAAACAATCACAGTCTGTGCTAAGTTCTGACAAACTCAGTCTGGGCCTCAGCAGGCAGTGGCAGGATGGAAGGTGTGTGGATGCAGAGCTCACGGCACATTGAGGAGGTTTTGTTGTCAGAATCCCTTCCCAGGAGGTTTTGTTCTCAGAGGCTGGTTTTAACCCCCCAGGCTGCTTTTCCCCCTCAGGCTGGTTCCCCCCCACCAGGCTGGTTTTACCCCCCGGCTGGTTTTACCCCAGGTTTCCCCCAGCTGTCCTGAACTGACTGCGTGTGCTGTCCCGCAGGCCGAGCGCTCCAACCGGCGGCACCGGCCCATCGGCATCGGCGTGCAGGGCCTGGCTGACGCCTTCATCCTCATGAGGTTCCCCTTTGAGAGCCCCGAGGCACAGCTGCTCAACCAGCACATCTTTGAGACCATTTACTACGGGGCCCTGGAGGCCAGCTGTGAGCTGGCCAGGGAGCAGGGCCCCTACGACACCTACCAGGGCTCTCCGGTCAGCAAGGGGGTGAGTGCCAGGGGCTGCCACTGGGACAGCTCTGGAGAGCTCATCCTGTGCCTGGGACCTGCTTCATGGTGAGAGGGATCTGAGTCTGCAGTGCCCTGGGGCCAGGAGGGACATCGCTGTGCTGGGGACACCAGGGCCACCATCACTGCCCAGAGCGAAGGGATTGTCCCACCCTGCTCTGGGCTGAGCCCCACTTCCATCTGCATTTTAGGACAAGGTGCTTCCCCCAGAGGTGCTGGGCACTGCCCAGGCTCCCCAGGGAATGGGCACAGAGCTCCAGGAGCTGCCAGGGATGCCCAGGCTGGGATTTTGGTGGGGCAGGGACAGGGACAGAGCTTGGATCAATGATCCCGGGGGTCCCTTCAGCTCAGGACATTCTGGATTCTCTGATTGGAAAAGACAAGACTCAGCCATTGCTGGCTGTGCCCTGGAGCAGTCACAAGATGGAATGCTTGTTAGGTCGTAGCAGAGCTTCACTGAGATCTAATTGGAGAGAAGAACTAAGAGAAATAACAGGTCCATTTCCAATGGGATTTATAAAATGGGGAAAAGCGTGCCCTCTCTAATCTGGACCACACTGTGCTCCTCAGATCCTTCAGTATGACATGTGGAATGTCACCCCCTCGGACCTTTGGGACTGGAAGGCTTTGAAGGAGAAGATTGCCAAGTGAGTAACCCTGCAGGGTTTGTTTGATGTCAGATAAAGCCCAGTCTGGGTTGGGTGGGAAGGACCTCAGAGCCCACCCAGTGCCACCCCTGCCATGGCAGGGACACCTCCCATGTCCCAGGCTGCTCCAGCCCCATCCAGCCTGGCTCTGGATGTGAATTTGATGTGTTCTGTCTACTGAGAACTAAGGGCAGGGTCCAAGTGTGAAAACAGCCCCCTGTGTTCCCCCCACCCCAGCAGATCTTTCCTCTGAGCTGTTTGTGTGTTTTGCTTTCATTTTTGTCCTTCCAAGGCTGAGGAGCCCACCCTCACTGCTCTGCTTTTGCTGAGCTCTAATTCCATTTTGGTTGCATCCAGCAGGAGGATTTGTGCTCCCATTACACAAACATAGTGAGGAATGTGCCATGAGCTGGCCCTGGGGGCTCTTCCCTGCTGCCAGGGAAAAGCTGAACCTTGAACATCCTGAAGACACGAATCACTGAAGTGTGAAGTGCCTGTCATGGACTAATTCTTTGTGTTTGGCTGTGATTTTTAACCGTGGTAAATCTGTCCCCTGTCCTGTGTGTGGAGAGGTTTCAGCCTCATGGGCTGTGGGTGTGCAGTGCCTGGCAGATTGTCTGTCCCTGAACCATTGGGGGCCTCTGATGGAAGATGAGAATGGCAGAGCCCCTAATTGCACTTGCACTCTGTAATGGGTTAAGTGCACCCCCTAATTAGTGCCTTGTCTTCTTTTCCTTCTGCCTTCACTCAGAGCCAGGATTGAAAACACAAAGGAGACAAATTTCTTGTTTGGACGTGGTTGTTTATAAAATCTTATCTAAATGCAGAGAGTTCTGCAACACTTCCAGCTGCCAGCTAGAAGTGAGCAAAATGGAGCTGAATCAGCTGCTTGCCAGGTCTTTTAAAGCCAAACAGTCCAGTAGAGAAATTACACCTTTATTATTTATACTTTTGACCCAATAACCAAACACCTGTGACTGCAGTGCAGCACTGACTGTCCAACCAAAAATTATTACTTGAAACTGGGAAGAAGAAGGAAGGAGACAGAAAGAGACAATGCCCAAGAATATTCATCTTGTCCCATACCTGTTATAAAACAGGTTATAAACCTGTGGTACAAAAACCCCAAATTCCAAACCCTTCACCATGTGCAGTCACACACTTCTATTTAACTCCACACTGTGATTTTAACTCCATCACTCACATCTGGAGCCTGCTCCAAGGCTCAGGTCACAGCAGTGTTCTCCTGGGGTCAGTGTTAGCACAGAAAGCTCCAAACTCCCAGGGATCTAACACACCTGACCCACAGTGCCAGTTCAGGGGTGCTTCCCCTTTCCCTGTGAGGCTTTGCAGGTTCTCCCAGATTTCCCAGTGCTGTTCCTGGCTCTTTCCTGCCCTGTGTCCCTTGGCTGCAGCTCCCTAACGGTGCCTGTTGTTCCCAGGTACGGTGTCAGGAACAGCCTCCTCATTTCCCCCATGCCAACAGCCTCCACTGCCCAGATACTGGGCAACAATGAGTCCATCGAGCCCTACACCAGCAACATCTACACCCGCAGGGTGCTCTCAGGGGAATTCCAGGTGAGCTCTGGGGGCTGGGCTCTTCCCTGGGGATTCATCACTGAGGAGACAAAGGGGAGGCCTCACTCACACCTGGGGGCTCACTTCAGCTGGAAGTTTGTGTGGGTGCTTGTCCTGGTTTGGAGGACAGGTGTCTGCTAAGAAAGGCAGGAGCCTCTTTGAAATGGAGAATGGAAACCCCCTCCCTCCAAATTATTATAATTGTGAAATCAAGGGGCTCTCAGGCAAAGAGATGGGAATAGCAATAACAGTTCTTTACTAGGGAAATTAAAATAGAAATACAGCACTACAAAGAACAAAGCCCAAACCCTGGCAGAGTCAGAATCCAAGCTGACAGCCGTCAGTCAGTCAGGGTGGTGGCAGCAGTGCCATTCAATGGTGGCTGCATCCTCCTGCAGTGACAGATGTGCTTCAGCTGGAGCAGTGCTCCTGGACAAGGGGCAGTTTCCCTCCAAAGGTCCAGTGATGATGTGGAGAAGTCCAGTTTTCCTCTGGGATCCAGTGGAAAAGGTTGCTCTGATGTTCCAAATATCAGGTTTTATCCGGGTAGGAAATGTTGGGCTCCTCCCCTGGATGGAGCATCTGAAATGATGGAATTTTATCAGTCCTGTACTAGGTCTCAATGGCCATGAACAGGAGAAATCTCCTGGAGGGAGGATGGGTTGTGAAAAGATAAAGATCCCTTCTCCCGCTGGTTTAACAGTGACCCATTAATGGGAGATATCTCTCTGCAGGAAGGATGGGTTGTGAAAAGATAAAGAACACTGGCCCAGCTGCTTTATAAAATCTGGCCATGAACAGGAGATGTCCCCTTTGGAAATAAAGAACACTGCCCCAGCTGGTTTCAATGGATGTTCCATTAACAGGAGATATCCCATGGAGATCAGGATCACTGCCCCACCTGGTCTCAACAGATGGTGACAGAACCTTTGATCACATCCTGTACTGTAACCCAAGACATTTAGGAACTCAGGGTGTGGCCAGTGGCCCTGTAACAGCAAGAGCTCTCCTTTTCCATCTTTGGGAGTTCCTCATGCAGGGCAGTTTCACACAGCCCCCCTTTCTAATTTGCCATGTCCAGCAGAGTCCCAGAATGGTTTGGATGACCCTGCAGATGACTGAGCCCCTTGCATGGGCATGGACACCTCCCACTGTGCCAGGCTGCCCCAAGCCCTGTCCAGCCTGGCCTGGACCACTTCAGGGATGAGAGTCTGTCAGGAATGTGCAGGATCTTGTTCAAGCATTTAAAAACGTTTGTTTTGTGCCCCTGCCAGGTTGTGAACCCCCACCTGCTGAAGGATCTCACCGAGAGGGGCCTGTGGAACGAGGAGATGAAGAACCAGATCATCGCCCACAACGGCTCCATCCAGGTACAGGGGAGCAGGGCAGGGGTTCTGCCAGGCAGGTCCTGCTTCTCCTGCTGAGCAGAACTGGGATTGTTCAGCCTGGAGAAGAGAGGGCTCCAGGGTGACTCAGTGTGGCCTACCAGGACATAAAGGAGACAACAGGAAACATGGAGAGAGACTACAAGGGCTGCAGGGACAGCACACCGGGAATGGCTCCCAGGGACAGAGGGCAGGGCTGGCACAGTGGGATCTGGGGCAGGAATTGTTCCTGGCAGGGTGGGCAGGGCTAGCACAATGGGAGGTGTCCCTGCTGGGGTGGGGGTGAGATGAGGTGAATTTTAGGGTCCCTCCTGACCCAAACCCTTCTGAGATTCTGTGTTTGGATTCAGGGATAGGGTTCAGCTGTACAGACCTCAGTTCCAGCAGGGATTGCTCACTGGAGCCCCAGCAATCACTGAAGAATTCCATGTTATAAATAGGGATACCTGGGCAGTGCTTCCCAGACTGCAAAACTCCTCCTGTTCCTTCCAGAACATCCCTGAGATTCCTGATGACCTGAAGCAGCTCTACAAGACCGTGTGGGAGATCTCCCAGAAAACCATCCTGAAGATGGCTGCAGACAGAGGGGCCTTCATTGACCAGAGCCAGTCCCTGAACATCCACATTGCTGAGCCCAACTACGGGAAGCTCACCAGCATGCACTTCTACGGCTGGAAACAGGTGTGGGGCTGGGGGATCTTCCACACAGGGGAGCAGATGGGATTGGGGGATCTGTTACACAGAGGGGATCTGCTGGGATTGGGGGATCATTCATACACAGGGGAGCAGCTGGGATTGGGGGATCTTCTGTTACACACAGGGCATCAGCTGGGATTGCAGGATCTGTTACACAGAGGGATCATATCAGTTGGGATTGGGGTTTCATCCATACACAGGGGGCATTATCTGGGATTGAGGCTCCTTAAATACACATATGGCACCAGCAGGGGTTGGGGGATCTTCCCCACAGACAGGGCATTATCTGGGATTGGGGCTACTTCCCCACACAAGGCACTAGCTGGAATTTGGGGCTTGCTCCCAAAACCAGAGGCATTATCTGAGGCTGGGGCTTTATTCCCAAAACCAGAGGCATTATCTGGGGCTGGGGCTTTGTTCCCAGCCCATGGGGCCTGCTAAGTTTGGCACCCAGGGACTGACAAGTTCCAGCACAGTTAGTTCTCATGGGTTCCAGGAAGGACAAGGGGCTGTCTCCTGCCAGGAGCCCCCTTTCCCCTGGGTGCTGCTGCCAGCCTGAGGCTCCCCTGTCCCCAGGGCCTCAAGACTGGCATGTACTACCTGCGCACCAAGCCCGCTGCCAACCCCATCCAGTTCACCCTCAACAAGGAGAAGCTGCGCGAGCGCGACAAGGCGTCCCGCCAGGAGGAGGAGAAGGAGAGGAACAAAGCAGCCATGGTGTGCTCCCTGGAGAACAGGGACGAGTGCCTCATGTGTGGCTCCTAAGGGACAGCCAGGGCCCCAGCAGAGCCGTCCCAGCTGGAGCTGCTGGGTTGGAGCCTCTGGAACGCCATGAGGATGCTGGGCTGGCAGGGGTGGGGATGGGCACAGGGCTGGGGTGAGCATTGCTGCAGGGCTGGGCTTCCAGGGAGCCCTGCAGGAAGCAGGGGACAGCGAGGGGCTGCTGCCACTCACAGGGCTGTCCTGGGCTCTCCACACTGTGCCCTGCAGTCACCACAGGCTGCTCCTCCTGTCCCAGAGGAGGTGCACAGCTGGCTGGTCCCTTGTCCTGGCTGGGAACCCCCAGGGTAATGTCCAGTGTCCAGCTGACACCTGCAGTGTCCCCACCCTGCTCCCTCTCATCCCCTCTGGCCTTTCCAGAAAACCTTTGGAAGGAGCAGATGGGTGGAAGGGGTGTTGCTTCCTGGACTCTCGTCCCTCAGCTGCCAGGGCAGAGCTGAATGTCCTCCAGTGGGGCAGGAGAGGCAGAGCTGCTGCCCTGCCTTCTGTTCTGCATTAAACTCACTAATTTAGTCTCTAATTGCTCAGGCATTTCCTGGCAGGGCCTTGGACACAGGTCAGGTGCCATGGGTGAAGGTCACCTGCCTCTCTTTTCAGGGAGCTCCATTTCTCCAGCCCAGGTAGTTCTTAGATCTTTTAAACCCCTGATCAATTCACAGCTCCTGCCCTCACTCCACGGGGCTGCAGGCAGTTCTGCAGTATTTATTGAACTCGTGCACCACGCCCCACCTCAGTCCAGACTCAATAAAAGGTGGAATGTCCAAGGGATGGAACTCTTCTCTGTGGGATGGAAAAGGAGCAGCTGTGGTACCAGGTTGGTGCTGCTGCTCCTGAGCTGCTTCCCAGGGGGCACGGGGACACAGCAGTGGCAGGAGGGACAGCCAGGGTCGGGCTGTGCTCCAGGAGCAGGGACGGGAGGAGATCGAGCCCTGGGCCTGGTCCTGGTTCTGTCCCAGCACTTAATCCCTGGTGCCAGTCCTGATTCTGTTCACACACTTGAACCCTGCTCTTGGTTCTGTCCCCACATTTGAACCGTGGTCCCGGTCTCGGTTCTGTCCCCCGACTTGAATCCTGGTCTTGGTTCTGTCTCCACACTGAAATCTAGGTCCCAGTTCTGTCCCCAACACTCGAGTCCTGATCCCGGTTCTGTCCCCAGCACTCGAATCCTGGTCCCGGTTCTGTCCCCACACTCAAATCCCGGTGCCGGTTCTATTCTCACACCTGAACCCCAGTGCCAGTGCCAGTTCTGTCCCACACCCGAACCCCGGTGCCGGTTGTGTTCCCGGTCCCCACACCCGAAACCTGGTCCAGGTTCTGTTGCCGGTCTCGGTTCTGTTCCTGGTGCCGGTTCTATTCCCAGTGC
>VRYO01001681.1:31872179-31887066 GCA_009812075.1 Sialia sialis | reverse complement strand
TTAGGGTTCAGGTTAGGGTTAGGGCTCAGGTTAGGGTTCAGGTTAGGGTTCAGATTCAGGTTAGGGTTCAGGTTAGGGTTAGGGTTCAGGTTAGGGCTGACATTGATTCCTGTGGAGCTGACCCTGCCCAGAGCAGCTGCTCCCTGGGACAGGAGCTTTGTCCTTCCTGGAGCTGCCAGGGCCAGGCTCCATCCTGGGGATGAGCGACGAGCACAGAGGTGCCACCAGCACTGGGTTTAGGTCATTTCTCCTGTGGTGGATCTGGACAGTCCTGTGGAAATGTCAGACAACATCCAGAAACATTTCCTGTCTCCAAGTGCCTGCGGGACGGTGGAGGGAAAGGAGAAGGAAGAAAAGGGCCTGAGATAAATCCTTAACAGAGTTGTTCATGCAATCAGAGAATCCCAGCCTGGTTTGGGCTGGGAGGGTCTCAAATCCCACCCAGAGCCACCCCTGCCATGGCAGGGACACCTCCCACTGTCCCAGGCTGCTCCAGCCCCAATGTCCCTAAGGCTGGCTCAGCGAGAGAGAGAGTTCTGGACACTCTGGAACTTCTCCTTTTTAACCAAAACCTCCAGGACTGCCCTGTGATAATCAGCACTGTCCAGCACCAGGGTGACTTTTACTGGGAGTGATCACTTTGGGAGATCTAGAGACCAAAACAAAACAACTGCTGGGGCCAAAATTCTTGAGATCTCCAGTTCCTACTAAAGACATTTTACTGCATCAAATATTCAACCAAATGGGCAAAAACCCTTTCCACAAAATGAAATATTTCATTCAAAGGAACAGCAAAATTAGCTCAAAAATGACAAGAAAAGGAATTTTGAAGCAGGCCCAACTTCTTGTGTCACCAAATGGCAGCAGTGCCAGCCTGGTGTTTCCATCTGAAATCAAAACACTTTTGGGCATTGAATCATGAAGTTACAAATCTGTGTGGGATGTGGCCGTGGGCACATCCAGGGTGATCAGCGTGTGCAGGGCTGCTCCAAAACCACAGCTCAGCTCTGCCACCAGGTTTGGACTTCTCCTGGCAGTGCCTCAGGATTGAATTGTTCGGGCAAAGAGCAAGGACTGTGGAGCTGTGGTTTTAGAACAAAATTCTCTTCCAAGCTGTGGATATTCAGGAATTACCTATTGTGTGGTAATACTGGGGGAGAGCTCTGATCCCAAAAGAGCTCAGGAATCAGCCAGTGAGCCCCAGCTGGGACAGGAGGGGAGCAGCCAGGAGCCAGGGCTGTCCTGGATGGAGCTGCCTGTGTGCAGGGAGAGGGGCTGGGGGCTCCTGGGGACACAGCCTGGCCTCAAACCCACCTGGATGGGGCTTGCAGCAACCTGATCCCGGGAGGGATGGGATGGTATGGGATGGGCTGGGCCGGGGTCAAGGTCCCTTTCAGCCCAAACCATTGCAGGATTTTATAGATTTTGTAGTGCACACCAACCCCATGGAACTCTCCAGGCTGGGCCAGAGGGGCTGGAAATCTGGAAATGGCCCTGGGGGTGCTGGGGACAGGGGCTGGATGTGAACCCAGGGTGCCCAGGTGGACACTGGGCTGTGCCAGACCCAGGACAGGGATTGTCCCTCAGGGCAGGAATTGTGCCCTGTGCTGGCACTGAGAGACTCTCCAGGGCTGTGTCCAGTCCTGGCTCCTGCAGGAGAGCCCTGGAGGGGCTGGAGCATGTCCAGGGCAGGGAACGGAGCTGGGAAGGGTTTGGAGAATTCCTGAGGGAGCTGGGAAGGGCTGAGCCTGGAGAAAAGGAGGCTCAGGGGGGACCTTGTGGCTCTGCACAAGTCCCTGCCAGGAGGGACAGGGAGGGGGGGTCGGGCTCTGCTCCAGGAACAGGGACAGGAGGAGAGGGAACAGCTCAGGGGGGACAGCAGCAGCAATTTCCCCATGGAAAGGGAGCTCAGCGATTGCAAGTGCCCAGGGAGGTTTGCAGTGCCCATCCCTGCAGGTGGCACCTGGAGCCTGCTCCCTGGCTGGAACTGGAAACTGAAGATTTCTGAGAGGAGTCCTGAGGAGGGGCCCTGGATCAGTGGAGCTGGGGCAGGCCAGGCCTGGCTGGGCCCATCTGCCCTGCTGGCTCCAGCCATCTGCTGTCCCCTGGCCACCCGCACCAGCACAGCCCTGCTCGTGGCTGGGGACATTTCCAGCTCTGTGGGGTCACTGTGGGGCCCTCCCCAGCCCTAGCCCCGTGTGTGACCCAGGCAGGGTTCAGGGCAGGGAGCAGAGCTGGCCTGACCTCGGAACGGCCTGGCCTGTCCTGCAGGAACAGAGTGAATGGAACTCCCTCTGCGAATGAGGTTTCCATCCTCAGGAGGGAGTGGGATATGGGATTTGGGGGATATGAGATTTGGGGGATATGGAATTTGGGATTTCCCACTGAGGGACAGCCACTCATGCCAGGAAGGAGTGGGGGCTCCTGTGGGGGAGCAGATTCCCGTGAGGATTTTTGGGAACCAGGGATGGTTCCATCCCAGCCAGCAGCAGGACGAGGGCTCAGAGAGAAGATTCCTGTGAGGATTTTTGGGAATCAGGGATGGTTCCCAGTCAGGGCTCAGCTGGGACAGCCCTGCTGCCACCGCAGTGAGTACAGCAGGATTGGGAAGGGACTGCTGGGGATGGAACCACCCCTGAGGGGCACAGGAACCCAAAACGTGTCCCAGCTCAGGGATGGACACACAGGGACCCCCTGGCTGGCCCTGCTGCAGCAAACACACCTGCCCAGGTGGGACTGGCACCTCCAGCTGCTCCCTGGGCTGCTTAAAAACCCGGGAAAGAAAGACTGCAATTGTCCCTTTGCGGTGGCAGCACCTGGGGACACTTTCCATCCTCCCCAGGGGTGGTGATGGCCTGGAAGATCCCTCCCAGCTCAGGATGTTCTGTGATGCCATGAGTGCACAGGGAAGGAGGGGTGGGATTCACATCCCTTGGGGAAGGAGAGAGGAATTCCCTGTGGGAATGAGCAGGGAGAGCCGTGGCCTCTGCTCCCTCGTCACATTCCATGGGGATTCTTTCTTATTCCCACATGAGACTTCTGCTTCCTTAGAAAGTGGGGATTGTTTTTCTTATCTTCTACAGAAGACATGAGTTCTTGTTACAGGTGTTGAGAGCATGAGCAGAAGTCACAAGAGTTATGAATACAAGATCTTTTAAGGATTTATTAACCCATAAAACACTGACAACAAGGAGATTTATGTTTCTAATCCAATACTAA
Source organism: Sialia sialis (assembly GCA_009812075.1). Classification (NCBI taxonomy): domain Eukaryota; kingdom Metazoa; phylum Chordata; class Aves; order Passeriformes; family Turdidae; genus Sialia; species Sialia sialis. Next base: position 31,883,847 of record VRYO01001681.1, on the reverse strand, counting down.
GAAATTCCATCTCATCACAGTGTGACCTTTCTCAGCCAGTCCTGTTCAGACTCACAAACTCATTCTGTCACATTTATACCGACTTTGTTCTTTCTAGATCTTAAACTTTATAGCTAAACTTTTCTCAAGTTAACACATTTCTGCTTTAAGCTTTCAGTCTACTCTGGCACCTCAGCCTGGCCTTTTCCCAAGCCTCAGTTCAAATCCTGCGTTCTCTTCCAGGCTTTGATTTCCAGGCCTGATGTTCTGGGAATTTCTTGCATCCTGAATTCCAACAAGAACATTACATCAGAGGTAAAAGGATCAATGAACGAGCAGGGACTGGCTGAGGGTCCCAGCCTGGGGACAAAAGGGACAGCAGAGCCCCCAGGCTCATGGTCCCCCTAGGGAAGGTGAGGGGTTATTCTGACACCAAGCAGGAAAATCCTGCCACTGATGGAAAGGCACAGCCTGGCCCCATATCCCCCAAATCCCATATCCTCCAAATCCTAAATCCCAAAATCCCATATCCCCCAAATTCCATATCCCAAATCCCATATCCCAAATCCCAAATCCCATACCCCAAATCCCCAATCCCAAATCCCCATCCCAGAGGAACAGCAGCTCCCAGGGAAATGGAGGCCCCAATTCCCTCCAACATTTCCCAGGGATTTCCTCGCTGCTGCTCTTCCTCAGCCCCATCCCAAGCCCAGGTTCTGCTTTTCCAAATTTCATTATTTGGAAATAACAGCCCAGTGCCAGCCTTGCCACACTCAGCACTTCTGCACCTGTGGGTTTTTTGGGTGCTGGGGGATGTGGGACTGGATGGAACCCCAAAGCCTGGGAGGGAGTTTGGGATTTTCAGTGCTTTGTGGCACTGACCCCAAGGAACACTGCTTTGAAGCCTGGGAGAACGATCCCAAATCTGAGTGATGGAGTTAAAATCACAGTGTGGAGTTAAATAGAAGTGTGTGACTGCACATGGTGAAGGGTTTGGAATTTGGGGTTTAGAAAACAGTAACAGGTGTGGGACAGGATGGACGTTCTGGGCATTGGCTTCTTGTTCCTTCTTCTTGGTTTTAGGTATTTTTAATTGGATAGAAAATCCCTCAGTGCAGATCACAGGTGTTTGGTCACTGGGTCAAAAGTATAAATAGTACAGATATTAGTTTTTTAATTAAACTATTCGGTTTTAAAAGACCTTATAACACACAACATAAAAACTCAATTTTCTCATTTTTATCTTGCTAGCTAAAGGTGCTGCAGCACTCACTGTAACATGGATAAGAATCAATAAACAACCGAGTCCAAATACAAAATTCCATCTGTGGGGCTTCAATCCCAGCTGAGTGAAGGCAGAGGAAAAAAGAAAATCAGACACCAGTACCAGCCCTACTGACTGTGGGGTTAAAGCTCTGCACCCCACAAACTGCAAACCCCAGTTTGCTTCAGGAGGGAAAGTTCCAGCACTGCTGGGTGTTTTGGTCCCTTTGAAATGGAACATTCCTGGGTTTTCTGGGGTCTCAGCAAGGCTCTGTGGAAATTCCTTGGATTTTGTGCTATAGTGAACGTTGTAACACAAATGTGGGCAAAGAGAGATGGAACAGGATGGAGCAGACTGATTAGAATTCTCTTTTTTATTTCCTCCATTAATGATTATTTTGTTATTTGTTTATGTTAAGCAACCTCAAAATCAAGGTTTCTTTGGGTCCTTCCTTTTAATAGAATTGCCACTGTCTGTACAAAACTGGGATGGGACCGGACGGGACGGGATGGGATGGGATGGAATCTCTTTCTCCTGCTCCCTGCACTGTGATCTCCCTGATTTATTCAATTTACCACCTCGTGCTGCATCTACAGCCAACCTGTGACCTTGGGCACTGCCAGGGATGCAGGGGCAGCCACAGCTGCTCTGGGCACCCTGTGCCAGCCCTGCCCACCCTGCCAGGAACAATTCCTGCCCCAGATCCCACCCAGCCCTGCCCTCTGGCACTGGAGCCATTCCCTGTGTGCTGTCCCTCATCCCTTGTCCCCAGTCCCTCTGCAGCTCTGCTGGATCCCTTCAGGCCCTGCCAGGGGCTCTGAGCTCTCCCTGCAGCTTCTCCAGCCCAGGTGTCACCCCCAGCTCTCCAGCCTGGCTCCTCTGGGCTCTCCCAGCAGCTCCAGCTCCTTTCCCTGTGCTGGGATCCCAGGTTTGGCTTCAGGAGGGGTCTCAGGGCAGGGCAGAGGGGCAGGATGAGTTGAACAGAAATTTGTGTTACCCTCAGGAGCTGCTGGGGCTCAGGAGCTCCCCAAGCCCTTCTCCAGGGACAGTGGGGTCCCTGTTTCCCTCCAGGATCCCGTTCTCCTGCCCCACATCCCAGCTGCTCACAGGAGCCCACCAGGGTGGCCCTGGTGGGGCTGGGAGCAGCAGCTAAAACAGTGCAGTGGAGAATTAACACCTGTATTATTTATACTTTTAAACCAATAACCAAATTCCCATGACCCTCAGTGTGGCACTGCCCAAACACAAAGCACTGCCTGAAACCGTGAAGAGAAAGAAGAATGAACACAGAGACACCACCCCAAATCCTCCATCCTGTCCCACACCTGTTACTGTGTTATAGAACCCCAAATTCCAAACACTTCACACACTTCTATTTAACTCCACACTGTGATTTTAACTCCATCACTCAGATCTGGAGCCTTCTCCAAGGCTCAGGTCACAGCAGTGTTCTCCTGGGGCCAGTGCCAGCACAGAAAGCTCCAAACCCCAAAGGTTTGTGGGATCCAGCATCAGCCCTGCTGTGTTTTCGTCTGGGATCTGCTGTGTCCCCTCTCAGCTGGCTCCTGGTGGCTGCTGGTGGCTCCTGGTGGCTCCTGGTGGCTGCTGGTGCCCATCACCAAACTCTGCTCCTCTGGGTTCTGGCAGCACCAGCTGAGCCTCACCCATCTCAAACCTTCCCCCCAGCAGGAACAAACCCCAGCACCCAAGGCCAGCCTGCCCAGAGCCGGGTTTAACGCCGGGCTGCGCTCAGGACCAGCCCAGCTGGGCTGGGATCTGCTGCAAAGCCGAGCTTTGCCGTGACAGAAGGTCCCGGGCCGCCCAAAAACCCACCCAACAACAACAAGCAGAGAGAAGCCAAGCAAAACAAGGGGTTTTATTAAACTTGCATGCACTTAAGGCACTGCTTTGAACCTTTAGAGCCCAGCCCCGTGCTCGCCGGCGATGAATGTCCTCATCTGGCTTTAAAAGGTGGCGACAATGTCGTGCACTTAAATCCCTTCACTGGAAATTTCGTGCCTTTCACTTGTTTAGCCACAGTGGAGAAAAGCCCAGTGACAAAACTTTGCTGTGGGCTTAAGGAGATTTCTGCTTTGAAGCAGCCCCAACAATAATACTGTAATAGAAGTAAAGCCCGCTCCTCTTACCCCAAGCAGATTTTCCCCTCCACAAACGTGCTGCCACCGGTGACAAAGTGGCTCTGGCTAAGCGGGGCTGCTCCCCCCCGCCCCACCAGGGCCACTTTGTGTTGAACTTTTCCGAGCCAGCCATAAATACAGAGATACCAAAGAGTTAATTTGCGTTTTTAAACCTCCTTCCCAATATCCTCTCTCATTCCTGCATAAAATCCCCATGTCCAGACATCAAATCAGTAAACCCTGTTGCCTGTCAGCGAGGACAATGTCAGGCCATTAGTATGTTAATAAGTCCGGAGGGTGACAGGTGGCCTAGTAGACAGCTCAATTAAGCTGCTCATTAAACACACGCTAACGAACAGCCAAGGCAGGGCCTGAACAGCACCATTCTGTAATGACATGATGTCAGAGCGAACAAATGAGGAAAAATAACAAAAACATTACAGCAGTGACAGACGCCACTAATAGGGACCCCTTGCACTACATCAGCCCTCAAATCAATGAGCAACAGGGATCAAAAAACTCGACCCAACATTCTCAGGGGACTGAATGCAGCGAGATTTTTTTGGTCAGGGTTTTTCCCCCCCACCCCCTCTCTTTTTTTTTTTTTTCCCTCTCCCCCTTGACTAAAATTATCACAAAATATCAGGAATTAATAACGGGCGGGAGGGAGGGGCAGAGTTTGCTCCCTGCAGTTTCAACCACACGAGTGTGGGCGCCGTGGAAGGTGAGGCCCGAAGGAAAATCATCCTTTAATGGGCTCATCATTCCGGTTTGATTGGCGTTTTGTGCCTTCATCCTGCGTTTTCCCCCTTTTGCCGCAGCTCCCCTGATCTGCTGTACCTGCTCGGCCTCCTCGTTCAGCACAGCTCACCCCACCAGTTAAGAACTTTGAAAGTGCACATTTCTCGCTGTTGTTCTGAAAGGGGGGACTCGCAGCAGCTGCTGCAGGAGGAATCCTATCGTTTTCAAGTCGGGAGCTTCCTGGGTAATAAATTCAAGCATCCGACGGGTGCTGAAATGACATTTGAGCCCGGCTTTGCTAAACTAATAGGCTGGTTGGCCATTATAGGGTCACGACCTGAGCTCTCAGCCCCGCTGCAGAGCTGTGTTAAGTTAACAACTGACACATCTCTGCTTTTCCTGAGAGCTCCAACTGGAGATTCCCGCTAATAACCGGGATAATGGAGTCCTGCCGCCGGGCCAGGAGGAGGGAACAGCAGCAAAAGCAGCACAGCTAAAGCAAACCGAGCTGAAGGATGCTCTGGAGGCTTCTCCTGGCCAGGTGTGGAGTGGCTGCGGGCAGGTTGTACCAGCAGAGCTGCCATCGGATTTGGGGAGTTATTAAAGCACAACCCCAGTTTAATCACTGGTTTAACTGGTCAGACTGACCCCCATGTGCCAAGGGGCACCGTGCCCACCCTGCTCCCTCTGCCCGTGCAGAGTGGGTGCCAAGGGCTGCTCCAGCAACAATTGATTTTCCCAGCCCTGCTGGCCTCCCACAAACACGGCCCCGAGTGCTGGGAAACGCGAATTAGAGGGTGCAAGTGCGGTGGGTGTTGCTGGGCTGGATCCAGCTGTGCCGCAGACAATGCTGCGAGGCAGACATCAGATGTCAGATTAGCGTGCGGTGACAAAACAGCCCGGCTTGCCCCAATATGGTGACAAAAAATGAGCACAGCTGAGGGCCAGCTCGGGGCGCTGGCACCGCCGGGTTTGTGCAGCTCTGCTCCAGTTCCAGGGCAGAGCTGGGGCACGGGGAGAGCTGGGGCACAGGACAGCTGGCACAGGGAGGGGGAAATGTGGGACGAGCCAGCCCTGCTCCCACATTTACCAAAACGGGAGGGAACATCAGCAGCACTTGTTACCCTAAACCAGGGAGAGCCCACCCATCCCTATATCCCATTCCCATGTCCCATCCTCATATCCCATCTCCATATCCCATCCCCGTGTCCCAACCCCATATCCCATCCCGATATCCCATCCCTGTATCCCAGCCCCACATCCCAGCCCCATATCCCAGCCCCATGTCCCTCCCCATGTCCCAGCCCTGTGTCCCATCCCCATATCCCATCTCCATATCCCATCCCCATATCCCATCCCCATATCCCATCCCTGTATCCCATCCCTGTATCCCAGCCCCATGTCCCATCCCCATGTCCCATCCCCATGTCCCATCCCCAGCCCTGGTTTGCACACACTGCATTGCCTGCATTGCTGCTGGAGGTCTCAGATGTGCACAGGGACCTTTGTTTGTCACCCAGCCCTGGCGCTGCCTCTGCAGGGCTGCTTTGGGTCTCCCAGCGCTGTGCTGCAGCTCGCTTTGGATTTAGGGCTGAAAAGAACAAAAGCAGCTTTGCCCTGGGGAGCCCAGCTGGAGTTTTTCTGGGTGCTTCAGTTTGGGGTGCCGGGATATGACAGAGATCTGAAACTCTCAGAGGGTGTCCAGAGAGGAGCAGGGGATGGGGAAGGGTCTGCAGGGTCCCTGGGCCAGCCCAGGCTGGAGCAGCCTGAGCTCAGAGCTCCTCCCGAGGGGCAGCGCAGGGACAGCTCCCATCCCTGCTCTGGCACAGGGACAGAGCCAGGCAGCGCCTGCAGCTGGCCCAGCCCAGCCTCAGCTGCATTTTAGGACAAGCTTCTTCCCCAGAGGCTCCCCAGGGAACGGGCACAGAGCTCCAGGAGCTGCCAGGGGTGCCAGGCTGGGATTTTGGGGGGTCTGGGTGATCCCTGGGGGGGGCTGGGTGATCCCTGGGGGTGCCTTCAGGACACTCCATGATCCTGAGATTCTGTGGAATTCTATGGAATGTCTTCCTGGTGAAACACAAGGAGCTGCCCTGAACAGTCTGGGAGTGCAAAGCCAGCACAGTAAAAAACATGGGAGCCAGACTGAACATGAGAATTCCTGGTGCCTAAAAGGCTTTGAAGAGTTTTAAGGCAAGAAAATCACAGAATCCAGAGCCATGAGGGATGGGAGAGACCTTCAGGATCATTTAGTCCAGCTGGAGTCCAACCCCAGCCCTAAGCCATGATCCAGGTGCCACATCTGGACACCTCTGGGACATTCCCAAACATGGACTCGAGGCTGCCTCACATCCCCAGACTGCGACACCTGGGGAAATCCAAACCTGGTTTTGGCAGCAATGTCCAACACCAGAGCAGAGCTGCAGAGGGACTGGAGACAAGGCACAGAGGGACAGGACACTGGGAATGGCTCCAGTGCCAAAGGGCAGGGCTGGGTGGGATCTGGGGCAGGAATTGTTCCCTGGCAGGGTGAGCAGGGCTGGCACAGGGTGCCCAGAGCAGCTGTGGCTGCCCCTGGATCCCTGGAATGTTCAGTTCCAGGTTGGACACTGGGACAGTGGGAGGTGTCCCTGCCATGGTGGGGTGGCTCTGGGTGGGATTTGAGGTTTTTCCAACCCAACCAAATCAGTGAGAAAAGTACACAAAGCTTGAAGTGAGCCTGGGTTTGCTCCCAGTCTGGCTCTGAGCTGAGCTTTGCCAGTCCCAGCCTGTGCCAGTCTGGACTGGGATGCTCTGTGTGGGATCAGGAGATGACACATTTCAAGTTCCACAGCTCTGCTGGGAATTGTCTGCCTGCTGAAATTAAATAAGCAGCCCAGGCTTTCAAACTTGCTGCTCCATAATGGGCAGAATATTCCATGTGATTAGAGCCTGGAAAATCAATGTGACCTTTGCAGCGTTATTAGAAGGTGATGGCCAAGTCAGGGCTGGGGGAGCTCCCCGGACACCAGGGACAGCAGGTCACTGCTCCTGAAGGGATGTCCCTGGGACAGCAGCTGGGGCAGCAGGGCACACTCAGTGTCCCCAGAGAGGTCCCTGCTGCCACTGCAGTCCCCATCTGCAGGGTGGGTGACCCCAAAGTGCTCTGCAAGGTCATGGGGAGCCTTTTCCCTTCCCCCTTTCTCCTTTCTCCCTTTTCCCTTTTCCTCTTTCCCCTTTCCCCTTTCCCCTTTCCCCTTTCCCCTTTCCCTTTTTCCCCTTTTCCCCTTTCCCCTTTCCCCTCTCCCCATTTTCCCCTTTTTTTCCCCTTTTCCCCTTTTCCCCTTTTCCCCTTTCCCCTTTTCCCTTTCCCCACTTTCCCCTTTCCCTGTCCCCCTTTCCCTCCTCATCCTCAGTGACTCCACCTTTTCCATGTCAGGGCATGGGACACCCCTCCTGCCTTTTGGGATCACGAGGAAGGAGAGACCCCTTGGTGTCCACGATGTCTGGAGAGGCTGAGCTGGGACAGATGCTGGACTGGGTTAAAATAATGAAATGGGGATTTATTAAAATCCCTTTAAAGGATTCACCCTGGGCAGCACCAGAGCCCCATGGATCCCAGAGTCAGGAGTTTCACACTTTGATAAGTTTTATAAGTTTGGGTCCATTCCCATGTTGGGTTCATTTTCCAATTCCAGCTCCAGGTTCTGCAATCCCACCCTCCCAGATTCTCTCCTCCATTCCCTCTTTGCACTTTTTGGGGCTGGAGCTGCAGCGTGTCCTTGGTTCTGGGGCTGATAAAAGGATTTGTGTGCCTGAGCTGTGAGGAGAGCCTGGAACACTTTGTGTGGAGTTCAGAGTCACACACCAATGCAGAGCACAGTCTGGAAATACAACAGCTAAAACTTGAGGCATCATCCGTGACACAGCTCTGGGAGGATTGCAGCAGATCCACAAGCTGAATGTGTCAGGCACAGCTTTCCTGGAGAAAAGGAGGAAAATTAAAAATTCTCCCACTGAAGCCTTTGGGCTGGACTTGCCTGGTTCCTCCTTTCCCTGGACAGCACCCTTGGCACCAGGAGGAATTGGGATTTAATGAGCTGCCACTCACCCCACAGGGAAAAAATCCCCAAAAATTCCAGGTGCACAAGCAGGGGGAGACACAAACAGAACTGTGAGAGCTGGAGAGCTCACTTCAGGACCAAGATATCAAAATTCAGGGTTGGAGGGGCCTGGATTGGGCACAGCTGGAACCCAGGGAGATGAGGAGGGACCTGGGCACCTCCAGGACTGAGGAAGAGGAGCAGGAATAAATTGGGATAAAGGCCAGAGGTGAATTGGGATAAAGGCCAGGGATAAACTGGGATAAAGGCCAGGGATAAACTGGGATAAAGGCCTCAGGTAAACTGGGATAAAAGCTGAGGCTCAGAGCCCTGCCTTTCTCAGGAGCAGTCCCTGCTACTCCTGGAGTTTGGATTTTCCAAAGCCACGCTCCAGGCCTGGCTTTGGCACAGGGAAAGCTCCTCGGGGGACTGGGATCTGGAATTTCTGCTCTGGTTTGAAATTTTAAATCTGAACCCATGGGGAAAGAGGCCAGAGCGAGCCTGGTTTGGAGGGGTTTAAACCAGGATTAAACCAGGTTTAAACCAGGTTTAAACATGTGAGCCTTCACTGGGGCTGAGCCTGAGCTGGAATTTCTGCCCCAGTTCTGGATTTTAAATCCAAACCCAGGTGGAAAGAGACAAAAAAGGAGCCAGGTTTGCTGGAGGTGAAACCAGCTGCAGCTCAGGATGTGTGTGCTCAGAGGAGGGTGAGTAAAGGGGTGAAATAAACGGGTAAAACTAACTGGTAAAACTACCTGGTGAAATAAACTGGTGAAATTAACTGGTGAAATAAACTGGTAAAATTAATTGGCAAAACAAACTGGTGAAATAAAGTGGTGAAATAAACTGGTAAAACAAACTGGTGAAATAAACTGGTAAAACAAACTGGTAAAATAAACTGGTGAAATAAACTGGTGAAACAAGCTGGTGAAACTAACTGGTGAAATAAACTGGTAAAATTAATTGGTAAAACAAACTGGTGAAGTTACCTGGTAAAATTAACTGGTGAAATAAACTGGCAAAATTAGCTGTTAAAATTAACTGGTGAAATTACCTGATAAAATTAATTGGTGAAAGAAATTACCTGGTAAAATTAACTGGTTTGTCTTATTCAGGCCACTGATTTGGGTCAATGTTGGGAATTTTGTCGGAGCAGTGAAATTTAGTGTAAACATCAATGTGCAACTTCCTCCCAGGTATTGAAACCTCCACCCTGGGCTTGGTGGGGAAATTTCTCAAAACCAAATTGCACATTTTGGCCTTCTGCCACTGAAGAGCTGCAATTAGAAATTAAGTTTTTATTTTGTGTTAAAAGGAGATAATTTCTTCACAGGACCATATATTTAATTACATTATTTAGGATATTATATCTTATATAGTATATGTAATATATTTAATTTTCCAGTCAGTAACTAGAAAGGTTTTATTCAGCTTCTTAGAGGGATTAATCCTTAAAATCCTTTTGTGGGGAGGCAGGGAGAAATTTTTTAAAAATACTGCTGGGATTTTTAAACCACTTTATTTTATTTTTGGTCAAAATGAACTGAAAAATCCCAGGAGAAGAATTTTTTCCTTACTGTTTTAGTGTTTAACTGGGACAGCTGAGAGCCACCCATGTGCACAGGGTGCAGGCAGGAGGAATTGTTATTTCATACACAAATTATATAAGATGTTAAATTCAGATTATGTTATTCATATTGTGTTATATTCATAAACACAATATATAATATTAAATATACATATGACAGAATATTAAATATTATACATATTGTATAATATTAGATATTATACATATTCTATAATATTAAATATTATACATATAATAGAATCTTAAATATTATACATATTGCATAATATTGAATAGTATACATATTATGCAATATTAAATATTACACATATTACATAATATGTTATTATCCAGAGGTTTCCCTGCTCAGATTAATTTATTTTTAATTTTCAAATGGGGAACATTTATTCAGTGAAACCTTATTGAATTAAAATTTTAAAAACCGGTAACCAGGGGACACAGAAGTCACCCCAGGAAACTCCTCGAGCCCCGGGCAGCTCTGAGAATTCCCCGCTGGCGCTCGGAACCACAAACCCAAAAAATCTTTGTGGGTTTTGGGAGAGGATGCTCGGCACAGCTGACCCGCGGGCTCTGAACCCGCAGCCCTTTGTGTTTATACTTTTGAAATATCTCCATTGTGATGCAAATGCTGATTTTCAAGCCCCAAAAAAAAAAAAAAAAAAAAAAGGAAAATCTCTTTCTCCCTGTGCAAAGTGTTGTAGGAAGTGAGTTAACTCCAAATGTTCCCTTTGAGGCCGGCGTTTCTCTCCTCCCTGCTCCGTGTCCAGCCCGCTCTCCGATGAGCTGCTTTTTATTTATCCACGCCTTGACACCTCCAGCCTCCCTGCTCGGACACAAATTGAATTTTAAGAACACCTCGAACTCGTGGTTTGTGGGCAGAGAGGGGGGAACGGGAACTCCAGCGCTTTTATTCTCCTTTTAAAACCGAAATCCCCTCTCCGAGTGGCATCAAAGGCTTCCTCATTAGTGGATATCCATGGAAATTATATCTGGAGAGGAGGAAGAGCTGAATGCCCGTCCGGGTTCGGGGCTGGTACCGCAGCCTTTCATGGGGCTGGGGGGTTTTGATGGCTTTTTTTTTTGTGTGAATTCTGCGGGGTTTGCAGCCAGCGCCTCAAATTCGTGCGGGCTCGGGGCAGCGCTGCCGCCTTTCATGCGGAGCGGGTTAAAAGTGTTTTTACTGTATCCCTCTGGATGCAGCTCTGAAGAAACATTTCTCCTGCCAAAATACACACATAGGCTGGGATTAAAAGGGCTGAAACCTACCACCAAGTTCTTACCGCCCTCCCACCATCATTAGACTAAATCCGTCGTCATTCCAGATTCATTTTTCCCTTATTCATCTGTCCAACTAATTCCTGCTGCATTCACCGGGCTTACATCTTAATCTTTTCTGTTACATAGAGAATACATAATGAAAAGCTGCATTTTCTGGGTACATGCACACATTTGGAGCGGATGAACCATATGTGAAGTGACATACAATGCTGAATGGGGGCTGAATGGTGTCCAGTGCTAAAAACAGTGCAAGTCCAGGAACAAAAAGCAGGAGAACAAGAGCCCTGTGCTGGGCTTGCCTCGCTCGAACACCAGGGGATTCGCCGCTAAAACATGGGTATAATTTCACTGTTTTCACTCACACAAGCTGTGGGAAAGGAGTCACCATCTGATGTTTGATTGTGCTGGATATGTTTTTGGCAGTAGCCTCCTAGCCCGCATTGAAGGGAGAAAAATGGGGGGGAAAGAATGGAGCTGCATTTGGCGGCTGGGATTTGGCGTCTGGCGGAAAGCAGGGCTGGAGCAGCCACCTGAGAGCCCCAGAGCCCCCGGGCTGTCCCCTGGTCCCTGTCCCGGGCTGTCCCTTCTCCCCTGTCCCGGG
>VRYO01001681.1:31841497-31852122 GCA_009812075.1 Sialia sialis | reverse complement strand
ACCCCCTAATCCCCAAATCCCCAACACTCCCCACATCCCCGAATCCCCAGCATCCCAAACATCCCCAACCCGATCATCCCAAACATCACCAGCATCCCAAACATCCCCAATATCCTCAGCATCCCAAACATCCCCAACATTTCCAACATCCCCAAATCCCCAACACCCCCCACACCCCCAAATCCCCAGAATTCCAAACATCCCAAACATCCCCAGCATTCCCAGCATCCCGAGCATCCCCAACATCCCCAAATCTAGAGCATCCCAAACATCCCCAAATCTCCAACATCCCAAATATCCCAAACATCCCCAGTATCCCAAACATCCCGAGCGTCCTGAGCATCCCCAACATGCCCAAATCCCCAGCATCCCAAACATCCCCAACATCCCGAGCATCCCAAACATCCCGGAGGCTCGCAGGGGTCCCGGGAGCACCGGGAAGGAGATCTGGCCCAGGGCCACTGCTGTCCCCGCGTCCCCAGGGCATGTCCCACCCCGTGTCCCACCTCAGTGCCACCACCAGGTCTCATTTCCCGCAGGGCCCCGGGAGGTGTCCGGGACACGAGGAGCAGCTCTCCCCTCACCCCTGGTGCCCAGAGCCGTGTCCCGGCCGGGAGCAGCCAAACCCCAAATCCCCGCTGTCCCCAATCCCAAATCCCCGCTGTCCCGGCCCGGCGGGCGCCAGGGGAGCGCGGGGAATCATTCCCAGCCCCGAGCACCATTCGAAAATTGAAAGTCGCATCTATTGAGCTCCTGCAGCACTTTGAAAGGACTTGTAAGGCTGCGGTGGCCATTGTGCTGCGGGTAATTCTGTGTCACAACTAATTAGCGCCTAATAGCCGTGCTGGGGACAAAGTCCCCGCTTGACAAGAGAAGTCTCTTTGGGCTCGCATTCAGGCCTAATCTGAGGCTGAATAGCGGAGATTACATGAGGTAATACAGCAGTTATTTCTACCTGCTGTAGTTCATAAGCTCCATCTCCAGCTGAGGCGCAGCCCCCTCCCCCTCGCCAAGATTATTTGTCATTAAAATGCTCGGCAGCTTTTTTTTTTTTTTTTTTTTTTTTTTTTTTTAAATCTGGATGTTGCCTCCACTTTCAGAAAGGTTTTTGAAGGAAGATTAGCAGGATTAGGAAAGGTTCACATATGTTCAGCTTCACTATTGGTATTCAAGACATCACAACTTCAGCACCACCCAGGACGAGCGAGAGGAGCTGGAGAGGAGAGGCACGAAAAGAGGGGAGTTCTGCAGGGAAAGGAGCCGAGCCAGGCCGGGCCGGGCCGGGCCAGGAATCCCAGAATCTGGGAGAAGCCGCTGCAGCCCTGCCCAGCCCCCGGGGCAGCTCCGAGCCAGGCACAACCCAGCCCTGGAACGCGCCAGGGATTCAAACCGGGCTGAACCGGGCCAAACCGGGCCAAACCGGGCTCAACCAGGGAACTGCAGCTCAGGAGGGGCACAACCCAGCCCTGGAATGCTCCAGAGATTCAGACTGGGCCAAACCAGGTGAAACAGAGCCAAACTGAGACAAACAGAGCCAAACCGGGCCAAACCGAGACAAACCAAAACAAAGCAAGCCAAATGGGGTCAAACCAGGCTAAATTAAGTCAAACCAAACCAAGCTCAGCCAAATGAGGCCAAAGTGAGCCAAACAGAGCCACACTGGGCCAAATGGGGCCAGATGGAGCCAAACTGAGCCAAACCAAGACAATCCGAGACAAATTGAGCCAAGTTGAGCCGAACTGAGCTACCCTGAGCCAAACTGATCCAAACTGAACCAGATTGAGCCAAACTGATCCAAACAGAGGCCAGCCAGGCCCCACCAGACCCAACCAGGCCAAACTGATTGAAACTGAGCCAAACCAGGCCCAAGCAGGCCGAACAGGGCCAGCTGTCCCCCTAGGCCGGGATTTCTCAGGGCTGGGCTGGAGGAGGGACAGGAGGAAATTCTGGGACAAACCAAACCCCGAGCCTGGGGAGCTCCAGGTGACATTGCCACTCTGGGTGTCCTTTGAGGAAATGAGATTTTCCTGGAGGCCTCAAAGGGTCGTTGCTACAATTTTTTGTGTTTTTTGAGGAAATTTGATTTTTTAGGTTTTTCAAGGCTCAAATCTCCTGGTTCAGGTCAACCCCTGCAGGTTCAGATCAAAATGCACAGAGGTCTAACTTCAGGTTAATTTTTGGTTTTGTTGCAAAGACCTGAGCAGAGTTGAAATCCATGCCCTGATTTTTCCAAGGCCTGGAGAACAGCTTAGGGTGGGTTTGGGAATTTTTTCCCTTTTTAGGCAACAGCTTTTCTCCTTTGGGATTTCCCAAAAACCCCCAAGCAATCTTTAACAGTTTTTGTCCTCCCTGGCCCTTCTTTCCCCTGACACCTCCATGCCAGGCTGGACACTGGGGCTGGAGCAGCCTGGGACAGTGGGAGGTGTCCTTGCTATGGCAGGGGTGGCACTGGGTGGGATTTAAGGTCCCTCCCAACCCAAACCAGAATTCTCTGATAATTCCAGATCCTTCCCAAATTTCTCCTCACCAGCCCTCATCCTGAGGCTTTCCTGTGACTCCTTCCCAGCCCCTCCTGCTCCAGCCCCTGCTCCTGACACAGAGGTGGCCACAAAGGGCAGAGCTTTGGCCCTGCAAGTCAATAGGTTTGGATTTGCAGCTTTTAGGAGTTCCCCAAATTGCTTCTCTGAAGTTTGCTGGGATCGTTGCTGTCTGAGGAGCTCTGCCTGTGTTGGATGTGTGAATTTTTGGCAGGGAACCCTCCCAGCCCCTCTGGAGGAGGTTCAGCCCCAGGACCTCACTCCTGCCAGCAGCAGGATCCGTGTGGGACTTTAAAGCAGCCCTGCAATTCCAGGCATTTCCATCCCCATTCTCTCCCAGATGTGCTTTCAATCCCGGCCCACGGAGGCCAGGGACACGTGGGAAGGGGTCAGGGATGCTCCAGCCACCAGAGCAGCTCCCACCCAACCCTCTGAGGGGGAAACAGCACAAAAACCCGAGTAATAAATCCAACATGTTCTGAGAGAGATCAAAACTCCGAAAGAGAGGAATCTCTTCTCGGTATTTTCCTCACAGCAAACACACAAACCCTGTCAAGAGGAGAAAATCCCTCTGGAGCTGCACAGCTCGGGAGGAGCCTGCGGGGAATCGGTTTGAAGGGAGAGCCAGCACAGAACCTGAACTGGCACAGGGCTGTGGCACAAACTGGGGGCTGTGACACAAAACTGGGGACTGTGACACAAACTGGGGACTGTGGCACAAAACCTGCACTGGCACAGGGCTGTGGCACAAACCAAGGGCTGGGCGTACAAAACCAGGACTGTGACACAAAACTGGGGACTGGGGGTACAAAACCAGGACTGTGACACAAACTGAGGACTGTGGCACAGAACCTGCACTGGCACAGGGCACAAAACTGGGGCTGTGACACAAAACCAAGGCTGGTGGCACAAGCAGATCCCCAGCATCATGTGGGATGAGAGAGGGATGCCTGGGAAAAAAAAATCCTAAAACCTCCTGAGACTGCAGGAACAGTCCCCTGAGATGAAGGAAGTTTGGGATGAATTGCAAGATGAAGGAAGTTTGGGATGAAGAGGTGTGAGAGCAGCTCCTGGGAACAGAAATCCCTCCTGGATGTGTTTGAGGAGGGAGGGAGGCGCAGAGCTGCAGACCCAAGGCTCCAGACTTGAGCCAGCCCGGGTTTGTCTGCTGGGTTTGAACCTGGACTGGGAATCCTGCAGGGAATTCCCACAGCATTTTGCTCTGGAGAGCACCTCTGGTTTTGCTGTTTCCTTATGCCACATGGATTTGTCTTCCTCACACACTCAGGAGCTGCTTTGGGATTTTATTTGAAGCACAATCCTTTAGAACGGGTCTTTTCTCTGAAAGGGAAAGTTCCCTTCCAGGACAGGTTTGATTAAACCTCCCTCGGATTTGGATTTGCTATGGGATGGTTTTACCTCACTGCAAAACTCACTCCTCCTGTGTGGTGAAAGGCAGAAAAAGAGGAAAATTTGCCTGCTCCAGCCCCTGTGCCACACCCGGGAGCGCCCCGAAGTCCAGCCTGACCCAAACGGGAAATGGGAACCCCAGAGGAGCAGGGCTGGTTTTTATATTCAGTTTTCCTTCTGGTTCCTAACCGGGAAAAAGGAAGAAGGAGGAGCGGGGTAGGGGGGGCAAACCTGTGTCCAGCCCGGCCCAAGGAGCCCAGCCCAGCCCTCTGAGCCCAGCTCAGCCCAAAGACCCCAGCCCGACCCTCTGAGCCCAGCCCAGCCCAGCCCGGGGATCCCAGCCCAGCCCAAAGATCCCAGCCCAAAGGTACCAGCCCATCCCTTTGAGCCCAGCTCTGCCCTTTGAGCCCAGCCCGGCTCTTTGAGTCCCTCCCAGCCCAGTTCGAGGATCCCAGCCCGACTCTGTGAGCCCAGCCCAGCCTAGGGGAGCCCAGCCTGGCCCGGCCCAAGAAGCCCAGCCCAGCACTTAGAGCCCAGCCCAGCCCAAAGATCTCAGCCTGGCCCTTTGAGCTCAGCCCTTGGAGCCCGGCCCGGGGATCCCAGCCCTCTGAGCCCAGCCCAGCCGTGCCCCATGCCGCTCCCATGGCAGCATTCCCACATTCCCGCATTCCCGCAGCGCTGCCCGGGATGCCCCAAAAAGCGGTGCCGAAGCCCCCAAAGCTCCATCCTGCTCCTGCTCCTCCTCCCGCCGGGCACGGGAGCAGATCCCGCACGGCTGCAGCATCCCCTCGTCATGCCCAGGGCCTGGAAGGAGCTTCGGCTGAAGCCGGGACCCGCAGGGCCAGGGGGTCCTGGAGAGCCCCATAAAAACCAGAGGGGCTTCGTGGAACGGAGGAATTGGGCTCAGGGGAGCTCAGAGCCCACCCAGAGCCACCCTTGCCACAGCAGGGACACCTCCCGCTGTCCCCTGGGCTCTGCCAGGGCCGCTCTGGGCATCCTCGTGTCCCATCTGGCCACCTCCCCCTTCCCCAAAATCATCCCCGGGGTGGAGCTGACAAACAGGAGCCGATGGCTGAAAACCAGCCCGGGAAAGTTGGGAAGAGTCGAGGAGAGCCATATGGTTCCAGCACTCCCTAAAAATATAATTGCTGTCTTCAGGTGGCCCCACACCCTCTCCTTCTAATGAGAGAGATATTGAAAGACCCGAACTGTTTGTGTGACATTTCAATAAATAATGCGGAGATTTGACAACATTTCCATATTCCTCCTTTAATGTCTGAATGTCTCTGACTTAATCCCAGTTCCTTGGCATTTATTACTGTTTGTTACACTAACAAGTGAGATTATGAGAATTCTAATGAAGGCTGCCAGTGAAAACCTCTGTGATTAAAATGCCATAATAACAGTTGCATGCATTTATGTGCCTGATTATCATAATCTATTTAGCACAAGTAAACACACAAACAGAAGGAGAAAAGCGAGCCCACTGCCACTCCAGCGAAAGGAGAATTGGAAATGAG
Organism: Sialia sialis; assembly: GCA_009812075.1. Classification (NCBI taxonomy): domain Eukaryota; kingdom Metazoa; phylum Chordata; class Aves; order Passeriformes; family Turdidae; genus Sialia; species Sialia sialis. The sequence continues at coordinate 31,846,655 of VRYO01001681.1, read as the reverse complement.
GGAGAAACAATGTAAATATGTAAATGTCTTTGTGTATTCTTTTTATCTTTTTTTTTCTCATCCTTGCTCCCCCCCGGCCCCCCCGCCCCGTGTGCTAATGAGACATCCATGGTTCGTCACATGTGGTCCCTCTTTGCCGGCCGGGGTGCGGGTTTTGGGCCATCTGCTGGGGCCACCGTGCCGAACAAAGGCACCCCGAGGGCGGGGGGGACACTGCAGCAACCTTTGACATCACGGCGAGGAGCCCTGGTGTCCTGGCTGCGATTTGTTCACTGCCAACTCCTCCTTCGGCTGCTCCCCCGGGAATGCCGGGGCCCCCAAAATTCACGACGTTTCTGATGGACATTTTACTTTCCGGCCTTCTCTGGAGGGTGGTTTTTTTTTCATATTAAGAAATAAATCTAGTGAGAGCCTCACAGGAGGGATTGTCCCGCCCTGCTCCGGGCTGGGGACAGCTCTGGGTGTCAGGAGAGCCCGGAGAGGAGCAGGGGATGGGGAAGGGTCTGCAGGGTCCCTGGGTCAGCCCAGGCTGGAGCAGCCTGAGCTCAGAGCTCCTCCCGAGGGGCAGCGCAGGGACAGCTCCCATCTCTGCTCTGGCACAGGGACAGAGCCAGGCAGCGCCTGCAGCTGGCCCAGCCCAGCCTCAGCTGCATTTTAGGACAAGCTTCTTCCCCAGAGGCTCCCCAGGGAACGGGCACAGAGCTCCAGGAGCTGCCAGGGGTGCCAGGCTGGGATTTTGGGGGGCTGGGTGATCCCTGGGGGTTTATTCCAGCTCAGGACATTCTGCAATTCCAATTTCTCCACTCCCAGGAGCTCCCTCAGCCCTGGCAGTGAAAAGTCCTCGGGCAGGGACTGTTCCCACAGGAGCCCAACCATTGGTGCCCCCACATCAAACCTGAAGCACCAGCAGCTCTGCGTGAGGAATCATTTCCACAGCAACAAAACCCTCGGGGTCAGTCAGACAGGTGTGCTCACCTGCAGCTCCAGGGAGAGCTCAGAGCCCCTGGCAGGGCCTGAAGGGATCCAGGAGAGCTGCAGAGGGACTGGGGACAAGGCACTGAGGGACAGCACACAGGGAATGGCAGAGGGCATCTGCTCACCCTGCCAGGGAACAATTCCTGCCCCAGATCCCACCCAGCCCTGCCCTCTGGCACTGGGACCCATTCCCTGTCCCTCCAGTCCTTGGGAATTGTCTCTCTCCACGTTTCCTGCAGCTCCTTCAGATCCTGAAAGGCCACAATGGGATGCCTGGAAAGGCTGACCTGGAACAGAGGAAAAGGAACAAAATAGGAATTTATTGAAAGGATTCACCCTGGGCAGTGCTGGGGCTGGGGCTGCACCCAAATCAAACCCCAGATGGATCCTGGTCACGAGTTTGACACTTTGATCAGTTTTGGTTCATCCTGGGGTCAATTATCCAAGCACAGCCCCAGGCTGTGGAGTCTCAGCCCCTGGTTTGCCCCCTTTCCCTCGTTGCTGTTTATGATTTTTGGGTACCAGTTGTCCTTGATTCTCCAGCTGGGAAGGGATTATTTTGTCCAACCCCTGTGAAGAGAATTTACACCTCACATGAAGTTTCAGAGTTACACACCAAGCAGCAGAGATCCTGAAAATTATTAAAGTTAAAACCCAATGCATCAACTCCAGAACTTCTGTCCGGGCTGAGCAATCCCAAATCATTCCCGTCCATCCCAGGGCTGGGAGGCCGCTCCAGGGATCGGCCGTGCATGGCAGGTTCGGCTGAGCCTGACACACGCAGAACCCAGAATCTGGTTTTAAACAGCGATTTAATTACCGTGTTCTCGCTGGCAGCGAGCACTTGAGTGTCAAAAGTTTATCAATAAAGAGGTTTTTTCCTGCCGAACGAGAGCAGGAGATGGCCAATTTCCTGCATGTTTTTATCACAAACATCAGCTCTGCTATTTCTGAGGCTTCCCTCTGGGTGACTCCTGTGAAGATGAGAAGCTTCTCCAGGCTCTGATTGAATGGGAAGACATGCTGAGATTTTGGCAGAGCGCGTGTGTCTCCAGCACTCGCACGGAGCAAGTGTTAACAAAAACAAACCGGCCCTGGAAAAGAGGAGAGCCCCGAGGGAGCGACAGCGACCGCCCCGCTCCGCCAGCTCGGGCTTCCTTCAGGTATCAGATGTGTTAATTGGGCAGGTGGAGCTGCACCAAAACCCACGGGCCGAGCTCCGCCTGGAAGTCCAAACAACAAAATCCATCTGTACGTGACGGAGATGCAACCAGGAGGAAATTAATGCAGAGGGAAAAAAGAGAAAAAAAGGGAAAACGAGGCAAAAGGGCCAAAGCTGAGAGCTGAAGTTTTTCTCTCCGTGCCCTCACAACTTTGATCCCTGAGCTCCTCCTGCTGCAGGCGCCGAGTTCGGTGCTGCAGAGGGGTTTGGGGTGAGCCCAGGGGTCCCTGAAGATCCCAGGGAATTTTCAGAGGTTCCAGAGGGGTTTGGGGTGACCCCAGGGGGGTCTCTGCAGATCCCAGAGTGAACGGGGAAGTTTCAGAGGCTCCGGAGGGCTTTGGGGTCCCTGAAGATCCCAGGGAATTTTCAGAGGCTCCGGAGGGGTTTGGGGTGAGCCCAGGGGGTGCCTGAAGATCTCAGGGAATTTTCAGAGGCTCCGGAGGGGTTTGGGGTGAGCCCAGGGGGTCCCTGCAGATCCCAGGATGAACGGAGAAGTCTCAGAGGCTCCGGAGCACAGATGGGAGGCAGACAGCTCCCAGTCCCGAGGCGCTGGAGCCGCTCTGGGCTGCGGGAGCTGCCCCGCACCCGCACCCGGCCCTGGCTCCCTCGGGTGCCTCGGATTCCTCCCGGCCGCAGCGGGCAGATCCAGCGGGGATCCAGAGGGGATTCTTCGGGGGGAGCGCGGGCAACAAACCCTCCGACAAGAACCTAATGGCATTCCAAGTGATTTCCAGCATGAAAGCGCTGGTCTGGTTTTTATTAAGTTATCACTTCATCATGTTCCCTGATTGCCTTCATTCATGCCTTAGTTGTCTACAGACGCTATTTAAAAAAATAATACATATTCATGGCCCGGCAAATGGGCTCTGCTCCACATTTTAGTGTCAAAATCAAGTTCGGGTGAAGGGCTCCTCTGGGAGCCTCCGGGGCCGCTTCCCGGGATGCGCCAGGAGAGGCGGCTGCGATTCCCGAGTCCGGGGAGGTGCGACGTTTCATTTGTCACCTCACGGCAGAGATCGTCCCCTCCTTCCTCGCACCCCGCGACAGGATGGCAGAGCAGCACCAGCGGTCCCGACCCCGATCCTGACCCCGATCCCGACCCCGATCCAGATCCCAATCCAGATCCCGACCCCGATCCTGATCCCGGTCCTGACCCCGATCCTCACCCCGGTCCCGGTCCCGGTCCCGGTCCCGCACAAACCCCGCGGCCCCGGGCACAGCTCGTGTCCAGACCCATGGACAGTGGTCACCGAGGACACTGCACCCTTAGAGACAGATCCCGAGATTTCTGCTGCCAGAGAAACTCAGAGAGGGGTTTTCCCTCTGGAGGGGAGAGAGGAGGGAAAAAATAAACTAAGAAACGAGAAAAAAAAAGAAGAAAAAGTTGCCCCCCAGCACCCCCACTTTCTGCCCACCCCCTGTGTCCATCCCTCTGTCCCTCTTCTCCACTGTCCATCCCCCTATTCATCTCCTTGTCCGTCCCCCTGTCCATCCCGTGTCCATCCCTCTGTCCATCCCTCTGTCCATCCCCTGCATTCATCCCTCTCTCCATCCTCTGTCCATCCCTGTGTCCAACCCCGCTGTCCAGGCCAAGCCGGAGTTTTTTCCCCTCCTTTCCCCTCTGTTCCCGGGCAGTTTTTCCCTTCTCTGCCCCATCCCCATCCCGCAGTTTCCCAGGGCGGTTCCTGCGCTCCCCAAGCCCGGGGGTCTCGAGGGTCTCGGGGGAGGCTGCGGGGCTCAGCCGCTCCCCGGTGCGGGGTTCGGGACCCCCCATCACTGCACGGCCACGACCTTGGGAGGAGGGAAGGTGGCAGCGTTTAGGAGGGGGAATTACCGAGCCCTGGGGGACAGGAGAGCGGTGCGGCGTTTTCCTCCTTGTCACGCCAGCACCCTGGGGGCCACCGCCCCCTCCCCACCGGGCCTCCCGTTCCCGGGGACCGGGCGAGGCTCGATTCGTTGTGCTCCTTGTTTTCCTTGCTCTCCAGCCCCGCTCGGAGCCGCCAGGCGAAGGCAGCGCCCGACTCCTGCTGCCGCTTCCCCACCGCAATCAAACGAACTGGGCGCAGACGGGACTGCCCCTCCCCGCCAGCCCCGCACCTCCGGGCTCAGCACAGCTCCCCCAGGCCCGGGCTGTCCCCCCCGCGGCCCCGGTGGCCGGGGACACACGCCGGGCGGCGGGCCCGGCTGTCGCGGGGACAGATTTTCCTAATTGACCTGTTACGGATCAGCCCCGCAACCGTTGGGAAACACATTTCCACGCTTCACTTCTTAACGTTTTAAATACATATTTAACGGATGGTTGAGGCTTGCCGGGCCAGCTGGGAAACACACGGGTGTAAAAATAATGCAACAAAGGCGAGGGGGCCGGGGGGGTGGCGGGGAGGAGGCGGCCGGGGGGATTTACCCCGGTGAGGAAGCTCCGAGCCTGTTGCGCGGAGCTGCCGCGGCCAGGGGACTCGCCGGGAGCCGGGAAGGCGGGAGGAAGGCGCTAAGCGTTTCCGAAGGTCATTTTTTGTTCTCTTCTTCTTTTACTCTTTCTTTATCTCCCCTCTCCTGGCCCGTTCTCGCTGAAGGATTTTTTTGGGACAGGTTTAAGCGGCCGCTGCAAGAACTTCTCCGGGTCGCTGCTGGGCCGGAGCCGGGGGATGGGATGCTCGGGGCAATTCGCTAGTGGGGAACGGAGAGGCCGAAATGCCGCTGCTCTCCGGCTCTCTTTGCACCGCCGGACGGGGGAATAACGCCCGCGCTCGGGGCGGGAGGGGGCACCGGGCCGGGCACCGGGGAACACCGACGTGCCGGGGGCTGCTCGGTGCTGTCCCCGTCCCGTCCCGCCCCCCCAACAGCTGTTCCCGGCGCTGTCATTGTTGCATTTTATCCCGGATTTGACAAAAGTCCCTCCCCCCCGCAGCTCCGGCCGGCGCCCCCCCGGCCGCCCCATCGAGCCGGAGCGGCCCCGGTGAC
>VRYO01001681.1:31749859-31764331 GCA_009812075.1 Sialia sialis | reverse complement strand
AGAGCAGCTGTGGCTGCCCCTGGATCCCTGGCAGTGCCCAGGGCTAAGCTGGACTTTGGGGCTGGAGCAGCCTGGGACAGTGGAAGGCTGTCTCTCAACCAGACCACTTTTTCTTTTTTTTTTATTTTTCTTTTTTTATTTTTTTTTTTATTCTTTGTGAGTGAATTTTTGTGAAACCTGTTCTGCCGGCTGGATGCTGTATTTGTGTAGAGAAAGTTGATCAGGTGCAATAATGGAGGCAGAGACAGGAACGCTGAGCTGAAAAAATAGTGAACTCTTTACAGAGGCATTAATACACTTCCTGAAATGTATTTTTATATAATTTTGAACCGTTAACGACTTGTATTAAAATACTTTTATGACATTTAAAATCCCTGGTTTGAGCAGCCCCGGGGTGTGAGGGGAACAGAACTGAGGTGTGAGGGGAACAGAACTGAGGTGTGAGGGGAGACGGCCCCGGTGTATCACGGGGAGCTGTGCCCGCAGCTCGCCTGCCTGGGAAGGGGAAGGAGAAGCTTTGAGGGTGTGGGGAAGCGGAAGGGTTCGTGCTCCCCGCTCCCGCAGCCCTGCCCCGCCCTGGCGGGAAGCGGAAGGTTCGGGGTGCCGGGGCGGCCCCGCTCCCACAGGCATGGTGCGGCCGGCGCGCCGCTGCTGAGGGAACCGCCATGGCCGCCGCGCTCCGCGGAGGGCTCCTGCTCTGCAGCGGGCTCCTGCTCTGCGGTGAGTCCGCCGGGCAGCGGGGAGGGAAAGGAGGGATGAACGGAGCGAGTTCCCCGTCCTGGCTGGTCGCGGCACGCCGGGCGGCGGTGCCCTCGGAGCGGCGGCGAGGGGCACCTGAGGCGCGGTGCCTGAGGCGGCGCTGCCCGAGCCCCGCGCGGCTCTTCGGGGGCTCTGAGGGGCCAGCCCTGCCGGGCTCCGCGGGCGTCTGGGTGCCGGTGTCCCGCCGCCCGCGGGAGTTACCGCCCCGGGGCTCAATCTGTGTGGGAAAGCGGGATGGTCCTGCCGGGATCGAGGCGTTGTGCAAGTCCCGGTGAGCAAAGGCGGCTGTGGGGGCGAAGCCGCGCCCCGAGAGCTTGGTGTCACTTTCTACACAGGGCACAGCTAGGGGAGCAGGTCTGCTCCAGGAACAGCGACAGGAGGAGAGGGAGCAGCTCAGGGGGGACAGCAGCAGCAATTTCCCCATGGAAAGGGAGCTCAGGGATTGCAAGTGCCCAGGGAGGTTTGCAGGGCCCATCCCTGCAGGTGGCACCTGGAGGTGGCACTCAGTGCTCTGGGCTGGGGACAAGGTGGGGACAGGGCACACCTGGCATTCCATGGGCTCAGAGGTCTGTGCGCAAACCTGAAAGCCCAGAATTATTTCCTCCTCTCTTTGAGTCCACAGTGCCCAATGGAGCATTTTACCTGGAGGCTCCCCAGGTAGGAAGGACAGTGAGTGAAGTGAGCCTTTCAAGGAAATGTGCTTTTTCCTGGGAATATGCATGCCTACCTCAGACCTCATCCTCGAAGCATTGGCAGCACTCCAAGAGAACTGAGAGGGACTTTGGACAAGGACTGGAATGCCAGGATAAAGTGAATGGCTCCCCAGTGCCACAGGGCAGGGACAGATGGGATCCTGGGCAGGAATTGTTCCTGGCAGTGTGGGCAGGGCTGGCACAGGGTGCCCAGAGCAGCTGTGGCTGCCCCTGCATCCCTGGCAGTGCCCAGGCCAAGCTGGACATTGGGACAGTGGGAGATGTCCCATGGAGGGGTGGCACTGAGGGCTCTGAGGTCCCTCCCAGCCCAAACCAGTCTGGGATTTGAGCTGCTGTGTTTGTGATGTGCAGCGTGTTTGATTTATTTGTTGGGTGCAAGGGTAACACTGTAGGTGTGGTGTCTGAGACAGGTTTTGTTTAAGCCAGGTTCAGATTTCAAACTCTTGCCTGCCCAGGGGGGGTGACTGACACATGAATTTCCTTCATCAGCTGGGGACAGGGCTCAGGGGTGATTCTGGGCGTGACCTGGAAGGTCTGTTCCAGCCCTGGTGATTGTGTGAACCACAGACTTGGAAAATGTGTTATTTACCTTGGAGCACCTGTCAGCAGGTGTGACATTTGAGCACTGCTCTGTTCTCACAGGGTTTGTTTGCATTGTTTGTTTGTGGTGCACTAATGGGCTGGAATCTTTGCTATTTTAGTCTCAGTACCCACAATTATGTAAGAATAATTAAATCATAACAGTAATGGGCTTTTCCGTGATGTTTTACACTATTTCAGGGTTTCTTTCATTCGGTTCCAAGAAAGGAGAACAACTGAGGTTTTGTTACTTGTGAATAATGCTGATTAATGATACTTAATTATATGTAATTATATGTAACAGCTCTCTTACCTTCCGAGGTGCTTCTGGTTTATCTCTTTGTCAATCCCCACACCCTTGTTATTCCCACAGTGCTGCTGGAGCCCTGCTTAGGAAAATTGGGTTTGAGTTCATGCCCTGAGTCCTCAGCTCAGTCATGCACAAGAAATGCTGCTGTCACAAAGATTTACTGGAAGTCACTGGGGCCAGTAATTTGTTTTGTTGCATGAGGAGGCAGGAGAGGCATCAGGATTTAAATCAATTTAATTGGGCTCTGGTTTTAAATAAGCACCTAAGGCAAGGCAGAGGCTGCATGTAAATGTTGGCTGAGTGACAAGTGCTGGAGCAAACCCTGAAATGTTTGCTTCTTTCTCCTGCCACAGTTTCTGGAACGGTCCCAGAGCCCCGGAATGCAAGAATCACTTCAGTCAACCTTCACAGCACCCTGCAGTGGGATCCCCCGAGGTTCCCCAGAGGGAACATCACCTACACTGTCCAGTACAAGAGGTGAGTCTGGGGCTGGGCTGGTTCTGATCACAGCTCTGCAGGGTGGGGTGTGTTCTCTGCAGAGCACAGCCAGGAGCTGTCCCTCTGTTTCAGCTCTGAGGGCTGAGGGGCAGGGCACAGACATCACACCCCAGGCAGCTTTGTCCTGTTTGATTTGGAGCCACAATCACATTCTGATGCTGGATGCTACTGGATGTGGCTGTGTCCCAAATCCTGAATCCCATCCCCGAATCCCATCCCCGAATCCCATCCCAGTATCCCATCCCAGTACCCCGTCCCCAAATCCCATCCCATATCCCATCCCCAATCCCATTCCCTATCCCAATCCCATCCCAAATCCCATCCCGTTATCCCATCCCAAATCCCATCCCAAATCCCGTTATCCTCCCGAATCCCATCCCATCCCACCCCATCCCCGTGAGTGTGTGCAGGAAAAAGGGCATTTTCTACAGCATTAGGATTTTAATCCCTACATTTATCATGATGGTAAATTTATCTAGAGGGGTATAAAACCCTTAGTTGAATCTTACACACACCGGATACATTTTTATGTCCAGGAGTGTTAATGTTGCATACAGGTAAAACCTTATAGAAGAAAGGCCTTACAAAATCAGGCAAAATCAAAATTATAACATCAACTAAATTAACTGATTAATTTAACTAAATTAACTGACTGAATTAACTAAATTAACTGACTGAATTAACTGCTAGCATGTTAGGTTCCCATAAAAAATTGCAGGAATGAAAATCATAACAATCTATTCTTATAAGAAAAACGGGTTATACCTATAAAAATAAAAAGTCTAACCCATGAGAATCCATAACAAAGAAATGTAAGCACCTACTAAGGAGAGAGTCTTAACACACACACTCACCTTCTAACCAATGAATTGAGTGGCAAAAAAAGTACTAACATATTAAACACAAGGTCTGTAAAAACTATATCAAATCAGGCTGTAATATTAAATGAGACTTTAGCCACTGAAACTCTCAATGTTATATCCATTGTTGTTCACCAAATTATTATGCACCAGCTGTTAAAAGTAAAAATAGTTTAGGTGGCATTTCATAATTGGACAGTTTACCCTGCAAAGGCCTTGCAGAGACAGACACATCTCCATTTTTGTTTGGTGTGCCTGAGGTGCTGCAGAACTCGGGCTTTGTGAGATGTAATCTAGGTAAGAACCCATAAACACCTGATTCCCAACACAAAACATCATCTCACGCATTGAATCTCGACCCTGGAACAAAGGTAAACTGGCAGAGTCGCAGTGTTGAGCTGCTGATGGTGCTGTGTTTGTGTCCCTGCAGCACGTACATGCTGGAGGACACCTTCGAGAGGCTGTGCTGGGGGCTGCCGGAGCCGCGCTGCCAGCTCTCCTCGCTCTCAGCCTACGGGGACTACATCGTGCGCCTGCGGGCAGAGGCGGGGCCGCGGCACTCGGGCTGGCTGAGCCTGCGCTTCCGGCCCATGGAGCACAGTGAGTGCTGTGCTTCCTGAGCTCTGCTGTGCTTCAAAACACTGCCAGTCCTTCCTAAACACTGCCCAAAACACAGCCTGTGCTTCCGAGCTCCGCCTGTGCTTCCCGAGCTCTGCCTGCAAAGCTGCAGCCTGCACAGTGTTCTGTGCTTTAATGACAAATACAGTCTGAGTCGTAACACTGGCAGAAAGCTGAGTGTTCACTATGGTGACCTCTTTGGAGGAGGTTTTCAAATAATGCATCATTTTCTCTTAATATAAGGCACATTTCTGTTTTCCAGCCAGGGAGAGGTTGTCTTCAAGGAGCCAGACTTCCTGCATATCTAAACAAATTCAGTTCCTTCTTTATTCGTTGCTTTGCCAGACAGAAAACTTAATTTTAATTTTTTCTTACTTCAAGAAAACCCCAGTCTCACAGAGATAGATTAATTTTCAGCCAAGAAGTCTTGATTGCAGCAGGCAGAAATAATTCAAATGTTTTCATTCTTCAAGCTGATCATAGTGCAAACCCACAAACCCCAGAATGAAACACTTTCCTGGGGTGTCTGCTCAGGCCAGACAGATGTTGTGACAGTTTGGCCCAGAAGCAGAAGTGAGTGACAGCCATGGCAATGGTCCTTCCTCTGCTGGAGCCACCACAGCTGCCAAAAGGGAACTGGGTTGGTTCAGAGGGTGTGGGAACGGAGCCTGCATTGCTGCCTGGGGTTGGACTGCAAAATTAAAAAAGTAAAGCCCCTTAGCAGAGCAGTTCTGTGAGGCAAGGATGGATTTATCCAGGTTTATGCCTGATCCAGGACAGAAATGATTTTGTTGTAACACATCATTTACAAGGTGACTTGTGGGCTGGGTGAAAAGCTGCAGCTGAGGCAGCTGAATTCCTGTCGTGTCCCTGTGTGCAGCCACCATAGGTCCCCCTGAGGTGAGGCTGAAGTCAGAGTCCGGGGCCCTGCACGTGGATTTCTGGGGACCCCTGGCCCAGCGCAGCCAGGGCAGCTGGCCCCTGAAGCAGTACTACGGCTCCTGGAAGTACAGGATCCTCTACTGGAGAAAAGGCAGCTCAGACACACAGCTGGCCTCTGCTCCCCAGGTATGGGCACTGTGACCTCCATCCCTCCATCCCTGCTCCTGGGAAACGCCAGCCTGGGAAATTCCAGCCTGGGAAACGCCAGCCTGGGAAATTCCAGCCTGGAAACGCCAGCCTGGGAAATTCCAGCCTGGGAAACGCCAGCCTGGAAACACCAGCCTGGAGAGCTGGGGGTGACACCTGGGCAGCAGCAGCTCCAGGGAGAGCTCAGAGCCCCTGGCAGGGCCTGAAGGGATCCAGCAGAGCTGCACAGGGACTGGGGACAAGGGAGGGAGGGACAGCACACAGGGAATGGCTCCTGTAGGGTTTATGGGATATTGGGAATTAGGAATTGTTCCCTGGGAGGGGCTGGGATGGAATTCCCAGAGCAGCTTCCTGGATCCCTGGCAGTGCCCAGGGCCAGGCTGGACACTGGGACAGTGGGAGGTGTCCCTGCCATGGCAGAGGTGGCACTGGGTGGGCTCTGAGTCCCTCCCAGCCCAGCCCAGTCTGGGATTCTGTGATTCTAAGGGTAAAAATGGATCTCTGCTAATTACAATTAATCAAGTGTGGTCACAGATCCAAGGCAGGAGCTGTGTAGTTGATGTGTAGTTACACAGCACCATGGACAGGGTTTTCTCTTCCCATAATTATCAATAACTCTGTGGTTTTTCCTCTTAGTGGGACTTTGGGCTTTTTGCCCCCAAAAATATCTAACAATGGGTAAGGCTTTTGTTCACTGTGGTCACCTGGAGCTCCGCAGTCTGTACCCACTGCAGTTCCCTTTCTCCCTCTCAGGGACAGCCTCCTCCACAGGCAGTGTGCTCCTCCACACCGTGCATGGAGAAAGATCATTAATCATGTATTAATTAGAGCATTATGGCCTCTACTTCAGGCCAGCAGGAAGCCCCTGAGCAGCAGTCCCCAGTTACAGTTCATGAGTGCTTTGGACATCATTTTATATAATGGGGCTTCACCATGTGGAGTTCACATTTAGATCTGTGCAATTCAGATTGAGATCTGTGCAATTCAGATTCAGATCTGTGCAATTCAGATTCAGATCTGTGTAATTCAGATTTAGATCTGTGCAATTCAGATTCAGATCTGAGTATTTCAGATTCAGATCTGTGTAATTCAGATTTAAATATGTGTATTTCAGATTCAGATCTGTGCAATTCAGATTTAGATCTGTGCAATTCAGATTCAGATCTGTGTAATTCAGACTTAGGTCTGTGTATTTCAGTTTTAGATCTGTTACCTGCTTTGCCATTCAGCTGCAGAAAAGGAGGAACTTTTCCCTCATTTCCCACCCAGCAGCCTGGCTCTCCATTCCCAGACTCAGGGATTCCTGCAGCTGGCATTCTGCAGAGGAACAGAGCTGCAGGTTGAGTCTGTGTGCAGCACTGCATCTGCAGGCCTGGGCCATTGCTGGGGTCACAGAGGCAGCAGGCACAGCCTGGGGACCTGCCCAGCTTCCTTGTGAGCTGCAGGATGGGAACCTGGGGATGCTCTGCAGTTCCAGGGACAGAACAATCCCCAGCAGCAAATTCCTCTGCTCAGCCACCTCACAGCTCCCAGGAAGATTTCCTTTCTTTCAGTTTGGTCTGGAACAGAGCCACAGAGCTGGGAAGGCTGGAAAAGCCCTCTGTGCTCATCAGCTGCAGCCTGTTGACCCTGGCCCATGTCCCCAAGTGCCACCTCTACACATTTTGAGCATTCCAGGGGTGGGGACTGCACCTTTGCTCTGGGCAGCCTCTCCAGGGCTCCACAGCTTTTCCAGTGAAGACATTTTTCCTGATGTCCAATCTAAAACTGCCCTGGCATCACCTGGGGCCTTTTCCTCTTGTGCTGTTCCTGCATCCCCCTTGCTGCCTCTCCAGTGAACTGGTGTTTGTGTGGAGCTGTGCTCCTAGCTGATCTCATTGGCCACCAGATCTCATTTACCATCCCTCATTAGCCTAAAACTTCATTAGTGCTGCTGGAAACAGCCCAAAGCTGGGTGGTGTGGATGATCTGCCAGTACAGCTGTAATTGCTGTTCCTTGGTTGTTCCTTAGCTAATTCCATGGCTCAGTCCCTGATCTCACAGACTGGGACTTTTTGTGTTTCGGTGTTTGCAGGTGGCCCAGGTGGAGACCCAGCACAGCTCTGAGATCCTGGCCCAGCTGGAGCCATGGACAGTTTATTGTGTGCAAGTGCAGGCCGTGATTCCTGAGCTCAACAAGACAGGGCAGCTGAGCAGGGAGCTCTGTGAGCAAACAACCCACAACGGTAACTGGGGAGCTGGGAATCAGGGATCACACACTGCCATGGCAGGGACACCTCCCCTGTCCCTGCTCCAGGGTCCAACCCAGCCTGGGACACTGCCAGGGATGGGAGTTCCATGGAGAAAGTGATAATTGGGAAATAATGACTCAGACATGAATAATGAGAGTTTTTGGTGGAACCCTGAACCTGGGAGGGAGTTTGGAGCTTTCTGTGCTGGCACTGGCCCCAGGAGAACACTGCTGTGACCTGAGCCTTGGAGCAGGCTCCAGATGTGAGTGATGGAGTTAAAATCACAGTGTGGAGTTAAATAGAAGTGTGTGACTGCACATGGTAAAGGGTTTGGAGTTTGGGGTTTAGAAAACAGTAATGGGTACGGGACAGGATGGACGTTCTGGGCATTGGCTTCTTCTTCCTTCTTGTTCCTTCTTCTTGGTTTTAGGTATTTTTAATTGGTTAGAAAATCCCTCAGTGCAGGCCACAGATGTTTGGTCACTGGGTCAAAAGTGTAAATAATGCAGCTGTCAGCTTGAATTGGATAATCAGGCCTTAGAAGACCTTGCACCCAGCAAGATCCAGCTGCATTTTCTCACTTTTAGCTGTAGCACTCATGTAACATAGATAAGAATTAATAAACATCTGAGTCCAAACACAAAATCCCATCCCTTGAGCTCTTAATCCCAACTCCAGCAGGGGAAAAAAGGAAACGAAGCCATGAAAAGTTGTAATTTGGTTTTTTCCTTGTCTCTTGCAGGTGTCACCCCTGTGTGGATCATTGTGACTGTGCTGGTGGGATCCATGCTGGTCGTGGGCACAGCTGTCACCCTTTGTTTCTTCTGCAGTTTCTATCTGTACAGACTCACCAAACACGTTTTCTACCCTTCCTATGTTTTCCCACAGCACCTGAAAGAGGTTTGTGTTCTGCCTAACACATGAAAATCAGTCTTCCCAGCACAGCCACTCGTTTCTTCAAGGCTCTCAGTGCCAAAACATTTAGGGCTTCTTTTATTTTGCCTCCTTTCACTGGAGGCAGTGGTCTGTAGCTTTTTATGGCTCTGAAACAGCATGGCTTTGTTGATCTTGAAGTGAGAGAGTACCAGGTGTCAACTTCAGTTCCTCTTTTAGCCAGTGAGCAACAAAATCTGTCTCTCCTGCCTCTTAGACTTAAACAGCTCATTTTTCCTCCTGATCATGAGTGTAATGCCAAGTTTTAACTTCAGAGAAGTGTCTGAGGCTGCACTGGGTCAGCTGGACCTGGGCAGAGCTGTGGAAGGGACAGGATGGGATGAGTTCTGGAGCCCCATCCAGCCCAACCCGTTCTGGGAATCTGTGATTCTGTGGAGCCTGGAAATTGCAGCTAAAGGGAGAGCAATGAGATCAGCCATTGCTGACTGCTCCTGTCACACACACAAAGGCTGCAGCAGGATCCTTTCCCAGAAACCAGATGTACAAAATCCTCCTGTGCCAACCTGTGCTCTCCTGAGCTCCTGCAGTTCCTCTGGGGCTTTCACTTTCATTTCCAGAGCTCAGCACCCCCAGGTTTGTGGCTTTGGCTCCTTTAGGCTGAACACGTGTTCAGCACCAGGAGTGTCATGGAATCCCAGAATCCCAACTGGTTTGGGATGGAGGGACCTCAAATCCCACCCAGAGCCACCCCACCATGGCAGGGACACCTCCCACTGTCCCAATGTCCAACCGGGAACTGAACATTCCAGGGATCCAGGGGCAGCCACAGCTGTGTTCCTGTGCTCACCCTGCCAGGGAACATTGCCAAGCCCAGTTTGGTGGAAAAGGGTCTGATGTGAAGGTGTTTGTGCAGATGTTTGTACCCACAGTGCACAGCACTCCTGCCACAGCAGCTGCTTTCTCGCTCCAGGTTCAGTTCAGAATTGATTCTCCAGGATGAGCAGAGGATGAACAGCTCTGGCAGGAAAGGCTGGGGTTGCTCAGCTGGGGAAGGAGAGGCTCTGGGTGAGCTCAGGGTGGCCTTGCAGGGCCTGAAGGGCTCCAGGAGAGCTGGAGAGGGACTGGGGACGGGATGGAGGCACAGGACACAGGGAATGGGGTTTTACAAATCTCGCTTCCCCAGTCACCATTCAGTCAAAGCTGTTTGATTTTTTCAAGTTTCTGTTCTAAACAAGGCTCTGGGTCCTGGGGTTATTGTTGGAAGGCAGTTCCATCTTGCTCCCAAGCCTGGAGCAGGACACTGGGGAGGATGTGACCTGTGGGACGTGCAGGGCCTGAGGAAGGCACTGATGTGTGCAGAACAATGCCAGTGGTGTTTGATCATGGCAGATTCCTGAGCAGACAGGATGGGACAGCTGCACAGACCTAACCCTGCCTTGCTCTTTGTTTCCCAGTTTCTGAGCACACCTCCCAGTGCCCCAGAGGCTTTCCCTGCACTTGCACAAGAGGAGCTCCTGGTTTATGACAAGCTGAGTGTGATTTCCCAGGAATGGCAGCAAGGGAGTGGGGATGAGGCCGGCAGCACCCCAGAGCACACTGAGCACTCTGCTCTGGGACACTCTGACTCAGGAGCAGCCTGAACATCTCCTCACCCTTCCTGGCAAAGGAGAAAACAAATGGACTTTGGGTTTATGCACTGCTGCCTTCCAGCAGGAAAAACCCACAGACAAACCCGTGCTCACACACTGCACAGAATCGTTTCGTTTTTTGAGTACAAGAAACTTGGTTCTAAATGAAGAATTCGATGATCCATAACTCCTGCCACTCCCTGAGGAGTTGTAGCAATTCTGGCACTGATTTTGACCTTAAAAAGCAAATGTTGTATTTTTTATATAACACTAATTAATTTAACTTTGATGAATTATTTATTGCAAAAAACCAATCAAAATGTTTATAAAGGAAAATGGTGTTTTGTAAGGAAAGACCTGATGTGGTTTATTTTTGTATAATGGGAAATGATGTGATTTTAAGGATGTCCCCATCACCTTTCTATGGAGTTTATGTTTCCCTGATTCAAGGTTGTGAAGTTTTCAGGATGAATTGATGTCTGTGGGACACTTGGCAGCTGAAGTGGGAGTTAAATGAGGTTCATGTGAATTATCTGCTGAGGTGTATTCTGAATTTTAAAAAGCCAGGCAGCTGTGACTCCCTGCTCCAAATCCAGGTGGGTGAGGCTGCGCCCAGCACTGGGACTTGGCACCGACTGGGTTTGTGTGACTGCACCAAGGTGAGTGAGAAATTAAATTCTGTCACCAAAGAAACCTTCCAGGAGTGAAGGTGTGTCTCAGCTTGACGTGGCAAGTGCAGTTTTGGGGGTTGTTTGTGATGTGTAAATATTTCCTTTTTGGAGTGGTTGCAGGAAGAAAACAGGAGTTGCTTCCATCAGTTTTCATCTCCTCTCACGGGAACTTCTCAGTGTCCCCAAGGAGGGGACAGGGACAGGAGGAGAGGGAACAGCTCAGGGGGGACAGCAGCAGCAATTTCCCCATGGAAAGGGAGCTCAGCGATTGCAAGTGCCCAGGGAGGTTTGCAGTGCCCATCCCTGCAGGTGGCACCTGGAGGTGGCACTCAGGGTGACAAGGTGGCCACAGCTGGCACTGCCTGGGCTGGGAGGGTTTTCCAGCCTCAGGGATTTTGGGATTTGGGGATTCTATGGAATCTGCACTTTTAAATTTCCAATTCTGCTTTCGTGAGGAATGTGGAATTTATTGGATGGATTTTTTCCAAGGTGTTTTGTTCCACTGCTGCTTTTCTGCATTGTTCCACTGGGGCTGCAGCACCTGGGACACTGGGAGCTGTCCCTGCCCCACACTCCCAGGATTTAGGAGCTGCTCAAATCAACCCAGATGGGTTTTTTTCAGGCTGACCTGCACTTTGTTTTTCTTCAGAAATCTTCCTGCCCCACAGCCAGGAAAGCTTGTGTAGGTGAGAGGCCTCTTCCTCAGCCACAGAGTCACACCAGGAGCCACCTGGGGACAAGGGGCAGCCTCTGCTGTCCCCACATGGCCTGGGTGGCAGGACCTCACAGGGAAGAAATGATTGAGAAGAGCAGCAATGATTTAGAGGAAAGCAGCAATTTAGAGGAGAGTTTACCTTGAGCTGAGTTTGTGGACACCAGGGTGATGATAAATCAATACATGAGGTGAACTTTAACCACGTGCTGGTGTAAACTGAGAGCACTGAGCCACGCTGGAGCTGCTCACTCTGCGTTCTGGCAAAGCAGGAGGAAAAGAGACGCCTTGGAAGGCCTGGGAAAAGATTGCAGACCTGAAATGCAAGGAAAAGTGGAATGATTAACGAATAGGGAAGTGGGGGAAACTGAAGGAGAAGAGCTTGTGGTCAATAAAACATTCCAGAACAGGGCAGTGAGAGAGGGCACAAAGGAACAGTTCAGAGAATTCCTGTCAGGGGAGGCAGAATTCCCCTGGGGAAGAGAAAGGAGCCCAGGACCAAGGGTCAGCTCCACATTTTCATCTCTCCCTGCTGGGAACTTTGGGGTCTGCCCTGCCCAGCAGCTCCTGGAGGTTCTGAGCCCCAGTCCAGAACGATTCCCACAGAACAGCAGAGCCAGAGAGGCTTTCAGAAATATCACCTCAAGCTCTAGGAAAGCTTTAAAATCGATTCTTAACCTGAAACACTCGTGCTTGTGAGTTCATGGGGTTTTCTTTCTAAAGCAGACTGGGAAAGAGCCATTGTCACCTGGCAAAATGTCATTTTCTGGGACTGGTCATCCTGAAAATTATTACTGGATAAGTGGGGTGCAGAGCAAGGCTCCTTCTGCTGAGATTGTGCTGCTGTGGAAAGCAGGCTGCAAAGAGCTGTGAATAATGCACAGGCCTGGGGCCACCTGTGTGCAGTGTGCTGGAAATGATGCATGGTCTCAGCCATCACTGCATGGAATGCAATTACACTGCGGGCATGGAATGGTGATGGCACCACAGAGAGAGAGGAGGTGTCCCTGGGGGAGCCTGAGAGAGGAAATCCTGGCTGCAGCATCACCGATGAGCATCACCAAGGCCAGGATTCCCCACTGCAGAAAGCACCAGAGTCTGGTGAACAGCTTCCAGTTCTTCCATTTCCCATCAGCTCTGCCACCACGTCACTTAAATCTCCTCCCTGGTTTCCATTCCCTCCTCTGCTCCTCTGCTGCCGGGACAATTCATGAAACCACGTTCCAGTTCCTCAGGGAGGGGCTTTTCCCATCTGGGTGACAAAGGAGATGAAAATCCCACCAGCACTTCCAGTGGCTTGGATTTTCAGCCCTGCTGAGCTAAGGGTGGAACCAGGCTCTGGAAGAACAGAGAACAGACCAGAGCAGAACTCACTGATCCCTGTGAAATTCCAGCCTGGGCAGGAGCAGCTCCAGGAGAGCTCAGAGCCCTGCCAGGACCTGAAGGGATCCAGGAGGGACTGGGGACAAGGCAGGGAGGGACAGCACACAGGGAATGGCTTCTGGAGGGTTTGATGGGAATTGGGAATTGGGAATTGTTCCCTGGGAGGGGCTGGGATGGAATTGCCAGAGCAGCTGTGGCTGCCCCTGGATCCCTGGAATGTTCAGTTCCAGCTGGGACATTGGGACAGTGGGAGGTGTCCCTGCCATGGTGGGGTGGGATGGGTGGGATCTGGGGTCCCTCCCAACCCATTCTGGGATTCTAACCATGCTCCATGGAGATGGAACTTGGGGATGTGTTCAAAATCACACATTCTGAAGGCACCAGAGGCTGTATGAAGAGGTTCATGCCAGGCTTTCCTCATTCCTTCAGCCTGCTCCATGGCACCCAGGTCACTTCTGCCCTTCCAAACCCAAACCCAGGATCATCAGGGCTGGAAGAGCCCTCTGGGGTCACCCAGCCCCAGCCCAGCAGCAGCATCACCCCAAACCCTGTCCCCTGTGTCCCCAAGGGCCACATCCAGACTGCTCTGGGACACTTCAGAGCCAGTGACCTCCCTGGGCAAATCAGTGCAGTGCTGCCCCAAAAGATCATCCCTGCTGCTTTCAGCACTGTGGAGAGCTGTGAGCAGGGCTGGGCACAGGCAGGAGTGGGACAAGGAGCAGATTCTGTCAGGAAAATAACGCCATGTGCTCTGGGGAAAGAGGAGTGACAATCAGGGAACGAATCACCCGCACTGTGTCTGAGAGGGAGCAATATAAAACACAGCTAGGGAAAGTTATGTCATGATGAAACAGAAAGAAACAGAGGTGATGTTGCCTGGGAAAGGGGATATTAAAAATCCCTGGGGAAGGGGTAGATGGATCTGATCCCTCTTGGCTCCCTGAGGGCTTTCCTTCCTGGCCTGCTGTTCCTACACTTTTCACACAAGATGAAATGCTGCCTTTGCCCCTTTCATCCTGCTCCAGGGCTGACATGAGAAGAAACCACCGAACTGTGTGTGCTTTGTGTGTCAGCCAGCAGAAATAAACCCAGCAGAGCCCAGAGGGCCCCGTTTCCTCCGTCCCAGGAGGGTTTGGGACAGACATCAATGGCCAAGGGACACACACTGTCCTCCCGTGGCTGCCTGTGCTCTGCAGATAGCACCTCCTCCTCCTCAGAGCCTGGGCAGCAGCAGCCTCTGCTCCTTTCTTCTCCAACACCACTGAGGAAGTCGTGTTCAAACTCTGCCGAACACAAACTGTAAATATTTAAAGTTATAAACCATTTCTAGCAGTGCTAGGCTGGTTCAGCTGTTGTGGTTCATGGCCTGTGAGGCACAGGGCTTACCCTGAGGTGTGGTTACAGAAAGAACTCTCCAGAATCACGTTTCCTTATCATCCTGCGGCAGGAGGGAGCCAGACACAAGGGTCTGGCTCAGGCTCTGCAGTGCCTCACAGTCACAGCCATGGATTGATCCCATGGATTGAT
>VRYO01001681.1:31569804-31595633 GCA_009812075.1 Sialia sialis | reverse complement strand
CTGCTCCTCTGTAAGCAGGACACCTCCTGCCCCTGTCTCCCTGTGCCAGACCTGGGGGGCCCAAGAGCAGAGGGAATTCTGCATCATGGCCAGATGCCAGGGAAAAAAAAATAAACTGAATTATTTCTATACATTTTTAGTGTTAAAAAAACCAAAAAAAGTGTGTGGAAAAAAAAAAAGGTAGTCTAAAGTTTTATTCTAACATTTTTTTCTCTTATAGTTCTTAATAAAGTTTCTCTTTGTACCACTTACAATTAAACCTGTTTTTACCTTCTTCCTAATCCTGTCTCTTGACAAAAAAAAATTAATAGACCAAAACCACTACACTGGCACAACTTCTGTGGGAATGATCAGGTCAGGCTGCACCTGAGCATAAATATTTCACAGGCAGAAGTCCAAAGCAAAGCCCAGCTGTCTGAGGGCTGCCCCTGCTTCCAGGTGACTCCCACAGCCAGGAGGAGTCCTTGGCAATCACTGTCACCAGCCACCTTGGGGTTTCATTTCTTTTTTTACACAGAAAGGTTGTGAAGAAAAACCTGAGAGGAGTTTGGCCATTCCAAGCAGTGACAAAAGCCAACACAAAATCCCAGCCTGGTTTGGGTTGGGAGGGACCTCAAGTCCCACCCAGAGCCACCCCTGCATGGCAGGGACACCTCCCACTGTCCCAGGCTGCTCCAGCCCCATCCAAACGCCTGGAAATGAAAATTCTGAGTATTTCCACCCTGTGCTTTGAGATGGGATGCAAGGTTCCTGGTGCAGAAGGAACCTGTCCCAGTCTGTGGAGCTGTTGCTCTGTTCCATGCACAGCACAACAATGAAATTAGAAATCCTGACTGTGCACTGTGCATCTTGGATTTAAACACTGAGAACTTTGGGAGGTGTCAGAGATGGGAAATGTCCAGGACACAAAGCACAGAGGCCAAGCTGCAGAAGCAGCAGCACTGCCTGGGACTGCCTGGATGGTTGTGCTGCACCAAGGCAGCTCTGCCCATGGAGAGCAGGGAGGTTTCCATGCCCAGGGGAGGCTGGAGCTGCCTCTGGAAACAGCCCTGAGGATGAGCAGGATCAGACAGGAGAGGAACAGCAGGGACAAAGCCAGGACTGCAATCCAGAGGGAAGCTGAGTGTGAGTCACTGACAAAGCTCAGCTTTGGGGCTCTCAGCTCTGTCCTAAGTGTCAAACTGACCCCACTATTCCATTTTCTATCCCTGCTCCTGCTCCAGAACAACCACCACAGCTTTTCCACCAGGACAAAGCTCTGCACTGACCCCAGGCCCTGGCAAACCTGAGGCAAAACCACAGAACCTGTTCATGTGCCAGAAACAGAAAATCCCCAGAACCTGTTCATGTGCAAATAACAGAAAAATCCCAGAACCTGTTCATGTGCCAGAAACAGAAAACACCTCCTGCACCTGCAGCAGCCCTGGGAAGGCAGAAGCCACAAGGCTTCTCTGAGGCAGGACTCACCTTTTCGATCTGTTTTAAAATCCACCATGATGGGCTCAACGCTGCCTTCTTTGTTCTTGCCAAGCCCTTCTCCTTCTCTCCAGCCCATTTTCCTCATCAGCTGAGCTCCCATTCCTCCAGTTACAGGGGCTGCTCTTAAGAACTGATCCTATCCAGAAAAAGAGAAGTAAAACAAGGCCTAAAGTTAGTGCTGGGATTTTAAATAAGAAGTGGGAACTTCCAAAAAAAATGTTTCTAACAATTTTTTTTTCACAGACTTAATTTGAAAATAAAATAAATTAAAAAAAAAAAAAAAAGAAAAAGAAAAAGAAAAAGAAAAAAAAGATTAAAAAAAAAATCCACCTGAGCTCTGTGGATTTTTAGCCCAAATCAGTGCGTGGAACCCGGAATTCACGCGGACACACGAGACACAAATCAATGTTTGGCAAAAAAGAACAACTTAGGAAAAGTCTAAGGTGATCCCAAAGTGGCAGTGACCCTTTGCAGACAGATGTGTTTAATCAAGCGACAACCATCCGGTTCTAAACTCTCTGCTCTGATCCCAGAGATCTCCTCAGCTCAGGGAAGTGGGAACTGATCCTGGCACAGCTGTGCCAGGGGCACCTCCTCGTCCAACAGAACACAAGCACATTTAGTCATGACATTCACAGGCTGTTTAGGCGTGTTTAAATCTAAAAAAAAAACCTCTCCCCACCTGATTCATTACACAGCAGTTGCACATTCAAGTTCTACTCTGAAATTCCACATGGAACAAACAGGTTTTGCTTTCCCCTCTCTTTATTTTTAATGGAAAAAGGCGCTTGGCCCCCCAGTTTAGCAGCAGCAGTCGTCACATTCTTTCAAATGAGCATTAACAAAAGTTGTTAAACGGTGAAAGCTTATCAACAGAAAGTTTAAACATCTGCTTTGATGTAAAGAACTGTAAAAACTCCTTAAATGTTACGTACCTAGGCCTCGCTGGCCGCAGTGTTGTGAATAGTAGGGCTGGCACTGACCGTGGCAAGAAGGCGGCTACAAGGATTTGACCCTGAAACAAGTTTCCATATAGAGGGGTGAAAGTTCACAGGTTATTCTGTGAACTATCATCTCTCGTGCCCCCCCGCTGACCCCAGAAGCAAGTCAAGCATTTCCATCACAGCAGAACCTTGCTTGCCTTCCCGGACACGAGCTGGGAGCTGGGCTCACTCGCTGCCCAGACACTTCCACACACAACCCTCGGGGCTCTGCTTCCTTGGCAGCTGGGCTTGCAAGAGCAGCACTTTCACACAACCACGGAAGGGACTCATCAGCAGCACGGCTTCCCGATGCTGGCCCTGCACAGACAGCCCAAAATGCCAGCCTGGGCAGCCCTGGCAGCCCCTGCATGCTGGACACAGCTGGATGCCCAGGGCTCCCAGGTGCAGCTCTCCTGGGGCACTCCCTGTGCTCTGCAGGGGTTTCCAGCACGCTGCTGTGCCCAGCCCCACGCTGGAGGCTGGCAGAGTGTGCTAGGAAAGCCTTGCTGGAGGCTGTGCCAGGAAATCCCTGTGTGGATCTGCGGGGATCCACGCGGCTGGAGGAGCAGCGGGGCTGGAGCACAGCCAGCCCCTGGGGCACAACATCCACACCCTCCATCACATCCAGTCCCTCCTCCCCTGCTCTCCAGGAACGGGCTTTGGGCTGTTCCAGCACCACGGCGTGTGTTCAGTTCACAAAGGACACGCTGCAAGCTCCTGCTGAGGTCACTTTCCCAAACACCTGCACGTGTCCTGCCTCAGGGCCGCGGCAAGGACGCAACAGAACCGAAACAGCCTGGTCCTGCTCAACATGCCAAGCCCTGAGCTCCTGCAGAGGAATTGCCAGAGCCTGAACTAACTCCAGAAACTGGAAAGAAGAAGTTTTAAGTTCCAAAGGGCAGCTTGTTAAAGCACCCCTCCCATGGGTGAATCCAGGATCCTGGTGGGGAACTGCAGCAGGAAATTTTGTGCTGACTCTTCAATGTGACCAACAGAACCAGGACAACAACGACTAACACATTTATTATTATTATTAATAACTATTAATAATAATAACTTAATTCCAGAAGACACAAATACTCGTGCATCCCACTGAAAGGCCAGAGGAAGGAATTCTGGCACCATGGGAAAGGAGTCAGGAGAAGCCCACTTGGACTCAGGTCACTGAGGAAGCCAAGCTCTGCAGCAAGGAAAAGGTTCTTGCATTTTGGTTTGTTTTCTTTTAATAATAAAGTGAGTGTAAACCTCTAATGCCACCTGTACATTGTATTTTTTTTTGTAGCTTAGTAACAGACAACTTGTCCAGCCCATGGTTTAATGAGTGAGGTAAAACTGGAGCTGGGTTTGGAACTCACTGAAAACCACCGAAGTGACAGGAATCTTCACAAAAGCAGGGAAGCAAGAGCCACGATTCTCACTTTAAAAAGCATCCAAGTGTGAGTCTCCCAAAAACTCCAGAGCAGCTCTGGACCTTGGCAGATACAAATTCAAGGGGATGGAACACAAGAACCCCCAGGTTTCTGAGCATCTGGATCCTGCTGTCAGAGCTATCTCGTTATTTACTAAATCATTTCTCTTCTGCTCACTGATCTTAATTTGAGGGAGCCTGCAGGACAGTTTGATAGCTTTTTCCTTATATTTTGACCTCTGAATTCCATGAAATTCCACTTCCACTCCACCAACACATGGAGACACTGAAGAGCCACATTCTTGTGCCAGCATTTGATTTAAAGAGAAGGTAAAACCTGATTTCTTCAGAGGGTTTAGAGCAGTTCTAATGAAGTTTCTTGCTGATTCTTCAGGCTGATCCTTTGGAGCAACAATTTAGGAAGAAAAAACAACAAAGCCTTGAAGGCAGGGGTGGCAGCTCAAGGCTGGAACTAAAGGCTGAACTCCAAGAAGTTCACATTCCAGGAACAAGCCCCACTTTGGAAAATCTTGTGCCAGGGAGCAGAATTTCCCTTTAAATCCCAGCACGTCCTGAGTGAGAAGGGACCCACAAGGACCATCCAAGCGCAGCTCCTGGCCCTGCACACCCAACAATCCCAGCCTGGGCATCCCTGGGAGCTCTGACCAACATGTGCACACAGGGACCCTGAGGAGGGGAATTTGGGCTGGCTGCTGAACTGGAAGATGCTCTGGCCCTTCCAGCAGCAGCTCCAATCCTTCCCACAGACAGGAGCAGGAATCCCTTGCTGAACAAGCCCAGCAGATGCCTCACAAGCCCTGTGTTCTCACAGCTTTTGCTTTTCAGAGCAGGGAAAAAGGAATGGCTGGGAAAAACAGCAGCCAGAGCACTGGGGGGAGCCAGTTCCACAGAACTCACCTGCTGGGGAATCATGGAATTCCAGCCTGCTTTGGGTCAGGAGGGACCTTAAAATTTGATGTTTTTATCCAGTGCCACTCCACCATGGCAGGGACACCTCCCACTGTCCCAGTGTCCAGCCTGGGTTTGGGGAGCAAGTTCAGGCTCCAGAACTGAGCTGATAAATCCAGAACCAAGTGGTGACTCTGGGAAAGGGGGAGTAAATAGACCTCAACAGAATTTGCTTAGAAAAACAACAACAAAAAAATTTGACCACTTGCTCTGACGTTTCTTCAGCAGCACAGTGTGTTTGGAAGGAAAAAGGAAATAAAAATAGAAGCAACCTTCAGAAAAGATGAGTCACATTTGTGAACTGATTACACTGATGGTGACAAACTGAAACAGAAGCCACTTTTTCAAAGGGAAAGGTGAGATTGTTCATACATTTTTTATACTTAACACCACATCACTCTTTTATGGACCCTGTTCAGGCCCCTGCACAGAAACACCAAGAACTAGTCCAGGAATTAAAAACATCCATCTCAGTTTAAAACCCAGTGCTCCACATGAACCCCTGCAGTACCTAATTCCCAACTTGAGACTGCAAGTCTGGTTTGAGTGCATATTACCTCTCCAGCCACTGGGAAAGGACAAGAAAAGGTGAAATCCACGAAATGCAAAGTGAAGACAGAGCTCAGCAAATTGCCCAAGTTCCCTCCTGGCCTCCTGAGTCAGCTCCTGTTCCACCTCCCCGGAGTTGTGGTGACCTCTGCCACACTCAGTGTCTGTGCCTGCTCTAATTCCTTCTTTCCTGAGAGCCAGATGGGGCTCAGTCTGTGCTGCATGGTCACAGCTCCTCCCATGGCAAATTCCCAAGGGAAATGCCTTCAGCAAACAGCCTCAGCCAGAAATGTGCATTAATTCACATTCGTTTTTAATTCACAGACACAGCAGCCCCCAAGAAACTCCACAGCCCTGCT
This sequence comes from Sialia sialis, assembly GCA_009812075.1. NCBI lineage: Eukaryota > Metazoa > Chordata > Aves > Passeriformes > Turdidae > Sialia > Sialia sialis. The sequence goes on along the minus strand of VRYO01001681.1, from coordinate 31,589,886 downwards.
TGCAGTTAAATCACAGAAACACAGAACATCCTGAGCTGGAAATGACCCATAAGGATCAAAGTCCAGCTCCTGGCCTGGGTGAAAAACACCAGGTTTTTTTTTCATGTTAAGATGCAGTTTTTAGGCCAAAAAGGGAGCACAAGCCTGAATCCTTGGTGCTACACTCAGTAACTGATAACTGTCACAACAATTTCAGGTGTCCAAATAACACACAGCCAGTACTTTGCATTTCATGGGTGGTCTGCATTCCTGTCCCTGAGAAAGATAACATGGATTCAGAACCACATCCCTGCTTGTTCCTGTGCAATGCTCCTGCAGCCACATGAAGCTGTGTGAGGCTTTCCCAGCCCCAAGGGCACTCCTGAGCAGCTCTGGGCTGCACACAGGGGGAAGCTGGCAGAGCAGGAGAGCAGCTGAGGAGTGCCAGGGCAGGGAGAGGACTTTGTCCTCATCTCCACACCCACCAACTCCTCCTGTTCCCAGCAGGAGCCTCCCCTGTGCCCAGCCCCAGAGGCTGCACTGCAAGCACAGCACACTGCCAGCTCTGGGCAGGGCAGGAGAGCTGCTCTGCTGCCTCGCTGATTCAGCCCAGATCCAACAAAATGCTCCTCGCAGCAGTCGGGTCCACAAGCACAGACCACACTCTTCTCTCCCACCTTCTCCCCATGAAGCATTTTCTTGGGTCAGTGTTTGGTGTTTTGGCTGTTGGTTCGGTTTGTTTAGCTGAGATGGTTTAAAGCAGATGCCAGAGTGAAGCTGGAGGACAGGAGAACACACCTGGCCCTTTCCACTTCACTCCTGTCACTGCCACCACAGGGAGGAGGGTTGGGGAAGAGCTGCTCAGAGCTGCTCCCTCTGCAGGGAATCCATTCCAGAACCTTCCCCTCACAGCCCTGGGATCTCCTTCCCAAACCTCCCAGTGGAAAAGCTCCCTCCTCACCAGCACACCCCTGTGCTTTCCAGTTCCCTGTGCCAGGAACAAGGACTGTCTGCATCACAGGCAGCATTTTGCTACAATCTCAGTTGTTCAGAATTGTTAAAACCAGACTCCATCATGCACATTCTGCATTAGCACTGACAAGATCCCAGAAGATTCCCATCTGGCCAGTGACTCAAACCTGTGTTCCCTGGCTCTCTGCACTGCTTGGCTATATGAAGTGGAAAAATAGGTTAGTGAATCCTGGCAAAAATGTTTCTATTTTTAGGATATTAATTCCAGACTTTTGTGTTCAGCTGACACCAACTTTTATGGAAAATTCCACCTAAGCCTCAGATGTGAGCTCCCAGCTTGGAGGGTGCCCTAACCCAAGCTGATACAGACCCAACTGCAGCACCTCTCACCAGCTTAACTCCTCGTTCCTTGTGCCTGCAAGGTGAAAATTGCCTCAATTCCTCAGTTCTCCTTCCTGCCACAGCACCAGATTCACCACCAAAGATGCAGCTTGAGTAACTAAATGTATACAACACATGGAGGACGCAGCACAGCCCAAAACCAGCCAGTGACAACCCACAGCAAGAGGGAACTACTGCACTGATTCTAACAATATCACTGAGATAACTTATTAACTGCTTTAATCCTCCAGATCTCTGGCTCCCAGAAAACCCCGGTGATCCAGAGAGAGGTAAAGGAGCAACCACAGAGAACCAAGGGCTGAAGCAGATGCCAAAAACCAGTGATTTCAACAGCACCAGGAGCAAACCCTGCCTGCTGCGTGCCAGTGAGGCAGGGAGCGATCTGCCACTGGCAGCACAGCAGTGTCCTGGCAGTGACAGTGACAGTGGCAGGCTGTGTCTCGCTGGTCACACCTCAGGGCACTGCCACAGCCTCGGTGACAGCCAGGGACAGGGACTGAGCCCAGCCTGCTGCACTGGGCACTGCAGTGTCACCCTGCCTCCACGTGGCAATCCCTGAGTGCTGTGGAGTGTGCTGCTGAGCCAGCAGCGCCTGTGTCACTTCTACCTTTCGAATCCACGCCTGGGGACCGCTGTTGGTGAGCTCGTCCGAGGACAGGATCTGCGCTCCGGTGCTGCCCGTGAACTGCCCAGGGATGGAGTTGGACTGAGCCCAGGCGTCGATCTGCAACGGCAAAAGCCATGGTGAGACCAGCAGCAGCAGCAGCAGCAGCTCCTCTGCAGTTCCTGCTGTTCTCACAGCATATTCTGATATTGTGTGCTCATTGACAATCAGAGGAAAGCAGGTGTTCCCAAATCTGAGTATCTGAGTGGTCACCCTGAAAGCTGAGCTCCAGCTGCAGTGAGTTCAGCATCTCCTCATCCCCAAAACTGCTGATTCCATTGGTTGGGAAGAATTAGCTACATCTGAACTACAAAATTTAAAGAAAAATAAATCTGAAATTATGTTTCAGAGTGACTTGGGTTAAAAAATGGAATACACCAAGGAGCTCAGCAAAACTCACTGTTAGGCAGAACTTTGAAACACTGGGCCACATCTGGGTTTCCAAACTTGAAGAGGAGAGAAGAATCAGCTGCCAGGGAAGGGAAATGTTGATTTTTGCCCAAAATGCTGCTCTTACCTGCTCCTGTGCCCGGTTCAGCATGCACATGGCCTCCAGGTCAAAGGAGTTCTCATTGAGCCTTTTCTGGGCCACTGCTCTGTCGTTCATGGCTGTGGTTATGTCCACACACTAGGAGGAAAAAGAGCATTTGTAAAAATACAGCAGAGCACAGCAATGTCCACTTGAGCTGGAGAAAGCTGCTGGAGAATCAACGCTACCAAGTGGGGTCACACAGTGAATAGCTGGTTTGACAAAAAATAGGCAAAGTGATGGAAATCCTGGGACTACTTAAATGCACACAAGATCCTGAACAAAGAACAAATCTGAATTTAAGCTGTAACTCCCTGGTAATTTAAAATCACCTGTACACACAAAATATCCAGTGAGTTATTTTCTAGGAACTATTTGCCACAAAAAATTCTGGTGTGTAATAAACAGAGGAGCATTTACTGTTCAATGAGATCTTCTTAACCAACAGAATTAAATGCAATTTAACTAAAAATTCATGCAGGGTTGTTCCCATGAGCACTCTGCTATTAAATCACACCAAAGCTTCTCTGTATAAATTAATTCCAGCCTGAATCAGATGCATTCCACAAACTTGAGTTTAATTTTTCAAATTTTCACCTTCAGCCTAAACCAGGAGGGAATAAAGATGGGGAAGGGGCTGGAGCCCCAGGAGGGGCTGAGTCTGGAAAAAAGGAGGCTCAGGGGGGACAGCAGCAGCAATTTCCCCATGGAAAGGGAGCTCAGGGATTGCAAGTGCCCAGGGAGGTTTGCAGTGCCCATCCCTGCAGGTGGCACCTGGAGGTGGCACTCAGGGTGACAAGGTGGCCACAGCTGGCACTGCCTGGGCTGGGAGGGATTTTCCAGCCTCTGGGATTCTGTAAAACCAGGCTGTGAGCTCACAGAATCCACTGCTTTGGAAAGGATTATCTACATCCGTGCTGCTGAACTGCAGTAAAATATAAAAAAAAAATAAATTGAAATGATGTTGAGAAAGACTTGGTAAAAACATGAAATAGAGGAAGGAGCTCACTGCAAACCTCCACTCTGGGCAAAGCCATGGCAGAGAAATCCACAACATTTGGGGCTGTAAAAATGGAACCAATTCTGGCTGGTGTGCAGCTCTTTTAGAAAACCACTGTGCCCTGCTCCTCAAGGCATGTGCATTTCATGGATAATTCTGTTTGGAAAGCAGAAAGGGAAGAGAGTGCAAAGACAAATGGAATTTCCTGGGACTGTTTGAGGCACAGAAGAAACCAAATAATCAGAACAGCAGCACACACACACACATCAAGGTGATGGGTTAACCCGAGCTTCATTTTAATTTGCTCTGGAAAATCCTTGCCTCTTCTGCTGTCACTCTCTCAACCTCTCACACATTTTGTACTAAAGGGCCACCAGGAGAAAAGTGAAACTCTTAAAATTGACTCAGCTGAACAAAACAAACACTGTTAAACCATAAACCCTTGTTCCAGGAACCTGGTCAATAATTCAGTAAATACTGAAAGGAAGAGACAGGTATGAACATCTACAATGGCATCAAACACAGGAATTGCTTTTGTGCTCTATTAAATCTGATTTTAAGATGGTTTGTTTTTTTTTTTGCTGGTGTTTAGGACAAAGGTGTTTCTGTTGGGAAGATCATGGCTGGAATATCTGGCACTGACCAAAACAGAGCTAAAATCCCACAAGGTATCTATGGGCTGAGTTCAGTACTTATTTTTTGTCACACAAAACATAAAAAAGACACAAGAAGAATTAAAATACAATCTAACAACCCTCTCACACAACACCATGGATGCAAAAATGCCTTTTCCAAATGCACGCTGGCCGAGTTTTCCAAGTTTCTCTCACATACTCAAACAACTCTCGAATTTTCCGTTTGTCAGACTGGTCCAGGAGATAAATAAAAGTTCTTCTACTCACCAAAAGTTTCAATCCAGCAATACACAAAGGCATGGAAGCAGTCCATGAAAGCACAGGGGACCACTGCCATGCTCAACAGGTGTATTAGTGCTTTACCAAACTGGGGCCTAGCAACATTCCCTGCTGGCTTAACTCCCAAACACTGCTCCATTTTGTGTTATGTCAAGACACTCGATGGCAGCTTTGGATCTTGGGAAAAAAAAAATAAAAATCTCTGCTTGAGGTATCAGAAGCTGTTGTTATTCCTGAGTCAAGGAAAACAGGTGGAGGTGAGGTGCTGTTCTCTCCCAGAGCTCTCCTGTACCAGGTTTCCCCCACAAATCCCAAATACTGAAGCAAATATAAAGCAGTGTTTTATACACTCTGGAGGTGGATGAATGTTCTTTACTGCATCCTTGGATAACCCAGCCCTGCCACTCTACACTTCCAAACACTGCTCTGCTTGCTAAGAGGAGCCCTGAGATCACTGCAGACCTTCCCCTCCATCTCCTACCACCACACACAACTAGTCTGAGGCATCAGGTTTAGTTAAAACCAACTGTCATGTGCTAGCAGGGGCATTTCAGACTAAGCCCAGAACTAATACATGAATTAAAACACAGCAGAAAAACCAGTTGTGTTGGGTTTAATGTCAAGAGCTGTCACAGTATTGCAAAATCAGCAACAATGAAAGGGGGTCCATTCTTGGGGAATTTCTCTGCTCCCCCAGCAAGGGAGCTGATCTGCCTCATGCTGCTCCAAGGGAGCCATTTCCACCACACAGACTGAGCAGAGCAGCCCTGTGTTACCTGTCAGAGAAACACACAGCAATTCTGTCCCTGCGCTTCCCAAACCCCAGGGGATGGCACAGCTAACGCCCCTGAAATCACCCTTAACACAAACCAAGTTAAGGTAAAGGCAAATAAAAATATTTATTTACAAAATATAAAAACAGACAACATAGTTACAGGCATTTATAAACATATACACAACAGGAAGGAAAGGAAGTTAAATATATTTACTGCATTGAAATTGGGAATGACATTCTGCACAACATCTCAGGGTTTTAGTGGAGCAGCTCCCACCTGTGCTGAGGGAACAAGGAACTGGGTGCCCAACCATCAAATTCTGAGGGATTCCATTAAAATGCTGGCTAAGTTATTTCCTCTGTGCTTTTGGTGCTGTAAAAAGTCAGAAGAAAATTCCTTCTGTGCCTCAGGGAGTCAAGTGAACAATATCAGAAAGGTCTTGAGAAACAAATGCACCAAGTGCTGAGATGTCACAAATTGATGGGGAGGCTTTGGAAGGTGTGAGAACAAGGATTCAGGTGCACTGAGGCAAAATCAACTTCAAAATATTAACATCTGTCTTAAATATTTCATTTCATTAATTACAACAACCCCCCAAAATGTTCTTTAGAAGAAATTTCAAGGGGAAGAACACTTGCTTTGGTTTTTTTAGTTTATTATCAGTACAATTAGATTCTCCTTCGGGAGGCCACATGCAAGACAGCCATGGGAGAAAACGTGACTGGAAAGCTAAAAAACCAACACATCCAGAGGAAATAATTTACAACTTTTGGTAGATTACATTCCAGTGTGATGTTCTTGTTCTAAGACTGGCGGGACAATTTTAATTAGTGCTACAAACATTACTGTGCAAATCTCAAGGTATTATTAATTAACCTCTGCAGGAAACTGAACAAGGAAGGTTTTAATCTTCCAGCTACAGCTGGAATTCTGTTGAGACCAACAAGTCCCCAGAAGCAGGATGGGCACAGGCCCACGTGCAAATCCCCATGTGCAGAGCTCAGCTCCTCAGCTTAGTGTTAGGCACTAGCTTTTTTAGTGCCTTTTTTCTTTTTTTTCCCAGACTGCAATTTGGTAGCAGGCTGCCCAGGTGATGGTTTGGGGTTTTTTATGTGATATGCTCTCCTTGCCTTCCTTACCTCAATGGCTGGCTTGGGGAAAACATCATCCTTGCCGTCGTCTTTGCCGTTTTTGTCCACGGGAACCCACTCTCCATACACACTGTCTGCCTCCTTCTTCCTATGCTGAGAGCCAGAGGAAACGGGGAATTCCTTGGACAGGCTGACCTGGTTTTTTGGTTGGGGTGGTGGTGCTGGCTTTATGCTGGGAGTCTGAAAGAAATGAAATGAGAAGTTAAGACTTGAAAATAGCCAAGAGTCGTGAGGTGGTTTTGTTGCAAACACCTGGGATTTGGCTTTTACAGAACACTCATTCTCATTCTAAAGTAATAATCATTTTGGCACACTAGTGACCCACAAATTGTGCTATCAGAGGAGATGAAAAACCCCTTAAAACAACTTCAGCAACCCAAAATCCCCGACCCTCCTCTCCCAGCTGACCCCACTCACATTGAGAACAATCTCCACCTGCCACACAGATATTTTATATGGAAAGCTCCATGCTAAAAATCCTGGGCAGCAAAACATTGCCTGTGATCAAAAACTCCCCGTGAGTGGAGAGAAAGCAGCTCTGAGCATTTGGGTTTCTGATTCTGGGCTATTTTTAGCAGCAGCCAGTGTCTATGCCTTGTTTTGCTCGGTGGTGTCAGTGCATGAAAAGCCTGCAGCAATCCCTGCCAGGATCCTTCCAAGAGGCAAACAAGAGGTAATAGTGGATAAACTCCTGGGACATGGGTGGGAATGGTTCTGGGAAAGGACAACACTAAAAGGGTCAAAAACAAGACCAAGAGGCAGAGTAGCCCGTAACCACCTCAGAATCTGGAAGAATTCCAAGGTTTCTTGACTTTCCTTGCAGCCATTTCTAACAATATAATACAAAATCTAAATCTATTTCTACCTTACACAAATGTGACTAATCCTTATTTTGTGTACATCACAAGCTATACATATTCATACACAAAACCGGGAAATTTATTTCTGTTTTTGCTGAGCATATTAAAGCTTTTTTAGTGCTTTATATCCTGCAAAATCAGAACAGAATTTCATGGCCATAACTCCCCCCACCTCAAAATAAATCTGAAAAAAGCCACCCACCACCTCAAAAAACCCAACAAAATTGAAACAAATTCTAATCCATGCTTCAAGGCATTTGATTTCCAGATGCACTTAAAGAAACAATTTTACTGAGATTATCAATTTAACCTTGACGGAATTGGGAGTTTTCTTTGAATTGATTAAAAAATACTCCCAGTTTCACCAAGATTATCAGCCCTTGATAAATTTCTGTAGAATTACTTGCACTGTTCTGAGAACAACCAGGATTTAAAGCATTGGAAATAGAAGCAGCACTCACACTCAAATTGAAGAAAATGGGTTTGGGTTCACTCAGCTTGAAAGGATGGTTGTAGAAAGGACGTTCTTCCTCCTCTTCATCAGAAACGTGAGGCTTGTTCACTATCACATCATCAGTGCTCTGAGCAATCTTCTTGCATTTCTGAAAAATGAAATGGAAATCTCAGCTGAGTAAACCTCAACTTTCCCTCAAACTCACAAAGAACATTTCTAGCAAAAAAGTGGGTTTTTTTACTAAACCAGAAAGTGGAAAATCTTTTAGCAACAGTATCAACAGATGTACTTTGGATATTTTACACACATCATCCAACACCAAAATGGTTTTACCAGGCACTCCTTGGTTCCTGACTCAGCTCTCTGGCAGTGCAGGGACCTTGTCAGAAGTGATGGCTCCAGAAGAGCTCAGATTCTTCTGGAATACTGGGGTGCAAGACACCCCCAGGTGATGTGTAACAGAATTAAAACACAGAGGTGTTATGGGGATATCACATAAAAACTGGGTGGACCCTCCATGGGGGGAACAGAGATAAAAAAAAGGATCAGAAACAGGTCAGGTAGTGAGAATTTTACGGTTAAAATGTCTTTCCTGATTTCCTACCACCTGCAACTTCTTCTGTGGACAGTTTTGAGTCAAAAGAACAGAAACATCATTCAGCAGATCTCCAGAGTTGGAAAGGGAAGGGAGTGCAGATCAGCACAAGCCACGCTGGATTTCAGCCAGGGTATGTGAAAAACCACCCAGGATGGCACCACAGGGGACATCAACCAACTCAGCTCAGAACTTCTGATCCCCAGCCCAGGCACGACTGCAGATTATCTCTCAGCACCTGGACATTGCCTAATCTCAGATTATTTCTATAAACACAATTTCAGAACTGTCAGACTCATGATGCAATTAAAAAAAAAATCAGGCATTTTTCTATTCCAGATTTCCTCCACTCTGAGGGAACTCCAAGGCCAGGCTGGAAGGGGCTTGGAGCAACCTGGGACAGAGGAAGGTGCTGCTGCCCATGGCAGGGGGTGGGACAAGCTGAGCTACAAAGTTCCTTCCAACTCAAACCACAACTAACACCACCAGAACCAAAAAATCAGGAGTGAAAGCTTTGGATCTCACTGCCAGGACTGCAGGGACAACTACCCATTTGTACAAAATTAGAACAGAATCAAAACTAAAAATAAGACAAAGCAAAATAATTTGATTTCAAGCATTTCCATGGAATTAAAAATACCAGTTTTGATTACAAAAAAAAAAAAAAAGGTGTGGAGAGTAAGGGCTCAAAAGGGTGCTCAGGCTTTGGCAGGGAGGTTTGCAGTGCCCATCCCTGCAGGTGGCACCTGGAGGTGGCACTCAGGGTGACAAGGTGGCCACAGCTGGCACTGCCTGGGCTGGGAGGGATTTTCCAGCCCCAGGGATTTGGGATTCTGAACTTCCAGGTGACAGCAGCATGCAGTGACAGCCTCCCACCATCACCAAGCCCAGGATGGTCATTTCAGATGCTGCTGCTCTCCCTCACCTCAGTGAGCTCCTTCAGGGTGTCCCTGGAGGATTTCTGGTTGGCTTTGTCATCCTTCTTCTGGGACAGCAGAGGCATCAGGCTGGGGGGTAAGGGCACGCCAGACTTTGCACACATGGCGGCTGCGTTGGCTTTGGCGATTTCAAGTAGCTGGGCCTTGTCTAAAAACATTTAGTTTTTCAAAGAGAAATTATTATTTTTATAGATTCGTGATTTAATAATAAAGAAATACTTCTGGCTAACTGAACAAGATTCTACCTGCACTGTGCATTTGCAAAAATAATTGAAATGGCACTGAGCTGCTCTGGACTTTAAGGCAAGTGAAGCTGTGAATGTCACCCAAAGCACAGCAGTCCCAACTACAACATCCTCCAAGCTCTGATGTCTCTTACTGCACTGACTCATTCCTGGTTTGGCAATACTGAGTTCTTCCTGCACAGTAGAACTCCAGAGTTTCCTCTATCTATCTCTGAAAAACTCTCAAACCTCTAGTGGAAGTTTCATCTCCAAACAGAAAAACAAGCTCTGAGTAAAAGCTGCTCTTGCTTGAAATTCAATTAGATGCAAAACTGTTAACAGAACAGTATTTTGCTTTATGAGAAAAAGGACAGTCCTAACATAAAAATAGGAAATGAAATTAGATTAAGCCTTCTGCCAGTTGTCAAATAATTCCCTAACGGGAAGGCTTCCACGGTAACTGAGGCAGGACTGCAAGGTTCAGAACCTCAAGTCCACCATGTTCCTCACACACTGTACAGGAGATGATCTCCCAGTTCAAATCTTCTTTCCCTTTATTACCTCACTACCCAAGGAAATTACACAGCCTCTTCCTCCAGCAGAGAGAAAGGATGAAGGTCCTAAGATTTTATTTTATTTTCTGACCTGCTGGGTCTGGGAGTGCTTTCAGAACAAGTCTCTCTTTCCTTTAAGTTCTTACCATGGGATAGAGGCAAGGCAGAGCTCTGGGAACAGCTGAAAATGGAGCTTGGGGCTCTCCAACTGACACCTAAATGACCTTTGTTCTCAGGAATGGAAACTCTAGATTTTCTTACAAATATAAGAATGTAAGATTTCTTTCTTATGTATTTTCTTACATAGAAGTACTCAGTCTTTACTATTACCATGCAGAACGTTCCTGGATTCTGCACATAATAACAACATCGCTACTACAACTAGGAAGTAGCAACACACCACTTTTGTACAAAAGCTCTGCAACCAAAGTAAAACTGGCTCTAAAGAGGATTTCATTCAACTGCTCAGCGTTGATTCTGCTGCAACACAAAAGCTCACTGCCTAAAACTACAGCAGAGTGACATCCAAGGAAATCCCCGATGAACGCTCCAGAGCTAAAACCAGACTATGCAAATGCACCCGCTGCCCCCTCACCGAGGAACGCTGGAAACGCTGCCAGGAAAGCAGTGACTTACCCAGGTCTGTGAGGCGTTTGGGGGACCTGCTGGAGAACTCGGAGGAGCGGGACCTGCGCCGGTCGGGGGATCTGCTGTAGCGCCGGCGTCCCGAAGAGCGCGAGCGCCGCAGCCGGATGGGGGAGCGGCTGGAGCTGCGCCTCCTGCCCCGCGAGCGCGAGCGCCTCTGCCGCAGCGGGGTCCGGCTCCTGCTGCGCAGCCGCAGCGATATCCTGCGGTCTCTGGAGTCGGATCTTCTCCTTCTCCTGTCCGTGGACCTCGATCTGTTTCTCTGAGACCTCTTGCGCCTGTCTCTGGACAGGGAGCGCCGCCTTCGCGACGCCGACCTGGACCTGCTCCTCCTCCTGTGCCTGGAGCGCGATAAGGAGCTGGAGCGGGATCGGGACGCTCTTCTGCGCGTGGCCGACCTGGAGCGGTTCCGTCTGGAGCGCGAGTCCGCGTCGTATCTCTTGGATCTGCGCTGGGAGGACCTGGAGCGCCGGCTCCTGGAGCGGCGCGAGGATTCCTTGTCCGCAGTTTTCTCCACGGACTTGGACTGGCTCCTCTGGCGAGCAGCGGACCTGGAGCGTCTCCGCCTGGAGCGGCGCGAGGATTCCTTGTCTGCAGTTTTCTCCACGGAGGTTGACTGGCTCCTCTGGCGAGCCGGGGACCGGGAGCGTCTCCGGCGGTACCTGCGCACCGACTCTTTCTCTGCTGTTTTTTCTACCGACGTGGAGCGGCTCTTCTGGCGAGCGGGAGACTTTGAGTGTCTGCTGACAGATCTCTGGGGAGACTCTTTGTCAGACGCTTTCTCAACGGACTTGGATCGGGATTTTTCACGCTCGGAAGACTCGGAACGTCTGCTTTCAGGGACGAAGGAAGAGTCCTGCTCCTCTGACTGCTCAAGAGGCACGGAATCCTGCTTCTCCTCATCTGCCAGAGAGGGCTCGGCATCCTCTGCCTCCTCTTCACCACTGGAAGACTCTGACTCGTGCTCATCTGATGATGTGGACTCTCTCTGCTCAGCTGTCAAGGAGGGCTCTGCATCGTCTCCTTCTTCAGCAGTGGTAGACCTCGATTCAGCCCCGTCAGGGGATGCAGAACGTCGGTGTTCAGCTGCCAGAGGTTCTGCATCCTCAGCTTCTTCACCAGCAGTAGACCTTGACTCCTGCTCGTCTGATGAGGTGGAATCTCTTTGTTCAGCTGCCGAGGAGGGTTCCACATCCTCTGCATCTTCCCCAGCAGTAGACCTTGACTCCTGTTCATCTGAAGACGTGGAGTGTCTGCGCTCAGCTGTCAAAGAGAGCTCCTGGTCCTCTGCTTCCTCACCAACAGTTGACCTTGACTCACGTCCATCAGGAGACACAGAGCGACGCTCAGCTGTCAAATCCTCAGCTTCCTCATCAGCTGTAGACCTGGACTCACGGTCATCAGAAGATGTGGAGTGCCTACGTTCAGCTGTCGAGGAGGGCTCCCCATCTTCCACATCCTCCCCAGCAGCAGACCTCGATTCACGGTCGTCAGAGGATACGGAGTCTCTTCTTCCAGCTGCCAAGGAGGCCTCTGCATCCTCTGCCTCCTCTCCAGTGGTTGACCTTGACTCATGTTCATCAGAGGACTCAGAGCACCGACGTTCTGTTGTCGAAGGCTGCTCCAGATCGTCTGCTTCTTCACCCATGCTAGATCTTGACTCGTGCTCATCAGGGGAAGTGGAGCGCCTGTCCAGATCATCCATTTCTTCATCTGCAGTAGATTTCTGGTCATGGCCCTCAGGGGACACGGATCGTCTATGTTCAGAAGTCACAGAGGACTCCAGACCCTCTTCCTCCAGGGGAGACTTTGGCTCGTGCCCTTCCTGGTAGGAGGAGGTGGAGTCTCTACGCTCAGGTCTCAGAGAGGGCTCCAGATCCCCCATTTCCTCAGCAGGGCCTGATCTCACGCTGCAGTTATCAGGAGACACCGAGCGCCCTTCAGGCATTAAAGAAGGCATTGCATGATCTGTTTTTTCTATAGGGATGGAGTTCAAGTCACTGTCATCAGGGGACATGGAGGCTCTGTCATTCAGTGCTGAAGGTTCTAGACCGTCTACTTTTCCAACAGCGCTGAATCTTGACTCCTGCCCATCAGGGGATGCTCCACGCTCATCTTCAGGTGTTGGAGAATGGTCCCGCACATCTGCTTTCTGCAGAGAGGTGAAACTCACCTCCTGGCTCTCAAAAAAGAGATGGTCACGTTCAGCTGTCACAGCAGAGTCCACACCCTCTGTTCTCTCAGCGTGTGCCAATCTTGACTTGTACTCTTCAGGTGACAGAGCCTGTTCAGATGTCACAGAAGCTTCCTTGGCTGTTACTCTTTCAGCAGGGCTGGATTGCAGCTCCTGAACTTCAGGAGTCATGGGACATTCACCTTCAGACAAGGACAATTCCTGCCCCTCTGTTTTTCCAGCAACAGCAGGCTGCAGCTCCTGGCTATCAGAGGATATTGAACTTTCACTTTCAGACGCTTCAGAATGTTCCTCCAATTCCTTTTCAACAGAACTGGATCTCAAATGATGCCTTTCAGGGGATGCATCGTACTCGTTTTCAGGCAGCAAAGAACACTCCTGCACCTCTGCTTTTTCAGGGTAAGCAGAGAGCAGCTCCTGCCCCCTGGGAGATGCAGCATACTGGCTGTCTGGGACCAGAGCTGGCTCCTGCACTGCTGTGCTTTCAGCGAGGCCAGACTGCAGTATTTGGCCTTGACGGAAGATGGAATATTCACTGCCAGGTGTCACAGAAGGCTCCTGCACCTCCTCCTCAGCAGGGCTGGCTGTCACCTCCTGCTCCTCAGTAGTCTCACCATATTCATTTTCAGGCAGTAGAGAACATTGCTGCACTTCTGCTTTTCCAGCCAAGAAAGAGGGCAATCTGGGATCATGAGAAGCCACAGCACTATCAGGAACCACAGCCTCCTCCTGCATCTCTGTGTTCTCAGGAGAGCTGGACCTCAACTCCTGGCTCACCCAGGACACAGCGTGCTCATTTTCAGACACCACAGGCTGTGTCTTTTCAGCAGAGGGTGACTGCAGGTCATGGCTGTCGATGGACTCTTCAGGCATCTGATAAAGCTTCCTCAGCTCTGCTTTTTCAGCAGGGGTTGATGTCAACTCTGGGCCATCAAGCCCTACAGTGTACTCATTTTCAGTCACTTGAGAAGCCTCCTCAGCTCTTTCAAAAGGGGTGGATGCCGGCTCATGACCATCAGAGGCAACAGAACATCTGTTTTCCACTATCAGAAAGGGCTCCTGTATTTCCTCACAGTAGGCAGATCTCAGCTTGTAGCCATCGGGGGATGCCAGGTGTTTCAGTTCGGATGAATTCAGCACCTCAGCTTTTTCTGCAGGGACAGGTCTCAGCTCGTGACTGTCGGGCAGCAGCAGAACCCCACCTTCCGATGCCACAGCGCTCACTGGGGGCTGCAGTTTTTCAGCTGCACCATCAGCAGACACAGAAAAGCCACCTTCCAGTGAGAGGGAAGGCTTCTGGATCTCCACTTTCTCAACTGCAGCAGATGCCAATTTGTAGCCCTCAGGAAAGATGGAACACCGGAGCTCAGACGCCACTGACAGCTCTGCACTCTCTGTTTGCTCAAAGGAATTGTACTTTGCTTTGTGGCCATCGTGGCAAATGGGAATCCCACTTTTAGACATTACCAAAGATCCTGCACCATCTATTTTTCCCGTTAGGTATCTCGGTTCGTGCATGTCTGAAGATCTGGAGCAGTCAACCTCGAGCACTTGTGGAAGTGTTGGACCGTCTATACCTTTGTCAACAGACCTGGACTCATGAACTTCAAAAGAAGACACTGAAATTACGTCAGCAGACACCTCAACAGAACCACACACAGATGTCAGGGAAACATCCGGAGCCTTGACTTTTTCAACAGATAAAAATCTTTGTTCATTTCCATGTGGTGACTTAAAGGACTCGCCTACAGATAGTGGATGTTCCTCTACTGGTGCAGCAAAGCTGGATCCTGATCCGTGTCCATCAGGAGATGTGAAGTGCCCACTGTCAGGAGCCAGAGAAGGCTCCTGCATCTGGCCTGTCTCACAGCCATCAGGGATCACAGGGCGGATCATTTCAGGCGGCAGGAAAGGCCTCTGAGCTTCCATTGCTCCAGGGCTGTCAGCCAGCTGGGAAGACTCACGTTCGGGTACCTGCAGAACCTGTGAAAGCTCTGTGTGCTCACCAGGGGTATGCTGTGACTCGTGCCCATCAGACAAGTTAGAGAGCCCACCTTCAGACGGGAGAGAAGACTGAACTTGCATGTCTCTAAGTGCTGGAGGAAGCTCTGGACCTTCTACTTCTTTGAGAGGTGGTCTGGACTCACCTTCATGGGAGGCAGAGTGATGGAATTCTGCTACTGAAGAAGTTTCTAGATCGCCCCTTTTTTCAACAGATGAGGATCTTGACTTGGATGTGGAGTATGGAAGATCAGGTAACGGTGAAGCTTTTTCAGTTGATCCATTTTCAGATGTCATGGACACCTCTGAATCCTGAGTTTTTTCCACAGATGTGGATCTCAATTCCTGGTCATCTGGGGTTTTGGAGGTATCAAATTCAGATGTGGCAGAATGCTGTAGATCTGCTGGTTTTTCAACAGATGAGGAGCTTTCCTCGAGGCTCTCTGAAGTTTTGGAAAATCCACTTCCAAATGACGGCGGCAGCACTGGGCCGTTCACTCCTTCATCAGACAAAGCTCCTGATGTGGGACCATTAGAGGATTTACCTTCACTTCCCAAAGAAGACTGAGGAACATCTTTATCAGGACCTTTGGCTGACTCCTGAAGTTCAGAAGACTCCACATGCTTGCTACTGGACTTTGATGATGACTTATCTTTCTTTTCTACAGATTTGGACCTTGACTTCACACTGTCAGAGGACTTGGAACGTTTCCGTTTGGATTTTTTTGAAGACTCCTTGCGTTTTTTTTCGACAGACCTAGACCTAGACTTGTAACGTTCAGAAGATTTTGAGCGCCGACGCTTGGATTTTCGTGAGGATTCCTTCTTTTTCTCCACTGATTTGGATCTGGACTTGTAACGGTCAGAGGACTTGGAGCGCTGACGTTTAGATTTCCGCGATGACTGCTTTCTTTTTTCCACTGACCTGGAGCGAGACTTGTAGCGATCCGAGGACTTGGAGCGCTGGCGTTTGGATCTCCGCACAGATGCCTTCCGACCTCTCTTTTCAACAGATCTTGACCTGGATTTTGAACGGTCAGAGGAACCAGACCGATGTCTGAACCTCCAGGAGTATTCTTTGCCTCCTCCCTTTTCTGAAGACCTGGATCTAGATTTTGACCGGTCAGAGGACCTGGAATGTCTGCGGCGGGATCGCCAGGAGGACAACCTCTTTTCCACTGACCGTGACTTGGATCTGTAGCGGTCGGACGATCTGGAACGTCTGCGCCCAGATCTCCGGGAGGACAGCCGCTTCTCCACCGACCTGGACTTGGATCTGTAACGATCAGAAGACCTGGAACGTCTGCGGCCGGACCTTCGAGAGGAAAGTCGCTTCTCCACTGACCTGGACTTGGATCTGTAGCGGTCAGAAGATCTGGAACGTCTCCGCCCGGATCTCCGGGAGGAAAGTCGCTTCTCCACCGACCTGGACTTGGATCTGTAACGATCAGAAGACCTGGAACGTCTGCGTCCGGACCTTCGGGAGGACAATCGCTTCTCCACAGACCTAGACTTGGATCTGTAGCGGTCAGAAGATCTGGAACGTCTGCGTCTGGACCTTCGGGAGGACAGCCGCTTCTCCACGGACCTGGATTTAGATCTGTAGTGGTCAGACGACCTGGAACGTCTGCGCCTGGACAATCTCTTTTCTGCTGATCTGGATTTAGACCTGTAGCGGTCTGATGACCTAGACCGCCTGCGCCTGGACCGCCGGGAAGACAATCTTCTCTCTCTCTTCTCCACAGATCGGGACCTAGACTTGGAATGCTTTTTCCTGGAAACTGAATAGTTTCTGCTCCTAGAGCGTGCTCTTTTAGAGGTCAAACGTCTGGAAGTCGAACGTGACCGCGATTTTTTCTTCCGCTTCCTAGACCTGGACTGAGACTTGGAACGGCTCCTTTTCTGTTTCTTGGAATCGTGTTTTTTCTCGCTGGTTCTGTGACTGCTTTTTTCAACAACGTTCTCAAGCCTCATGAGAGTCTCCTTCATTCGTGCCGCCACATCAGGTTGCACATCGGATGTTTCTGAGTCTCTTTTCTCTGAGTCCTCCTCTGGAGTAGCTTCTTTGGCATCCTCAGCCTCTGGAGTGTCTTCCAACTGGCCTTCCTCTATAAGTTCTGCACCTGCATCAGTCTCAGGTACTGGAGCTGCTTCCGACTCTTTTGGCTCTGCCTCCAACCCCACAGCTGCTTCTGCATCTTTCAGCTCTACTTCAGTCTGAGGAACTGTTTCCAAATCTTGTGTCTCTGCTACAGGAGTCCCTGCTGAAACTTCTTCCTCTGCTGCGTGTGATGAACTAAAAACTGTTTCTGCTATTAAAGGCTCAGATGTTTGAGTCTGCTCTGCATCTTCCTTATCAATCACCATATCCTCCACCTGTTGACTCTCTACTCCTTCTACATATTGTACCTCAGCTGTCACTTCATGTTCCAGTGTGCTTTCCAGGCCTTGCACATCCCCTGGTTCTGGAACTGCTTCAGAAGGTTTTATTTCAGAAGCACCCACGATTTCTGGAGCCTGTTCTGCACTATTCCATTCTGCAGCAGGTTTTGCTTCTAGAACTACCTGAAGCTCTTGTTGCTTTTCAGCATGCAAATATTCTGGAACAGCTGCTGAAGCATCACCCACGGGTACCTGAAGCTCTTGACCTGTTCCAGCACTCTCCAACCACCTCACTCCTCCAGCTTCTGAGGCTGGCTCCAGATATTTTGCTTTCTCCATTTCTGAGGGTTCATCACTTTGTGTGCTGGTCCTCCTTTCTGCAATTTCATGTTCTACAGCAGATCCCTGAGTTTGCACATCTGTCAATTCTGTCAGTACTCCTGATGCCATACTGTTTTCTTCCACTCTGGGCAGAGATTCCAATACTGCTGCTGAATGACCTACTGTTTGTTCCTGAATAGATTCTGAACTGGTTTCTGAAGATTGGACATGTTCCAGGATTCCTTCTCTGTTCCATGTCTCTGCTTCTGGAGCGTGTTCTGAATCCTTTCTCTCCCTCAGCACCTCAGTTTGTGAGGTTGTGTGTGCCACAAGCTGTGACTGTGCAATGATGGAACTCTCTGTTTGGCTCATATGGAGAGGTTCTGTCTCTGCTGTGGCTTGCCATGGCACCACCCCTGCTGACACCTCAGCCTCTCTAACTGGCTCCATGCTTTCATGTGCAACCATAGGCTCAGGAGTCCTTTCTAAGGCAGGAAGTCCTGGACTTGCAACAGTCCCACAATGCACAGCTTCCTCTGAAGCTTGCACACCTTCCACTTGAAAGGACATTGAAGATGTTGTAAAAGTTTTTGTTTCCACCACAGCCGCTGGTCTCAGGACTCCTCCTGGATCTTGTGTGTTTTCCCTCTGCAAAGACAGGGCAGGTGCCAAACCTCTCACGTGTGACTCGCCCTCAGGTCTCGATTCTCTCAGCAAAGAAGCACCTTCTGAAACTTTTGCTTGTGGACTTCTAAAACCCTCTGCCATCTGGACCTCTGGAGCTGTCTCAGGAACAAAGGTCTGTACAACTGCTGCGGGTTCTGAAGTTGCTCTTAATCCTTTTGCCTCTGCAACCACATTCACACCTGTGAATCCTGCTGGAAGTGCAGATCCCTGGGTTCTATCCACACTCCTTGTTTCTGTCAAGACTCCATGTTGTAGGAACATTCCTGATGCACCCAGTGCTGTTGCAGGACCTTCCACACCTTTGCCTTGCAGACTTTCGTGAGCTGCTCTATCTTTTGCTACAACACTCACAGGTTCCATGGTTGCTTTCACATCTCCCATAGCTAGTTCCATATCCCTCATTTTTGTAACAGCCCCTGGTCCTGGAGGTATTTTGGCACTTTTTATTTCTGCGTGGGTCACAGGGGTGGCTGCAGGTATTGACAAAGGATGTTGCAAAGGTACACCTGCTTTCAGAACACTGGAAGCCTCTACAGGGCTGCCCTGGGTCATGCTCAAACTCCCAGATATAACTGAGGGCTGCAGGGGTGGCTCTAAAATTCTGCTCACACCCCCCAATTCTGAAGATCTCTCCACACTTCTCACATTTCCCACGTGCAGAGATTTTTCAGCTGTTTCTGGAATTTTCACTTCTTGGCTGGCCACAGCCACGTGAGCTGCAGTCACAGCACTTGGATGTGCCCAATTGGCAGGTGCAGGAGTTGTTGTCACACCGCTTGCCAAGGACACCGATGCTGAAGCTGCTTCCAACCCCTGTGCTGCCCCCTGAGACACAGACTGATGAGATGCTTCTGAGTAAGTCAACACCTCCATGGTCTCAGGTTCAACAGCTGCATCTGAAGCTTTTACTTCTCCAATGCCTTGAGATGTCAAAGTGACTTCTGTACCTCTTAGTGCTTCCACTGAATCTTGCTGAATCTCTGATTTACTGACAATTCCAGATGGGATGCTGGACCAAGTATAATTTCCAGTATCAGCAACACTGGCATTAATAGCTACAGGATAAATATTTTCATGGGGCTGCTGAATTTGTTCTTCGCTAGTGCAAATTCTAGTTTGAGCTATACTAGTATTTTCTGGGATATTAGACTGGATGCTTTCTAAATTAAATGGAGGATTTGTTGCACACAAAGTCCCCTCCCCACTTGCAAGATTTTCTGCAGATTGCTGCGAATCAGTCACTGAATGAGAAACAAGTCCTAAAGCTTGATTATCAAGCCCCTCGGTTGGTTTTGAGCACAGTTCTGGCTGCACTTGGCCAGCCAGGTTTGCATCTGCAAACACTCCATGCTGTACATTCACTTGGGAGCTGGACTGCTCTGGCATCAAGTGAGGAGCTGGCTGCACGCCTGCAGGCTCTCCGGGCCGTGCACTCAACTTGGATTCCTTTGGTTGCTTTTTATGCTTTTTCTCTTTCTTCCTTTTCTTCTTCTTTTTCTTCTTCTTCTTACTTTTGTGTTTCTTGTTTTTCTTTGCTTTTTTCCTAGGAATTTCATCTTCACCAGTTGAGCTCCTTTTTGTAGACTGAGTACTATTTTTCACAGCATTTTTGTCTACATCTAGAAAAAAATGACATTTACCTTGTAAACATTTACAAGACTGCATTCAAAAAACTCAGAGTAATTGTGAAGTGCATGGACAGAGGTACAAAACAATTAAACTTCAAGCCATACCCAATTCACACACTCCCTTTCCAGCCTTCCTTCCTCTGAGAGTTACTTTAATAAAACAACACTTCTTTCAAAAAATTACCCAAACCTTGTTAGTCAGGACAGAGGTC
>VRYO01001681.1:31532686-31560798 GCA_009812075.1 Sialia sialis | reverse complement strand
GCCCTCATAGCAATCCTCTCACAGCTTGGCCTTCACAGCCAAAGTGGTGAAATATTTGCTTGAAGTAAATATTAAACTTCAAACCTCTCTGATTTTGGACTTTGATTCACTTGGATTCTTTCCTTGCTGTTTGTAAAGTTGGGGGCTTACCAACTTTTTAACCATTTTTAAAATTTATCCAGTAGATATTGGGATTAATGAGCAGAGTTAATACTTCTGCCACTACTTTGTGTACATAGCTGAAAGGGTAACACGGGAAGTGCATTTCAAGGGTGTTTCTCCCCCTCATCTTGCTACGAAACACTGAGCACTTCCAGCATTCCACATCGCTTGAGGTATCAAGTTTAGTACTGTGGGGGTGGCTGTAAAAGTTTATGATCCTCTTTATTTTTAGCAGCAAAACTTGAGGGAATGTTTTGACTAGAAAAATGCCAAATCCAGCTGTTTGGAGGATCATATCTGGACACAAGGGGCCTGTCTTGCAGAGCTTCAGTTTGGGCCATGAAAAAAAACGTATAATAATGACTTTTCTTCTTTTATTTTGTTTTCTACACCACACTTTCATGACTCTGTATGGCCAGGTGAGATCCAGGAATTTGTCCTAAATAAAACACATGATGAAAAGAAGATTATTTAACCAAAGCTCTAACTAAAAATCATAATTGCCACCAGATTCTGCAGGCCTCCAAGATACTTAAGCAGCTCTTTATGTATTGAAGTCTGGGGAAGTGAAAAGTTTTCTATGTGTTTTTTTCCTTCAGGATGAGCCTAATCCTGCCCCAACCTAAACCCGCAGTTCCCTCGTGGGATTTTGGCCATTTTGCAGGTTTGGTTGCCATGGCTGTTTTTTGTTGTGCCTCAGAGCTGCCTGCACACTTGGCATGGTGAATTCCCTCTGGAAACTGAGCCACACAGGAGAAAAATGCAGAGAGAGAAGTGGATGTCTTCCCCTCCCCAGGCCCTGTTCCCTGGTGTGTCTCTCTCTGGGGCAGGAGGTGGGAATGGGGATGCAAACTTGCAGCCACTGCCAGTGTCCTGGTCACTCCATCCATGGGGATGATCCGAGGTTTGCTCCCTTCACCCTCCCTGCCTTCCTTGTGCTGCTGCTTCCCTTGTCCTCGCTGTGGTGTTCCTTCCTCTCTCAGGGAGTTAGCTCAGCTCAGCTCAGCTCAGCTCAGCTCGGCTCATTAAGCTGGGACTATTTCCTTTATATCTCCATACAGACATACTCACTTTGCTGCACCGCTTACCGTCGTGGTGTCAGCTTTCCAGCATCGTTCTCCTGATCCAAGTGACTGCACTCCCTTGGCACAGGCAGGAGGGAGGGGGAGAGGGAAGGAGAGCCTGGAGGGGGAGAGGTTGGTGACACCAATGGGGAGCTGCCCCAGGTAAGGGCAGCTCAGCCCCGCGTGCACCCGCAGTCGCTGAACCTGCAGCTTGCGCATCCCCAGCCTGAACGGGGGCCAGCAGCTGGCAGAGATCCCCTGGGAAGGCTGCCTCAGAGCTCTGGGAGCACTCTGAATGTGCAGCGTGCTCCTACGGAGAGACTAAACCCAGCACAAGAGCTGGGTGCAGCCCTCAGGGGTTTGGGGACACACAGCCTGGCTGTGGGTGAGTTTGGGAGCTGAGTAAAGGATGGCAGGGTGGATCCTAGGAAGGAATTAAGTTGAGAAAGTTTCAAGCTTGGAGTTGGGAGGATGAAGTCGCAAGTTTTGGCTTCTCCAATCCCTTCTTTTAATTTCTTTATCCCATAACAGGTCTATGAAAAAAAACCCTGAAACTCATAAACAGCTCAGGCTGCTGGGGTCAGAAATACACAGCCCTCAGTGGGGTGGGAACTGCACAGCCTTCCCAGTTTGGGTTTTTCCTGCCTCCTGTGAGAATTCTCTTTTCTCTTCTCTTGCCTGCCTGCAAGAGGAGGAATGCACCTTGTCCTTTAGTCCAAAGCCAAGTGATGAGAGCTCCTCTCCAGGGGCTGGGAATTATGGATTTGAATCTTCTCAGTGACACTGGGCTTGGGTCTGTAGTGTTTGGGAAAGTGCTGTCACTGCTGGGCTGGTTTTCAGACTCAGCTCTAAGAAGAGTAGGAATTCATTGGAAGGGACCTCAGAAATCATCCACTTCCAGCTCCTTGCTCTGTTGAGGGACACTCTCCACTAGACCAGGTTGCTCCAAGCCCCATCCAACCTGGCCCTGAGTTAAGGACAAGGACCTCATCTTTGATCTAAAGAAACTTGAATGCCTGCATCAATTTTCCTGAATCCCAGTGCTGGGAAGCAAAGACACAGAGGAGCACAGAGGAAACCAACAGCACTGGAGCTTAACTTTAAAAAAATACATTGTTTGAAGCAGTGAGCTTCGGTCAGAGCCCTTGCTGTTTGTGCAGGGATCTGATTGTAGTTACACCTCTCCTGCTGTAGTTTGAGGTGAGGTGATAAAACAGTGCCTTATTAAAATACTCCACCCAGATGAGATTGAATATTTAGGTATCTTGCATCACACTTGGGCATAAATTGCTTAAGGAGTTTATGTTTTCTTGCAGAGTTGTGTTCATAAATGCAGCCAAGGAGCTGAGTGTAACCTCCCAGGGTAAGTTTGGGAAGGTCAGTGGCTCCTGTCCCTGGGAAGGGACAGAGGAGGGGACAGCACCTGAGTGGCCTCATGTCACTGCTCCCTGTGTTTGGAGCTCCCCTGTGCAGGAATGGGGATGGGGAAGCTTTTCAGGACTGTGGGGTTTGCCTCCCTCACTTGATTTTTTCTCTGTTCCACAGGCCCTGGTGGTGAGGAAGAGCTCTCTGCTTTGTTGGTGAGCCCCAGCTGCCTTCCTGCAGTGAGGATAAAGGTTCTCTGGGCTGCTGCTCCTCCCTGCTGCCTTTGTCCTGGCATCCTCAGGAATCTCCTTGTCTTCACTCTGTCCTTGCCTCCTCTCCTCCTGGATACACGGAGTGATTAACTCGTTTCTTCTTTCCTGTCCTCACTTCATAGAAGGATCTAACAACAGACCCTCTCCTGAAATGTTTCTTATCTTCATTTTAAAACATCTCCTCCTTCTTTACCAAAGCACAAGATGGTTGCAGAAGGTAATGACATCCTGTGGTTTGGAATCTTTAAGGATTTCACGTGTTGCTCCCAAAAATCCTGGGGGTGTGATAATCTTTTGAGAACAAATTTTTGACTGATGGATTAGTGACAAAAACAAAAAGGAATGTTGCCTCTTGGGATCTTAATTTTTGAAGTGAGGTCCTGCTGGGCAGCAGAGGGGCCTCCATGACATCTTGGCGAGTCAGTGTAAAACAGAGGCTGCCATGGCTACATCTGAGCCTCCTAAACTGGCACTGCCACCACAAGTTCTTCTCAAGCCACATTCCTAAATAAAAGTTGCTAGGATACCATAGTGGGATGCACAAATAACACTGAGCTTCAAAACAAATGTGTGAAACTTCATTTTCACTCCCATTTTGATAGAAAATGATTCAATATAATTTAACAATATCGGACATGGCTTGTTCTATTTACTGCTCTCATAGAAAGCTTTGTCCTGTATGTGATGAATTCTTCCAGCTGCCAGAATACCAGAATCTTATCTCAGGGAAGAAAAGGAGGGGACTCTTTGAGTGGTGAATCCCTAGAGGTGTCCACAGTGCCACTGGGTCTCCAGTGCTGATCTGCAGTGTGAGCTTAGAGGAGTGGGAATTTCTTAAGGGCCTTAAGCTGAAGGAGGGCAGGGCTGGATGGGATTTTGGGCAGGAATTGCTCCCTGGCAGGGTGGGCAGGGCTGGATGGGATTTTGGGCAGGAATTGCTCCCTGGCAGGGTCAGGAGAGCCTGGGATGGAATTCCCAGAGCTGCCCCTGGATCCCTGGAATGTTCAGTTCCAGGTTGGACATTGGGGCTGGAGCAGCTTGGGACAGTGGGAGCTGTCCCTGCCATGGATCTGGATGGGATGGGATGAGCTTTGAGGGCTCTCCCAACCCAAACCATTCCATGATCATTTGCATCATACCCCTTCCTTATCACACTGTTGATTACATAGACTAATTTTTATTGATTGCAAAACTGCAGATCCTAATTTTGAGATATACTGTTCACAAGCTGATTAATGAACAGTTTTTAGCTGAAAACAGTACCTGGGATGAGACAGAATTCATTTTGCTGAATCCTAGAATATTTAGGATGAGCAGCTCCTGTCCTGCAAATCTTTTGCCTCTCACTCCTGGAGCATTTATAGAGCAGTTTGTGTCCCCTGTCCCCAGCTGGAGTTCCCTGTCCATTGGCTGCCTGCAGGGTCATCGCTGGGGCGGGAATGCTGGGACAGGGACATTTTAACCAGGGGCTGCCAAACTCTGTTCTCTTTGTGCCTCTGAGCTCCTGAGTCTCCCCAGCCTGCTACACACAGCACACAGTGAGTAGGGGATCTCTTGGGTTTAAATCATCCTGCTTTGAAGTTGTAAAATTTCAATTGCTTTAACATTTTACAAGTTTTAAATTTAATTTTAAAATTTCAATTGCTTAAACTTTTTACAAGTTTTAAATTTATTTTTTCAGAGAATCATGTTGCATATATTTCAACTTATTGTTGATAAAATTTGCCTTAAAAATATTTTTTACTGTCCACTGGCTCTGGACAGCACTGGAAATGTTTGTTTAACTTCAAGGAGCAGCTGTGTGATTAATGTTCTTCTTCCTTACTATTCTATTACTGTGTTTATCTAATTCACCCCTTTGTTGTATCCCTCATTCTTTTATCTTCTTGCTTGAGTTGAAATATAAAAGCATTGAGCATAATGTGGTTTCCCAAACATCTATACTCTAACTGACAATTTCTAGCTCAACCTGAGCTTTTTTATTCCAAGTAGTCATGGAGTTTTATATTAAAACATGTCTGTAATTTGCTGTATCTATATTTGGCCCAACACTAGGTTAGAAATCTGTTGGTCTCCCCCAGCATGGAATTACCATTAAATATTAGCTCTGGTGTGTTTAGTTGATAATGAGTGGCTCAGTGTTAATCTTCTGTTTTATCCTTCTATACATGTTTATTTTGACTTTATTCTTTTGACTTTATTTTGACTTTTATTATTTTGATTCTGTTATTATTAGGATGTTTTGTGCAATCCAGATATTTTGCCTCATCAGGGCAGCTTTAGTCAAGTGAATCTGTAGCAGCTGATGTGAGGGAAAGGCACAGACTTACCTGAAAATCTGCTTTGGATCATTTTTGCTTTTCCCTTAGAAATCTCCTGGGTTTTGTTTTGCTTTTTTCCCTTTTCTAAGATACATTTTGTGCTGTCATCCTCTCCTGTCCTGCAGAGGTGACCTCTGAGCTCACCTGGGGCACTGGACACTGGGGGTCAGTGACCAGCTGTGTGCAGAGGGTGACCCTGCTTGTGTGTGCTGGGATTACATCAGGGACACTCGTGGCTCCTTTTGTCCTAAACTCTGCTCTGGGCTCTGGTGCTGCCCCAGCAATGGGAGAATGGGAGGAGATCCCTGCAGCCTCTGCCCTGGAGCCAGCCTGGAGAGCTGGGGGTGACACCTGGGCAGGAGAAGCTGCAGGGAGAGCTCAGAGCCCCTGGCAGGGCCTGAAGAGGGACTGGGGACAAGGGAGGGAGGGACAGCACACAGGGAATGGCTCCCAAGTAGCATTTGATGGGATTTGGGGCAGGAATTGTTCCTGGCAGGGTGGGCAGGGCTGGCACAGGGTGCCCAGAGCAGCCCCTGGATCCCTGGCAGTGCCCAGGGCCAGGCTGGACACTGGGACAGTGGGAGGTGTCCCTGCCATGGTGGGGTGGCTCTGGGTGGGATTTAAGGTCCCTCCCTCCCAAACCAAACAATTATTTTAGCTCCCAATAAGGACATAATTACTTTAAATTATAAATGATGTCCTTCCTTTTTTTACTGTTTTCTGAATCCCAGTGGGTTTTGTCAGTGCAGGTGAAGTATCCATCAGTAAATATTGGAGAGTACACAGAGCAGTGCATCTCCCAGAGAGGAGGGCTGCTCAGAGAACACGCTGTGCTGTGCTGTGCTGGCAGCCCAGCGTGCGTCACCTGTGTGTGCACACCCAGCTGCTGACGTGCTCAGCCCTGCTCCCCAGCCAGCACCATGGCCATGGCTTCTCCCAAATCTCACTCCCATGGGACAGGGGGGTGAATACTCCATACACCTTGTCCGAGTGAACTGCTTTACTTAAATTCCACCTGCTGCTATTGGTTGTTCTCTCCAAGGAAAGCCAGAGATGGAGGTTAATTCTTTGTCTCATTGCTCAGAGCCTTTTCTTTCCATGAGGCCTCGTTCTCTTCAAGGAAAACCAGACCTGGAAGTTAGTTCCTTGTCTCATTGCTCAGAGCCTTTTCTTTCCATGAGGCCTCATGGTTCTCTCCAAGGAAAGCCAGAGATGCAAGTTAACTCCTTGTCTCATTGCTCAGAGCATTTCCTTTCCATGAGACCTCCTGGTTCTCTCCAAGGAAAGTCAGACCTGGAAGTTAATTCCTTGTCTCGTTGCTCAGAGCCTTTTCTTTCCATGAGGCCTCGTGGTTCTCTCCAAGGAAAGCCAGAGATGGAAGTTAATTCCTTGTCTCATTGCTCAGAGCGTTTCCTTTCCATGAGACCTCGTGGTTGTTCTCTCCAAGGAAAACCAAACCTGGAAGTTACTTCCTTGTCTCCTTTCTCAGAGCCTTTCCTTTCCATGAGGTGTTCAGAGCTTTTCAGTCGTTTTCTCCAAAATCTCTTGCATGGCCCCATGCAGCTCCATCACTCTGGTTCATACTGTGGGTGCATCAGAAGGGCTTTGACCTTTGCAGGTTTGGATTCTTCAAGGAATTGTTGCTCACAGAGTCTGTGGACTCCCCATCCCAGTCCCAGGCCAGGCTGGACATTGCAGCTGGAGCAGCCTGGGACAGTGGGAGCTGTCCCTGCCATGGATCTGGATGGGATGGGATGAGCTTTGAGGTCTCTCCCAACCCAAACCATTCCATGATCATTTGCATCATACCCCTTCCTTATCACACCGTTGATTACATAGACTGATTTTTATTGATTGCAAAACTGCAGATGCTGATTTTGAGATATAATGTTCACAAGCTGATTAATGAACAGTTTTTAGCTGAAAACAGTACCTGGGATGAGACAGAATTCATTCTGCTGAATCCTAGAATATTTAGGATGAGCAGCTCCTGTCCTGCAAATCTTTTGCCTCTCACTCCTGGAGTATTTGTAGAGCAGTTTGTGTCCCCTGTCCCCAGCTGGAGTTCCCAGCTCCAAACCCTTCAGGGAGCCTGTGATTCTCTGTCCTGCAGTTCCCAGCCTGGTCACTCATCAGAGTTTTTCCTCTCTCCCAGATTTCTGTTTAAATGGGACAACTTTCCAACAAACCCGGGATGATTTTCCTGACAGGTTCCTGCCACGCTTGGCTCAGTTCAGCCTCGGAGGTTTAGTGTGTATCACATTGAAGTTCTCCAGCACTTGATGATCCCTGAAATCTTTCCCCATCTTGCCCAGCTAACTGCAGCTGTTTTCCTTTGTGCTGCTTTCCTGCAGGGCCATGGCTGAGCGGGTGCTGGTGATCGGCAGCGGCGGCAGGGAGCACGCCCTGGCCTGGAAGCTGGCTCAGTCCCCACAGGTCAAACACGTCTTTGTGGCTCCAGGCAATGCAGGGACAGCTGACAACGGGAAAATCTCCAATTCAGGTAAAATTAAAAAAAAATACCCTTTTAAAATTTAATAATTCAACCAGGATGTCATTGAGCTGAAATCGCAGCTGGGAGTGTGAAAGGATGATGATGATAATGAAATAATAATAATGATGATGATGGATTACCATTTTTTAAGGTTTTAGGCATGTGAAATAGATTTTAGATGCAGTTAAGAAGAAAAAGAAATCCGATCAAAGCCTTGTGTAAGTTGTGTAATTAATTTTATAGGATCTCAGCTGTGAAATCTCATTCTTCAAGTTTGAGTTTGGAGGATTCAGGCAGAGCTGCTCGGGATAGTTGCTGTGGTTGCCACCTCAATTCCCTCTTGTGCTCTCAGGAGTGTGTTGAAACCCCATGATCCCCACAACCTGTGACAAGAACACTCTGTCACCGTCAGCATAAATTCATTCTTTGTCTTAGTGACCTTAAGAAATCAAGGTTAACTTCTAATATTTCTCTCTGTGTGCTGACTGCTTGGTTGGAGCTCTTGGTTTAACATATTGAGCTCTGACTGGCTGTAATTGAAACTTTTCATAATTATTACTTTTGAGAAATCAAGCTTCAGATGTTGCAAATTGAACATCCAAAATGTGGAGCTGTGTTTCAGGAAAGTGCTGGCACTCAGGGAATGAGTCCAGACCACAGAGATTCCTGTGTCCTTTAAATCACAGATCCTGGTTTAGGGGCTTTAACCCACCTAAGCCTTCAGTGTTCCCTTTAGAACATGTGGTAAGATGTGGAATTTGAGTTCACACAGGATCCATGTGAATGTGGATCAGACACATCCATTTTCTGCACTTGTGTTGCTGTGGGAGTAGCTTTGTTGTTGAATCATGTGGAAATGTGAGTCCTTGTACAGCAGGTTATTATTGAATAGAGTTCTGTTGGAATGCTTAATTACAATTAGTTGTTTTGAAACAACTTTATCCTTCATTTCTTTGACCAGTCACAGCATCATGAGTGAGCTCCTCACTCCAGTTTTTTGCTCTGACTGTCCTCTTAGGAGAGTCCTGGAAGGAAGAGCTTGACAAGATCAGAAAATCAAAAAACCTCTTTACCCTTGTGCTAAATGGGGCCAGTGCCAGGCTGTGGAATGGGAATTCCAGTGGTTTTTTTTCAAGCTGTGCCTTTTTAAACCCTCTCCTGTTTTTTAGTCTCTTTCATCCCATAAAAACCATTGCACCAAAAATGCTTGATCTGGAGCCAGGTCCATGAAATCTGCCATGTGCAATAAATGCCTTTGTTCTGGGTTCACCTGTGCTTTGGGAGAGAAATCTTCAGCAGCCCAGGAAGAACCTGGAATTTATGAAGAATTTGACTTTATGTGGGTTTTTAAGGGAAGAATCTGTTTCCCCTGTTCAGGAATTCCAGTGCTGTCACTGGGGCCTTGATTTAACTCAGGGTGGAAAATTTGGAACAGAAGCACATGAACCTTGTTTTTTGTGTGGGCAACAATACCTGGGATATCTGGGAATACCTGAGAATCTCCTTTCCTGGCTTTTCTGGGTTTTTTTGGTATAATCAAATTTTACCTCTGAAAGTTCATCCTTCCTTCATGGCTCATGGAATTGCCTTTAATTAGGATTGCAGCTCTAGGTCTTGGGTGATTACTGAAACATGAAAAAGTGAGCTGAAATTTATAAATAACCTTAAATCTTTCAAACTTTATATTCAAGTAAGAAAAAAAAAAAGTATTTGTGGTTGATCTGAGCTGGTAATTGTTTCCAGCTATAAAGTCTGATTTAGGTTGGGTGCTTAAATACAGGTTTATATTTATTTTAGGTGGATTATCAGGAAAGTTTTGGTGCAGAAGCACAGACAATGGCTTGCACAGGTGTGTCTGTGAATGGACTGCACCATCCTGACACCTGCTTCTGTCACATTTTACCTCTCAGTGTGACTTGTGCTCCTAAAGCTAAGCTCTACCCTTGAAAACCTTGGTCTGGGATGCTCCTGTCTGGTTCCAAAGAAAAGTCCAGCTGCTGTTTTAAGCAGTCAAACACAGCTACAGAAATGTCTCCTTTCAGTCAACTACCTGGGAAAAATGATATTTGGGAGGAAAGTTAAAATCATGGGTAAACAACATGATTTGTTCCTTCTTGTTTGTTGTTAGGACATTTCCCCATTGTGTAAATCTGTTCATATCATGAGATCACACCTGCAGCAAAAAAATTTGGGGTGAATTCCAAGCTCTCTCCTTTCCCTGCTTGGAGAGGGACAGGAGTGTCTGGAATGCCAGGACAAGGGGGAATGGCTCCCACTGCCAGGGGGCAGGGAATTAGGAATTGTTCCCTGGGAGGGGCTGGGATGGAATTGCCAGAGCAGCTGTGGCTGCCCCTGGATCCCTGGAATGTTCAGTTCCAGCTTGGACACTCGGACAGGGGGAGGTGTCCCTGCCCTGGCAGGGGTGACACTGGGTTGGCTTTAAGGTCTCTCCCAGCCCAAACAAGTCTGGGGTTCAAGGATTCTATGAATTTATTCATCCAGAGTAGAGGGAACAGAGTGGGCACTGAGCAAAATCCTGTCCTCTCCTTCCTCTCTCATCACTCCCCAGGAACTGGCTGGAGTTCTGCCATGTCCCAAGGGAAAGGACAAGAGAAAATGGCCCTAAATTCCACCAGGAGAGGGTCAGATTGCAGAGTGGAAACATTTTTTCCCTCCCAGAGTGGTCAGGCCTTGGAAAGTATTGCCCAGGGAGGTTTGCAGTCACTGTGGGAGTGCTCAGGACAGGCTGCATGTGGCCCTTGGGGGGATGCTGCTGCTGCTGCTGGGGTGCTGGGTGATCCTGGGGGACTTTTCTGGTGCTACTGGGGGAACTGGGTGATCCTAGCGGGCTCTTCTGGTACTGCTGGTGACACTGGGGGATCCTGGAGGGCACTGCTGGTGACACTGGGTGATCCTGGAGGTTTCTTCTGGTGCTGCTGGGGTGGCACTGGGTGATCCCGGAGGGCTCTTCTGGTGCTGCTGGTGGCACTGGGTGATCCTGGAGGGCTCTGCTGGTGACACTGAGTGATCCTGAAGGGCTCTTCTGGTGCTGCTGGTGGCACTGGGTGATCCTGGGAGACTTTATTGGTGCTGCTGGTGGCACTGGGTGATCCTGGAGGGCTCTGCTGGTGTCGCTGGCTGATCCCAGAGGGCTCTTGCAGCCCTGCTGATTCTGTGCTCCCTTTGCCAGCACCATGCCCCGGTGTGTGCAGTCTCCTCCCTGCACAAGCAGCCAATCCCCACTGGGCTCATCTCTTTTTTGCCTCTCTGGATCTCTGCTCCCCTCCTCTGCAGACCTTGGCTTTATTTATTCATGATAAAAGCAGTGCAATTGCAGGGCCCTTTCGTAACTTCTGGATCATGAGGTTGCCATCATTGTCTTTGGTGCAGGACCTTCCTTTTGTTTGCACAGTTTGGGGCATTCCAAGTGTCATCACACTGAATGTTTGTTTTTGGAAAGGTAATGGTTGTAGCAGCCTGAGCCCACAGATCCTCAGCCATAATGACAGCACAGTGTCCTTCTTATTCATGTTCACCATAATGTAAAAAAAACAAAGTTCTGATTTCCCTTGCTTTCAGAGGGCTCAGTTTAGTGCAATTTTTAGGTGGCACTACAGAGAAAAGAAAAAACATGAGTTGGAATTCTACCATCAGCTGTTGGTTTCAACACCCTCCTGGCATCAAGATGATAAAATCACAGAATCCTGGAATGGTTTGGGTTGGAGGGACCTTAAATCCCATGCAGGGACATGAGCAGGGACACCTCCCACTGTCCCAGGTTGCTCCAAGCTCCATCCAGCCTGTAAAGCTCCATGGTGACCCTCCTCAGGGAGGAGACTTGCTGAAAAGAAAGTTACTTTTTTTTTTTTCCTTTAGAGTTTTTTACTTTCTTGGGTTCTTTATGATGCTGCTTGTGCTGGCAAACAGGGTTATCCTAGAGGTCAGACCAGTTTGCTGCCTGGGCATCCTAGAGCTTTTTTTCTCACCTTCAAAAGCAAGGAGGATTGACAGAGCTGTGAAGGTGGGGAAGGGTCTGCAGGGTCAGCCCAGGCTGGAGCAGCCTGAGCTCAGAGCTCCTCCCGAGGGGCAGCGCAGGGACAGCTCCCATCCCTGCTCTGGCACAGGGACAGAGCCAGGCAGCGCCTGCAGCTGGCCCAGCCCAGCCTCAGCTGCATTTTAGGACAAGCTTCTTCCCCAGAGGCTCCCCAGGGAACGGGCACAGAGCTCCAGGAGCTGCCAGGGGTGCCAGGCTGGGATTTTGGGGGGTCTGGGCAGGGACAGAGCTTGGATCAATGATCCCTGGGGGTTTATCCCAGCTCAGGACATTCCAGGATTCTGTGATTTATGACTCTGACACTGGACATCCAAGCAGAGCCTTTGCCTGGGGTTTGGGGCTGTGCTTTGGGTGAGTCTCTGCCAGTGTGGGCATCACTCCTGCAGGTCCCCATGACCTGGCAGCCCAGGAGGTGATGCTGGTGGGTGCTGTGTGACACCTCAGAGCTGAGCTGCACCCATGGATGGGATCTTTCCCTGTTTTGTGTCTCCAACAGCTGTTCCAGTCAGTGACCACGCTGCTGTTGCCCAGTTCTGCAAGGACCAGGACATCAGGCTGGTGGTGGTCGGTCCTGAGGTTCCTCTTGCTGCTGGTAAGAGACACAAGCTGGAAATCACAGCCTTCAGCATTTAGGAAGAAAAATAGATTTTAGTCCTCATCTGTGCATCAGTCAGCAGTGTCTCCAGTGTGAAAGGATCTTCTGGAGCAGTTTCCCTGAAATCCGGAGTTGTGCTGAGGTGAAAAGGAATTTCTGAAGGGTAGTGTGTGAGCAAGAAAGCCAGGTTTGGTTTTCCTATGGAGTTTTCATGTTTTGAAATAATTATAATTTGAGTCTTGGTAAAAAACAACAACAACAACAACAACAACAAACAAACAAAAAAGCCCCCTAATTATAATCATGCTGATAGTTTTCCTGCTTTAATTTGGCATCTTCACCAACGACTCATGCTGACCTTTTAGCTCAAAGGTGTCATAAACCAAGGGGGGATTCCTTTCCTTTCCTTTCCTAAACCCTAAAAGGATTCCTTTCCCAAGCCCATCACATCCTGAGGGCCTGCAGTGGTGCAGGGTTACCTGCTCCTGCTTCCAGTGAGGAAAGCAGACACAGATGGCTTCTTATTCCTGCCATTCTTGCTCCAAGGAATCAGTGCAGCCGTGGCTGGCCTGACTCCCATAAATCTTCTGGAGATTTATAACATGTTTTGTGTTTAGGAATTGTGGATGACTTGACAGCAGCTGGGATCAAGTGTTTTGGCCCCACAGCAAAGGCAGCTCAGCTGGAGTCCAGTAAGAGCTTCACCAAAGCCTTTCTGGATCGTCATGAGATCCCCACTGCCAGATGGAAATCCTTCACTGACCCCAAAGCAGCCTGTGCCTTCATCAACAGGTACAATCCCTGTCCTTTTAGATATATTCTCACTGACACTGTGCTGGATATCCAAGCCAATCCAATGTATCAATACCTTTGGGATAGAGCATCTGCAAAGGTTTCAAAGGATCACCTACCATGACTCTCTCAAACTGCAGCAAGTCTGACAAAAATGGTTCCTCCTGCTCTAAAATGAAAGGAAAGTTCAGTGTTCAGTTCACAGGAGAATGTAGGACAAGCTGTTATTTTTTCCTCGGTCTTCCTGCTGGGGAAAGGCAGGGAGCAGCCCAGAGCCATCTGTTCTGGCTTTATCCCTTTTCTCCACTAAAAGAAACCTGGAGAATTACTCAGCAACTGATGATCTGTTCATCACAGTACAAGCCAGGTGACCCCAGATGGTACAAGAGTAAATTCCCAAATGGAAAGCAGTAATGAACAGTCAGGAAATTCCCTGGTGGGGAAAAGAAGCAGGAACCTTTCTCAGGCAGAGCACAACGAGAGGAGCCTGGCGTGAGTTGTGTGTTATTCAATAATTTGTGTGTTATTTCCATGAGAACAGAGAAATACTTTGATTTTTCAACTCTTGAAATGTTCACAATGTCCTTGCCTGTTTATGTTGAATGTGTGTCTGTGCTTTGGCAGTGCCACCTTCCCTGCTTGGGTTGTCAAAGCCAGTGGCCTGGCAGCTGGCAAAGGAGTCATCGTGGCTTCCAGCAAGGAGGAGGCCTGCAAAGCTGTCACTGAAATCATGCAGGTGAGCAGCAATGTCCCACACCAAATCAGCTCTTCACCACCTCAGAGCATCACAGACACTCCTTATTCCATGGGAGAGGAGCTTGGCTGTGAGACATCAAACCTTTCACCCTTTTATTTGGCCAGCTATGGAACTCTGTTGTATTTATTGCTTGAGGTGCAGTTCCTGTAGGCTAAAATAAAACCATTCTTAATGAAAAATCACCCTTTTTTCATTTATTTATATATGCCATTCCTTTTTTTTCCCTGTGTGAGACTCCTGCAATCCCACAGGTGCCACAGTGCAGGAACATGAACTCAGTGATTGAGGTAGATCTTTACAAGCACAATTAGGACTAAGCACAGCACTTCAGTGTGCAGTCAAATTCTGCTGGGATTATTTAATGTGAAGTTCACATTGAGGAAGGATATTCCACAAATATATTTGGATCATCAAGATTTGAAGTGAGGCCAAATGAAGTGATTTTATCTGGTCTGTGGTCACTGGACAACTCATGTCTTGGACAAAAATCCTGCAAGTTAGAGATTTCTAGAGACTCCCAAAATCACCTTGGCAGTGTGGGCTGGTTGTTCTTAATTTCTTAATTACCCAGGATATGCAGTCAGTGTCCAAGCACTGCATTGGGATATGAGGATCTTGCTCTTTTCCTGTGTGTTGTATAAAATTGCACTTTTTTATCCAGTGAAAGAGCAGAGTGGAGACTTGGCTGTCTGTGCTGCTGGGTGAATTTCAGCACAGACAGCATGAGGAATTGCTCAGTAATCACAAACACCCTCTGCCATTTGAAAATATTCAGTAATAAACCCTGCATTTATTTCAGAATAAAACAGAAAAGAGGAGCAGGGATTTCACACACTGCCTGACATCCCCAGGGGGAAAATGGATTCATTGTCTCAAACCTGTGCTGCATTTTTGGCTGTATTAAAAATATGTATTTCTTGTTGCATTTTCAGTAGTTTAAAACTGAAACAGAACTAAAGAGATTTTGTTTCACTGCAGGATAAGAGTTTTGGCACAGCTGGGGAAACTGTTGTTGTTGAAGAACTTCTTGAAGGAGAAGAAATTTCTGTAAGTGCACACTTTGCTTCTACCTGTTCCAAATTGTTTGGGATTCACTGAGTGCCTTCACCAACAGAGTGGAGGATTTTATCAGTTAAATTAAACCCATTCCCTGCTTATAAATAAAATTACATTGGTCAGAGACAGCTGTGTGGGTTCTTTGGATCCTTGCAGCTTTTATAATTGGCATTGTAAAATGGTTTTGAGTACTGCTCCCATTAGTCCAAACAACATTACCCAGTTGGAGTGCACAACATCATCCAGTTCCAGAAGATGCCAGCAGCCTTGTTATTCTGAAGATACTGAAGATGAAAACAACCGCTACATAAATAATTTATAAATATTTCACAAGTAAAGGAAAAGGAAGTCTTGAAAGGAGTGTAATGCCTTCCGGGGCAGGGGCTAGGGGGGGAAGGAAGAAGTCATTTCCATCTTGCAGTATTTAAATTTTTTTTTTTAAACCTTTTGAATGTTCCT
Source organism: Sialia sialis (assembly GCA_009812075.1). Taxonomy (NCBI): domain Eukaryota; kingdom Metazoa; phylum Chordata; class Aves; order Passeriformes; family Turdidae; genus Sialia; species Sialia sialis. Next base: position 31,545,407 of record VRYO01001681.1, on the reverse strand, counting down.
TTTCAGTGCAACTGCTGATGGTATCCTTTTTCAAGGTTTTATTAATTTCTGAAGGAAGGTCACACAAAATGAGTCCCTGCTTCCTGAGGAAAAGACAAAAGCTTTGAACCCCATCATTTCTTTTATCACTGAAAATCAAGTCTGTTTGCACTAACTGCACTTTAATTTTAACCACAGCCAGGAATCCTAACTCCTGTCCTTGCTTTTCAGTACCTGTGTTTCAGTGATGGTGTCACCATTGCCCCCATGCCCCCAGCCCAGGACCACAAGAGGCTGCTGGATGGGGATGAAGGCCCCAACACAGGAGGGATGGGAGCTTATTCCCCAGCTCCCCAGGTGAGAGGGGACTCAGAAGGAAGGGAAAAGGGACTGCTAGCTGAGAAGCTTGTGAGAATGTTTAATTCCAGCATGAGCAGCAGGAGGGAAGGGGCTCTGCTGGATGGAAAGAGCCCAGCCATGAAGCAGACATGGCCAAATAAAATCCCCAGCCTCACAGATTTCTCTAAAGAGGAGGATATCTCCACTGAATTACCTGGAAGGGTTATTTCTGCAATCTTATATTTAATTGGGATTTAAGTGTTATGAAATGCTGCTCATTAGAACCAGGAGCTTAAATCCTCAGTTTTATCTTGTGCCAAACAAAGCTAATGGTGAATTTTGGCTGTGGCTTAAGGTGGTTTGGGATCTGTTTGATGGGGAACTTCTGTTGGCAGAAATAGAGAGAAAAACATTCTAACCTTTCATTGGAGTGGGCAAGAGACCTTCCAAGAATTCTGCTTGGCTCTTAAAAACACAAAACCAAGCCCTCCCTTTTTACAAACACTGGTTTCTAATCCTTTTTTATTAGATTTCTAAAGATTTGCTGCAGAAGATAAGAGAGACTGTTCTTCAGAAGACTGTTGATGGCATGAGGAAAGAAGGTGTCCCCTATGTGGGTATGTACAAAACTTGGTGATTTTTAATTAATCATAAGGAGAACAACCTCTTATTTTGCTTTTTCCTCTTTGTAGCCTCACTCACACTGGAGAGAAAATTTTGATTTATCAGGAACTGGGTTTGGTACCAGTGCCTTGATTCAGAATCCATGAAAATCAACAGAGGTCATTTCATGAACAGGGGATAATTCCTCAATTGAGTAGGAGCAGAAAGGAAAATGTTGAAATAGAAGCTGTAAAATTGTGACAACTATTTCTGCCTGATTTATTTTATTTTATTTTTATTTCTCAAATTCACTGAGCACAGGTAGCAGCCTTTTAAACCCTGTTATCAACAGATTCAAAACAAATTCCTGAGAGATCTTCTTGTATCACTTTTTGTTCTAGGTGTGCTTTATGCTGGATTAATGCTCACCAAAGATGGGCCTAAAGTTCTGGAATTTAACTGCAGATTTGGTGACCCAGAGTGTCAGGTGAGTTACTTTGTACAATTTGGCATTATGGGAGGAGTAAAATCTGTGACCATCCTATTGTTAACCAGATTTGGGGTGAAACATCAGCTCATTGCAGCAGGATTTAACATATTTGGGTTGTTTGTTCAAGGCAGAATGTCTGTTTGGAAATTGTTCTGTTCCAGAGAGGATTTCAGGAGGCTGGACTCAAACCTGGACTTTTCAAGGTTCAGCTTGAGAAGAGCTCAGCACTTCCCTGTCTTTTCTGGAATGGATTCTGGATTTTTCCATGCTCCCTGTTGACAAGTGGAACAGAATTCTGAGTTTCTATTCTTCAGAATAAATTAGTTTTTTTGTCATTAGGTTTTTTTTTCCTCTCCATATGTAACATTTCTTTTTCCCACAGAAATTCTCTTCAAGGACGAGTATTTGTAAGGGCTCTCAGACGTGTGTATGATGTGTGAAAGTATTTAATGCTGGTTTTACAGCTGCATTGGTGTCTTTTCAAGGCCAGGGATGACAATGCAGGGTGACCTTGTTTGGTTTGTTGCTGCAGGTGATTCTGCCCCTGCTGAAGAGCGACCTGTACGAGGTTATGCAGGCAGTGATCAACAGGAGGCTGGCCAGCTCCATGCCAGCCTGGAAAGAGGACAGTGCAGCTGTGACTGTGGTCATGGCTAGTCAAGGATATCCAGGGGCATATCCCAAGGGCTTGGAAATTACAGGTAAATAGAGCAGGAGGAGCTGCAGGAGGCTCATTCCCCCCCTGGCTTCTCCCTGTTCTCTCCTGCTGCATGAAGGTGAATCACTGGCACTGAGGTTCATAGAAACCCTGGTTCTGGGGCAGCAGGAGCAGCTGAATTTTCATACCTCTGTTTATTTTGGTGTGTTTTCAGTTCCCCACACCGTTATTTGATAATGGCACACATTGATATTCAATCCCTGCTGCAGTCAGGTGGTTCTGCTCAGGGTTCCTGGGTCGTGTTGATGCTGATGTTTTGTGCTCTGGGTGTCACTGAGGCATAAAAACCCAGCTGGAATCTGATGTGTGTCAGCTAAATGCCTCTTCCCACATCCCTGAGCACACAGGTAGCCTTGTCTGTATTTTTCACAGATTTGCTCCCATTTCCCAGCAGGATCACCCTAACTTTGTGCTCAGTATCTCCACGGAATCGTTCTAACCAGCAGCTGATGTCTCTCACCATCCCCACAGGGCTGGCTAAGGCCAAGCAGCTGGGGCTGGAGGTGTTCCACGCAGGCACAGCGCTCAAGGAGGGCAGGGTGGTGAGCAGCGGGGGCAGAGTGCTCACCGTCACGGCCATCAAGGAGGACCTGCCCGCGGCGCTGCGGGAAGCCAACCTGGGAGTGGCTGCCATCCACTTCCAGGGGGCCACCTACAGGAGGGACATTGGCTACCGGGCCATAGCCTTCCTCAGGCAATCCAGGTAGATATTCCAAATCCCTGTGCAAGGGATCTAAGCACATGTTAATAACCAGTGTTGGTATTCTGTGTAACTCTTGACAAATTTTAACCCCTTCCTTTTACTCAACCTCAGCCAGAGCAGCCAAGGGAGGAATATTTTGAATGCCTGACCTGTGTTCTTACTCTCCTAAATCTGGGTTTAACTAGAGTGACAAGCACACAGGAGTGACCTGTGCTGCTGCAGTTTTTAGGCCTGGTTTAGGGAAGGTCAGATTCTGCTTCTTGGGTTTTGGATCACAGCTTTTGCTCTGGGCTTGTCTTGTCCAGAAGTCTGATATTTAATATCATGAAATGTGGTCTCAGTCCCAACGTGCCAGGGCTCCAGGAGCTGCCAGGACTGCCAGGCTGGGATTTTTGGGGGGTCTGGGCAGGGCTGGGACTGGGTGATCCCTGGGGGTCCCTTCCAGCTCAGAGATCCTGTGATTTTATACATGAACAAGTTCAAGCTGGTTTATTGGTTCTTTTTAGCTTTTAGAAATTCAATTACCTTGAACCCCTACCTTGTTGGGATTTACACTTTACTGGGATAGCTGCCTAACAACAGGATTAATCACTTCTTTCCATTCTCATTCCTTTAATTGTCACAGTATTTAAGACTCTGGAGATCATGTGGGTGTGGGGTTTGTTTTTTATAGCAGGGAGTCCTATTGTCTCTTTAGTGTTCCTGAAAGCTTCTTGTAGTTTTTAAACTCATTTTTACCTAATTAGAAACTGCTCTGCTCCAATGAGATGCTGACATACCTTTTCCCAAGAGGTTATTTTGTAGGCTGGGAAGCACATCAGTGACAGTCGTGTTGCTGCAGTGTATCCTAATTAGTATTTTGTAAAACTGTAATCAATAAACTTCCTAAAAGAACAAGGGTGTTGGTATTTAGTTTTCTTTCTCTCTCAAGTGCTCTGAATCTGTTGACGAATTAATGTGAAAAATGGATGGAATTAGGATTTGTAGCACAAAAAAAACCCAAAAAAACAGGTCAGTGAGGCAGGAGGAGGCAATTCCCTCCCATACCGAGTTCCTGGGCCACAGGAGGAGGGTTCCTGCCTGGAATCCCTGCCTGGAATGATTCCTGGCTGCACAGGGAGGCTCCTGGGGGCTCTTTGCACTCAGTGCCTGCATGCTTTGGTCCCAGAATCCCAGACTGGATTGGCTTGGAAAGGACTTTAAGGCTCACCCTGTTCATGGGCAGGGACACCTTCCAGCAGCCCAGGGTGCTCCAAGCCCTGTTCCCTTCACACTCAGGGGTTGGCTCTGGAAATTGGGACTCACCTCCTCCTGGCAGCCTAGCAGGATTCAGTCCTGAGGCCTTTCACCTCAGCAAAATAGCCAGAATGCTTAATAGAAACTATTCCAGAAAATGGAAAGAATTAAGATTTGTTTAAAGGATCAAAGCAGATAGCAAAAAAATTTAACAAATTAGAAATACTCCTAAAAAAACAGTGAAAATCTGGTGGACATTTATCATATTCAGACTGAAAAGGGCTGACTTTGATCTCTGGTTGTTGCAGGCCAATATTTCCTTGAGTCTTATTCACAGCCTGAACAGCTGCCTGGGGTAATTCTTGTCGTCTTGCCAGTTTTTGGGCAGGGATATGCTGTGAGTGCAGACACCTTTGGCTTTTCCTGGTAGCACTGCTCCTGGGCCAGTTCTTCTGGCATTTGAAGTCTTATCAATTCCAGATATTCCAGCAATGATCTTCACAACAGAAATACCTTTGATCCTAAAAAACCCCTTCCACGTCTTAAAATAAGATTTAATAGGCAGAGTACAAAAATATTTACTCTATTTATTGTAGGCATTTTGTCTGAGTTTTTCAGTGTTTGCTGAATTCTTGACCTGGTTCCCGAGATGGGTTTTGTGGATGAACTGAAATTTTTCGTTCAGATGAGTCAATTTGAAATGGGTTTCAGTTGTTTTGTTGTATTTGTGTATTTGTTAATAAGCACCCTTAGGATTTAAACTTCAGGCTGCATCCCATCAATAGGGGAGAGAAAACAGGGCTGGATCTAAAATAGGGGTGCACCTGGTTCATGGCATTGACAGCCAGGGAGTAGCAACTGCTTAACTGGCACTGTGTTTGCTGGAGTGGAAAGTCATTAAAATCCCTGCCCCAAAATGGAAAAGTCCTTCTGTAAATACGAGCTTTGTGTCCCCAGGGGGCTGTGGGGACACACAGGTGACACCAGTTTGTACCAGTGAGTTGATCTTTCATAAACCCAGAGCTTACAGACATCCTAGACTGCTGAACTCCACCTTAGGAAGCTGGGTCTTTTTAAGGAAATATAAAATACATTTTTTAACAGAAGGTCTGTTGAGGTGGCTGCTTCTGTGGTGGGATCATTGCAGTGAGGAGATGAAACCTTTAATCTACAGCTGTAAAACTCTGGGAGTTATTGATTCACCTGAGACCTGTGGGTGGAAAAGTGACTTGAGCTTAGCCCTGCTCTGTCCCAGCCATGCATTTTGAGCTTGGCTTGGTTTGGTTTTGGTTTGGAGCTTTCCCACTGGCACCTCAAGGCCTGGATGTGGCACTCAGGGCTCTGGGCTGGGGACAAGGTGGGGATCAGTCACAGCTGGCACTGCATGGGCTGGGAGGGCTTGTTCTGGGATTCTGTGTCCAGAGCAGGGATTCAAGCCTTGCAAAATCAGCTCTATGCTGCCTATTTTACCTTGTTGTCAGGGTTTTTTGGGGGATTTGACCGTATCATCCCAATGTTCTGCTATCATCTTCAGAACTCTGGAATTACCCTTGCACTGCTCCTGGCAGCCCCTCCTCACACAGCAGCATGGCATTCTGCACAGCTAATCCACTCAGGGATGTAAAGAACTAAATATTAATTGAAAATCCATTCAGTAATCAGCTGCCATCCCATTTTCCCCACTCTTCCAGAGGCCTGACTTACAAGAACAGTGGGGTGGACATTGAAGCAGGGAACACTTTGGTGCAGAAGATCAAACCCTTTGCTGCAGCCACATCAAGGTCAGGTAAGACAAGAACCTTCTGCTCCAGCTTTGCTAATGTGGTTTATCAGTTGATCAAAAGCTCATATTTATGTGTCCTGCCTGTTTCTAGATGACACAAGAAAATCTGTGGTCAGTAAAATTTTGATTTTATTCCAAATCTCAGCTTTTAATCCCCAAATGCCTCTAAACTCCATCTCCTGAATGCCAGGAGTGTTAGCACAGTTCAGTGCTGTATAAAGATAAATGCAAGCAAAAGTTCCACCATTCAGCACTGAGTTTGAGTCCATTGGTTATTATTTCTTGCCCTGTGAACTCTCATTTGGGGAGATGAACGTTTAGAAAGGTTATGAGATGTGGAATTCCTGAGATAGGTGTGGAACACACAACTTTTGCTTGGTTCAATCAGCATTGATTCATCCTTGGTTTTGGGGCTCAGGCACATCTTGCTGTCTTCTGACATTTAAAATATTTATTTATTAAATAGGCCTTTTATTAACTGAGAACCATCTATTGAGATCAGATATACACAGAGGGAAAAATATACATACTCTCCCACCAGTACAACAACCTTGCCACAATTCCTCCTGTTTTTCAGAGAAACCCTCAGTGCAAGGCAGGAATCTGTTAGTCACAGCATTATTGACTGCTCAGTCACAAAGCTGGGGATTTTTAGGCTTAGGCTAATGAAGAATTAAAAAGACAAATCCAACTTAAGCAGATTAGGAGCTCCTCAGTGAAGAGGTTCTAAATGGCAGAGAAAAGTTTCCTGGTGACAAAGCAAAGTCGTGTGGATAAACCTTGGAGAGAATTGGTGGTGGAGCTGCTGGAGAAGCCCCTGGAGCTAAAGCTGGGCTCTTTCTGCTGTTTCCAGGCTGCAATGCAGAGCTTGGAGGCTTTGCTGGCCTCTTTGACCTGAAGGCAGCTGGTTACAGAGATCCCATCCTGGTGTCTGGAACCGACGGCGTCGGCACGAAACTCAAGGTAAGGTGGAAATACACAGCCAAGGAGGAAAAACAGCACAAGGTAAGGTGGAAATCCACAGCCAGGGAGGAAAAACAGCACAGGAGGGAAAATGTGCTGTCAGAAAATAGCAGCTGTCTTGTAAAAATACCTATTGTTCTTTCTAAAAAAGGGATGGGAACTGAAATTGCCCTTCTTCAGGCAAAATAATTAAATAGCTGTCAATAGGCAGAAGTTGATATGATGCCTAAAATAACTGGGGTTTAAATATTAAGAATATAATCAGCAATCTTTGACAAAGGCAGCATCTCCACCCTCAAGAAAGATGAATTGACAGGGAAAAACATTTAATGCCAGGTTTGCTGTTGTGTTTGGGCTGCAAGGAAACCCTTTTGCAGCACAGTTTCCTTCTCAGTGCCTTTTGGATTTGCCAGTGGAGCCAGGAATGATTCCTGAAGAGAGTTAAAAATAGTAAGTTGATTATAAGAGAGTAGGAGTTGATAATAACAAATTGAATAATAAACAAGCTGCTCCTCACAGCACACCTGGAGGGGTTTTGGTCCATTGCTCACAGACTCCACTCAGGATTTCAGTCCCTGGCTTGTGTTGCAGGGCCCAGAGCTGACTCCAGGCTGCTCCCTGTGTGTTGCAGATTGCTCAGGAGTGCCAGAAACACGACACCATCGGGCAGGACCTGGTGGCCATGTGTGTCAATGACATCCTGGCCCAGGGGGCTGAGCCCCTCTTCTTCCTGGACTATTTTGCCTGTGGCAAACTGGACGTGGAAGTGGCTCAGGGCGTCATTGCAGGAATTGCTGATGCTTGCAGGAAAGCTGGATGTGCCCTTCTGGGTAGGAACACTTCTCAGGGGGGTCTGAAAAATATTCTGCAATGTTTTCTGGTTGGTTTGAATGCAGCTGGTTTCCTAATCTATGGAAGAATCTGGGAGGAGTGAAAAAGCAAAGTGTTCCATGTCTTTGCTTTCAGGGAACTTAACCTAAATCACAGTGGAAGGAGACAGTACTTTGAAAATGTAGGTTAAATTTAGATTAGATTTAGGCACTGATTTGGGTTGAATGTTGGGAAAAGGGTCTGTCTTTTTTTCCAGTTTTTTAGGGACATTAAGAACACAAGTCCCTCCTCAGTGGGTGTCTGTTTATAAGCTTTGAACAAGAGGCTCTTTATGCCCCGGTTTACTTTTTTCCCTGCACGAACTGTTGGTCAGCTTTATGTTTGTTTTAAGGTGTTCTCTGCATTTATCAAATATAATCACCCCATTCATGCAGCAGCAAGGTCTGTGTGACGTGAGACCTTGTGATGAAACCACCAAAATGTCAAGATTTTATTTCCAGTCCAAGACTTTCAAACTCCACAGGCCTTTGTGCAAGAGCTGAACCTTCGGCTCAACAAATTTATCACCCCAGTGATAGCAAGGGGGCGAGGTTTTGCACAATTAACTGTGGCCTGGTTTTGCACAATTAACTGTGGATTGAAGTGTTGGATGGCCAAGCACTTCTCCATTTGATCCAGCCCTTATTAAATACAGCTACAACCCCAGGTCTGGGAAAAAAGCAGGTGAATCTGGAGCACAGGGCAGGGAGTGAAAAGTGGGAAAAGGAGAGAAAAAAGCAGGAATCTGCCCAGAGCAGCTGAGGCTGCCCCTGGATCCCTGGCAGTGCCCAAGGCCAGGCTGGACACTGGGACAGAGGGAGCTGTCCCTGCTGGGGTGGGATGAGGTGAGCTTTAAAATCCCCTCCAACCCAAACCACTCTGAAATTGTATGATTTAAAGAGGCATTTCCAACACCTCTCTGCTGTGTTTTTGTTCCCCAGGAGGAGAAACAGCCGAGATGCCGGGGATGTATCCCCCCGGCGAGTACGACCTGGCTGGCTTTGCTGTGGGGGCTGTGGAGAGAGGGCAGATGCTGCCCCAGCTGGACAGGATCACTGAGGGGGACCTGGTGATTGGGGTGGCATCTTCTGGGGTCCACAGCAACGGCTTCAGCCTCGTCAGGAAGATTGTGGAGAAGTCCTCCCTGGATTTCTCCTCCCGCGTCGGCGTCTCCGGGGATCAGACTCTGGGTACTGCTTCCTCCAACAGCTGGCACAGATCTTGTGTCTGGGCCTTTGGGAAAAAAAAAGTCATTCCATCTTTAGCATGTTTGTATCTTCTTCTTTTCCTGGGAGTCACGTGTGCAGGGAAGAAAGGAAGGGGATAAATAATTAATTGTGGGCTAAAAAAAAAAAAGGGCAGAACTTTGTGTTTCTGTCCAGTGCAATGCTCATGACTATCCAAATTGCTATTTTGAGATGTGATATTGATTCACATTTCTCTCCATGCTTTTTTTCCCCTCTCCCCTGGGCAGGAGAACTCCTGTTAACCCCAACCAAACTCTACAGCAAGAGCCTGCTGCCTGTGCTGCGCTCGGGCCACGTCAAAGCCTATGCCCACATCACTGGAGGAGGGCTGCTGGAAAACATCCCCAGAGTTCTGCCTCACTCCTTGGGTGTTGTTCTAGGTGAGACTGGAGGAAAGCTGGGCAAAAATCCTCAGGTTGGTGTGGATTGCTGTGGACAGCTGATCTGTCTGGCTAGAAATGTTTTGAGTTTCTCCTTGTACCTGAAGCAGAGCCAGTCAGAGCTCTTTGTGGTGGAAAGACTCCCCACTGAATTCCCTCCCCTGGAGGTGTTTGGGATTGGATTTCTTAGGACACTTGCAAGAAGAAAACAACCTCACCAGCAATCCCAAGTCAGCTGCAATTTTCAATCCCATTTGCAATTCCCATTTCCAATTCCCTGCAAAATTACTGCTAATTAAATGACACTCATGAAGTTTTCAATTAGCATTCAGAGGTGGTTGTGAGCTCAGGGACAGCTCCTGCTGTTTGACTTTCATGAATTCTCAGCACCCTCCCCTCAGGTGTGGTAGAAAGGGGAAGGTGAGGCCTGCAAAGGGAAATGGCTGGCACAGGTTGTGAGAGCTCAAGGGGCTGTAAAATAAAATAAGGAATTAATAGTGAGCTCTGAACTCAAGAACTGCACATAAATCATTTCCACTTTCCACTGCTACATATTTATGTGTATATGCACCTCTGCTCTGGAGCCAGCCTGACAGAGCTGGGAATGTCCTGCCTGGAGGAGAGAAGCTGCAGGGAGAGCTCAGAGCCCCTGGCAGGACCTGAAGGGATCCAGGAGGGACTGGGGACAAGGGATGAGGGACAGCACACAGGGAATGGCTTCTGGAGGGTTTGATGGGATCTTGGGAATTAGGAATTGTTCCCTGGGAGGGGCTGGGATGGAATTGCCAGAGCAGCTGTGGCTGCCCCTGGATCCTTGGAATGTTCAGTTCCAGCTGGGACATTGGGACAGTGGGAGGTGTCCCTGCCATGGTGGGGTGGGATGGGATGCACTTTGAGGTCCCTTCCAACCCAAATCAATCTGGGATTCCATTAATTCCATCTGGAGAAATTGGGATAGAACCATTTTAAAAGAGAGCATGACAAGAAAGAAATTTCCTGTCCTTGGAATTCCTTTCCAGTGCCTTGTCCAGAAGCATTTTTATTATTTATTTATCCTCACCTGGTTGGAACTGGGGGATTTTTGTGACAGATTTTGCCTCTTAATACCCCAATAATTGCAGTCCATTGGTAGCAATTTCCATCCTTGATTTTTTTTTTCTTTTCAATTCTCTCCAGATGCTCTCACCTGGAAGATCCCTGAAATCTTCAGCTGGCTGCACAAGGAAGGGAACCTCTCAGAGGAGGAGATGGCTCGGACCTTCAACTGTGGGCTGGGAGCAGTGCTGGTGGTGCAGAAGGACATGGCCCAGCAGGTCCTCAGGGACATCCAGGCACAGGAGACTGCCTGGCTCATTGGCAAAGTGGTGTCCCTGCAAAAAGGTTACTGCAGTTCGCTCTTCCTTGGGGGGAAATAATCCCAAAGGAAAAGCAGAGGGAAATCCCCTTGTTGGGGAGTTTTCATGAGGTGAAAACCTCTTCAGGCACCTCCCTGACTTTTTTTTGTGGGGGTATTGAACTGACAGCTCAGTTCATTCATCTCTCCCATGGGTGCTTTTCTCCTCTCTCTGTTTCTCCTTTTACTGACACTTTGTTTACTGCTTTCTGGGTCTTTCCTTGTACCTGCTCAGGCTCTGAGAACGTTCAAGTCCTCAATCTCCATCGGGCCCTGCAAGCAAACAGGTCCCTGTGTGTGCACAGCCACATCCAGGGCAAGATCCAGCCAGGCAAAGTGAAGGTTGCTGTCCTCATCTCTGGAACAGGTGAGACCTCTGCTCTTTGCCCACAGAGAGCTGCAGGGGTTTTAAATCCTTCTCCACAGTCTGGTTTCCACTGCAGCAATCTGAGAGGCTTCTAGGAGGCAGGAGAGATTTTTGTGCTTGGATTGGTGTCAGTCACAAGCCTCTTTTAGCCTCTGCTGCAAGCTGTGAATTGCATCTGTGTCCAGTTCATCTCCAGAGCCCTGCACGTGTCCAGATTCAGGCGGCCACCCTGGTGCCCTGCAGGAGCAGCAGCATCATCTCACAGATAGATCAGAATTTCTTCTTGCCATGCAGGCACTCCAACTATTCCCAGTATTCCCAATTACTAAACCATCAATCCAGTGCTATAAATTACAGCTTCCAAGTGCAGCTGCCAGGAAAGGCCTTCAGCTGTCTGAATCAGCTCCCAGCAAGATCAATTAAAAAAGGATTAATGTTTCATCCGAGCTCTTTGGTTTGGTCTCCCCCACAGTGCTGCTTATTTAAAGCCTCTTCCAGCTGTTCCTTCTATTTATTCTCAGTATCCACGAGTTATTTTCTCTCCCCCAGGCACAAACCTGGAAGCCCTCATCAACAGCACCAAGAAAGACACCAGCTATGCACAGATAGTTCTGGTTGTCTCCAACAAAGCTGGTGTGGAGGGGCTGAGGAAAGCTGAGAGAGCTGGGATTCCTACAAGGGTGAGCATTTCCTTTTTGTAATTAGCCACCATTAGCTGGGACTGCAGCAGGAAGGGGCTAATGAGTTCTATGGGGTGACACAGGGAGCCTTGGCTTTTCTTTTTTGGTCTGTTGTGAACTTGTGCCCAGAGGCAACAAACAAAATCCTTCCTTTTCTCCTTCTCTGCCAGCAATCCTGATGCTTTGGGGACAATTGTTACATTAAACCTGCACAAAACTTTCTGTTACAGCTTAAACTTTGTCAATTATTTGATTGTAGGGCATTGACACTGGAGTACCAGCCTGTTTTATCTGAATTTAATTTTAAAATGACCGTTTGAATGGAATAGAGAGCTCACACTCAGTGGGACTGACTCCCTGGATATTGGCTCAGGCTCTCCAGGAATCATTCCAAGTGCTCCCTGAGCTTCCCTGGATTTTGTGTTGCAGATCTGGAATGATCCTGTTGTCACTTAGAAACTCTTAGCAGCCACTTTTCACTGAAATACAGACACGGGGAGATTTGGGCTCAGAGCTGTGCTCCTTCATTGGTGCTGGGATCTGTCCTGGTGCTCCAGCTCCTCCTTGGGAGGACACAAAGGGCAGGAGGGAAATGTGAGGTGAAGAACAAACAGAAGCACAGGCTGGGAAAGGACCTTAAAGCCCATCCAGTTCCACCCCCAAGGTTTCTATCAGGAAAAGAGAGAGAGCTGATGGTCCTGGGGCTTCAGCTGTGATGGGAGAGGTGGAACAGGGGCAGAGGCTGCTTCAGTGCCTGCTGTCCCTGTCACCTGACAGCCCTGGCTTTTCCCAAACCACCCTGGTGGCTCTGGTGGCCACTAACAGGTGCTGCAGTGTCAGAGTGGATGTTCTGAGTGAGCTACTGCTGCTTCTTCCTGCTTAAATTAGGAGTGTGTTCTGGATGGAAAACACAAAACTCAGCTGGGAGAGCAGGGAGTGCTCTGTTTATCAGAAGGGAAAGCTCCAGAGA
>VRYO01001681.1:31479425-31497533 GCA_009812075.1 Sialia sialis | reverse complement strand
CTCTTGGCCTCTGGAGTCTCGTCCTTGGGACAGCTCCTTGTCCCTGCTTTCTGTTGTCACTTGGGACAATTCCAGCTCTCTGCTGGAATGCCCCAAAGGGACATGTGGGAGTGCACAACTTCTTCCCACAGAGTTGTTGGTACCTGTCACCTTCCCTCTGGGACATCTCTTGGACATCATCCCATTGGGAATCCTCTGGGACACACACATCTCTCTGCAGGGACAGCTCATGGGATCTCCTGTTCTTCCCATCCCAGCTCCTGCTGCCCTCTCACCTCTGCTTCCCAGTGGGACACCTCTTGTGTTGTGACATGTTATTCCCATTCATGACCATCTTCTTCCCCAGGCCTCTCCTCTGGGCTGGAGCCCTGCAGGGCAGCTCCAGCAAGAACAATTCCTTTTCCCACTGCAGGAGTCTCCTTTGGTGTGGAAAAGAAGCAAGAGAGAGAGGAGAATTCCTGCCTTCCCCTCTGTCAGGGCTGCAGAAGTCCTCAGAGCTCCCTCCTGCTTTCCCACAGAGAGGAACGCTGGCCTAGGGACTCTCTGCTGTTGGACTTTGGGCCAGGGAGGGGACACACTTGGTTGTCCCATCCCCAACACTCATGTGCTTCATGGACTCATCAAGGTTGGAAGGAACCTTCAGGATCCTCCAGTGCCATCATCACCACCCCAATCCCTGTCCCCAAGGGCCACATCCAGCCTGCTCCTGAGCGCTCCCAGACAGTGACTCCAAACCTACCTGGGCAGCTCATCCCAAGGCCTGGCCACTCTTCCAGATTCTGATTTTCTAATCAGAATTCTGAACCTGCCCTGGTGCAATTTCAGGCCATTTCCTCCAGCCCTTCCCTTGGGCTGGGCAGTACAGAGCAAGCCCCAGAGTTTTCTGGGGAGCCTGGCAGACCCTCCAGAGCAGTGACCCCACTTATCAGCTCACTCCATGTTCTTTCCATGTCCTTCCCAGCAATCAGGGTGAGCCATGCCACAAATGTTCAGCCACAGCTACAGAAACCCAAGACAGCTTCAGCATCTTCCTCCCTCAGGACTGTGCTTCCCCAACCAAAAACACTCAGCACCATCTCCAGGAAAAGGAAGAATTTTATTGTTTCCATGTGACAGGTTTCCCTGGGAACGCGAAAGCCCTCTAGACAGTCTCTCTCATGATTTTGGTGAGTTTCTGGATCTTGGACTTTGTTGACATGTCCACATACTTCTCCCCAATGTTGACAATCATGCCACCAAGGATCGATGGATCAGTCTAAGGAAGGAACATTGAACAGAAAGTGGATTAGCAGAAGTTTGTTACCATAGGAAACAAGTTTCACGCTAGAAAAAAAAATAACAACACAACTTTTCAAAGGGTCTTTTTTGAGATAACCTTGTGGCCACTGCATTCCAAAGTGAAAACTTTAGAAATTAAACCATCATCATGTCTACAAGAAAGCAGAGAACTATGTAACAAACCAACTGGATTCAATAAAATCTTTTGGTTTTTGTAAAAGATAGAGACACAGAAACCCTTAACATGAATGTAGTGACATTTATTTGTAAGTCAAAAATCCAGACCTTAGTCTCCAGCTTCAACACCTCTCCTTTAGCCAAGAAGCCATTCAAAACACTTTTCAGTTCAGTGAGGTTGGCCTCATCCAAGGGCTGAAAAAAAAAAAAAAAGAATGGAAGAGAAGGAAAATTAAGGTCTTGAAAATACTCACATGATATAATGAGAACCCAAATTTTCTCCTCAGGTCCCTTTCAAGACAGTTCCACCAGGAAGGCAGCATCCTGGAACTGGGATAACCCCAGGACAGCACAGAACAACAACCACTTTGTACCCTCCTGATTCCATCAAACATTTTCCTGTTTGAAGGAACAGGGGCAGCTCTGTGTGCAGACCAACCTGGATTTTCTCAGGGCTCACACACAGGAAGGAAAACCCTGAGCTGCTGAGCTGCAATGGGTGAAGAATTTTCATTTTGGACCAGGAGCTGCTGGTATCAATCCTTGCTTTGCAAGTTTGGCAGAGACGTGTCCTCACCCCTCTCACAACAAGTACTTGTGAAAATTGATTTGTGAAAAAGATTTGTGTTAATCATAAAAGTATTGAGTTTGTATAAACCAGAATACTAAGGTCTGAAGTGACACCTGATAGAGGAAAAATGTGATTAAATCATTCTGTTTTAAATCCCTCTGTTAAGAATATTATGTTTCTAAATAATTTTTATCTACTACCAGTTTGTAAAATCAGACTTTCCAATAGTCTGATAGATTTTGCAAAATCAGACTTCCTGCCTTTGTTTTATCCATGACTGCCTATCTACAAAGACAGAACTTCCCAAATTCTGCTGGTTTTATCTATCAAGAGCAGATGGGATCTATGGGACTGACTCCCAGAGACTTTACATGGATGTTTATTTCAGCCACCACTGCTTGCCTGGCAGAATTATGACAGCAAGAAAATGTAAACTTGCTTTTTGTCTCTGGTGGGTGTTTCACCAGGACATGAGAGTGCTGGATGGACCAGGTCACTCTCAGCAGCTCACATTCAGCCAGCAGGGAAAGAGTGGAGGCCTTGCTTGATGAATTCCACAAGAATCTTTATTCCATGCAAAGGAGTCAGGCAGGGATTCTTCTCTCAGTCACATCTGTAGCTTCAAGGGGGATTCAAACTACAGCCAATAAAAAGTTTACACAAAGGACAGCATCCAATCTAAGTCAAAAGTAAGGTGAACTGACCAATTGCACAAACTAATTTCTGACCAATTATCTTCTAAGGTGTTAGAAAAGTGACCAAATTCTTAAGGAATTTAGCTCGGCCTTGGTCTCTAGGAGATTTATCTATTATAGCAAGCTCCAGGGCCCAGGGGAAGATATCTGTGTAGGAATTTTATCATCCACAAGAAAACAAAAATTATTGATTACCACAAGGGACCACACTAAAAGAAAAAGCTGCAAACCAAGATTCGGTGAAGCGTGGAGTGAGCAGTGACCCCTCATGCCTCCCCAGCGCTGCTACACAAAACAAAGCAATCTAAATTCTGCTACAAATTGAGACTTTTGTTTCTCCTTTATAACACGCTTGAATCACAGAGCGCATCAAGCAGCAGAGGTTTGTCTTTTCTGCCCCAGCCCACCTGAGCCGTGGTGACAGTGCACACCACCTCCCCTCGGAAGGCGCTCATGATTTTCCCGAAGGCAGAGACGATGCCCGGGGTGTAACGCAGGCGCCCGTTCTCAGCCAGCAGATCTGCAAAACAGCCACGCATCCAGGGGTTAAAGCACACCAGAGGCACAGCCCAGCAGCAGTTCCTGAGGATGGCACTGCTGGGAGCTTCTCCTGAAGCCCACAGGTCACTCACTCATCAGGTTGACAGTGATTGGGGACATCTTCTCTCTTGCCAGGGCGTCGTTCACAGCTTTTTGTTTCACTGAGCTCTTGGTGTGAGGGTTCATCACCACACTGGACAGCTTGGGGTCCTTCAGGAGGCTCTGAGGGGATAAACAAAGGGATTTTCCTGGCATCACAAGGCACACCTGGAGCAGCCAAGGCAGGCAATAAGGGCAATCATAATTCCTGTTATGAGAACAATGAGCCGGAGCTGATGAGAAGCAAAATAGCAGCTCCAGCTAAAGAATCGGGGAATGGTTTGGGTTGGAAGGGACCTTAAAGACTGGATGGACCTAGTCCCACCTCCTGCCATGGCTAGGGACACGTTCCATTATCCCAGACTGCTCCAAGCCCCATCCAACCTGCCCTTGGACACTGCCAGGAGCGGAGCAGCCACAGCTGCCAGAGCCTCCCCACTCTCCTCGGGAACAATTCCTCCCCAATATCCCACTTAAACACCCATTTAAGTCCAGGTGCCAGCAGGCTGGGAGTCTCACAGGTGACAGGGACCCCTCTGCTCCCAGCCCCGGCTGTGGAACACCTTACCCACACTCGGGTCAGCTCCTTCTCCACCTGCTCCAGCTTCTTCTGCTTGCTGGCTGCCGAGTAGAGGGCGGTGGCATAGCGCCCTTCCAGCCCGTACACCTGGATGGGCGGCTGCGGGAGCAAGGGAGGGCACTGAGCAGGGGGACAGAGCCGGGGACAGAGCCCCCACCCTTCACCCTGGCCAGCCGGGAGCCTTCCCCGCACCCTCTCCGCACCGCGACCATCTCGGACCCCGCCCTGAGCCCCTCTCACCCTGACCGGCCTGGACACCCCCCTTGGCCGGCTTGGGGACACCCATGACCTCCTCACCCCGAGCAGCCTGGAGACCTCTCCCGACCCCTTCAGGCCACCCCCTGCCCCCTGATCTTCACCAGCCTGGAGACCCTCCTTCGCTCCCGTCCCTCTGACAACGCCACTGCCCCCTCACCTTGACCAGCTTGGACGCCGGTCTCACTGCCGTCGTACTCAGCTGCCGCACCTAGGGGAGAATAAGGAGGAGAATGGCGGGGTCGGTGCCGTCCTAGAGGATCGGGAGGAAGGGGAAGACTTCCCGCGTGGGACTGGAGGGCGGGAGACGGCGCTGTTCCCCCTCAAAGCCGCCCAGGCCCCGCCGCCCCCCAGTTTCACCTTCAAGACGAGCCCGGCTGCCGCCGCCATGTTTCCCAGCAGCCCCCAGGGTCACCGCGCATTGCGCAGGCGCGGCGGGGCCACGCCCACCCAGCGCCGTTAGCGGCCTCTCCTGCCGCGGGGCACGCTGGGAGCTGTAGTTTCGCGGAGCGGCGCCTTCGAGCCGCGCGCGCCCCCTGCCGGGCCATTGGGGCAGCGCAGCCTCCCGATGTCCCTGTGCCACCGGTGTCCCTGTGGTGTCGCTGTGCCATCACTGTCCCTGTACCCACAGTGTCCCTGTGATGTCCCTGTGTCCCTGTGGTGTCCCTGTGCCATCACTGTCCCTGTGCCACCAGTGTCCCTGTGGTGTCCCTGTGCCATCACTGTCTCTGTACCCACAGTGTCCCTGTGATGTCCCGGTGTCCCTGTGGTGTCCCTGTGCCATCACTGTCCCTGTGCCACCAGTGTCCCTGTGGTGTCCCTATGTCCCCAGTATCCCTGTACCCACAGGCACCCTGTGGTGCCCCCGTGCCCGCAATATCCCCATGCCCATGGTGTCCCTGTGCTCCTCAGTGTCCCTCTGCACCGGATGTCCCTGTCCCCACAATATCACTGTCAGTGTCCCTATCCCCCTGGTGTCCCTGTCCCCATGGTGGCCCCGTGCCCTCAGTGTCCCTGTGCCCTGGTGTCCCCCATGGACTTCTCCAGCCTGGGTACTTCCCATCAGATCAGTTCTTCAGGATCAGGCTGCTCCTGTGTGGGTCCCTTTTCCCATGGGATCCCAAGTCCTGCCAGCAAAACCATCCCAGCGTGGGCTCCTCTCTCCACAGGGCCTCGGATCCCTGACAGGAGCTGCTCCGGGCTGGAATTCTCATGGGATCACCCTTTGCTTTGTGCATTCCCTGCTCCAGGGGCTGCAGGGGGATTTCAGATCTTCCCTGGATCTCCAGGGGCTGGAGGTGGATCTCAGCTCCCCCATGGATCTCCAGGGATTAGAGGTGGATCTCAGCTCCCCCATGGATTTCCAGGGATGATTACAGGTGGATCTCAGCTCCCCCATGGATCTCCAGGGATGATTACAGGTGGATCTCAGCTCCCCCGTGGATCTCCAGGAATTAGAGGTGGATCTCAGCTCCCCCATGTATCTCCAGGAGAGAGTTCGATTGTGGCTCCTTAGGAAAAGCTGTGGACTGTCCCACTGGGAATAAGGCAGTGCCTCCAACAGGATTTCTTTATTTTGGGATTTAATTCCCTCCTGGCTGCATTCCAGGGTGAAACTCCAAGGCACACAGAGAACCTGAAATAGCTGAGACACAACTGGATGGACTGGGAGAGTTGGGAATGTTCATCCTTGAGAGGAGAGGCTGCAGGGAGAGCTCAGAGCCCCTGGCAGGACCTGAAGGGATCCAGGAGAGCTGCACAGGGACTGGGGACAAGGGATGAGGGACAGCACACAGGGAGTGGCTTCTGGAGGGTTTGATGGGATCTTGGGAATTAGGAATTGTTCCCTGGGAGGGGCTGGGATGGAATTGCCAGAGCAGCTGTGGCTGCCCCTGGATCCCTGGAATGTTCCAGGTGGGACACTGGGACAGTGGGAGGTGTCCCTGCCATGGTGGGGTGGGAAGGGTGGCATTTGAGGTCCCTCCCAACCCAGACCCTGCTTTTCAATAATTTCATAACTATTGAGAAAAGCACGTCTAAAGTGTAGAAGAACACTTGCTTTTCTTTAATAGAAAGAAAAGCAAGTTGCTTTTGCTTTTTTGCTTTTTGTTTTTGTTGGGTTTTTTTTGTGGTTTTTCTGGGTTTTTTTTGGTTTGTGATAGTGTGCCTGCACTGAAGTTCTCAAATGGATTTATTTTAATTTTAGTTTCATATCCCAAATTATTTTGTTATTCCAGAACACGCTGTGATCTTGCAGCATTTTAATAGACAGAAAATCTGGCTTTTTGAGGCCAGGCAAGTCACTGAGTGCTGAGAGCACTTTACTGAACTGGGGACCGGGTCAAAGCCTGCTAATGTTTCCAAGAATTAAAATCAGAGCATCTTTCCCAAGTTAATTTTGGACAAATAACATCCCCCAGATGATAAACAGTTTGTACCTCAATGCCTTACACTGGAAGGAAAATTTAATCCTGAATAAAACCCGTCCTTGTATCTGGATACCTGTCACAAGAGTGGAGTCCACTGTCATAGATGGGAGGTTTTAGGAGATTTTTCCAATTAAATTCCCCATTTTGCCCCTTTGACATTTCCCTGGTTTCAGTTTGGTCACTTCATGAGCTTGGACATCTGCAAGGTCAGGAGAAATACCTGGAAGAACATTCCAGACCTGTGGCTCTGCCCCTTTAGTGACCTTAAAGTGCTCTTTTTAGTCATGTGGGGATCGAAAAAAAAATCACTTTTTTTTTTTTTTTGTCACCTGCTGAGTCAGACCACAACTGAAATCATGCAAAGTGTGTTTTATTTTCCCTTTGCTGAGAAACCTCCAGAAAGAAGGCGACAATTCTCAGGGCCCTAAAAACTGGAGCCAGGCTTGTCCAACCCCACAAACAGCTCATGGCACAGAGAGATGGAGACAGGAGGTTTTTAATCACAGAGAGATGGAAACAGGAGGTTTTTAACAACCCACAGCAGCAGGTCAGTGCCACAAAACACGCTGGGCTCAGGGTTTTGGAAAGAAACCCCAAAAACCAGCCCCAAACCCCTCCCATGATGAAATTCCCGACCCCAGGTTCTGGAAACGCCGAGTGCTTCTCTCCCTCACCTGGCAGCTCCCCTGAAACCTGAGCTCTGCTCTTCCCCTCCTGTTTTCCACTAATTGCACCCTGAGCCCAGGACTGGGCACCTGTGAGTCCCACGAAAAATTTCAACAAAAAAATTCCTGGAAAAAAAAAACCAAACTTGTGGCGTTTTCCTCTCCTGGTGCTCCAGTTCATCCCTGAGAACCTTCCCCCAAAAAGTCAGGGCTGAGCTCACCCCCATCACAACCATGGGTTTGTTCCTGGAGGGGGTTTTGGGGTTTTTTTGGGGTTTTTCCCCCTTTCCCAAAGATTCTGAATCCAGTCCAGGTTGGTGTTTTCCACATCTCCGCTCCACAAGCATCCCCAAGAGGGGATGGAGCTGTGCCCACCCTCCAAAATCTCCCTGCCCAGGCACGACCTGACTCATTCTCCCATTAAAAAAGGGTTTTTCACTCAGTGGCAGGGAACAGAAAATCTTGGGGTTTTTTTTTCCCCTCCAAACCGGAAAGAATGATTGAAAACACACAAAAAAACTGGTTAGGGGAGTTCCAAACTGGGGCAATGCTAGAGCTGGGTGACTGAACTCTCTGCCCTCAGCATCACAACACTCCTCTAAAAGCTCTTGAGCTGCAAAACCAAGCACCTGAAACCACATTTTTCCTGCCCTGAAAGGGAGGTTTCAGGTTAGTGTTGTTTGATGGGAAAAAGAGTCATCTTTATTATTTTGTGATGCTTCCAGGGAGCTCGTGGTGGTTGCATTTATTTTCCATGCAACTGTTGTAAAAGGGGGAGAAACCCACAACCAGGTGCTTGTAGACTTAAAAAAAAAATAATCTAAATTCTTTTAAGCTGCTTTAGAACACCAAAAAAAAAAAAAAAAAAAAAAAAAAATTAAGGGGGAATAAACACTGACTGCAAATCTTTAACTAGGAAAGGTGATGTGGGTCCATCTTAGAGGTGATTTCATTTATTTATTTGTCTCATGAGGTTGGCTGTGAAATATCAAAGGTAAAAAAAACAAACTGTAGGTGGTACCAAGAGCTGAGGGTCACCATCTCCCACCTTGGCAGGGGAGCAGAACCTGCCCTGAGGCTCAGGAGATTTGGGATCTATTTTGGGATCTATTTTCAGCTCTGCTGATTGGTTTCTAATTATTCTGCACCTCTCAGTTCCCCCATCTGCAAAAAAAAAAAAAAAGCAAGGTACCAGCATCCTTTATAAATAGCTCTCAATTCTGTTGATGAAACAGAGTTTATTCATAGCAGTGGTACCTTCTCACACACGCTACAGTGGGGGAAAAAATCCTTGTAAATTCACAAATGGCACTCAAATTCTGGAAATGGGCAAGGAAATGAAGCAGAGGAGGAGCAGCAGGCTGGTTAGACACTAGGGCTCCAGTTTGTTCATTGCCACAAGAGGGAAGCCAACACTAATAAAACAAGTTTATTTGTGCATTAACCAGGTTGCTGTGGAGGGGTTTACCCATTCCAAGGGTGTTGTTTGTCCTCTTTCCTTGTGGCAAACTTGCACTTGATCATATGTCAAAACCCAGGGAACATTATTCCACATTCCCTTTGGTCAATGTCCTGTGAAATGAATTTCATGGATTTGCGTGAAACGGAAAGCTGGGACAAAAACACTCAGCCAGTTGGACTTGTAGTGAATTTTTAAAAATAAGGAGAAGTTTGGTGGATGTGGAGCTGGAAAAAATAAAGCTGGTGCTTCCCCTCATTTGGGTGAGCATGAGAAATTAAAAACCAACCACAGACAGAGGTATTTTTAGGAGTTTTTACCCCACAGCAACGACAAATTAATTCAGAATGTCTTCTGACTTGCTCACAATGTGTGTGAGCATCTTCTCTGTGGCTTCACCTGTTGTGGCGAAGCTTTTGTCACTGACTGCTGCAGGTCTGGGGATTTTTGGAGCAGGGAGGAACCTGTGCAAGCCCCCCTTGGTGGCACAAGCCCGCTGGGTCAGGATTTGTTGTCACATCTCCCAGGCACTGTGACGTGCTTGGGCTTTTGGGGAAAGGGCTGGGAAAGTGCAGAAAGCAGTGCTTGGGCAAAGAGGGGCTTTTCAAACAGCTCCTGGGAAACTGAACTAAAAATCCTCACCCAAATCCCTTTGCTGGATCTTTTCCTGGCTGCCTCTGGAGCAGGAATATTTGAGAGTTGCTGTTCAGGTCTCTGTAGAGAACTGGAACATTTTTTTCCCCTCCCAGAGTGGTCAGGCCTTGGGATGAGCTGCCCAGAGAGGTTTGGAGTCACTGGAATTGTCCCGGAGGAGTCTGGATGTGGCCCTTGGGGACAGGGTTTGGGGTGACCCTGGAGGGCTTTTCCCACCCTGGTGATCCCAGGATTGCCGGCATAGAGCTCTGCTCAGAAATCACAATTCCTGCTGCTCGGAAGTCAGGATTTTTGAGGAATGGCAGAAAAGGGAAGGCAAAGCAGTGCAGAAAATCACCTCTGCTGAGGTTTCCTGTGAAGAGCCCGAGGGTGATCCCTGCAAGAGCAGAGAGGGAACCAGGGCAAGGTTGGGAAAGTCACAGACAGGCATTGCAGTTCCCAAAGGACATTTGCATAACGAGCTGCTTTGTTAATTCTTTTTTAATATCCTTCAGGAACATTTTGGGTATTTTGTTCCCCTCCCCTTCACAGCAGGCTGACCTTAACCTGCTGCTGGGTGTAGAGGCTGAAAAGGGGAAACAGCCAGAGATATTCCAGGTGGGCAGAACCCCTCTCACTCACAGCTCAGGAATTCCCTCACTCCCATCCCTTCTCCTTCCCCTCTGATGCTGTTTCAGCCCCCAGTCCTCGTGGGTCTGGCCATGTGTTTAACTCTGAGGACACGAGCAGTCACACTGAGGAGATTCACATGACTGAACTCATGGCCTGGCATAGGGATTTCCTGAATGAAGGGCACGAAAGGAAACGGCCAGGTTAAAAATAATGCCTGGGTTTTGTCCCTTTGACACCAGTGGAATTGTACAGGGCTGAACGGGATCCAGCTCCCTCACCTGCCACTTTCCATTGCTGTGTTGGTGGTGGGATAAAAGTCAAGCCTGTGCTTGGCAGGGAGGGAACTCAGATTCCTTTGTGTCCTTCAGGGCAGGATTCTGCAGAGCTCAATGTCCCCACGTCCCCATTGCCTGGACAGTGCCACAGTGCTGGGACACTCTGTGGCCTTGCTGAGCCCCTCTTGTCTTGGTTGGGGTCTCGGCTGCTTCTCTTTGTGTCCTGCTCTGTATCAAACAGCTGGGAGGAGAACACAAATAAAAACCAAGAAATCTCTCTTAAGGATGTCTCTCCCTCTTTTCTGTGGGCAGGTGGTGTTTTTTGGGAGTCGCCAGGCTGTGCCACAGGGAAGGTCCGGCATGTGAGTCTCATTCAGGTGCAGATCCCTTCAGTGTGGGCCACCCCTGCTCCCGGCAATTCCCAAACCTCGGGAATGGGGACAGCGAGGGGCAGAAAAGCCGCCCCAAAAGCACAACCCTGGACAAAGAACCCGGCGCACCCAGGGCTCCCGAGGGATCTCTGACAAGCTCTATCTTTAGCCGGAGAGTGAGTCACATCATTGTGATCTGACTTTACGCTTTGTCGGAGCGATGAGCCAGGCCATGGGACCGCGAGCGGCAGCATCATGCGATGGAGCTGTAAAATTCCACTGCTCCCTCCCCTCCGGAGCGCCTCGGGGTGGGCGAGCACCGCGGCGAGGGGGGCACAGCCGAGCCCTGGGGACGGCTCTGGTGGCCGCACCACGTCTGTGCCACCCCGGTGCCACCCGAGTGCCACCCGAGTGCCACCCGAGTGCCACCCCAGCGCGGGCTGTGCGCGGATGCTGCCGCGTTGCTAAGCGACACGGGCAGGCAGGGATGCTCCAGCACGCACAGCCCGGCTGCTGGCGGAGCCTTTCTGCACCAAAATATTCCTTTTCTGCTGGCTGGCAGGGCGGGCAGAGGCGTGGAGCGACGGGCAGCCTCTGGGTGTGGCCATGGTGGCAGCGATTCCCGGGATGAAACTCCTGCCGTGCGCTGAAAGGTGAATAAACAGCGGGGATGTGGCAGATGGAATAATCGCTGTGACACAGAGCTCTGCGTGCTGTTCTTTCATGGAGTCGCCCTCCCAGACCGTGGGGTTCGGCTGATCCCCACTTTGTCGCTGGGTGCCACCTCCAGCCCTTCCTTGGGCACCTCACCCCGAACCTCCCTGGGCAGCCCCTGCCAAATGAAATCCTGCTGGTATTCCCACATATGCACAAACCCCACAAACACTGCCCGGACATCCTGGGACAGTTCTGAGGCCACCAGATCGTTGGAAGGTCCCATCACAAACCAGTGATGATTTTTTTTGAGCCTGATGAGAGTGGTTTTGGCAAAGTCTCCCTGCTGAGCCCCCTCCTTGAAATAATTCCACAAGCAGCTGTTGCACACAGAAAGAGAAGCCCAATCCCATTCTGGAAGAAGCTGAGGGGTTGTTCTAGAAGGCAAAGAGATCCCTAAGGCCACAGAGAAGGTGGCACCTGCAGCTCCCTGTCCCTCTGCAAAGGCTCTGCCTAGGCCGGGCTTGGAGCACAGCTGAAACCCCCACAGCTGAAACGCTCATTTTTTATTTTTTTTTTTTTTTTCGGGCAGCTCATGGCTGGCAGCAGGTGGTGAGAGGGGAGGGATGCAGAGGAGCTGATAAAAGGCAGCAGAGAGCTCCTGGCACGTGAGCCCGGCCGGGTTTTTCCGCTGCGCAGCGTCGGCCGCGCTCGGGGCGTGAGCCAAGCGCAGAGGGAAGCAAGGGAGGAAAACCACACGGGCAGCATCCTCAACGGTCTGGGGACACAGATCAACAGCTGCCCTGCCCTTGGCTGGCACCTGAAGACGCCCCAGCAGCAGCCACAACAGGGGCTGCTTTTGACACATTTTTGGCGAGCAGCGGTTTGGCTGAGGCTGAGCCCATCCTGTACCAGCAGGATGTAACCAGGTAAAGCAGGCACGAATCTAGAATCCTCTCCTGGTTCAGGCATGGGCTGCAGTAAAAGAGATCAGAGCAGGTTCTGGAGGAGCTGCAGTCGGAGGCAGAAAGCGCTCTCGTGGCGCTCAGTGGCGCTTGGCCAAGAGCAGAACAAAGGCAGCCACACAAGTTCCATTTTTCACCAAATTGCAGCAGACTCAGGCAGATTTGGCACTCAAGGCTCAGCCCCTCCCGCAGGCTCCTTGATTTTTGTTTGTACAAAAGGCAAATGTAATAATTTAATCGTAGAAGAGGATGCTCAGAATTTGCGCTGAGCGCAGGAAATCCACCAAACACCTTGGAGGGAAAAACACATAAAATTCATCCTTCAGGCACAAGGGCCAGCTACAAGTCCTGGGTTTGCAGCATTTTTTTTTTGTCAGGTGAGATTAAAAAATATATAATCTGTCTTTTAAATTTTTTTCACCACCTTTAACATTATATTTCTTCAACAAAAACCAGCAACAGTAAAGCAAAAGGGGTAGGAAAAATGTGCAGAATTTCCCTGTGAGACTGCAGATCTTTCTGTCACTTCATGAAGGACAGAGCTGTGAGTGTGGGGAGGTCCTGAAATTAATTATCCAGGAAAATTCAGACTGCCCATCCCTGGAATTGTCCAAGGCCAGGGCTTGGAGCAGCTTGGGACAGTGGAAGGTGTCCTGGATTGAGATGAGCTTTCAGGTCCCTCCCAGCCCAAACCTTGTGTGGTTCCATGGTTCATACAAATGATGATTTCTCCCAGCTCCTCCTGAGGGCTGAGAGTCATCACAATGAAATTTGGAGGATAAATTGCTCCTTTACCCCCACACGGTGCCAAATTCAGCACAGAAAGGAGAGCACTGTTCAGCTGGGCAGAAGTAAAAAAAAAAAAAAAAAAAAGAAACACGATAATCTCTAGTGAAATTGGAAATAAAAAATAACCCGGGGGTATTTTCTCTCTGAGTTTCATGGTAAATACCACCCAGTTTTGGGTATCGTTAATATCTGATTATCATGGCTCCTCTTCAGCAGCAGCCCCACCTCCTCCTGTCTCTGTTTCACGGGCACGTCCCAGCAATTTGCCAGCTGGAGGTTGTGCTCAGAGCTGGAAATAACTGTATCATCATTTCATTAGCACCTGGCTGGGGAAGAGGAGCCATTAATCTGGCTCTGGAGGCACCTACTGCGAGAAATGAGGGAGGAGGCCCACTACAAACTCTCCTGTAGTCAAAGGGAAGCTGCAATTATTTCCTGAAATTTTTCTACTTCCTCAAACAACTCCTTTTCTTCTTTTTTTTTTTTTTTTTTTTTGGTCATTTAGTTTTTCTTTCTCTTCTATTTATTTGCAAGAAATAAGGTTTGATTGTTTGTTTCGTGCTACAAGAGAGGTCACAGCCTCCTTTTTGTCCTTTTTGCTCCAAGTCACTCAGGGTCGATGTAATCTAGAGAACAACTCCAGCAGAACAAACTTCTCACAGATAAATCCCCAAGCACTGAATCTGCTGCTGCTCTCCCTCAAAAATTATTTTGCATGTTTCCCTTTCCTTTGTGTCCAGCCTGGGTGGATAAGGAAAAAGTCAGCTTGTCCTTTAGCTCTGCTGCTGGGGCCTGGGTGTGGGAGGTGTTCTTGGAGAAAGGAATTTCTGTGCTGGATAAAGGGAGCTGATCATTCAAAGGCACCAAAAACTCTTCAGAAACCTCTTGAGACCATCAGCATCATCTCCTCAGACTTCCCACAGCATCCATGCCCCTGGTCCTCAAATCCAAATTCCTTCCTCAAGACATCTCACAGCATCCATGCCCCTGGTCCTCAAATCCAAATTCCCTCCTCAGACATCTCACAACATCCAGCTCCTGGTCCTCAAATCCAAATTCCCTCCTCAGACATTGCACAACATCCATGCCAGTGATCCTTAAATCCAAATTCCTTCCTCAGACATCTCACAACATCCATGCCCCTGGTCCTCAAATCCAAATTCCCCTCCTCACCCTCTGAGGAGTGTTTGAGCTCTAAACCAAGCTGTGATCATTTTATGTGAATATTTTATGTTCGTTTCAAATCTCTTCCTTGGATTTTCCTTTGGGTTTGCTGGTGTGGAGTAGCCAGGCCCAGGTTTGCTTACAGAGATATCAACAAAGATTTATTTTAAATATTGCCAGAAGCAGGCTCATGTTTATAACTGTTATTAATATATTTATTTAATATGTTTAGCGTCACTGAATACATTTAGAATCACAGAATGGTTTGGGTTGTAGGGACTTTAAAGACCCCCTAATTCCAACCCCCTGCCATGGGCAGGGATGGCATTCACAGATCAGCTTGCTCAGGGCCCCATTCACTGTTATTTATATATTTATATTTATATTTATATTTACAGTTATATTTTTACTTTGGATCCTACTGAAACATGTATTTATGCCTATATTTCAAATTGCAGTGAGTTAGAAAATGAACACAAAAAACGAGTTCACTTTTGTGGTGTTTTAATCTTTGTTTATTTGAAGAAAGATTCCCCCTAAGCAGAGAAGAAAAAGAAATCAGGATTTTTTTTTTTTATTTTTTTTAGTAGATGTAGACATTCCAAGATGTTCTTCCTTTTTTTTAAATGAAGGGAAAATGAAAACAAAAATAACTCCTTCCTTTATCCAGTCATTTTTAATAGCAGAACCCTAAAATCTGGTTTGGAAGCGGCAAGATGCGATACAGAAATATCTCAGCAGGCATTTTTCTGCCCTGAGCCTGGCCCAGTGACAGCAACACCCTCCTGAATATTTTTCCAGCCCAGACAAGGCTGCTGATGGCTGCTTTAGAGACCAATTTTTATTTGTCCCTTGCAGTCCTGTCCCTGCTGGAGCCACCTGAGGGGACCAAACCACGAGCGAAGAAAATTCAGGGATGGAGAAAAGTCCCTGCCTGAGGCTTGTGCCGCTCAGGGCTGCAAAAAGAGCTCCAGGCTGGCCAGAAATCTGTGGGGCAGAAACAGGAGGCAGGTTTGGATGTTCCCCTGGTCGTGCAGGTGACGCTCAGGTGTAACCTGAGCCCAGGAAAGCGATGCCAGCGTGTCACCGTGCTCCCAGGGATCCTGGAAATGAAGGTTTAACTCCAGTTCTGCGCTTGGGAAAAGGCAGAGTTTCACCCTGAGCTTGTGTGGCTCCAGGGGTTGAGGTGACCCCAAAGATCCCAGGGAATTGTGATCCATCCCAGCTCCAAAACTGGAGATGGGCTGGAGGAATGAATCCATGGCTTCATTCACTAAAATTCAACTAAAATTTGTTCTGACTTCTTGTCACAGACTGCCCTGGATGGGTTTTGGGGACCTGTTTGGGATCGTCTCCCTGCACAGAATTCCCAAATCCCTGGGGCTGGAAAATCCCTCCCAGCCCAGGCAGTGCCAGCTGTGGCCACCTTGTCACCCTGAGTGCCACCTCCAGGTGCCACCTGCAGGGATGGGCACTGCAAACCTCCCTGGGCACTTGCAATCCCTGAGCTCCCTTTCCATGGGGAAATTGCTGCCAAGCTCCTTCCTCTCAGCTGTTTCCATCTCACCCCACAGCTTCTGTTTGCATTTGGACCTTTTCAGAGGATTCTCATTTGATTTATCTTTAAAAACATCTTTCCAACCGCTGCAATGGTATGAAAAACAGCAAAAAGAATATTAAATAATTAATATTTATGAGCTGCATCTTTTAATTCACTAAACAGTTCTGAAGAGCAAGTCACAGGAAACGGGGTTGGGAAAATCTATTTGCTCATCAGCCCCTGTCAGTGCTGAGCCGCTTCTCCACGGGATATTGTCAAATGCTTTTTCCAGCTCATGTTTAACTGGCCAGATGAAACATTCCCATGTGGGTTCCTGTTTGGGGGGGTGGGTATTGCAAGAAATGCTGAGAATCCCCCCCTCCCTGAGCTCTGCTGCCCTGTGGGGAGGTGCCAGCAAGGGAAAACCAGCAGAGAGTACGTAAAAATCACTGGCCAGGGGTTTGGAATAACAGCTGATGGGAAGGAGAAGGATAAAGACCCCATTTGTGGGTGACATTTTTCCAGCCTTTAAATTTAAACAGAGCTAATTTAGAAAGTTCTAGAATGGCCATATCTGTTTCCAGGGGACACAAAAAAAAAAAAAAAAAAAAAAAAAAAAGAAGAAGCCTGGATTTCTCAATCAGCTCAAATGTCCCTGGCCATATGTATTGGCATTGGGACTTCTCTTTCCACACAAAACTAACCCCAGGATTAGGAACACCAGTAATTATTTGCTCAAAGTGAAGTCTAGAAATAAACCTCATCAGGATCCAAATCTTGTTAAATATTTTGTGGTGCTGCTGGACAGAAGGAAGACATTTCAGATTTGTGGTTATAATTAACTATTAGGAGGGAGAAAATACTCCCAAAGTTTCCTTCTCTTTTTCTCTCCTTTTTCACTTTTATGTGGGCAAATTCTGCAGCTGAAGAATGGGGAAAATATTGTTAGAGTGATGTGATTAAAAAATGGAATTGTTCAAGAGCTAGTTAGATGTTAATTGGTATATAGGAAAACAGGAAACACTGGCTGCAAACACAGGTCACGACTGGGAAATCCAGGTTGGACTTTTTGAGATTTAAACAGGATTTTAAGAGAACCTCTTCACTTGCAACAGAATTAGAAGAGTTAAAAGCTGCCCCAGAAGTTGTTTCATGAAATGAGTCCACTGGCATGGGGCTGGAATCACCACAGATGGATCCAAGGCAGTTTGCAAGGGGCACAAAGTGGAAAACAGAGGCTGGAGCGAGCCAAGGTGCCAGAGACTGCAGTGCCTGTTTGTGGAGTTTGGATTTTGGCAGAATGCTACTTTGTTTGATGGGTTTTTTCTGTTGATTCTGAAGAGAGCTACATATATCTATATCTATCTATATCTATATCTATATCTATATCTATATCTATCTATCTATATCTATCTATATCTGTATCTATATCTTTATCAATGTCTATATCTATATTTATATCTATATCTATATATCTCAATATCTATATCTATCTATATATCAATATCTATGTATCTAAAACTATATATCTATATATCTCTATTCTGTATCTGTATCTATAGCTAATCTATGTCTCTGTAGCTCTATATCTATCTCTCTATATAGACATATTTATATATCCATATTAGTATCTATGTATCTATATATGTATCTATATATCTGTATCTATAACCTTATATCTCTGTATCTCTTTATCTCTATATCTCTATTTCTATATATCTATATATTTGTATATCTCTGTATCTATAGCTCTATATCTGTATCCATATCTATATTGATATATCAGTATCTATATCTCTTTATATCTCTATATCTCTAAATCTCTATATCTATATCTCTATGTCTCTATATCTCTATGTCTCTATATCTCTATATCTCTATATCTCTATATCTCTATATCTCTATATATTTATATATCTATATACCTATATATCTGCATACCTATATATGTCTATCTCTCTATATCTCTATCTCTATAGCTCTATTTCTTTTTATCTCTGTCTATATATCTATGTATCTATATATCCATATATCTATATATCAATATATTAATGTATCTATATATCTATATATCTATATACCTATATAGCTATATCTCT
This sequence comes from Sialia sialis, assembly GCA_009812075.1. NCBI lineage: Eukaryota > Metazoa > Chordata > Aves > Passeriformes > Turdidae > Sialia > Sialia sialis. Next base: position 31,479,662 of record VRYO01001681.1, on the reverse strand, counting down.
CTATATCTCTGTATCTCTATTTCTCTATATTTCTATATCTTTACATCTATATCTCTATATATCTATATATTTATATATCTCTGTATCCACATATCACTATCTCTATATCTCTGTCTATATCTGTATATCTATATGTCTCTGTCTATATATCTCTATATCTGTCTATATCTCTTTCTCTCTGTATCTCTATACCTACACATCTCTGTGTGTTTCTATACCTGTGTGTCTCTATACCTG
>VRYO01001681.1:31409568-31432783 GCA_009812075.1 Sialia sialis | reverse complement strand
TTTTTCCTGTTATCTTTCAGCTCATTCATCTTCCTACTACCCCATCTTCCTCTGTCCTAATCTTCTTCAAATCCAGCCTTTCTTTATTCCAGTCTTTTTCCATCTATTCTCCTCCCATTCCTTTTTCCCCTCTCTTTTACATCCCCTGATTAGATGTTAGTCCTAAATCCTAAACCCACCTGAAATGTGGGAGAAGTGAGGAAAGAGCAGGGAGAACAGGCCTGCACCTGTCCCACACCCCTGCCCACAGCCAGGCAAACCAAACCTCACTGGCAGGGCAATTTCTCTTTCCACAGGCAATTCCTGGTTTCTACCAACACCTCCAAATCTCTCCTGATCTGGGGCTGGAGGTCTTAAACCTGGGATAAATTCTGATTTGGTTTCGATATTGAGCAACACATCATATGTTGAAATTAATTTTTTTTTAATAAGAGGAGAGAATTGGGTTTCTGTGGTGCACAGAGGACCTGTGCAAAACGAGGTTTAGTCCAGCCTAATCAAGAGACTGCTAAAACCCAAAATAGCTGTGGTTAGAGAGGCTCTGAGTGGTGATTTTGAGCTTCTAAAAGTGCCTTTTTTTGTCTTTCTTTTTCCCCCTTAACCCTGCCACACCCAGCCAGTTTCTTTTTCAGGAGCCTCTGAGATCCTGCAGGACATTTTCTCATGGAATCCCAGAATTATTGAGGTTGGAAAAACCCTCCCAGATCATTGAGTCCAAGCTGTGACCCCATTTCCAAGGCCTGACCACCTTTTCCATGAGGAAATTGCTCCTGGTGTCCAACCTGAGGGGACATTTGGCATGACACTTATTACTTAAATAAAGTAAATAAAATCTCTGTTGGGGGAATTTTTATTTTCTTACTGAGTATTCAGGGCATGGCCACTCATTGTTCAGACCATCCTCTCTAACCCTGTGCTTTGAAATATTAAATATTACATTTCCTGCAGTCTTTGGATGCTTTTGCAGGAAAAATCAAGCTTGTGAGATTCAAGGGAGCTCAGACCTGGTGGACACCTTAGCTCAGTGGTGAAAAATCTGGGGATAAATCTGGGGATCACCCTGAGCTTCCACAAAGGGATGGACAGGGCAGGGCTGGAGCTGGGGAAGGGGCTCAGCCTGGAGAAAAGGAGGCTCAGGGGCCCAGATCTCATTCCAGGGATATCAAACATCCATTGGGAATGGGTTGATGAGGTCTCAGGATCAAATGTTTCTGCTGGGAGCGAATCTCATCACGGACAAAAATGGACTCAGCCTTGAGCTGATGTTTGGGGAGTCTTGAGACAGCTTTAAACACAGCTAGGGGGGATATTTCCAAAAAAAGGGGGGGAGTTGGCCACATGCAGATGTGTATTCAGATGTGTATTCCATGTGGAATGGAGGCAGAAGTGACAAGGAGCAGTGACTGTAAGTTTATACCCTACTGGGAATCTGATATTGGCATTTGAAAGCAGCACTGGGAAAACAGGGACAGGGATTGATCATCTCCTTTTCTTCTGCCAGAGGAGTGTTTGAAGGAGCTAGAGCATTGAAGAACTGGCAATCAGAGCTGTCCCCACTCCTTTCTGCCCCTGGCCAAAATGTGACAGCTCCAGAAGTGACAAGGTGCTCGCCTGTGGCTGCACAAGGAGCTCCTGGAGGGTGGGAATGGCTGTGGTGGGAATGGCAGGGACACCTGGGCATTCCCACCTCACCTGCATTTCTTCCAGAACTTTCCAGGCCCATGTTAAGAATAAGGAAGAAGCTCAGGAAAGACAAGCCTGCATTAGAAAACAAACAGGGAAACAAAAGTAAAGGGAAGCAAAGGCAGGGAGAGTTTGCATTGTGAGCACCAAGAGGCAGTAAATTCTCCCTGTCAGCTGCCTGGCAATTACTGCCTGAGCACAGAGGGGGTGGCAGCTTGGGAATACCTGTGAACACTTCTGCACAGGCAATTTGTCTTGTAGCAAGACCCAAAACAGCTCCCAGGACTCCCCCAGCCCTGCAGGGCACATCATGTGTTGGAACCACGGGCAGCTCACACCTGCCTGAGACCAGGAAGGCCCACAGCAGCGCTGGGGCTGGCTGAGCTGCAAGTCCTGCTCAGAGGTGTTGGAAGTTTTCCATTTCCATTCCAGATGAGGCACTGAGCGTGGCAGCCTCCCTGGGCAGGCAGAGCACAAGCAAAGCACCCTGGCTGTGGCCAGGAAAGGTGTTGGGGACTCTCTGGGGCTGGGATTCCAGGGATATTTCACTGAAGTTTTTTAATCTGGAGGTGTGCTGCTTTCTCTGCTTCCCTTTGGGCATGGTGGGGCTGCTTCCTCATCCATCTTTGCTGAAGACAGGAGCAATGAGGGCTTCAACAGAAGCAGAAACTTGTCCCACCCCAAAGCCAGATCGTTGGGCATCAGCGTGAGGGAAGGGAGGGACAAATCTCTGCTGTGGATGAGACAAAAAGTGTACAAACAAACCCCCAGACCTCCCATACACCTTCTTCAGTGGGAGCAAGTGGTTCAGCTCCCAGCACAGCCTGGCTGGACGCTGGTGTTGGATGTGCTGCAGCTGTGTCTCTGAACTTGGTGGCTGCACGTGAGCACCACACCAGCGGTGTGTGCCAGGCTGGGAAATGCTGTCCAGAACCTCCAAGGCTGAGAGGATTCGGGCACCAAGGCCAGACATGCAGCTTTACCTCCATCCTGCTGCTCCACAGCCCAAGAGCTGCTCATCCCATGGCTGTGACTGTGGGTGTTTGAGGATGGGGAAGGTCCTAGGGTGACTTTGAAATTGGAGAAGTTCTGGCCATGCCCTGGGGATGAGGAAGGCGCTGGGATGCACTGCATGCTCTGAGATGAATTCTGGAGGAACACTGACGGACTCTGCAGATGGAGAAGGTCCTGGCTGTGCATAGAGGAGCTCTGAGAACTGCTGAGTCCTGGGGGGAAGACTGAGGTGTCCTGAGGATCAGGAAGGTTCTGGAAGATGCCAGGTTAGCTGGGGCTTGAATCAACCTGGCCAAAGTGTCCATACCCACAGCAGGGGTGTCCTTGCCACACGAGTGGAGTGTCCCTCATGAGCACAATGTCCCACAGGAACTGGGTGCTGCTCACAAGTGGGGTGTCCCTCACGGGTGAGGTGTCCTTGCCACTTTAGCGGGGTGTCTGTCCCTCACGAGCAGGGTGTCTGTCCCTCACGAGCAGGGTGTCTATCCCACACCACTGGGATGTCCCTCACCAGGGTCTGTCCCTCATGAGTAGGGTGTCCCTCACGGGTGAGGTGTCCTTGCCACAATAGTGGGGTGTCTGTCCCTCAGGAGCAGGGTGTCTGTCCCTCAGGAGCAGGGTGTCTGTCCCACACCAGTGGGATGTCCCTCACCAGGATCTGTCCCTCACGGGCAGGGTGTCCCTCACAGGTGAGGTGTCCCTGCCACATTAGCAGGGTGTCTGTCCCTCACCCCCAGGCCGTCCCGGCCACACGCCCGGCGCGGCCCCAGCCGGCCCCGCCACGCGCGGGCCACACGCGGCGGCGCGGCCGCGAGCTCCGGCCCCCCCCGGCGCTCCGTGCGCGGCCCCGGCCGGGTATGAGCGCGGCCCGGCGGGGGGAGCGAGGGGGCGGCGCAGTGGAAATTTCCACTCCCTGCAGCAGCCGGCAGCGGCGGCGGCTCGGGCGGCTCGGCTCGGCGGGGCCGGGGGCGGCGCCGGCCGCGGGGGCAGCGCGGGGAGGGCCCGGCCGTGCCCGCGCGGGGTCCCGGCCCTCAGGCCGCGGTGCGGGGCAGCCCCGGCCCGGCGGGGGCGGCGCTTGGCGCGGGCAGGGCCGGCCCGGTCGAGCGTGCGCAGCTCCTGCGCCCTTTAAGCCGCGCCGCCCCTGCCCGTACGGGTGTCTGAGCCGCGGGAGCCGCGCGGGAAGGAGCTGCCACAGCACCGGGACGCGCCTTCCTCATCTTCCTCCTCCTCCTGTTCCCCCCTGCTCCTCCTCTCCGGCCTCGCCGCAACCCCCTCCTCCCCTCCCCGTGCCCCGCTCCTCCCGCCACTGGCAGCTCTAAGATGCCCCGCTATGAACTGGCTTTGATCCTGAAAGCCATGCAGAGGGTGAGTGAGGGAGAGGAGACGGGAGGAAGGGATGGAGGCAGGTGGGACTGGCAGATCGCCCCCCCCTCGGCCCGCCGCGTCCCCTCGGTGTCCCCTCGGTGCCCGCTGTCCCCGCCGCACCGCGTGGCCCGGCCCTGTCCTGTCCTGTCCTGTCCGCCCGCAGTGTCGCAGCGTGTCCCGGGCTCCGCGGGGCTTCCTCCGTTCCTCGGCCCCTCGCCCATCGCCCCTTCCCCGCCCGCGCTCTCGGACACTTGGCTGAGTCGCTGCCCCCGAGCCGCAGTCCCCTCTCCCCCTCCCCTGCGCTCCGCAGGTAAGCAGATCCCACGCTTTCCGAGATGCGGTTTTTTTTTTTTCTTTTTTTTCCCCTTGCCCATCCCCTCCCTCCGTGCCTGGAGCAGGTGAAGCCGACCCTTCCCCTGCCCGTTCCAGCGCATCCCCCTGTCGCTCTGCAGCACCAGCGCTTTCCATCCCCCTCCCCGCACCTGCGCTGCCATCGCCGGGCACCTCCTCGGGCCGAGGGGGAAAAGCGAGGATTCCCTGCAGCCAAGCTGCCGGCCGTGTGGCAGGGCAGTGCCAGGGACGGGGTTTTGGCCGCAGCAGTTGAGCTGGGCCCTATCGCCCCCGGCAAGGGGCGCTGGGGGTGGCAGCAGCCGTTGCCGCTGTTTTTTGGCAGCGCCGTGATAACACAGCTCGGTTAGATGATGCTCTTCCCATCCGATAGGAGCTGAGTCAATCCGTGGGGGAAGGGGAGGCGGGGGGCGGGGGGGGGAATGGGGATGTGTGCGCGTAAAAATCATGATAATAATAATAATACTAATAAAACAGGGCCATCTCCGCGTGGATGGGAGGTTTATTTGGTAAATAACAGCTGGTGCTGGCCTTTCTATAGTACCTTCTATAGCCTTTGTTTATCGCTACTTTCCAGCTTCATACGCGGTGCTGGTGGTGGAATGTAGCAGCACTTGAGCTGGGCTGGAGCCCTCTGGTCCAGCCCGGCGTGGATAGTCCGGGATTTGATTTCCCCTTCATCCCCAGCTCAGCAGCGCGGCCGCGGCTTTTTGGGAATTACGGGAGCACGTCTGGTGTGCCGCATGCACTAGTACATTTCCATTCATTTTCCATGGACCATGCACATGTCGGGGCTGGCTTTCTTTTTTTTTTTTCAATGTATTTTTCCCCGTGGTTTAGCTGCAGAAGCTGTAGTAGAGACATCTCACCTGGGTCCTCTAGTGGAGAAACGCAGCAGCAGGGAGAAAGCCGGGTGACATTGCTGCACTGGCTCATCCAGGCAAAAACACAAAAAAAGTGGCTTTTCCACTGCTTGGCAACACATAATCTTTGTCCGATTTTTTTTTATTTTTTTTTTCTCCTTTCCACACCTCTCCCCATGGGGACATGAGGCAGAGGTGCTTTTTGTAGCCGGGCTGTTGATGTGGGAGATGCTTTAAAAGCCAGGCAGGGCAGGACAGCAAGCATAGCAAATCTGCCATAATAGTGAGGCAGGAATAAAGTGACTTCTCTGAAAGGATGCCGTGGAGTGCTCCCTGCTGGAAAGGCTCTCTGGTTTCTAGGATCTGACCACGGAGATGCAGGGATGAGCTTTTAGATAAGATGCTTCTAATGAGCATCAGTGCACTCAGGATTTAACATCTGCAACCTTCGCCTCTTTGAAGTTGGGCTCTCCAGCGTGTTCTTTCCACATGGATGTGTCTTTAAGGGTTGGTTTTTTGTTTTTTTTTTTAACTCTGTGATTCTGTCCAAACATTTCAGTTTGTGCTGGTGTTTTTAACCCACCCTTGTTGTAAGTCTAAAATTTGGAGTCTGTGTGTAGATGCTGCTATTTTTGTGCTATTTTCAGCACACCAGATCTGGGTGCTTTTTTTGTTGTGCAGTATTTTGCTGCTCCTGCCTTTCTTGTGCCATGAGAACACTTGGAAATGTTTCCTCAGATGGTTTTATGCTCCGTGGTGCTGCTGGGGGGTTGCTCTAATGACTCCTGTAAGCTGTGCACAATCCTGGCTGTAATAACTGAATTAAATGAGGCAAAATATGAGGCTAATAAGCCAGTCTGAAATAGTGGGATGATTCCACAACTCCCTCCTGTAGGAGGATAAATGACATTGCTTTTCCACACCGGTGACAGCACCTGGGAAGGTGTTCCCTGTCCTGTCAGTGTGTCCTGGTGCTGTCTGAGCAAGTGCTGACTCTTCTTTTGGTGTCTGTGATGTCCTTCCTCACCTGTTGCAGCTCCAAAAAAAAAAACCAAAAAAAACCCAAAAAAACATCAAACCCTTGTCACTTGGCTTTTCCTGTGCTTTAGGGCTTGTCCTGAACTTCTGGGAGGTGCAAACCTCAGCCTGGAGACTTTGCTGCCTCTCTTCAGAGGCAAACTTGGTGCTTCTGTGGGGTCCTCCCCACCCACAACTTTCTTTTAATAGTTCCTTGGCATTCTCAGGGATGCAGGCTGAGTAAAACTCTCCAGTTCATTTTCACTTTAAACCCTGTTGCTGCCGTGTGTCCGAGTCAGGGATCCTTTCCCCATCTTTTCCTGTTTGGGGTCATTTGGGAGGATCCCATCCATCCATCCTGCTGCTCTCCAGCTCTCTTTTTGTGCCTTAAAAACACAGCATCCAAGAGCTTTGAGCATGGTGAGGGAAAGCTTTCACTTCACTGGTTTCAATTTCCAACCTTTGTCACTGTTTGTCTGTGTGTACTTCCCACAAAAAGTCAGGATTTCAAAAAGTCAAAGCTGAGCAGCTCTTCTCTGTCCTGATTTGTGAGGGGTAATGGATTTGGACTGAAAACACTGCATTTGTAAATATGAAAACACAGGATATTTTATATACTCTGGATATATAGAGGGTTTTTCAGCAGCAGAGCCCCCAGTTGGTGACTCTTAAGAAAACAATAATAAAAACCCTAAAAGCCACCCCAAATAAATAAACAAATAGATCTCCCTCCTCTGGTGCATTTAGGGGTGAGGGGTTTGTGCGGCTGTGTGTGAGTTGATGGATTTGGGCAGGGAAAGGTGCGAGCACATGGAGTGAAATGATTGAAAAGCACAAATACTGAGGGGGAGCTTGGTGAGAGATTTGTTCTCAGCGTTGTCCAGGTGTTTGCAAACCAAACCAAGCTGTCCAGGGCCTGAATTCCCTGAATTTCCTGATTTTTCTCCCATCATTTTGGGGATTGTGGCAGAGCAGCACCTTCAGCAGGGAAGGGCAGTGAAAACGAGGAGATTTATCAATATTTCATTAGCAGCGTGCTTCTCTTCTCCTGTGACAAAGTTCAAACACACAGTGTCTTAATCTAAAATACAACCACCTTTTTTTTTAAATTTATTTATTTTTTCCCAGCAGATAACTGGGCTAGGAGACCCATCCACCCATTTCTGGAATCCCAGAGTGGTTTGGGTTGGAAGGGGTCTTAAAAATCACCTTATTCCACATGGTTGCTCCAAACTCTGTCCAACCCGGCCTTCCAAATAATAATAATAATAATAATAGTAATTCTGCAGTGAATGTGGGCTCTCATTCCTGCAGCCATATTCTCACAACACAACTTGTCTTCAGCAGCTGTTTGTTGCTTTTGGAGTGGGTTGCAGCGTTTCCAAAATTCCCTACCTGCCCCGTGGAGATTGTTGGCTATTTCGGGAAAGCCAAAGTAAATGGGCAGTAGTGTTGCTTGACATCTTGACTATTCCACTTAATTGCTGTGTAGGCAGCTGCAGCAATTGGGCTTTTGATGTCTCAGTTGCCAGGAAGGAGGGGGAGAAAACGAAGCAGGAAGATGCTGGGTTTATTTTATTTTGTTTTATTTCCTTTCCGGTGAGCCACTTGCCCTTCCAGTGGAATTGTGCATCTTCCCAACTGAGCAGGTTAAAATTTCACTAAAGTTTTTTTGGTTTTTTTTTTCCCACTGGCATTTTTAGTAGGCTGGAGCAGGCTCTGCAAACTGGCAGGGAGGGATCCTGGAGTCAGGGGGTGGTGCTGGAAAGGAGACCAAAGCCTTGGAACTAAAAGATCAGAAAACAACAAGATCCAGCAGTGACTCTGCTGGAGGAGTCACCTTTTTGTTTTCTGCCTTGAGAAGAGCTGGATTTTGGAGAGTGTGGTGCAGACAGCATTTGGGAGCTGTACCCTCTTGCCTGATATTTGACATTTTCAGTTTTGGAAGAGCTGGAATTTTTGCCAAGTGTGGGATACGTGCCTGGCTCTGAGGGGACACTGAGGATTATTCCCTTCAAGCCTAATTTCAGCTTCTTGCAGGCCCCTGGTGGGATTTCAGTAGGATTTGGCCAGTCCCTCTTTAGTGGACAGCAATTATTTAACCTTGGAGTTCAGACCTCTCTGGTTCCTCCTCAGCAAGGAGCTCTTTGCTCCTGCTTGGGTTTTGTTGCTGAAGTGCTCTGGCTGTGAACAGGGAGGTGTTGGTGAATTCAGCATGGAGCAGGTTCTGTCCCTAAACTCTTGGGAAAGAAGGAGCACCCTTTGTGGCTCCCGTGGAATTCTCTGGAACGTGACAGACTCCTGGGGAAGTTGTAGCACTGAGGAGAGGCTGCTCCTTCAGCTCCTGTTGGTTTGTGTTTTCTGTCTCCTGATCTTCAGCACTTCCATCCTTTGGAGTGATGGAAGCCCTGCTTTTTCTCTCTGTGTTCTTTCAGGGGCTGATTTCTCCAGAACCAGAATTGCCGCACAAAAAAAATGCTTTGGAAGTTGTTAAGTTTTGGAGCAAGTAATTTGTCTTCCCTTTAGTTTTTTTATGTTTTTTTTTTTTTTCTTTGCCCAGAGCAGCTGTTGCTGCCCCTGGATCCCTGGAAGTGTCCCACTCTCTGTGTCCCTTACCTGAGGACACCAAGTTATTCCCTGGAAAAATTCCTGCCCTGTGGAGCAGCAGGAACACCCCCAGTGTGCATTGAGGAGCTGATAGAAAGGTGAAAGCAGGGGAAAAATAAAAACACCAAAAGAGATGCAAAATACAACTAACTGTGGAGAAGTGGAACAGGAAAAATTGGAAAACAATGCAAGATGTAAGGGACCAGTCCTGTGAAGCACTGGTGAAAATATTGGTGCTAAAATTGAGATTCTACAGAAAATTCATCAGCTCTGGTGAGGAGAAGGACAGGAAGGAAGTGGATGGTGTAAAGGGAGGGTCATGAACCCAAGAAATAGGATTGAGGAACTGCAGAGCTGCTGCTCTGCTCTTTTTTTAATCCTGGTTTGTCCACTTGCAAGCCAATCCTTGTGTTCAATCCTGCAAATATTTAAGGAATAATATAAAAAAAAAAAAGCCAAGTCCATGCAGAGGATGGGTACAGGGAGGGAATGTTGTGCTTTAGAAAAATAAATCAGTGTTTGGTAGCTTTTAATTCAGATACACTGCATCAAGCTTTGTAATTAGCATTATTTGTTTTATAACCAACAGAATTGTATTGAACTCTGGTTTTAGTGGCTTGAAATCTCCAAGAAGGATCAGAAGTCTTGAAACAGCATCCAGCTGACTGGGAAGCTTGGAGTGCCTCAAAATCTTGGATTATGCAGGATCCCGAACTACTCCTGTCTCACCTGCCAATAATAATAATCCTTTATGTTCTTCCAAAGAAATGTGATGAGAATTTGGGGAAGTCCTAAAGAAGCTTAATGAGTCTGGTTTATTTTATTTTATTTTATTTTTTTTGTTCTTCCTAGAAATTTGAAGAAGAATTTCCTCCTGGTGTCTTGCCCAGTTGCATGGGGACTGCCACTTCTTCTTTTCTCATTTCCCAAGTCGCTTCCAGCCAAAATCCTCCCCTGATGGGATGAAGCAGCACATTTTTTAGGCTGGGACTGTCCAGCCCCTGCTGAGTGGTGATCACCACCAGCTGCATCACATCTTTGAGGGGAAGGAACATCTTCAACAGAAGCAGAAATTTTGCAGCATTTTTGCTATTTGCTTCTAAAAAGGTGATAACCTTGCCCAGAGAACTGAAGTGCTCCCAAACCCACTGCAGAAATCAAATTCCTGCCTCTGGAGGCTTTTGCTGCTCTGGTGACCAAGAACTTCATGCCTGCCATGGCAGTGAAATGTTGGTGCTGCTGGATTTGGGGTTGCAAAAAATGGGATTTGAGTCTTGGCACCTTCCAGTGCAGGGCAGGGAAATCTTGCCTGGTGCTGTGTCATGCCAGAATCTTCCAGTTTTTGCCAGTCCCTTGGAAATGGCTGGTTCCTTGAAAATATCTGGCTTTTTGCCCTCTGCTGCCCTCAGTTTTGCTGTTGGCCACGTGGCTTCTGGGTTGTCTGGGCCCTTTTTGCTTTCAGTTCCTGTGGAAAAGAACTGTGTCCTGTGGAGGGGTGGATGTCACCTCTCTGTGGTTTCCTTGCTGCTGACAAACTGAGCTCAGGAGGGCCCTGCTGGAGCTGCAGCCCAGGCAGGAAAGAAAGGTTCTGCTCATTTCCCAATCCCTTGGCAGTTCCTGCTCCTTTCACAGAATTCCAGAGCTGGGAAAAGCTGTCCCAGCTGTGCCCCACCTTGTCACCCTGAGTGCCACCTCCAGGCTTTCCTTGGGGACTCCAGACCTCCCTGGGTACACCCCTTCCAGTCCTTTCCATGAAGGAATTCCTCCAGATAACATTTGTCACCCCTGAAAACACAAGCCAGTTCTTTGGGCTGACAAGGGGAAAAGGAAGGTATTAATTCCTTATTCTCTTTAAATTGATAATTGATGGATTAATCTCCTGGGTGTGATGCTACATCATGTCTAGGTAAGCCTGGAGAAGACAGAAATTCTTTCTAGTATCTGTATTTTAACAGATAAAAAGAGATTTTTCTGTCTCCTTCCCCCTGTCCCCAGCTTACCCCCCCCTTGCCCTGTAGGTGTTTGGAGTTTTGGGAGGAACAGTGGAAGCAAATCAGTTCCTTATTGCTGCTGGAGTGCTGGGGACTGGCTCTTGGCAAAGAGAACCAGCCAAGTGTGAATGTCACAGGCAGTGGCATGAAGTGGCTCGGGGAGGGTGATGCAGATCATGAAAAATTCCATCTTTCCTTGCTTTGCAAGGCTGGAGCTTCTCTGGTGTCCCTGCTGCAGTGTCCTCCCTGTGTTCATTGTGACTTGCTGGGGCACTGCAATAGGTGCATTTGCTTGGGATGAGGGAGGAAAATGGTTTAAAAACCCCAAAAATGACAACTGAGGGATGTCCTGATCTAAGAGTGTCAGTCCCAGTGCCCTTGAGCTCCAGCTGGCCTCACATCTCTCCAGTTTCTGCTCTGTAATTGTCCACTGTACATCCCATTTCTGAGGGCAAACCCAGGGAGTTCTCTGTGTCTCTGCCTCTGGGGTTACTCGTTTCTCTCATGTCTCCCTCAGCAGTTGTGTAGAAAAGAATCCAGAAGAATTTCTGCTGGAACAAACTGCTTGCTTTTTTTTTTTTGTGCTGCTGCAGTAAAACAAAGAGCAGAGCTGGAAGTGATTCCTGACCAAAACAAAAGTTCAGAACAACTCCTCTGAGCAAGTGACTTGATCCTTGCACCTCAAATTGGATTTTTTTTTTGTAGTGGTGGCTCCTGATCCTCCAGAGCAGCAGGAGGTTGATGTGGTGATGATGCAGAGCTTCACTCGGGTCACCTGGAGTTCTTGACTTCAGGTCTGGCCTGGCGTTCCCCCAGCAGCTCAAGTTATTTCTTGGACGCTCCAGACCAACTTCTGCCTTCCCTGTCTGTCCCAGGGGGGTTCCTGGCACATTGCTGTGCCCCAGCTCCTGGTTTTCAGGGAAAAGCCTGGAACTGCTGCCCTGGATGCTGAGGGCTCTGCCAAGGATAGCCCCTGCTCCCTCAAGGGCATGTGCTACATAATTTATCTATCACTTACTCCACGAACAGCTTCAGTGCTCCTTTTTTGTGTTCTGGAGTGCTGCAGTAAATGGAACAAAGCTTTTCCTCTTTTTATTTATTTTTTTTTTTCACCTAAGAGATTTATTTTTTTTTTCCCTGAGGCTGCCTTGTGTTCAGTGTGGAGCAGGTAGGAACTCAGTGCTGTGTCCATGGCTGGGAGTGTGAGGAGTCTGGAAAAACCAACTCATGGTGCAGACCCCACTCAAGGCAGCAGACCTCTGTCATTTATTAATTTTTCTGTGGCACAGCTAATGTTTTCCATGATCCTGGCACATTTCTGCCACACAACAGAGCTGTTCAGTAGGTGAAGTGCTGCAGGGCTGAGTTCAAACAGTCCTGCTTGAAGCTGCAGAGGGAAAATGTTGTTTCCAAGAAATAAACCGAAAACTACTTGGAAATGTGTGAGCAAAACACTTAATGGACGCTCCTGTGGGATAGGTGGGCATCTCCATCCCCAAATTAACCCTTAAAACATCAGGATGGGTGAGGAGAAAAGGAAAGGCAGCTCAGGAGCTTCCTGATGGAGCTGAGAAAGAATCCTGGCTTCAGAGCTGCAGCGCTTGGACTCTGGCGTGTTTAAAACACCCATTTTATTAGAAAAGCACTATGGAGAAAGTTTTCCTTTGGAGCAATCGTACCAATTTCTCCTCCAAATCCCACCCTGGGTCTGCTTCACATTATGAAATCTCTCTTCAGGGACTTGCTTGGGATCTATTATTTTTTTTTTTCCCCTTAAGGAACAGGCTGGGTGTTGGAGAGACATATGCATTGTTTCACCAGAGCTGCAGCCTCTATTTCCAGACAAGAGGGAAGCACATTGTTCTGTGTCTTTGATAGGATCCAGCCAGAAAACAGCCTCAGGGAAGAAAATTCCCAGTCCTTGGCAGCAGCACTGTCTTTCTGCCTTTTTTTTTTTTCTTTTCTTTTTTTTTTTTCCCCCCCTCTCCCTCCGTCAGTGCCACAATGTTCACTGTTCTAATAACTCAGGATTAAACTCACATGGGGCATCTCAAAAGTCCTTTGTAAGACTTGAGGTCAGAACTTGCTGAAAGTTCAGAGGGACGAGTCTCATTTTCCTAATGAAGAAAAGTTCCAGGGTTATTTTGGAATTAGGTCTTAAGAAACTGGTACAAGAAGCTGTGATTTAGTGACAGTGCAGCAAATTTGTGGTGGCTGCTGAAAACTTTCCACCTTCCAGCTCAGGCAAACAGCCCTGCAATAAAACTCTCAGGTGCTGGTGACAAAAGGGCAGGGTTCAGCTCTCTGAAATTTGATTATTTCAGGTGCACGGGCTGGCTTTGTCTTCCTGTGGAAAACGCTCCAGGAACTTCACATTTTGTTTATTTGGGTTGGAACGAGCCCTTTGGAGCTGAAGTGACTTAATTGAGGAATGTCACAATTTATTTGAGGGCAGCTGCATCTAATACTGACACACTTGTCACAGAGGCTGGATCCTGGAATTACACAGGGTTTGGATTCCCAGGGACCTCAAAGCCCATCCAGGGACACTTTCCATGATCCCAGGTGGCTCCAAGCCCCATCCAGCCTGGCCTTGGACATTCCCTGGTAATATCCTGGTTCTAGAAACACTCTGGATACTACTTCTGGTAGCAAATGGAATTCATTTTAACAGATATTTTTTGATTTTTTCCATGTTGCTCTATAGGATATTTGTGACAACCTGCAGGGAAGATGGTGGGGGGTGAACTCAAGTTAAAATCAAACATTTTTTTTTAATAATGAGAGGGACAACAGAACATTAAAAATATCAATTATTACCATTTCCTTATCTGGCATTCTGTAGAGCAAATTCTCTTTTTGTCATATCTCGGTAGAATCTCTTCTTCCCTTTCCCTTCAAATATTTATAATTTTGGTGTAAACATACCGTAGTTGAAAAATTAGCTGAATATAGCAAAAGACACAACACCATTAAAGTGTTGCTCCAAAGTGCTTCAAACTAAGAATAGTCCATTAAACTTGGCTCTGATTGCGTCATCTGATGTGAAGTGTTTATAATTTTGGGTTGGATTAAGCTATTAGACCATTTAACTACTCCTGTATTTGCGGGTGGGGAGAAATGTGAATTCTTCTGTGGAAGAATTGAAAATACATCTGTGGTTTGAGGCTTCTGAGGAATGATAAATTTAGCCCAGTGCTGTAATCAGTCAGTTTTGGTGCCATGGCTCCTTAGTCTCTCATTATTGGCTGTAATTCCAGCAGAAGGAATATCTCTATTCTCGAGTGGCTTTGTGGTGCTGGGGGGGAGCCCTTATTATTTTTCTTTTCTTTTTTAAAAAAATTTTTCTTCTGTAAAACAGCTGGGCCATGCAAATGATCCAGTGGTGGATTTCTCCTTCAGGCTGAAGTTGTGGCTTGCTGGGAGCTATTTTTAAAAATCCACGAGGAGTTTGCAGGTTTTTTACCTCAGCACCGTTGCTGCCTTCAACACCACGTGTGCATTTTCAACCTTAACTCTCCTGGAATTTGAAATGGTTTTATTGACCCTTTAAACAAACCCAATCTACGGCAGGAATGCTAAACAAGAAGCCAGCCAGATATTAGAATATGCTATCAGGCTGTTTGTATTATTAATCATTAATTAATGGGGAAATGGGAGCTTCAGAGAATGAACTGGAAGGGGCTGCCTGGAGCTGGTGCTTGTAGGACTTGTGAGATTTTTATGTCCAGAAAAAAAGACCCAGTGTTGGTTTTCTTGTGCCTTTACCAGTGGGGTGGGAAGGAGGAGTGGAACAGGAGACCCTGTTCTCACCTCCTGTAATAATCTCATTATTGTTACTGAAAGTTTGTGGTGTGATCTGGAGACCCTGTTCTCACCCTCTGTAATAATCTCATTATTGTTACTGAAAGTTTGTGGTGTGATCTTTAGACTAAACCTGGCTTTGGTCTTCCTTTCCCATGGTGTAGGAAATGAAAGAATCCCATGTCCAGCTCTCCCTATTCCCATGAGAAGCCTTTGGGGTGGTGGAGAGTGCCCAGAGCAGCTGTGGCTGTCCCTGGATCCCTGGAATGTTCAGTTCCAGCTGGGACATTGGGACAGGGGGAGATGTCCATGCCATGGCTGGCCTTCAAGGTCCCTTGCAGCCCAAACCATCCCATGGTTCTGTGGTACCTCCCAAGGCATCAACAGGAGATGGGAGATCCCAAATCCACAAGGGAGCCACCGTGCAGCTCCTCAGTGTCCCTTCCTCTGCCACCAAGGCTTCGTTGTCCCCTTCCCTGCACTCTCAGTGCCTCAGCCCTGCTTGCCCAAGCGAGTTTTGTTTCCTGACGTGTTTGGGAGCTGTCAGGTCGGGATTGGGAATTTGGGAAGAGCGTGACAGGGAAAGCTTTGCCTCCATAGCTCCCACTTCTCCATGCTGGGATGGGCCTTTCCTGGCTGTGACATCCTTCAGCTGGCACTGCTGCCACAACCCAGCCAGTGTTCCTTGCTGAGCCTCTGGTGCTCCCACACAACCCCAGCTGTGGGTATCCAGAGGCTCTGGCCCTAACGTGGGGTGTCAGGCGGCGTTTTGCTTCCACCACTTGCTCCCCTTGGATGTACATGTGGAGCTTTCCAAGTGAAAAAATAACCCTGTGATTGTCTGTACCCCAGACAGGAGCAAGCTCACCTCAAAAGCTGCTGAGTAACCTTGATTCTCCAGCTGGTTTGAAATGGATGTTGCTTTTTGATGCTGCCATGACCTCACTCGGATTTTTCTAGCAGCCAGCTGTTGTCTCAAGTGCATTCCTGTGGAGCCAGGATCTCCCAGGATTTTGGGGGGAATGCAGTCTAGGAAATGCTGAGCCAGGTTTGGGCTCCACAGCCATTGCTGTTTAATTTTATTTCCCTACAATTGCTCGAAAGAGAAAGATGTGGTTAGTGGCTTGAGAAGGAGACTTGTGAGACACTGGAGTAAAGAAAAAGAAAAGGTATTTGTGTTGCTTGCCATGTTCTGGGGAATTTGGGGGCACTCAATCCTCCTGAATCGCTGCGTCTCTGAAGGTTCCTGTAAGCACTGAAGTTGACTTGTGAAAAGCTTTTCACCACTCAGCCCTGCCGATACTGAATGATGTCTGTTACGGATTGCAGGAAATATAAAGGGGGAAAGATCTGTGGTGTTCAGTGATTTGTTTTACTACACTTCAAATTTTTTCTCATTACTTCATGAAATTCCTCTCTAATTCAATCTTTGTCTTTTGTCTTTGCTGCCTTGCAGGGTTGGTACAGTAGGCCTCACTAAACTTAGCTGCAACTAAGAATTTCTCCTACATCAACTGAGTTAAGGCTGATGCTCTTGTGGAATGTGGATTAAAAGTGCGTGCTAAGTTCCCAAATTTGAGAAGCGGAGAAAAGTAAATGTACCACTGCCACCAGCATCAGGACAGCAAAACCAAGGGACAAAGAATTTGACCCGCTGTGTTGATTTTGGTTAAAACTGGTTCACGCGGTGCTTAAGAGACGTTGGCTGGGGGGCGAGAAGTGGACGTCAGCGAAGGCTCGGTGGTTCCAAAATGAGGGCTGCTTTGGAGCCAGCAGACATTGCCATTGTGGCGCTGTACTTCATGCTTGTAATGGGCATAGGTTTCTTTGCCATGTGGAAAAGCAATCGGAGCACCGTGAGTGGCTACTTTTTGGCAGGGCGTTCTATGACCTGGGTAGCTATCGGGGCCTCGTTGTTTGTGAGCAATATTGGAAGTGAACATTTCATTGGGCTCGCAGGATCTGGAGCGGCGAGCGGATTCGCCGTAGGCGCGTGGGAGTTCAACGCCTTAATGCTTTTGCAGCTTTTGGGATGGGTCTTCGTGCCAGTCTACATCCGCTCGGGAGTGTACACCATGCCCGAATACTTGTCCAAGCGGTTCGGAGGGCATAGGATTCAAATCTATTTTGCAGCGTTGTCTCTAATCCTTTATATCTTCACCAAACTCTCGGTTGACTTGTATTCAGGGGCGCTTTTTATCCAAGAGTCCCTAGGGTGGAACCTGTACCTGTCGGTGATCCTGCTGATCGGAATGACGGCGCTGCTGACGGTGACGGGCGGGCTGGTGGCCGTCATCTACACGGACACGCTGCAGGCGCTGCTGATGATCATCGGGGCCCTGACGCTCATGATCATAAGCCTCATCAAGGTCGGCGGCTTCGAGGAAGTGAAGAGGAGGTACATGCTGGCCACTCCGAACATCACCGCCATCCTGCTGACCTACAACATCTCCAACACCAACTCGTGCAACGTCAGCCCGAAGCCCGACGCTCTGAAAATGCTGCGCGAGCCGACGGACGAGGACATTCCCTGGCCGGGCTTTCTGCTGGGCCAGACCCCGGCCTCGGTGTGGTACTGGTGCGCCGACCAAGTCATCGTGCAGAGAGTCCTGGCCGCCAAAAACATCGCTCACGCCAAAGGCTCCACCCTGATGGCCGGCTTCCTGAAGCTGCTGCCCATGTTCATCATCGTGGTGCCGGGGATGATCTCCCGCATCCTGTTCGTGGATGACATCGCCTGCATCAACCCCGAGCACTGCTTCAAGGTGTGCGGCAGCAGGGCCGGCTGCTCCAACATCGCCTACCCGCGCCTGGTGATGAACCTGGTGCCCGTGGGGCTGCGCGGCCTCATGATGGCCGTCATGATCGCCGCCCTCATGAGCGACCTGGACTCCATCTTCAACAGCGCCAGCACCATCTTCACGCTCGACGTCTACAAGCTGCTGCGCAAGAGTGCGACCTCCCGGGAGCTGATGGTCGTGGGCAGGGTGTTCGTGGCCTTCATGGTGGCCATCAGCATCGCCTGGGTGCCCATCATCGTGGAGATGCAGGGCGGCCAGATGTACCTGTACATCCAGGAGGTGGCCGATTACCTGACACCGCCCGTGGCCGCGCTGTTCCTCATGGCCATCTTCTGGAAGCGCTGCAACGAGCAGGGCGCTTTCTACGGCGGCATGGCCGGCTTCGCGCTGGGCGCCATCCGCCTGGTGCTGGCCTTCCTGTACCGCGCTCCCGAGTGCGACCAGCCCGACACTAGGCCCGGCTTCATCAAGAACATCCACTACATGTACGTGGCCACGGGGCTCTTCTGGATCACCGGCGCCGTGACGGTGGTGGTGAGCCTGCTGACGCCGCCGCCCACCAAGGAGCAGGTGAGGACCACCACGTTCTGGGCGCTGAGGAAGCGCGGCGCGCCCGAGGCCGCCGGCAAGGCCGAGCTGTACCCGGCGCAGGAGAAGAGCGTCCTCAAGTGCAACGAGAACGCCAACCACATCATCCCCAACGGCAAGTCGGAGGAGAACGTGAAGAACGTCAAGCCGGAGGACATCAACCTGCTGGTGACGTGCAGGGAGGACAGCAACCCGGTGATGTCGCTGAGCCACTCCGAGGTGGAGACGCCCGTGGATTGTTATTCCAACGGACAGGCCGCCCTGATGGGGGAGAAAAAGCACGAGGAGGAGGAGGAGGAGGAGGAGGAGGAGCAGGCAGGGACTGGCGACAAGGCGAGACAGTTGAAATTCGTCGATTGGTTCTGTGGCTTTAAAAATAAAAACATAAACAAGAGAGTGGTTCGGGAGGTCGAGGAAGAGACTGTTTGTTTACAAATGCTGGAAGAGACTCCAAAAGTTAAACTATTACTGAATACTGGACTGCTCTGTGTCTGTTCAATTGGAATCTTCATGTTTGTCTACTTCTCTTTGTGAGTGAATAGTGAACTTTTAAGGGTATGGCTTAAACATACAGAAGTTGATACAGGTCTCTGGAGATTTTTGGTTTTTCTTTTCAAACAACATAACCACAACCCAGGCATTGTTTACGCTATAATTGTAAGATCAACTCAGCTTTAGCCTATTTCCAGACCATTTTGAGATGTGTTGTCCTCCCTCTGCTGAAAGCAGAACCTGTCCTGTGGTGGCTTTTTCTTTTTCCCCTTTTGTGTTTGTTTTATTTTATTTTTACTTTTTTTTTTGTTCCATTTGCAGCACTAACCTTTTGTTTTTCTGTGTATAAATATACCAAAGGCAGGCAGGTGGCTGTGTTTGAAGTCAGGCAGTTACAGCTCAGTCAGCGTTAAGTGAAGATAACAGGTAATCAGTTACCAGTGTGTAAAATCGGAGTGATTAAAGCTGTAGCAAAAGATTTGTAAACGCAGAGCTGCGATGCACATTTATAAAACAACTGTATTACCTTGGCCAACTTGGCACTTTTTAATTGCACTCACTCCTTTTTTTTTCTTCTCTTTTTTCAGTTTCTCTTTTTTTTTTTTCTTCTGGCAACAACAGGAAGCTGTTTTGTCTCATTTTATAGCACTTAAAACATGATAGCTCTTAGCAGCTTTCTGCCTTTTGTTTTTTTTATACTTTGTAAGGAAATTTTTTGTCTTTTGATTTTTATCCACTGTAAATTCCATTACTGAGAAGTTTCTAAAAAAAAAAACTAAAACAAAAATAAGCCTGGAGATGACAAACTGTCAGTGGAGGAGGAGAAAAAAGAAATATTCTTCCTGTGGGGCTTTGTAATATATTGAAATTGAAGAACCCCAGAATTTTTAGGATGGGTTTGGGATGTCCTTGGGCAGCTCTTTCAGGACTCT
This sequence comes from Sialia sialis, assembly GCA_009812075.1. NCBI lineage: Eukaryota > Metazoa > Chordata > Aves > Passeriformes > Turdidae > Sialia > Sialia sialis. The sequence goes on along the minus strand of VRYO01001681.1, from coordinate 31,413,278 downwards.
GCCACCTCCGTGGAAAGAAATTTTTCCTCAGGTTTGGGTGGAGTTTCTTGAGTTTCAGTAAAAGGCCGAAAAGACTCCTTCAGCCTCTTTAGGACATTGTTAGGATTAGCTTCTTTTTGGGGAAGGATCTGCTTGTAGCTTCTCCAGCTTGGGAAAAAGAGAAACATGAGGCTTTGCATGTCTGGAAGACGTGTTTTTCACCTGCAGAAAGTTTTCCTCTGTGTCTGGGAGGAGTGAGGGAAGGTGAGGAAGGGGAGATGGGAGAGGGAGGTGAAAGTGCTCCTTGTTTTCCAGAGTCCTTTTACCCCACATCTTCTCCCACTTCCCCTTCCCTGCCAGATTTCCTTTTTGTTGGTTTTTTTTTTTGTTGTTGTTGTTGTTTTGTTTTTTTGAGGAATCCCTGAGCTTGGAGAAGCCCTTGAGTTGCAGCTTGTCACCCAGCCCAGAGTGCCACATTCCCTGGACACCTTGGGGCAGCCCCTTCTTGTGAGTGACCTTTGTGTGAAGAAATTCCCTCCTTTCCCTCCCTCCCTCCCTTCTCAGAGGGATCTGCAGGGATTTTCCCTCAGGAGACACTGCAGCCACGATCTGTGTCGCCAATTGAGGTCTGTCCTGTCCTCAGGATTTTTCCAAAAACCTCAATTCCTCGCTGGCACTGTGTTTGCAGCTCTCCTGCTGCAGGATGAGCAGTTCCCAGCAGCTTGGTGCTCTCATCCTTCCCCCAAGCCCAGCTGGTTTTGGGAGCAGAGCCCACCAGGATTCATCCTTGCCTCTCCAGCACACAGTGGTCATATCCAGGCTTTCCATGGAAAGAATTCCTCCAGCTGTCTTTGCTCCTGAGCTCATTCAGGAGAGAATGAACCAAAATGGGACCATTGTGAGTGTTCACCAAACCAGGGTCCAAACCAGAACCTGTGGGGGAAACCATTCTGTGGAGATGAAATTTGGGTCAATCCTGCCTTTGACTGCTGGAGAGAAATTTGCTTTTCCAGCGGTAGCTTTTAATAGATCATTTACGACACATTACTAGATAAAAGGATTCACTTCTGTTTTTAAGGTGTTTTTTGTTCGTTTTGGTGGTGTTTTTATATCCATTCAATCTCATTCATTCCAAAACTTTGACCAGAGGCTGAGCTGCCCCACTTTTCTCTACTTGGTTTAGTTGTTGCTGCTGGGAAGTAGAACTACTCCAAAGTGGAAAACTTGGGAGTGTTGTTGCAATATTTGTAGAGAGGAATCACCACACCTAGTGCTGGTGGGACAAGACACATTTTGTTGTGATTGCTTTGGGAAAACATCTTGAAAATCCTGGTGTGTGCAATTAACAGCATTGGGCTGAGCTTTGAAGGATGGCTTGATGCAAAACGTAGGGAATCGTTTCCATCAAGGATAAAATAATTGAGGGCAATATTTGATACAGCAGTGAGGTGAAAAATAAATTGTAGAAGGGAGAGAAAATTCTCAGCCTGGAGAAGGCTCAAACACCCGAGGTGGCCAAGGAAGGAGGTGTTGTGGCAGCACTGGGATTTGATTTTCCAGGCTGCTCTGTGCCCCTCTGTCACCTGAGGTGGCCAGGGAAGGAGATTTTTGCTGGCAGCACTAGAATTTGAATTTTGCAGGCTGCTCTGTGCCCCTCTGTCACCGCCTGGGAAGCCAGGTGAGCTCAGGGACCCTTTGGCTCCATCCCCTGCGCTGTTCCCCTGTGCCTTAGGTGGGGACTGCTCCTCCTGCTCCTCCCAGGGGACACTGGCAGTGTCACCAGGGCTGTCCTGGGGACACCCTGGAAGGGACTCCCGAGTCCTTGAGGTGCTCCAGCTCCCTGTCCATTGCTCCTCCCTGTGCTGAGCTGCCACCTTAATCACCCTGCTAATTGGCAGGCAGGAGCATCATGGATTTTGGATCTGCCTCCCCCCAGCCCATCTTTGCAGCTGCTCTTGTGAAGCTCTGAAGTGAATTCTTCCTGCAGTGCTTTTTGGGTTTTTTTGTGTTTTTTTTTTTTTTCCTCTTCAGGTGTGTTGGGCGTGCTGCTCCTCAGCCTGGCTGCAAGTCGCTGATGTTCTTTGCTGCATAAAACCACTTTTAAAAGGCCTTTCCTATTAAATAAAAGAGATTTCTGAGGTTCCAAGCAAGCTGCCTGCTGGTGAGAAGGACCTTGTGTAGGAGAAGGGATTTTTTTTATGGCGTAAACAAGCCTCTGCTGAGGGGGGAAGGTGATGAATTTGGGGTTAAAAACCCATTTTTTTTTTAGTCCAGCAGAACCACAGAGTGTTTCCCAGCATGGGCAGTGGGTTCATGAATTTTGTTGCCTCCCCCTGGGTGGGGCTGCTTCTGTCTTGCAGCAATGGGTTTATTTATTATTGCCTCGAGCTTAGGATGACAAGTCTTGGAAAACTGAGTTTGGAGTGACAGCTTTTTTTTTTCTTCTTGTTGTTTCCCTTAACTTATTTTTTTTTTCTGGTAAGATATTTGAATTTTGCTCCTGGAAATGGTAGAAGCCTTTTATTTAAAAAAGAGAATAAAATAAAAAATAAGAGGCTTCTTGAGAGTTTCATAGTACATTTTGGGAGATTGTTTTTATTTAAGTTTTTTTTTTAAATGGCTGATTTGATGCTGTTCTCTGCCAAAGTTTAGAGGGGTTTTTTTTGTTGTTGTTTTAATTTTTTTTTTAAATAATTTTTCCTGTTTAGCTTTTAGGGAAAGGAAACAATGCGAGATTGTAAGAAATAAAGATGGCCTTCAGTATATTCCTTACATTTTGTATTTTTTACTTCTCCACTTGTGTGTTCCCTGATCCCAGAAGGGCCAAGATGAGACTTCTGATGAGAGTCATGAGCCCTGTAACCGAGCAGAGAAAAGGATTTCTTTCCACAAGGTTACAGTGGAAAGGGGGCAGAGCCACCCAGCCGGCTCTGCCAGCACTTAAAAAAAGATGCTTACAACTTTAAAACAGCTTTATTTTTTTTATATATCTATTTTTTTAAATCCTGAGATAGAGGAGGTGTTGGGAATTGCTCCCTTGCAGAGAACAGGAGACATGGAAGAAGCTGGAGTTGCCAAGCTCCAGCTTTCTCAAGGAAATCTTTGGATTTAGCATGTACAGAGAAGCAAAAATTACTCATCTGTTAATTTGGTATTCTGTATGTTCTGTGCCCTTAAATGTAATTGTTTTGAAAATAAAACTAACCTTGTTACGTGATGTTAAAAGCAGACTTCTGTGCAATGTTTCGATTTTTATTTCTTGGTTGTTTTTTTTTTAAAAGAAAATGTTTGTATATAATTAAATGGTTTAATGTGCTTTAATTGGCCTAAGGTAAAGAGTAGTCCTAGAATGTAAAACATGCATAATTAGAATTTCTGATTTCACTGTGAGATCTCTGAACTCTTGGGTTTTTTGGGGGTTTTTTGGTTTTTTTTTTTGTTTACAAAACACATTTCTCTTTGATTTCTCTCCTGGTGTCGCTTTCAAGGCATTTGCTTCATTTCTGTTCCAGTCTTGAAGTCACGGTGCAGTGACATCTGGTGACACTTGGCATTCTCAGTTCCCACTGTGTAAAGCCAGACACTTTGAGCAAACGACAATTCTGTGTCTAGGAGTCCACGCTTTTTCCAATGAGGTGGTTATAAAAATAGTTGCTGTGCAAAATGTTAGTAGTCTTCTTCAAGAAGAAAGCGAAATTTTCTAATCTCACTCGAGCAGTCTCTCCATTCAT
>VRYO01001681.1:31063128-31075925 GCA_009812075.1 Sialia sialis | reverse complement strand
TTTTTTTTTGGGAGTCCAAGCCCTGTGAGGAGCAGCACCATCCATGGGTTAATTCCACGAGTGGAGATTTGCACAAACCTGGCTGCTCAGAGCCAGCCCAAGGCCCCTCAGGCTCTGGGAAAAGCTTTTCCTCTCCTTTCCTCCTTCCATGACTTCCCTGCCAAGGTTTCTATTCCCTGGGTTTGCTGCTCAGCCTCGCTGGGATTGCACAGAAATCTTGGCTCAAATTATTCACGCAACCTTAAATCCCTTGAAAACAAATTTATCCCTCCTGTCCTCTGTTTTTTTTGGGGTTTTTTTAGGGGAAAATTCACCCTGCAGAACAGAATGGAGGGAGAAGAGTCATGGAAGATGAGCCACTTCCTTTCACTGAGTCATGGGATCAGGGAATGATTTGGGATCAGCAGCAACAATAAAGAATAATATCCAAAAATAAATATCCAAATAATTTATATATCCAAATAATATCCCAAGAAAATTCCCACTCCTTTGCTCTGGCTGTAGAATCCTTCAAATGCCACAAATAAAACCCAAATAAATATTTCATTTTTAAACAATGGACCCCTTTTCCCCCCACTTGTTTGCTGATGGATTTCTCCTGTTTTCATCCCATCTGGCCAACTGTGCTTGTTGTGACTGCAGGATCTGATCCCCTGCAGCATTCCAAAGCCTTGGATCAGAACCTGGACGCCTCCTTAATTCTGGTTTTACGACCCTGCTGAAGGGCAGCATCCTCTGTTTTGCACATACTTTTATAATTTCTGAGTGCACTTCAGGAGAAAAAATAAAACCCGTTTCAACCCAGCGCTCAAATAACGCAGCCTGCACAGAAGGAGCAAAATTCTGGCTTGGGAAGACCAATAAAAATAATTGGATTTGGAATCCTGGCCAGTCATTTTTTTTTGGAGGGTTTTTTTTGAGATTTTTGTCTCAGAGTGATTTTATTTTATTTTTTTTTGTTCCTTGGGAATGATATCCAGAGGGAAGAGTCCTGAGGGCAGGAATTGTGCTTGGTAAAATTTGTGTTCTACAGAGCTGCACCTGCTTTGGCTCCGTGGAATTGAAAAATTGACTCCAGTTCCTCTAATCCTGAGGAAATATAAGCACGGATTTAATTTTCCATCCTCTCCAAGGTGCAGTTTATTCTCAGGTTTAGATTGAGATCTGCAGCAAGCCAAGACACTTCTCCATTAGCTACTCTTAGGATAACCCATTAATAATAATTTTCATCTGCAAAACATGTTTATTTGTTGGGATTTCTGGAATCTTACGTCCTCCTTAAGGATAGGAAATGGGATTAATGATTCCATGAGGAAAATATTTCGTGTTCCCCAAGCCACGGAGCTGTCCCACTCCAAAATAACTATTTATTTTTAATTTTAGCCAATGAACTTCTACAGTGTCAGGCTTTTTGCATCAGATCCATTTCATCAGAGTGACCTAAACCAGTTTTTAATCCAATTAAAAAAAAACACAGGGATACGTTGCAGCAGGAGCAGTCGGAAGCTCGGAATGTTCGCGAACGGGAGGGCGAATAAAAATCAAGATTAATTTTGTTTTAAGCAGGTAATCAGGCCAAAGGGGGAGCCTGAGATTGGCTGGAGTTTTAAAAGGACATTTTTCTTCCCGAAATGACTCGCGAGCCAGACGGGCAGGTTTGCCCAGCAGCATTCTCCAACCGGGCTGAGGAACTGGAGCCTTGGATTGCGGCCAAATCCGACGGAAATCTCTTTGGTTGAGGGGAAAAAAAAAAGCCAAATCGTTTTTCTACCACATCTACAGGTTTTGGGTGACCTGTGACAGTCTCAGTCCTGTTTATGGGTGTGAAGAAAATCAAACATTTTTAGGTTTTTAACTCCAAACAAGGCTGAGCAGCAAACTCTGGGTTTTGGGCACGGAACGGGATCGAAACTTTGCCTGATGTTGGTGCCAAAAATTGATGTGGGGAAATCAACCTCCAGATCAGGGGGATTTGCTGTGACCCTCCCAAAACCAGGAGGAAAACATGGGAAATGAAATAAATAATACAGACTTGCTGGATTTCAGGGCAGAAATTGAAAATATTTATGAAGGGCGTCAAGAACGGGAATTTCCTCCTTGGAAGGGACAGAGCTGAGGGGATTTTAATGGCGGTTTAAAACATGATGAGCAGCACTCAAAACCCTTCCTGATTCTCCCACAGAGGTCTAAAACAAGGATTTTAAACCCCTGGTGCTCTCAAGGAGCCTGAGCCGAGGTGAACTCCGAGTCCCTGCTCGCACAACGCCCTGGCAGCGCATTATCACTGGTGGCACTGAGCTGATCCCAGCTCTAATATTGCATGAGCAGCACTCAAAACCATTCCTGATTCTCCATCTGGGATTTAAAAAAAGGATTTTAAACCCCCATTTAAAACAAGGATTTTAAACCCCTGGTACTCTCAAGGAGCCAGAATTGAGGTGAACTCCGAGTCCCTGCTCGCACAATGCCCTGGCAGCGCATTAGCACCGGTGGCACTGAGTTGATCCCAGCTCAAATATTCCATGAGGAGCACTCAAAACAATTCCTGATTCTCCATCTGGGACTTAAAAAAAAGGATTTTAAACCCCTGGTGCACACAGGGATCCTGAGCTGAGGCAAACTCCGAGTCCCTGCTCGCACAACGCCCCTGGCAGCGCATTATCACCGGTGGCACTGAGCTGATCCCAGCTCAAATATTCCACGGCAAACAAAGTCGGGGTTCATTCCCCTGCAGCGAGGTATCAAAGGCAGCAGTGCCCTTTGAAGCAGCCACCTTCTGCTGCAGGCTTTGTGTGAATGCCGCGGAGCAGCAGCTCCCAAATCCCGCACGAAGGCAAACAATCCCCACCTTGGGAAAACAATCCCCTGGCGCAGGAGTAAACAAAAGCATCCATTAGTCACCGCCCCGAAGATGGGCAGGTGAGGATGGTGAACCCGGCAGGCTGACTGAGAGCACGCAGCGCTCCCAAATCCCTGCCCCTTCAAGGATCCTCATCACCTGGATGTGGATATCACACCTGGAATGCCCAGGTTGGTGTCTGAGGTTCAAGGAGTTCCCTATTCCCAAATAAACCTGGTTTGTCCCAGCTGCTGGATTTTGACCTTGAGGCTCCCCCTGTTATGATTTCCAGCCTCATTAGCATGGCCAGGAACTGAAGGACAGGTTTGTTTTTATGAGCTTCTCCAGCGCTCTGCCAGCTATTCATTTGAATCTTCCAAACAGTCAGCTCTGAATCATAATGCAAATTCCATTTACTGAGAAGGTGGTACCTTTAATATTCCAAATGACCGCGTTTAATGACTGATACTTTTAGGCATTACAGCATCTCTCATGTTTTCAGTAAATGGATATAATTTGCTCTGCATTACCCTATTATTATTCCTCGCTGGCATTACAAGGCGACGTTCTCAGCTGCGGGTGTTTTCCATTTGAAGGCGGCCCAAACAACACAATTTGGGAGGCAGCTGCCTCTGTACCCTCAGCTAAAAACCCAGAGGAAAGCTGCACGGGGATTTTTTTTAAATTTTTTTTCCCTCAAATGTATTTAGCGCTGGCTTTTTGCAGCGTTGTGTTTGTGTTGGAAGGGTGGCTTTTCACTTCAAAGGCGAGGAAAGGCTGCTGTGTATAATCAGGAGAACTTCCTCCTCCCCAGCCTGACACACGGCCCGTGTGGAATCACAACCAGAAGTGGGTCAGCTCTGGGACTCTCCTGAAAAATCAGGGATCGGGAAGCAGGACACGGCTGGGGCGTCACATGGGAACAGAGGGAGGGGAAAGGGGTGAGGAAGGGACAGCAATCCCCGAGTTGTGAGGGACAAACTGCTCCAAAATGAGAGCTCCTCGAGTTCAGCAGAGCTGCCCTGGCACTAAAATGGCCTGGAATAACTCTGGAATACTGTAATATCCCACTCAAATTTTAATGACAAATTAAACAGAAGGGAAATAATAAAATAATAAAATGCCACATGAATTCACACTGGAAATGTGATGGATTTTCATTCCTGGCTTGTGAGGGACACCAGAGCACAAATTGCTCCAAAACCTCCTCAAGTTCAGCAGAGCTGCCCTGGCGCTAAATTGTCCTGGAATACCCCATTCCAATTTTAAAGACAAATTAAACAGAAGGACAAAATAAGATAAATAATAAAATGCCACCTGAATTCACACTGGAAATGGGATGGATTTTCATCCATGACTTGTGAAGGACACCTGAGCACAAACTGCTCCAAAATGAGAACTCCTCAAGTTCAGCAGAGCTACCCTGGCACTAAATTGTCCTGGAATACCCCATTCCAATTTTAAAGACAAATTAAACAGAAGGAAAATACATAATAAAATTCACACTGGAATTCACACTGGAAATGTGATGGATTTTCATCCCTGGCTTGTGAGGGACACCTGAGCACAAATTGCTCCAAAACCTCCTGAAGCTCAGCAGGTGCTGCCCTGGCACTAAATTGTTCTGGAATAACGCCGGAATATCGTAATACACCGTTCCAATTTTAAAGACAAACAGAAGGAAAATACAGAATAAAATACACACTGAATTCACATTGGAAATGTGATGGATTTTCATCCCTGACCTTGTGAGGGACACCAGAGCACAAATTGCTCCAAAACCTCCTGAAGCTCAGCAGGTGCTGCCCTGGCACTAAATTGTTCTGGAATAACTCTGGAATACCGTAATATCCTGTTCCAATTTTAAAGACAAATTAAACAGAAGGAAAATAATAAAATAATAAAATACCACCTGAATTAATGCTGGGAATGTGGTGGATTTTCATCCCTGACCCTATGAGGGAGATCTGAGCACAAACTGCTACAAAATGAGAACTCCTGAATTTCAGCAGATGCTACTCTGGCACTAAAATGTCCTGGAATAATGCTAGAATACCATATTACCTTTCAATTTTAATGACAAATTAAACAGAAGTAAAAAATAAAATAAAATAATAAAATAATAAAATGCCACCTGAATTCACACTGGAAATGTGATGGATTTTCATCCCTGGCTTGTGAGGGACCCCTGAACACAAGTTGCTCCAAAAGGAGAACTCCTCAAGTTCAGCAGAGCTACCCTGGCGCTAAATTGTCCTGGAATAACACTGGAATATTGTAATACCCCATTCCAATTTTAAAGACAAATTAAACAGAAGGAAAATAATAATAAAATAATTAAATGCCACCTGAATTCACACTGGAAATGTGATGGATTTTCATCCCTGATCTTAAAATACAGAGGCTGCTCCTTCTCCTGAGCTTTTACTGAACCACAACTCGCTGACTTCATTCTGGGGGTTTGACTGAACCTCCCTGAAGTTTATCCTATGAGTTTATTATAAATGCTTCTCTTGGAATTGATGGGATTTAGAGAGTGAAGTTTTAAAGGGTATTCTGCAGATTTTTTGGGATGAAACTTCGTGCACCTCACAGACAGCACATCAGGTGCTATTTGCAGCTTCCTGATATTTTATATAGTCCCACTCCAAGTCAGCTTCAGCTCTTATTTGTTATTTATGCTCCAAAAGTCTCTTTATTTCCACTGGTAACTACTGGTTATGGCAGAGATAAATCAGATTTTAAACCCCTCTGTCCTCCCCATACTGCAGGAGACATCAGCTGCGTGACTGTTGAATTTTGAGAGGAATAACGGTCAGAGAAGGAGCCTTCAGCAGGTCAGGAACGTGAGAAATTTTTAGATCTATGTGGGAATTATTTGTGTTTTTAACCTGACTCTCTCTGTTGCAAAAACAGTTTTTGCAGAGCATGCTGGGGAACCCCGTGATGAAAGCTGGAAATTCGTCTGAAATTGAAAATCTGCCACTTAAACCCAAATCTGCCACTTAAACCTAATACCATGGATAATATTGTGCTGACTAAATTACCAGGGCTGGCTGACAGAAGTGTCACTCTCTGGGTGGGTTTTTATTTAATTTTTTTTTTCCCAATGGGATTTCACTGCTGACAAACCAGAGCGACGTGGAAAACGGGCTGGGAGAAAACCCACAATTCCCTTTGGAATGGGACTGTGCCACATTTTCCAGCATTCCCTGGTGGATAAAAACTCTGAAATCCATGTGCAGGGACAGAAGATGGAGCTGGGATTCCCATTGTACCTCTGCTGCTCCTGCCCACGCGGAAAACGGGCTGAGAGAAAACTCAAAAATCCAGCGCCTTCGGAATCGAACTGTGCTACATTTTCTTCTACATTTTCCAGCATTCCCTGGTGGATAAAGACTCTGAAATCCATGTCCAGGGGCAGAAGACGGAGCTGGAACCTCCCTGTAAACTCTGCTGCTCCTGCCCACGCGGAAAATGGGCCGGGAGAAAATGTGCAAACCCACCCAGAACTTTTGGAACTGTTCTACGTTTTCCAGCATTCCCTGGTGGATAAAAACTCTGAAATCCATGTCCAGGAGCAGAAGATGGAGATGGATCCTACCTCGAAACTCTGCCACTCCTGCCCACGCGGAAAACGGGCTGAGAGAAAATGTGAAAACCCACCCAGCACCTTTGGAACTGTTCTACATCTTCTTCTACATTTCCAGCATTCCCTGGTGGATAAAAACTTTGAAATCCTCATCCAGGAGCAGAAGATGGAGCTGGAACTCCTCTCGTACCTCTGCTGCTCCTGCCCCCGTGGAAAACGGACTGGGAGAAAACGCAAAAACCCACCCAGAACTTTTGGAACTGCGCTGCATTTCCAGCATTCCCTGGTGGATAGAAACTCTGAAATCCACGTCCAGGAGCAGAGGATGGAGATGGAACCCACCTCGAAACTCTGCCACTCCTGCCCACGCGGAAAACGGGCCGGGAGAAAACGCAGAAACCCACCCAGAACTTTTCGAACTGTGCTGCATTTCCAGCATTCCCTGGTGGATAAAACCTCCCAAATCCACATCCAGAAGTTGGAGCTGGACCCCTCGTACCTCTGCCGCTCCTGCCCACGAAGCGCAGGTCGTTGAACCGCGCCACCTGGTTCTTCATGGCGGCCGTGGCGTTGCGCAGCTCCGCCGAGTAATTCTCGTCGTTGCCGGCCATCACTGTCACCAGGGTCCCGTCAGGGACGTCCCCCAGGGCCACCACCTGCCACAGCAAGAGCAGAACCCTCAGCTCCCTGCGTTTCTCCGAGGAGGAAAACCGGGCAGGCAAAACCACGGTGGAAATCTGGGTGGGCCGAGCGGGTGTTGGAGGGACGGGAATAATTTGAAATTTTACTGGGATGGGAATTCTCTGCTTCCCGCAGATGTTGTCCCTTTGGTGGTTCTCCAGTCGGGGGTTTTCAGTTTGGTGACAGAATCTGAGCTGTGAAATGCCAAGTGTCACCACGCTGCCGAGCGGTAGCGTGGCGGTTGAGTTGTTGCTGCAATAAAATGTTTTCCAGTCTGGATAAAATAATTCTAATTGCTCTCCTCATTTCCTGGAGAACCAAAGGATCTGAGAGAGTGAATTTTAAAAATATCATTGTGTTACTATAACTTAAATTCTTTAAAATGCATTTTTTTTTTCTTCTCATTGTGGGTTTCTACCATTTAAAACATGGTTTTTCCTAATGATTGGACAGAAATTTTGTGGATTTCTACCATTTGTAAACTGATTTTTCCTAATGATTGAACAGAAATTTTGTGGATTTCTACCATTTGTAAACTGATTTTTCCTAATGGTTGGACAGAAATTTTTGGATATCTACCATTTAAAATCCAACTTTTTCCTAATGGTCAGACAGAAATTTTGTGGATTTCTACCATTTATAACCCAACTTTTCCTAATGATTGGACAGAAATTTTTCTTCCTCGATGCACCTCCGAAACACCCAGCGTGATGTGAAATGAAAAACGCTCTGAGATGAAAAAAAATACAGAGCAGGAGCTTTCCAAAAAATCTCTGTAACTGTCAATGAAAAATACAGAGCAGGAGCTTTCCAAAAAACCTCTGCAATTGTCAGTAAATAAATTCGAGCTTGTTTGATTTATTTCAGGAGCTCTTAGCAGAGCTGCCCAAGCAGAAATGCAGAGCAAGGCCGTGGAAAATCAGGCCTCAATCAAATGTTTAATCCCAATTTTCTGAACAATTCCTTTTTTTCCTTCAGGAGCATCAAGCAAATAATTTGCCGACCTCAGCCTGGAGTGGATGGATGGAAATCATCAACTGAATTAAAGACTTTCCCCTTATCCCAAAATATTTGTGCTGCTCGGTGCCAGAATCCATCAAATCTTTGGGAGTGCAGGATTCACTGGGTTTCAATGAGAAAAATTTCTGGACATCAATATTCTGATTTATTTACGATGAAAACGATGAAAAATTGGATTTTTCTTGCATCTCCTTGAACTCCCCAAACTGATTCCACCTGCTGGAATTCCTGGGATCCCTCCCCATGCCCTCTGACAAAAATTGGATTATTTTGCTTGATTTTCTTCAGAGCCCCCCCCCAAAAAAACCCAAACCCAGAGATAAAAAATCCAGCTTGTTTTTAATTCCTCTTTTGCCTGCTGGAAGAGGAACCAGCCCTGAGTTGCAGCTCGAGATTTTCCTTCCTCTTCACATTTTTTTGACTCCACTCCAGGCAGTCCCAATGGGCTGAAGTTTGTCCCAACATGATTTAATTTTTTTTTTTTTTTCTGATCTCTTTGCTCGTCACAAATGGACCAGCATCTCCTTTGCTTGATCCAGCTCTGATTTTTACTCCCAGCCAAGAGAATTCCCATTTTCTGGGATTTCCCAGCTTTTTTTTTTCTCTCTTCTTTTTCACTTCTGCGCTCTCCCTTTGCTCACCCCTGATTTTCACTTCCACATGCAGAGCTGAGATCTCTGGGTCAAAATTCCCTCTTCACTTTTTGATTTCAACTTCCTCTTTCCCCGTCCCTCCCCACCCTTTATTTTTTTTTTTTTTTTTTGGGGGGGGGAGGGGGTGTTCTCCTCTCCATGCTGTAATTTGGTTTTATTTATTTATTTTAAATTTTTTTAAATTTTTTTTTTTTGGGCCTGCTCTCTGCTCGGCTTTTCATCACAGAATCTGCAGCTCCCTAAAAATTCCCGCAAAACCTCGGTGCATCCACATCTGACAGGAAAAAAAAATGGGAAAAAGGGAAAATCAGGGCACTCCCCTGCTGTGCAAATATTGAATTTAAGGGAATTATTCCAGGATTTTGAAGCTTTCATCAAGTTTTTTGTTCATCCAGGGCCAGAAATATTTTAGGGCTTTCAAATCTTAATCTTAGTGATAAAGAAAAAGGGAAGAAAATCTTTAAAATGAGCCAAAAAGTGACCCAGCCCAGAAAAGAAACTGGACTTGAAAGTCACAGAAATACAAATATTTCCATTAAAAAAAAGGAAAAAGACTAAACAGATAAGCTGGGGCTTGTTACTGGAGTTATCAAAAAAATTTGCATTTCTAGAGGAGCAAGAGGAATATCAGGATATCTAAATTTACTTCTCCTGCATCAATAAATCCAAATTGGCCTCTTAAATTCAGATTTGGGTTCTTGACAGCATCTGGGCAATGAATTTAAATGGCATTTTATTGGTTATTGTGAATTATTTTAAAAGGTTTTCAGAATAATTTTTGAATTTAGGGGAAAACCAGTGAAAATTGAGGATTTTGGTTGGAAGTAACATCCCAATAATGGAGAATTTTAATGGATTTTTCTAAATGTGAGGAGAAAACTTCCTGCCTGCCTCTTTTTATTCCTCCCATGAACAAAAACAACAAATTCCCCACAAAACTCAGCGCTTTTTGTCAGATGCAAACAAAACATTGGCAGCAGAGGAACGAGCAGAACTGAATTAATTTTTTTTTTCCCCTGGGCCAAAAGGTCTGAAAAATCCCGATTTTTAAAACAAAAACTTGATATTTAGCAGAAAAACCACGGCGATGTGGCAAATTCCTGCAGGATTTATTTCCCACGGAGGGAGAATTTTGGGAATGGAATGAGGAACACAAAACCAGCAGGTGCCTCTCCTAATAAATTCCTAATTTTTGGGTGGATTCGATTAATTTTTTTAATTTTTTTTTCCTCTCTCCTGGTTATTTTCAGCTGGAATTATCCCAATTTTCCAAATCCTGGAGAAGCTGAGCGGGGTGAGCACTGTGAAACCCTTTGGAATTTTTATTTTTTTTCCACATGAATTGGGCATTTCCAGGGATGGGGCAGCAGAAGGAAGAATCGCCTTTTCTTTATTTTCTCCACCATGCCGGGATGTGGCTAAAAAATTCCTGGATTCCCAAAAAATTCCTGGAAAAAAATCGGGATTTTTGATTTCCTCGGAGCGCCTTTCACTCCCGGCCTTTTCTGCCTTCCAGCAGGAAAACTTCCCCGCTAATTACAGCGCGATAATTAATGGAAATGTGGGAATTTCGGAAGTGACCCCGTGCTCGGTTCCTGCCCCGCTCTTATCTGCGGGAAAAGCGCAGCAGACACAATAAAACTTTTTTTTTTTTTCTTTTTTTTTTTTTCTTTTCCCTCGTCAGCAGCGAAATTCCCAAAGCTGAGCTGGGTTTTCCCTTCTCCCTCTTTTTTCCCTCTCCCCAAAAACAGAGGTGTGGTGGCTTCAACACAAAAAAAAAAAAAAAAAAAAAAAAAAAAAAAAAAAAAATTGTGATGAGGCAGAAGGGGTTTAGAAAAAAAATTAAAAAAAAAAAAAAAAAAAAGAAAAAAGAAAAAAAGAAAAGCTCGGGTTTGACAAATCCCGATCCTAAATCGAGCCCCGGCTCGGATAAAAGGAGAAGGACGAGAATTCCCCGAGAATTCCCTCTCCTCCCCTCCTGGGCAGCGAGTTCAGGGAGTCAGAAACAGAGAGACAGGAGCAGGATTTACTCAGGATTTACTCCTGGGAGAGGATCTTACTCCAAAGGAGGATTATTCTACTCCAAGGAGAGGATTTTACTCCAAAGCAGGATGATTTTACTCCAAATAAGGATAATTTTACTCCAAAGCAGGATGATTTTCCTGCAAGGGAGGATGATTTCACTCCAAAGAAAGTTAATTTTCCTCCAAAGGAGAATGATCCTACTCCAAGGAGGATGATTTTCCTCCAAAGCAGGACGATTTTCCTACCAAAGGAGGATGATTTTACTCCAAATAAGGATAATTTTACTCCAAAGCAGAATGATTTTACTCCAAAGACAGTTTATTTTCCTCCAAAGGAGGATGATCCTACTCCAAAGGAAAATGATTTTCCTCCGGGGAAGATTTTCCTCCAAAGGAGAATGATCTTACTCCAAAGAAAGATTATTTTCCTGCAAGGGAGGATGATTTTACTCTAAATAAGTATAATTTTCCTCCAAAGGAGGATGATTTTCCTCCAAAGCAGGATGATTTTACCCTAAAGCGGGATAATTTTCCTCCAAAGGAGGATGATTTTCCCCCAAAGCAGGATGATTTTCCCCCAAAGCAGGATGATTTTCCTGCAGGGAGGATGGTTTTCCTGGGAGCCAGCTAACGGGAAGGCAGCAAAGCGCCACAAGCATCCCCCGCACGGCTCGGGACGGGATCTCCTCTCCCGTTCCCTCCTCCCCGTCCTTTCCTGGATTTTATTCGGATTTTGGAGGCTCTGCCCGGGTTAGGCCGCGGCTGCCGCTGCTGTTCAAGGCGGCCAAGAAAAGAGGAAATGTGGTTTTTGGGATGTGGCTGGGCTGCTCTGCGGGGGCTTCTCCCTCCCAGAGTCTCTGGCAGGGGAAACCCGGGGGCTGAGGGACACGGGGACACCCTGGGCGATTTTTGGGGGATCCCGGGGCTCCTTCAGTTCGCATCCATCTGCTCCCCAGAGCAGCCAAACTCAGCGGGGCTGACTTTTCAAAATATAATTTATTGATTTTTTTTTTTTTTTCTCCTGTGAACCTCTCGCCACCAGAGTTGTGAACGGGGAGAGGAGGAAGCGGAAAGGAGAGGAGAGGAGAGGAGAGGAGAGGAGAGGAGAGGAAAGGAAAGGAAAGGAAAGGAAAGGAAAGGAAAGGAAAGGGAGAAAGAGGGAAAGGATGGAAAGAGAGACGGAAAGGATGGAAGGAGGGATAGAAAGGAAGAAATGAAGGAGGGAAATGATGGAAGGAGGGAAAGAATGGAAGGAGAGAGAAGAAAGGAGGAAAGGAGGGAAGGGATGGAAGGAGAGACAGAAAGGAAGAAAGGAAAGAGAGAAAGGATGGAAGGAAGGATAGAAAGGAAAGGAAGGAAGGAGGGAAGCAGACCCAAACCCCCATCCCCTCTCCCCATCCCCACATCCCCCCTCCCCTCCATCCCCAGGCAGGACCCACCTTGAAGGCGATGGGCAGCGTCTTGTTGCAGCGCCAGTGCGTGGGCAGCACGGAGCAGAGGAAGTTGGGGCTGTCGGTGCGCACCAGCTCCCCGGGGTGATCCGCCAGGACCTCCACCATGCTGCGGTCGGCGGCGCGCAGCTTCCCCGGCAAAGCGCCGCCGTGCTCGGCGCCGGGCAGCGCCAGCGGCTCGCTCATCTTGCCCGGGCTCAGCGCGGTGGAGGGCGGCGTGAAGCGGCGGCTGGTGCTCGTATCTACGGGGATACGCATCACAACAAGGCTTTAGGGCCACAGCAAAGCTGCGCGGGGTTCCTGCTGAGCGCAGCTCCTCGGCGAGCAACATAAACGGGGTGAGGTTGGTGCTGCGCCAGTCCCGTCCCCCCCCACCCCACCGCCGGTAGTTTGGGGTTTTGGGGGGTTTAACTCTTGGCTTGCTGGCCAGGAGGAGCAGATCCCGTTAATCCCAGAAGCGCCAGGGTGGCTTTACCCCGAGCGGGGGTAAAGCTCATCCCAAACTCACAGGAAAAAAAAAAAAAAAAAAAAAAAAAA
>VRYO01001681.1:31026453-31037328 GCA_009812075.1 Sialia sialis | reverse complement strand
CTTTCTTTCTTTCTTTCTTTCTTTCTTTCTTTCTTTCTTTCTTTCTTTCTTTTCGTTCTTTCTTTCTCTCTCTCTCTCTCTCTCTTTCTCTCTTTCCCTCTTTCTCTCTTTCTCTCTCTCACTCTTTTTCTTTCCTCTCTCTCTCTCTCTTTCTCTCTTTCTTTCTCTCTCTTTTTCTCTCTCTCCCTTCCTCTCCTCAATTTTCCTGTCTCCAGCCCATGCTCAGCTCTCCATGCCCACGGGCTGCTCCCTCCGTGCCACTCTATGCAAATTCCATTCAAATTTCCCGACTTATTTCCCTGCCAGGAGGTGCTGGAGCATCAGCCAGGCAAATCCAGCAGGGAATTGTTTGTTTTCCCTCATGGGAACCCCCTGGGATCAGCAGCCCAGAGCAGGTAGCCAGGCACAGGCTCCTCGGTGTCACCCTGGGGTGGCAGCAGGACAATGAATCCACACTGCATTTTTGGGTTGTACAGAATCCCAGAATTTTCAAGGATGATCCTTCAGGATCACCCCAAACCCGTCCCCAAGGGCCACATCCAAACTGCTCCTGAACCCTTCCAGTGACTCCAAACCTCCTGGCTCCAGGGACTGAACCCTTAAAGATTTTTAGGAAGAAATTCCTCACTGGGAGGGTGGGGAGGGGCTGGGATGGAATTCCCAGAGCAGCTATAGATCCCTGGAATGTTCAGTTGGATTGGGTTGGATTGGGATGATTTTAGGGTCCCTTCAACCCAAATCATTCCAGAATTTCGTGATTGTTTGGAAAAGTGATGCTTTAAGCACACTCACCACTGGCTGATTCCTCAGCAGGTTCCTGCAGACAGAACTTTCTCTTCTGCTTTGATAAAAGCTGAGGGGCAGACAAGAAAGAACCAAAGTTTTACGTTTGTCTCCATTCCCTCGTGGTGAATTCCTGAAATCCTGAGTGCACTGAAATGCAGAATTCCCCTTTGCTGGAGTCTGGGGTTGCTCTGCCTGCTCTGAGGGACAGGGAATGGCTGGAGTGACAAATCAGACAAAAACACGACAAAAAATTTTGGTATTGAAGCAGCGAGCTGGGCTGGGATCCCTCTGTTTGAGCCAATTTGAGGCTCTGTGTGTTTCCATCCGTGTGTGGCTACTACTACACGTGTCTCTGGAGTAGCCTACTTGATCTTTTTTTACAACAGCTTCTCCCCCTGCTCATCCCGGCCCGAGTAGCGAACACAGATTCGATGTCAAAAACTCTGTGCTCACTTATCTGACACGTTTCTACTCCCTTCCCTGAGTGATTTTGTTTTTAACAGCCCTGTCACTTCCATAAAATGGTTCAGATTAGAGGAGATCCTGACTAAATTTAGCTTTTATGGGGAGAAAGGAATAGAGCAGAATTAACTGTTTCAAGAGCCAAACCCAAACCACATGAAGGCACGGAACTCGTTGGCCGGGAATCTGACAACTTGGTAGCAACCCCATCTCCTGGGGAGCAGATGTTGGGGATTTTCACACCAAAAACCAGAAACCCAAAAGCTTTGCTGCCTGAAAAGCTCACAGCCCTTGGGTGGGCACCACCAATCTCCAAGTTCTCCGTGAAAAATGAAAGGAATTGAAGCCAAACAGCGGCCAAGTGTTATTGACTGATTTTTTTTTAATTTTTTTTATTTTTTTCCAAGCAAATCCCCAACCTGGAGATGTCTCTCCGCCTGCAGGCAGCTTTTAGTGCAGTCTGAATGGTTAATTACTGCCAGCAGTGCTGGAAAAGCTGCTCTGGAGCCACTTGATTCCCCTGGAAGCATCAGGCTGCTGTTTGCAGCAGAGCTGGCCACAACTTTCTATAAATTTTGCTCAAATAAACTTGGTACCTTCCTGCCCTTTTGTTTTGTTGGGGCTGCTAAGGTGGAGAAAATAGGAAAAAAAAAAAAAAACAACAAAAATTCCCCTGGGTGGTTTGGAATAATTTCTCATCAGAAGGGAAATTCAGCGGCCTGATTTCAGAGGGCACTCCAACAAGGAGGTGAAAAATGGGAATTTTCTGCCAGGCTGAACCTCGTGGCTTTAGGGGAGCAGCAGAGTGGGAAAAGAAGGAATTGGAACTGGAGCAGCATCCTTTGGTTCCTGGAGAAATATCTGTGCAGAGCCTGGGTGGGTGGGCTCATCAGAAAAGGGATTTTTGAACTCTTGTCACCAGGACAAGAGGGAACAGCCTCGAGGGCAGGGTCAGGTTGGACACGAGCAGGAATTTTTTATGGAAAAACTGGATAAACATGGGGAGGTGCCCATCCCTGGAGGTGTCCAAGGAAGGCCTGGATGTGGCACTTTGGGAATTCTGCTTCCCAAACGACCAGTGGAGAGCTGTCCTAGATACTCTTAACCATGATAAAGCCTTTTTTTGTCCCAGAATGAAACCCATCTGAATAAAGAAATGAACCCCCTGATAAAATTCTCCATGAATTTTCCAAGATCCAAAATCACCACAGATTTAAACACACCAGAATAAAGAGAGACGAAATCCCTTGACAAAATTCTCCATGAATTTTCTGAGAGTATGGAATAAAAAAATCACCACAGAATTAAACACATCTGAATAAAGAAATGAACCCCCTGATAAAATTCTCCATGAATTTTCCAAGTGGATGGAATCAGAAATCACCACAGAATGAAACACAATAGAATAAAGTGATATGAACCCCCCCTGACAAAACTGACCATGAGTTTTCTAAGTGTATGGAATAAAAAATCACCATATAATGAAATCCACCAGAGTAAAGAGAGATCAACCCCCCTGACAAAATTCTCCATTAATTTTCCAAGTGGATGGAATCAGAAATCACCATAAAATGAAACCCACCAGAATAAAGAGATATTAACTCCCCAGATAAAATTCTCCACGAATTTTCAAGTGGATGGAATAAAAAATCACCACAGAATTAAACCCACCAGAATCAAGAGAGATCAAACCCCCTGACAAAATTCTCCAGGAATTTTCCAAGATCAGAAATCAGCATAGAATGAAACCCACCGGATTAAAGCAAGATTAACCTCCCTGATAAAATTATCCATGGATTTTTGCAGGTGGAATCAGAAATCACCACAGATTTAAACCCACCAGAATAAAGAAAGATAAAACCCGTTGACAAAATTCTCCATGAATTTTCTAAGAGTTATGGAATAAAAAAATCACCACAGAATGAAACCCACGAGAATCAAGAAATGAACTCCTTGACAAAATTCTCCATGAATTTTCCAAGATCTAAAATCCTTTCCACAGTTTGCCATGGACTCCTCATCCCTTGAAAACCAATTTTTCCTGCATAGAATTTAAGCAGAATTTAATTTATTTGTGGTGCTATCAGACACCTAAATATTTTAATAATCACATTAATGTCTTTATCTGGACACCTGAAACAGCAGAGGCAGCCACAGGTACAAAGCAAATTCCCAAAATATCCCTGAGAATTCCATGCAGGACAAACTTGGCCCATTTCCCAAGAGGTTTTCCTAGTTTTATTGCATTTTATAGTGTTAGAGAACAGGAATTTAACAAAAAAAATGCAAAATTTTTGGAAGAAACGCTTTTCTGGTGTAGGAAGAGAAGCAGGATTCGCTTCTGTAAAACTGGAAATCTCTCAGAGCTCTTTCCAGATTTTTTTTTAAAGCTCCTGAGTTTCTCCATTCTCAGCCTTTCTTAAGCCTGAATTAAAATAAGGAAAAATTAAGAATTTGGCCCTAGCGGGTTTAATGAGCCCAGCCCCACCTCAGTGCCTGGTGAAATTGGAAAAATCCTGCTTAATTAAATTAATTTGGATGGGATTTTGGGATGTCTGTGCAGGGCCAGGAGCTGGACTGGGTGATCCTTCCCGCTCAGGATATTCCAATAATCTGTTTTGCACTTCTAATCCACTGCAGATTTCTGTTGAATGGAGGGAGGAAAAAAAACCAAAAATATAATTTCTTCCTAGTCTGAGGTCTCATTTCCTCAGCCTGGAATGAATCTGGGCACGTCCATCTCCTTTCCTAAATTAATGAATAAATTAAAAAAAGCTGGCAGGGCTGGAAGTGCATCTCATAATAATCTTGGCTCCAAAATACTACTGTAAATCCCTGCAGTTGTAATTCAATTTCACTCCTTCCCAGATGCAAAATTTATGCAAATTTGGCGCTGCTTGATGTCCCCCAAAAGTGCAATCTGAGGAAAAAATTACCCCCTGATAAGTGGGGTTTCCAAACATTTTTCTGCACATGGAATTTTAGCAGAACATCCCAAATTAATTTTTCTTTAAGTGCTTCTTATCCCGAGGAATCCCAAGGAATTTTGTTGAGCGTTTTTGATCCTTAAATAGGAGCAGCCACATCTGAGGGAGAATTTGGGATTTTTTTTAAGGTGAGGAGAAGAAATTTGCTAAGTTATATGGAGCAGTCAGGGGCACTGTGGGGTGATCCTAAAATTTCTGATTATTCCCAACCACGGGGTCAGGCTGTGGGAAAAGGGACAGGACAAGAGGGAACAGCCTCAAGCTGTGCCAGGGGTGTTTGATTTTGGATATTTGGAAAAATTCCTCCTGGAAAGGGTGGCCAGGAATTGTAATGAGCTCCCAGTGAGGTTTGGAGTCCCCAACTATTGTGTTTTATTTTATTTTTGCCAGGGTTGGAATGAAAAGCTCAGGATGTTGTTTTGTGTTTGGACTCAGATGTTTATTAATTGTTATTTATATTACAGTGAGTTCTGCAGCACTCCAAGCTAACAAACTAAAAATGGAGATTTCTCTCTACAAGGCCTTTTGAGGATAAACTGCCCAATTAAGAAATGTCACCTAAATTACTTTTACTTTTTACCTAATGACCCCAAATGCGGATTTTTTAATTCAGTCACACAAGATCAGTGTCTTGGGTTGCAATCCAGGATGTGACCAAATTTCTATTCCATCTCCATCTGTTAAACCAGGTGTGGCAGCGATCCTGATCTCTGTGGGGACATCTCCTGTTAATGGGCCAGCAGATAAAAAACACCTGGTACTTGGATTTAAGAATAAAAAGGTGAAAAAGGAAGAAACTTTTGCTTTAAAACTTCTATCTTGCTTTTTATATATCGCTGCACTTTAAAACTTTAAATTTTAATTTTTTACTATGTGAAATTACATATTTTTATTTAAATTGCACACTCATGTTTTTAGTTTTATTATTCAATTTTGGCAGTTTTTCTTCCAATGCCTTAGGTTAAAAGCAGTGCTTTTTTGGGGGTTAGTGTTTGACAGCGCAGAAAGTTTAAAACTCCCAGTTTCCAGGGGTTTGTGGGCATATTTTATTTTATTTTATTTTATTTTATTTTATTTTATTTTATTTTATTTTACTTTATATATATATTATTTTATATGTATTTTATTTTAATCTCTTTTAATTTAATTTAATTTAAAAATAAAATTTATTATTATTAAATATTATTACTATTATTGCTATTATTTTAATTTTAATTTTAATTTTAATTTTAATTTTAATTTTAGTTTTAGTATTAGTTTTAGTTTTAATTTTAATTTTAATTTTTATTTTTATTTAAATTTTTTAAATTTTATTTCCCCCATTTCATTTGCTAAAATCCTCTGAGCCTGCCTCTTTCATATGGCTTGGAATAGAATTCTTTTTATTTCCACAGCTGAAACCCTCTCTTAACACAAATTTATAATCAATATTTTATTTATTCACTCACTTCCCTATTAAAAAAGGGGATTTCCCATTAAAATCTGGATATTTCCCTCAATGTTTCCAAGCTTTTGACCTCCCAGCTTTTTAAAATCCCCGGGTGATTTTTGTGCTGATTACAATAAAAATGGAGAATTCTCTTAAATGTCAGCCTGCAAAATCCTCGGTGCTTTATCCCCAAAAATCTCTGTTTGAAGGCCACTTAACTCCCCCTAAATAAGAGTGGGATTAATGTCAAAAATCTTGATTTTTAACGGCCTGGAGAGCTGCTGCTGCTGCTTTTATTGTTTGATGTTTTGGTGGAGACAAAACAATTTTGGGGTGGGTTTAATTCCTGAAGATCAGGGATTGGATTTTAATGGAAAACATCTGCTGGAAGCTCAGCTTAGGAAGTTAAGCCTGGCTCAGTGCCCTACAAAACTGAATCCTTTGATTTATGATTGGGATTTTGAACCACGCAGTAGAATTATCTTATACAGTGTAGAGACACCAAAAAAAAGGAGAAAAAAAATCAAAATTTTGGAGTTTCTACATCGAAGAAAGTAAAATATTTCAATTTCCAGTTCTGACCAAGCCTTTGCTGTTAGATTATTGTTGGGAAGGTTGGTAAAATTTCCTTGAAAAGGTGATAAAAATGTGAATTAATGAGCGCAATTCCAGGCACTTCTCCACAATGGTTTTGCCACACATGGAGCAATTTCACCTGAATTTCATTCACTTTCTATTTCAGTGCAGACAAACTCAGTTTTTAAGATTAAAGGTCAAATCAGAGAGTGCAAGTTGTGTTTTAGGGCTGTTCCCACACAGAAAATATTGCAGGATTTAATTGCAATTCTTTGTAGTGCTGGATTTCTATTTTAATTTCCCTAGTACAGAACTGTTATTCCTAATTCCCATCTCTTTGCCTGAGAGCCCCTTGATTTCAAAATGATAATAATTTGGAGGGAGGGGGTTTCCATTCTCCATTTCAAAGAGAGGCTCATGCCTTTCTCAGCAGACACCTGTCCTCCAAACCAAGACAAACGCTCAACAAAATTCCTTGGGATGAAAAGAACCCATTAAAAAAAATTGATTTGGGCTGTTCTCCTAAAATAGGAGTCAAGGGATTTTTCCATTTCCACAGATAGGTTTGGAAACCCCAATTACTTGGGGCTAAGTTTTTCCTTTTGGAGGGCATCAAGCAGCACCAAATTTGCATAAAATTTACATGGGTGATGAAGCAAAACTGAGCAAAATCAGCAGGAACTTCCAGGAAGAATTTCGGGCCAAGATTATGATGAGATGCACTTTCAGCACTTGCAGCTTTTTAAAATTTATTTATTCATAAATAAACCATAAATAAACCACCTGAGCTCCTTTTCCCCAGGCTGAGCCCCTTCCCAGCTCCCTCAGGAATTCTCCAAACCCTTCTCCACATCTCTGAGGTTCCATCCTGATCACAACCAAATCCCAGGAAGATTCCCCTCCTGTACCAAACATTTAGGGGGACACAAAGCTGCACTTTTGCCCTCAAGATTCTTTAAATGAGCTGGAATTGAATCCTTGTTGTCCCAGGGGCTGAGCACGGTGTCACCACCTCTCCCTCCGTGCCTGGCTACAAAACTGGCCGTCAAAAAAGACAAATCACATTTTTTCATGATGGAACTCATCTCCTTTACAAGCACTTGCAGGGTTTGGAGCCCTTTGCTGGCACTTTGCAACTTCCCCCAGTGACCCATCTTGAACCCCAAGCTCGAAATAACACGACGTGACTGAAATGGATTGACGGAAACCAGGGGGACGGGCACATTCAGGGATTCGAGGAAAAGGTCATTGCCATCCTGCTGGAATCCCTGAAGAACCTGTCTGATGGAGAAGTGTTCCTGAGCACGCAGAGCTGTGGTCAGGCCTGACCGCTAGGCCTCAGCCCTGCCTGCAGAATTATCGACAGCTTTATTGCTTCTTCTTGTCGTGGTTAGCAAATGAAAAGCCTTGCCCTGGTCAGGTAATTGCATTAAGCAACTCTGGCAACGTTTGGCTGCTCTTGTTCCACGGCCTGCAAGCGCAGCGGGTTTTGGATTTGTCACCTGTCAGGAGCTGTTTCGGTCACTTTTGTTTTTGGGGTAAAATGATGTCGCTGCTGCTGCTGCTGCTGCTGCACTTGCAAGTAAAAGTTGGAGTTTTGAGTCACTTGGTAAATTCAGGTCAGGGAGAAATCTGGGAAGTGCTCAGAGCATCTGGGAGAGGAGGGCAAGGGAATGAAACACGAAAGAGAATCTGGGAGAAAAGTGAGCAAAGAGAGTTCTGGGGAGAATTGAACCCCAACCAGTGAAACTGGAGTAATAATAGAAATAAAAATAATAAAAATATTATGAAAACAACCCCAACAACAGCAAGTGGTTATAACTGAAGGCATGCAATTCCTGGGAGATTTTGGAGAGTGAGGAAATTCCTTTTCCTCTTTTCTTTTTTTTTCCTTTCCTTTCCTTTCCTTTCCTTTCCTTTCCTTTCCTTTCCTTTCCTTTCCTTTCCTTTCCTTTCCTTTCCTTTCCTTTCCTGCAGGTCGCTGACAATATTTAAACTCAATATTTAAACCTAAAAATAAATCCCAAATCACCACAAGAAGTCCCAGGAGCTGAGCCTTGTCCTGCCTGCCAAAAATCCAAATAACTCTGCTGAGAATCCTCGCTCGTGTTCTCACCTCATTGTAAGAGTTTGTTTAATCTTCTCCAAAAAAAAATCCATTAAAAAAATATCTTGGTGACAACTAAAAATTACTCTGAGCCCTTCTCTTATCATTTTTCTTTCTTATTTAACAGCTGCAAAGCTGAATATTCTTCCTGAATTTCTTTTTCAGTATTTTGAGGGTGTCTGGCAGCTCTTTCTTTTCATTTTTCTGCTCTTGTGTTCCACGCTCTGATGTTTTCTCCTATGAAATTGCCCAGCTGCTGGAATGTCCCTTCTCCAGCCCAAAATGCAGAATTAAGTATTCAAAGCTGAACTTGGAATGCAAGGGGAAAATGTAACTGCTAAAAATATCCCCTTCCAATACCTATGATTCAGGATGGGTTTTCCACAGAGTTTTCCTTTGATTCCTGGGATTTATTTTTTATTTTTTTAGCAGTTAAATTTCAGTTCTGAGCAAGGAATTATTTAGGAATTCCCAATCAACCAGCCAGTTTTGTTTATACGAATTCCAGTTGGGCAAGTCCTCCCATAAAGACACCAAAAATTCAGTTTTGAGAGCAGGAACAGCTACAGCCCCAAAATCTCTCTGGAAAATGGGAAAAACTGTAATTTCCTGTTTAGAGCTGTGCTTGAGGTCATAATCTGAGGAGAAATCTACTTTGGTTCTTGACCAAATATCAAGAAAAGAATTCCCAAATTTCCAGAGGGGAGATGTGGAGGAAAGACAAGAGGGGATTTTTGTAGGATCATTTCCACAACTCTGGATTTTTAAAATGGTGTCATCTGCTTATGGAAAATTGGAATTATTTTTTTTTTTTCATCATGGAATGAATGGTCCTGAATATTCCTAGGAGAAAACCAAAATGCTCCCCCAAAAAAATCCCTCAGATGGGGCAGTGCTCAGGTCTCTCCTTTTTATTTTATGAAGACATTTGGTTTGCAAGGAAACTCCAATAATTTGTGTATTCCCAGGAGACCAAACCTCTGGTGTTGTTAAAAATAGCATGAAAGGAATTCCTTGAGGACAAAAAAAAAAAATTAAAAAGATTGCTGGATGATTTTTGTTTGGAAGGAGTCGATGATTGTGGGGAATGTTTACCTCACATTCCAGCTTTTGTAAAAACGAGATGAAAATATTCCAGGAGAGCTGGGAATTCACTGGCAGAGCAGGATGACTGACAGGGCAGGATTTTGGGGGGGTGAAAAGAAATGAAATTCCACAAACTCAGCCCCGCTGCTAACAGCTGATCCCAGCTCCTTCCCCAGCCAGGAGGAGAGAAAGCCGAGATGAAAAGGGGAAATCTCGGAAAAGGAAATGAAAAGAGCTTTATTAGCGAGGTTCTTCTCCTGCCTGACCCAATTATCAGATTTTGCATTTAAGTTTAAGACAGCAGATCAAACGGCGAGAGGCACTTTGTACTCGAGCCAGGAGCCCAGATGAGATCTCTCAGGGACTCTCCTGCATGCCAGCAATAAGAAACTCTGCCTCTCCCCGAGGTTTTTTTTTTTTTTCTACATATGGTGCAACGTGCAGAAAATAGCCCAATTCATGGCTGGGTGAATTATGGCACTTTATCAGCTGGGCTGGGAGGAAGAGGAAAATCTAATTATAAGTTTCCCCAAATAAGCTGAAAAGAATTGCAGGCGAGTCCAAAGGTTGGTGTCATGCTGAGGTAGCAAAAGGAAAAGAGGTGTTTGGGATGGTCAGCTCCAAATTTGCTTGGGATATTTGGGGATTTTTGTAGATGGGGATGGAAATTCACCTCAAAAGGTGAGACAAAGAAGCTTCGGAGATCTAAACCCCCAGGCTGGGGGAGTTTAGATCTTGAAATCAGAGAACCAAGAGGAACAAACATTCTGGAAAGGAGATATGATCAAATCAAATGCAATTCAAAAAAATAAAAAATAAAAATCAGCGAATGGAGTGAGTACAACCAAATGGAGTAGGATGAAATGAAAAGGAGATTGAAACTTGTCAAAATGATCCCTGCTGGAATCCCAAAATCAGGCAAGAAAGGAGAATCTCTGTGAGTGGTTGTGTCCCTCTGGGTCTCGGCATTTCAGCTTGGGGGGGTTTAAGGCTGAGGTGAGATTTGGGATTGATCCCCTTGAAAGGATTTTCCTTCCCCTCCTCTTTGGACACTCCTGGAACCCCCTCCACCTTCACTCATTTGTGAGGCCGCAATGTCATAAAAATAAATTGTGCTGCTTTCACTTGTGCAAATAAAATCAAAGAACAGCAAAGATCTGGGATTTAATGGGGCTGAGCACATCCCTTTAAACAAAGTCAGAGACCAACTGCTCTGGCAGAGTTTAAACCCAGCTTTTCCACAGAGATCTTCCTCCCTCACCCCCTGCCAGAGATGCTCTGGGTTTTCATACCTGCACTCATCTAGTTGTGGCCCTTTGGCACATTTATTCCTCAAGCACAATAATTTCACAACTATAAGGTGGACATTTTTGACTAAAATTTTGATGGAAACCCAGAAGTGCACCTTATAATCCGGTGCACCTTATATATGGACAAAGTTC
>VRYO01001681.1:31006553-31021591 GCA_009812075.1 Sialia sialis | reverse complement strand
AGATTTTCCATTTCACTTTTCTAAATCTATCCCCCACGCTGCCTGCAAAACAATTTTCTGCAAGAATCCCAAATCCTGTCCTGGCCAAAGCAAACCAGGGTGAGGAAAAGCTGAAGCTGAAGCATTTTCAGGTCATTTTGCCTTTCCAGTGGTGCCACACAACCTTTTATGTGCTGGAAAACATCACCTGGACATTTATTTATTGAGAGATGCTCTATTTTCCCTCACCTGCTGCACATCCCAAAGTTTTGCCTCCTCCAGTCAATGCCCTAAACTTGAAAAGGCCAAGAAAATGTAAAAAACAAGGAATTTTCTGAAAAAATAATAATTTTAAAAATAACTCCAAAAAAAAAAAAAAGCAGGGCTGAAATATAAAATGAAGCAATCTGGGATTTTATTTCTGGTTCATGTTGTCTTCCAAGCTCACCTCTAATATGCCAGAGGGAACAGTTTTTCTCCTGATTGATGGAAATTTAAATCTCCTCATAGGAAGAGTTTCCCTTCCAGAAAATGAAAACTTAAAAGAAAAAAAAAAAGAAAAAAGTATCAGACAACACGAAGCTGTGCCAAAGAACAGAATTTTCCAAAGATTTGGCTGGAAGAGTCACTTTGTTTTACATGGCAAAATCTGTGCAGAGAGGAAAACACAAAGATGTGGAAAATGCAGAAGCTGGATTTGCTTTTAAGAGTCAATTTTATGTGCAGGATTGGAAATCCAGGATGAGCCCTGTGCTGATAAACAGGAATAAGGGAATAAAACAGAATTTTCAGGATTAAACTGAGCCTAAAAGTTAAACCACAGGGTGTGGGTGCCATTAGAGAGGTGAAAAGTGAATTTTGGTGGGAAATATCAATAATTGAAATTCCTCATTTTAGTGCAGGTGTCCCTGCCCACAATGGGGTTGGAAAAGGATGAGCTTTAAGATCCCTCCTAAACAATTCTGAGGTGACTTTTTAAAACCAAGCCTAAATTTTGCTGCCTTGGCACCTTGGGATAACCTTTCCTGGAGGGAAATGGGAACTGCTCCCCTCGGATTGCTGCTCTTGGACTGAAAATTTGGGGAAATTTTGGTCTCTCTCTCCAGACTCATCATGCAGGGGCTGCACAAAGCCCCAAAATTCCTTCCCAGCCCTTTTTAACTGATGAGAGAACGAGTTTAAATGGATTTATTCAGAGTTTTGCCCAGGATTGTTCAGTTCTGATGGGAATTCCTGGTAAATCCTGGAGCGTTCTGCAGACAAAGCTCGGTGTCATTATCTCTGCTCAGCACGTGGAGATGGAGGCAGAGCAAGGGGGATCTTATCAGCTCAGACTTAACCCTGGCTGATTAAACCCGGCCTATCTGTGCGCCCAACGGCAGCAGGACCCCTCTGGAGTGGGTTTTTAGGGATGTGGCTTGGGCAAGCAGGAGAAGAAAATAATTCTGAGTTTCTCCTGCAAGGCTGAGCTCTGACTGTCCCGCTTAAGAGCAAGCCTGACTTTCTTAAGCTGAGCTCTGTGGGACAAATGTGCCGAGAGTTAAACCAATGCCTGAATTAGTAGCCCTTTTGAATTTTGTAGCACTTTTGAGTCACCAAATGGAGATAAACCCTCTTTAAATCAAGATAAACCCACTCCCAAGCCCGGCCTGGAGGGATCTGTGTGATCCCTGCAGGAATAAACCAACCCCAAGTGGCACCAGCCCCACTCAGAGGCTACAAAAATAAATAAAAATTTTTAAAAATGCAAATCCTTTCATAACAGAAGTGCTGCCCTCCCTCAAATGCAGCCAGCCCTGGGAGCAGCAGGAAAAGCAGGAATTATGGAGGAATTAAGAGAGCTCTGCTCATTCCGAGGGTTTGGAGCTCCTGGTTGTTTGTGCCAGAGACACAGGGCTTAAATTAAATTTCTTCCGGCCCAGATGTGCTGGGAGGGGGAGAAGGAGGCAGGAAACTCAGCTTTTCCAAATCATTGATTGAGTCCAGACATCATCCCCGCCGTGGTTTGGGGAGGCAGGTGAGGACACAGTGGCACAGTCACTGCTGAGCGCTCAGTGCCACCAGCACCTTGGGGACACAGCTGGTGTCCCCTGGCCTGGCACCAACCCCTGCAGGAGCCAAGATTCCGTCTGGGAATTCTCAATTCCCTCCTGAGCACGGCAGGACACTGAACTGGGATCGGGGGAGCTGTTAAACCTGACACCCAAATCACAGTAATTTCACAGCTACAAGGTGCATCGCACTATAAGGCGTAATTTTGTTTTTGCAGGGAGGATCCATGTGGAACAAAGTAACGAATTAGTAACAAATTAGTAACAGAATGGTGCCATCGCGGGGTTTACTGGCAGGTGCTCAATTTGCAAACATTTTTCACAGATCAGTGTGTGGATGATACAATTCCTACACAGACATCTTCCCCTGGCCCCTGGAACTTACTATAATTGATAAGGTCTCCCAGATAACAAGGCCAAGCTAAATTCCTTAAGAATTTGGTCACTTTCCTAACACCTTGGAAGGTAATTGGTCAGAAATTATTTTGTGTAATTGGTCAGTTCGCCTCTAGAACTTTTGGCTTAGATTGGATGCTGTCCTTTGTGTAAACTTTTTATTGGCTGTAGTTTGAATCCCCCTTGAAGCTACAAATATGACTGAGAGAAGAATCCCTGCTTGATTCCCTGTGCATGGAATAAAGATTCTTGTGGAATTCATCAAGCAAGGCCTCTGCTCTTTCCCTGCTGGCTGAATGTGAGCTGCTGAGAGTGAGCTGATCCATCCAGCACTCTCATGTCCTGGTAAAACACCCACCAGAGACAAAAAGCAACTTTACATTGGTGCAGCCTTCAAACGCAGCCCCAGGCGCCCTCCCATGCCGCAGGCCCCGGCACTCCCGCCCGCCCCCAGCTGCCACAGGCTCGCACTTCTGGGTCGGCAAATTACCAAACTTTGTCCATACATAAGGCGCACCGGATTATAAGGCGCACTTCCGGGTTTGGATCAAAATTTTAGTCAAAAGTGTGCGCCTTATAGGCGTGAAATTACTGTAAATCTCCCTGGCATTAATCCCAGTGTGGGCTGGGATGGGATGGGATGGGATGGGATGGGATAATGGGATGGGATCCTTCAGGCCAGCATCTACATTTCAGGGATTCTCCATCCTTGGAAATGTCCCAGGACAGGTGGGACAGGATACAAATCCACCTGGGATAGAGGAAGGCATTCCTGCCCATAGCAAGGATGGAACAAAATGACCTTTAATGTCCCTTCCAGCCCAAACCACTCCATAATTCCACGGTCCTGGAGCCAGCTGGAACCCTCAGCTGGGCTGGAATCCCACTGGAATGGAGCACAGACACAGCAGCAAGTGCTGACACCGTCAGCTGCCACCGAGTTAATTGGATTTTCTCTCCTGCCTGCCTGGCTGCTCCTGACCAGGCCCACATGGGAGGCAGCTGCAGCTGGGAAGATTTGGGATCCAGCTGGGATCTTGTGGAGTGGCAGAGTTTTAAATTTGGGAGAATTCAGCATCCAGTTTGGGATGTTGTGGAGTGGCAAAGTTTTAAATTCGGGAGGGTTCGGGATTGTTTGGATGTTGTGGCAGAGTTTTAAATTTGGAAGAGTTCAGTGTCCAATTTGGATCTTGTGGAGTGGCAGAGTTTTAAATTTGGGAGGGTTCAGGATTCAGTTTGGATGTTGTGGAGTGGCAGATTTTTAAATTTGGGAAGGTTCAGGACTCAGTTTGGATGCTGTGGCAGAGTTTTAAATTTGGGAGAATTCAGGATCCAGCTGGGATTTGTGCAGCGGCAGAGTTTTAAATTTCAGATATTCCCAGCAGAAGGCTGAGGAAGCCGCAGGATGAACCAGTTTGGGATGAAATGGATGCTTTGCCACCTGTGTTTGTGTGACAAAATGAAGCTGCCAGCCACCACTGAATCCCAGATTTTGGGTGGGAAAAGCTGTGGAGCAGCGCTCATAGAAAGGAGGGGAAAAATGCAGGAAGAGGAGGAAAAAACCCAAATTGAGGAAAAATTTCCAGGCGTAGCTTTGAAGCAGCAGAGTTTATTTTCTCTGCTACCTGAGCACAAGCCAGCTCTGTGTGCTCCAGCCCAGGCAGAGATTCCTCAGAAATCTCCAGATTCGTGTCCTGGGTTTTTTAAATCCTGTTTTTTCCCCCAAGGGAAATGGGATCAGTGTTGTTTGATGGGGAAAATGGAATTTTCCAGGTGGGAGAAGCAGGAGAAACGTGGGGATGCCCTGCAGATCTGACACACCATGGGAAATCCAAGTGGATTTAGGAAGGAGGGGATTTATCCTGAAGGATTAACCAACAGCAGCTAAGCCAGGCTTAAAGGCACAACTCCCACAAAATTCCCTTGGATGCAAAGTGACCCTCTTCGGAATTCCATCCCTGCCAGCCTGGCAGGATTGGTTTAGTCCAGGATTGGTTTAGTCCAGAATTGGTTTAGTCCAGGATTTCCATCCCTGCCAGCCTGGATTTAGTCCAGGATTTGTTTAGTCCAGGATTTCCATCCCTGCCAGCCTGGCAGGATTGGTTTAGTCCAGGACTGGTTTAGTCTATGATTTGTTTAGTCCAGGATTTGTTTAGTCCAGGATTTGTTTAGTCCAGGCTGGCTCCTGCTGGGTCAGGCACAGTCAGGCCTTTGTTCACCACCACCTAAAGCTGGAATTAAATCCTGAATTAAATCAGCTTAGTCTGCTCCCGAGCCGCGTGTCCCTGAATTTCCAGAGGGCAGGGCTGGACAGCAGCTCCTGCTGGGATTTCCCAAAGGAAAGAGAATAAAAAAACCAAAACCCAAACACAAAACCAAAACCCAAACACAAACCCAAAACACCTCCCACTGTCCCAGGCTGCTCCAGCCCCAGTGTCCAACCTGGAATTGAATATTCCAGGGATCCAGGTTCTCTGGGAATTCCATCCCAGCCCCTCCCAGGGAACAATTCCCAATTCCCAAAAATCCATCTTAAAAATTATTCCCCCTTTTCCTGCCACTCCATTCTCTTCTCCAAAATCCCTCTCCAGAATTCCCTCTAAACCTCCACTACGTTTTGGAATCTTCCCACCACGCTTCATATTTTTATTTTCCAAAATTTTCCAATATATTTTTTTTTTCTTGTCTGAAATCACAACCAGAGACTGGGATGAATCTCTTCAGCCTTTCCTGAAGGTTTTTCGGGATCATTCCTCAACAAAAATTCCTTGCAGAGCAGCCTGGGCAGGGGGAGGGCGGCTCTGGGTGGGATTTGGGATCCCTTCCAACTCCAAACCAATCTGGGATTTCATTTTAGGATTCCCTGCTGGGTGGGGGAACTTTCTTGCAATCTCCAGATTCTTCTTTCTTGCCCAATTTTGGGGATTTCGGTGGGAATAATTTCGGCAAGGTTCAGTCTCCTTTTCCCTGTGCCTCATTTCATCCCAGTCCATTTGATCCTAGATTTTTTTTTTTTTATTTTTATTTTTCAATTGCATTTGATTTGATCAGCATTTGCAGAGTGTTTGTTCCACTTTGAGATGTTCCAGGGGGACAAAACCCTTCAGGGATCACTGGGGCAGATTTCTGCCTCAGAACCAAGAGCACATTTCCCTCTGAGGGGCACAAAAAAGCAACAGAAAAAAGAGAAAACCCCAATAACAGAAAAGAAGAAAAACCCAAACCCTTTAGAAAATGTTTTGCGTAAAATAACTGAACAATAATGAAATTCTGAAGTTATTATTAATAAGTTTTAACAATGAAATCTCCATTCATTTTCTGCTCCCCCAAGCCAGCTGAGCCTATGAAGGAAAAACCAACAGAAAAGAGAAGAAACCTCTACAACAGAAAAGAAGAAAAACCCAAACTTTTTATAAAATGTTTTGTGCAAAATAACTGAACAATAATGAAATTCTGACGTTATTATTACTAAGTTTTAACAATAAAATCTCTACAACAGTTCATTTTCTGCTCCCCCAAGCCAGCTCAGCCTAAGAGAGAGAAAGCAAGAGAAAAGAGAGGAAACCCCAATAACAGGAAAAAAAGAAAACCCAATTTTTTTATAAAAGGTTTTGTGTAATATAACTGAACAATAATGAAATTCTGAAGTTATTAAGTTTTAGTAAAGTCTCTACAACCATTCATTTTCTGCTCCCACAAGCCAGCTCAGCCCATGAGAGAGAAAGCAAAAGAAAAAAGAGGAAGCCCCAATAACAGAAAAGATGAAAAACCCAAACTTTTTATAAAAGCTTTTGTGTAATATAATTGAACAATAATGACATTCTGACATTATTATTAAATTTTAACAATAAAATCTCCATTCATTTTCAGCTCCCCCAATCCAGCTGAGCCTATGAGGATCCAGCTTTAGTGCTTGGATGGAGCAAGCAAAGCTTTTTTGGCCAAGAAGGGAGAGGCTGACAGGGAACACAGTGTGCAGGACATGTGCAGGCACTCGAACAAAAATGCAAATCCAGCTCTGCAGTCTCCAGCTTTTCCGGCCGGAAAGAATTGCCAGAAAATATCTCCAGTCAGGGAAAACAAAAAAGATGCTGCTGGAGAAACTCTCTTCAATTGTTTCCAAACTCATTTTGTGTTTTGGAATAACTGAGGAGGATGTCAGGACATCCTGATTGTCTCAGCCTGGCAGGGTTTGAGGAGGATCCTTTGGAATGACAAAAAAAAAAAATCCCAGACTTTGGGGATTTCTGGCTGCCCTGGACAGAGCTGGGAGAGGGAAAAGACTCAGCAGTGAAAAATCGGGGAATCATGGAATGGTTTGGGGAAGAAGGGACCTGAACGGACCTGATTGCACCTCCTGCCCCCTTCAAGGACCTGTCCCAGCACCCTAGGCTGGGCTTGGAGACCTCTAGGGATGGGGACTCCACCCCAAAGAGCTTTTCCCCCAAAACATTTGGAATTTTCACGACTATAAGCTGCACCCTTTGGACTAAAATTTTGATCGAAACCCAGAAGTGTGCCTTATATATGGACAAAGTTTGTGAATTTGCCAACCCAGAAGTGCAAGCTGCGAGTGCTGGGGCCCAAGGCACAGGGAGGACACCTGGGGCTGCGTTTGAAGGCTGCACCGATCCGCGAAAAATGTTTGCAAATTGAGCAGCTGTCAGCAAACCCCGCCATTCCGTTACTAATTCATTACTTTGTTGCTCGTGGATCCTTGCTGCAAAATAAAAGTGTGCCTTATAGTCTGGTGTGCCTTATATATGGACAAAGTTCGGGAATTTGCCAACCCGGAAGTGCGAGCCACGGCCAGGGCAGGTGGGAGAGGCGAGGCTGCATTTGAAGGCTGCGCCGATCCGCGAAAAATGTTTGCAAATTGCGCACCTGCCAGTAAACCCTGCGATTCCGTTACTAATTCGTAACTTTGTTGTGCGTGGATCCTCGCTGCAAAAACTAGATTGCGCCTTATAGTCCGGTGCACCTTATAGTTGTGAAATTACTGTAACTTTTTTGGAAAGTCTGTTATTTGGGAATAACTTATTTTTGGGGGGGATAAATGAGAAGGTGGCAGCCAATTCTGAGAAGTTAGAGGAGCCCAGAGGCGGCAGAGGAGGGATGGAGAGGAAAGGAAATCCCATGGGAAGCACCTTGAGGACAAAGGATTTGCTCCAGAGGGAGCTGCCAACATCTCACTCCCACTTATCCAGCACCAAAAGCTCCTGGAATCTTCTCCCAGTCCCTAAGTCAGCATTCAAACCCTGAGCAAGAGGGACACCAAGAAAATCAATCCCTCCAAGCCACTGTCCCAAAAGAAATCCTGGAAAAATTCAATCCCTCCAAGCCACTGTCCCTAAAATAAAATCCTGGAAAAATTCAATCCCTCCAAGCCACTGTCCCCAAAAAGAAAATCCTGGAAAAATTCAATCCCTCCAAGCCACTGTCCCCAACAAACTCCTGGAAAATGCAATCCCTCCAAGCCACTGTCCCCAACAAACTCCTGGAAAAATTCAATCCCTACAAGCCACTGTCCCAAAAAGAAAATCCTGGAAAAATTCAATCCCTACAAGCCACTGTCCCCAAAAGAAAATCCTTTATAAATTCAATCCTTCTAAGCCACTGTCCCAAAAAAAATCCTGGGAAAATTCAATCCCTACAAACCACTGTTCCCAAAAAAAACCCCCAAAAAACTCCTGGATAAATTCAATCTCTTCAATCCACTGTCCCCCACCAAAAACTCCTGTATAAATTCAATCCCTCCAAGCCACTGTCCCAACAAACTATCCTGGAAAAATTCAATCCCTACAAGCCACTGTTGCCCCTCAAAAAAAAATCCTGGAAAAACTGGCCAGAGCAGCAGGAAAATAAATCAGGATGTGCAGCAGCTGTCAGGGACAGGAATTTTTCCTTGCCAGGTTTAATTCAGGATGAGCCAGTCTGAGCATTCCCTTTCCCCAGCAGCTTGGATTTCACAGGACAGAGGCAAATAAAGAATTATTTCGGTTTCCACAGCCCCCAAAAAAACCTTAATCTTGACCTGAAACTCCAGGTTTGATGCAGCTGGGTAAAACCTAAATTCATTTATTTATTATTCATCATTTATTTATTATTATATTATTATGAACTACAAGGTGCATCCCAAAGCCTTTTGCTGATTTTCACGAGGAAAACTTTATCTACTCTCATTAACTCTTTGGGGATTTTATACAAAGCAGAGAAATACAGAAAGAAACAGGAAAAAAAATTGGTTTTTTTCATCCTTTTCCATCAGCTCTGCCCTGTGCTACTCACTGAGATCAGGGAGCTCCAGGTGATTCAGATTTCTGCTTTTCCTTCCAGAGAAGCCACCAAAAATTTTCTGTTTTCTGTGGGCAGAGGTGGCCCAGCCTCTCTGGTTGTTAATAAATCCGCTGTGGTCACCCTGCTGACGAGATTTTTGGGGTGGTTTGTGAGGTCACAGCACAAAGATATCAGCTGGAAAGCACCAAAAAAATCATTGATAAATTCAATTATCTCTGCAATCTTCCTGTTTTAAACACAGCTCAGATTTTCTGTAAGAACTCATTATTTTGGATTTAAATTTTGATTTATTCAGGATTTAAATTTGAATTTTTCAGTGGCGCTGATCTTTTCCCAAACCTGGTGTAAATTCATCCCTGAATTCTGATTTTTCCTCTGCACAGGATCTGCCATGAAAAGGAACTAAAACTAAAGGACAAGATAATGAACATAAAACTGGGTGATTTCCAGGCCAGCATTGCTCATTGGAGGAGAAAATTTAATTTTTTCAGGCTGAACTTTGGAACCAACGGCCCCTCAAATAACTGCGAAAATAAATTTGGATTTGGAACAACATGAAAATCAACTTGGGTTTAAATTAACATGAAAATAAATTTGGCTTTAAATGAACATGAAGATAAATTCGGATTTAAAATGAAAATCAATTTGGATTTACACCGTGCTCTCTAAATATGAAAATGCCAAAAGGGCCAAGAAAATAATTTAAAAAATCAGGGGAAAATACGGATTTTCCAGAGTGAGGTGGTTAATTCCCAGAGTTAATTACAGAGGTAATTAATATATCTGGAGGATTAAAAGGGACTTTCCACAAGGGCATGGAGTGATAGGAAAAAGGGGAATTTAATCTTGGATGTTTTTAGGGATGAGGAAAGCACAGATTCCCTGGGAAATCCATTCCAGGGAGGAATTTTTTCCCATTTCTATCCCATTGAATCCTTCAGTTTGAAGCCATTCCCCCTGCTGTGAAAATTCCCTTTCCAAGCTGGTTTTTATTTTTGGCACAGTTGGGATTTAAGGCAGAGCTGCCAGATCCTTTGGGACAAAAATCCTGAAAAAATCCCTGGAAAAATCCTGGAAAAATCCTGGAAAAATCCTGGAAGTTCAGGGGACAATCCCAACTTTGTGACAACTGGATGCCCTCAAATCGTTCCCATTTCCCAGAAATATTTTGGGAAACTCGATGACAGCGGCTGACAGCTCATCCTGCCGGGATGCTCCTGGTGCTGACAGCTGCTCCAGGAAAAAAAAATAAAAAGCAGGGAAAAAGCCAAGAAAAAATAGGGGAAAGTCAGGGAAAAAGCAGGAAAAAGCAGGAAAAACAGGGGAAAAAAAACAGGGAAAAAACAGGAAAAACTGGGAAAAAAACAGGGGAAAAACAGGGAAAGACCAGGAAAAAACAGGGGAAGAAAACAGAGGAAAAAACCAGAGAAAAACCAGGGAAAAACCAAGGGAAAAAACCAGGATGAAGCCAAGGAAAACCAGGAAAAAGCCAGGAAAAAAAATCAGAGGAAAAAAACCAGAAAAAAAACAGAGAAAAAACAGGGAAAGCCAGGGAAAAACCAGGAAAAAACCAGAGAAAACCAGGGAAAAAAACAGCGAAAAACAGGAAAAAATCCAGGGAAAAACCAGGAAAAAACCAGGAAAAAAAGCAGGAAAAAACCAGGAAAAAACAACTTGGAACTCGCTGCTCTCCGGGACCGCTGGCACCCAACAATTCCCAAATTCCCGAAGTCACTCTGGGGTTTGTATAAAATCCAAAACCGCGCCTCAATTCCCAAAGGAACCAACCCCGAGCATTGATCAGGGGACAAAGCTTGGAAATTCCGGATTTTTCCAGGATTCCTGGGAAAAAACCCAAACTCTTCCCGAAATTGGTAAATCCGTGCTGCCCGCCTAAACTCGGGATTAGCACGGAGCTGGAATAGTGGAAGTGAGGCAATTAGGAGGTGACTGAGATAATTAAGAGCTTTCCTAGAATTGCGGAGGAACCTCTGGAATTTCTGGAATTCCTGGAATTTCGCCTGCGGGGAGGGAGAGGTGGAGAAGAGCAGAGATAAAAAAGGTGCCAGGGTTTTGTGCCCTTGCCAAAATTCCTTTTTTTTTTTCCAATTTTTAAAAATTTATTTATTTATTTATTTATTTTTATATTTCTATTTTTTATTTATTTTTATTTTTATTTTATTTTTATTTTTTAAAATTATTATTATTTTTAACATCCAGGCTAAAAATCTTCGGGATCATCCCCCTCCAATCCTGCTTCCCTGCATTTCATTTTCCCGCTCGAACACACATTTACATTTAATTTATCCAGGAGCTGGATTAAAATTTGGGAGAGATCCCCAGGAGGAAGGAATGTGGCTTCCTAAATTTGGAAAAAACCCCAAAATCCTCAATCCTGGACTCAGATTCCCCAATCCCACTGCTGCACGAGGTGCAGAGTTTCGGAGGGGATAAGCCTGAACTAATTTTAGGCCCTGTCTTGCCTAAGCCAGTCTAAACTCTTCCTAGCCAGGAGCTGGAATTTCCCATAAAATCCTGAATATCTCATCCTTTACAAGTTTAATTTTCTGGGCATTTTTTGGGAATTTCAAGTTTTCAGCTTGGTAGAGCACAACTTGTGGATAAGCAGGGCTGGCATAAATTTGAAATATTTATTTTTTTTTCCTATATTTTTTTTGTTGTTGTTTTTTCCTGGGAGCTGCACAAACAAATCCAACAACATCGATGTCGTGGTTTCCCCACATTAACAGGGAATAAACTGATGGAATTGGATTTTTCCATAAAATCAGCCTCATCCCTTTTCCCAGGATTTATTCCAGGATTATTCCAGGATTATTGCTGGATTTTGCCTGGATTTTCCTAGAATTTATTCCAGGATTATTCCTGGATTTTTCCTGGATTTTCCCCAGAATTTCCCAGGATTTTTTCTGGATCCAGCCCTGCCCTGTGTCCCTCTGAAGCCATTCCCTGTGTGCTGTCCCTCATCCCCTGGGAATTGTCTCTCTCCAGGTTTCCTGCAGCTCCTCCAGGCCCTGCAAGGCCACCCTGAGCTCAGGCCAAAGCTTCTCCTGTGCAGGCTCAACAATCCCAGCAGAGCCTGGCTTTGGACAATTCCAGGGATAGGAAGGGATTTTCCTCCATTTATTTGGGAATAATCATTATTTGGGGATAATCCTCTGGAGATCAAGGCAGGGAAACATCCAGGGGTGTTCAATTGAAATGACAACGTTAATTTAATGTGAAATTACAAACAAATGGGTGAAGCCTTGCAGTGGCAGCTCTCAGGCAAGAACGTTTTCCCAATTTTGTGGGTGCAAAATCTGCTTTTGGAATTCCCTGGGTGCAGTTCTTACCCCATTTCTAAATAAATCCTAAAATAATTCTCATCCCAAACTCCAATTCCCAGTGCTCCCCCTGCACGGACAGAGCTTTTGAAGTGACTCCTGCAGGAGATGACAAATCCCCTGGAAAGGTTCCCAAAAACTCGGGTTTATTTTGAAATCTTTCAGCTTTTCTCTGCAGGGCTCGTCTGCAGTGCTGGGAGCACCGTTAGGGGTCTGTGTGACTCAATTTATGACTCAGGAAACTGCTGCTCCTGCCTCTCAAAACGCATTTTGAGACAGACCCAGGGCAGATCAAACCAAATTCTGGCCCCACGCT
Source organism: Sialia sialis (assembly GCA_009812075.1). NCBI lineage: Eukaryota > Metazoa > Chordata > Aves > Passeriformes > Turdidae > Sialia > Sialia sialis. The sequence continues at coordinate 31,009,208 of VRYO01001681.1, read as the reverse complement.
CTGAGGAATTTCATTTGTCTGCACATCCGAAAGGAAAAGGGAAAAAAAATGGGAGAAAAATGAAATAAATCCTCATTTTTGTAATAAATACTCATTGGACATGGACATGCTCATCCCAAGTCTTGGTTTCTCTTATTTTATAAATTTATTCTTTAATTTTTATTATTTAATATTTATATTTAATATTTATCATTTAATTTTTATTAATATCTATTCCTTAATATTTATATATAATATTTACATTAATATTGATATTTAATATTTCTATTTGATATTTATATTTAATATATATTTAAAGTTTCATTTATTATTGAATATTTATTTATTATTTTATATTTATTATTTTATATTTATTATTTTATATTTATTATTTGACATTATTTCTTTTCTAATTTATGATTGAATATTTTATTTTACATCTCCACAAAGTCTGTGTCCTGAGAGGGAAATCCCTTCGGAATGGGGCTCCTGCATCTCCTCAGCGCCTTGAGCTGAAAATCCTTCCCCAGGAAACACAAAAATTTCACTTTGCCACCAGAACTGTGCCATTCCTCAGCCTGCACTTCACAAAAATAGAAAAATTCATTTTTTTCAGGATCATTTTTTTAGGTTTTTTTTCCTTATCACAAGTTCCTCGCTTCCTCCTTGAAGCACACTGAACACAGCTCAGGAGCTTTTATGTTTCTGTTGAATTCTTTTTTTTAATCTTTAATTTTTCTAATTTTTAAATTTTGAAATTTTAAAATTATTTTAATTTTTCAATTTTTTATTTTTTAATTTTTAAATTTTTTCAGTTTTCAGATTTTTAATTTTTTTAATTGTTAACAATTTTTTTATTTTTTAATTTTTTTATTTTTTAAATTTTTTAATTTTCTAATTCTTCAGTTGAAGTTCCACAAGCTCTTGACACAACTCTCCTCTCAAATTGCCCATACCCAGAGTTAAATCCTGATTTAAATCCTGATTTTCCTGCCCTGGGACTTTCCTTATCCACCAGAATTATTTTTTTGTTAATCCCCACAGGGGCAGAGTGGTTTCTCATGCTCTGTGCCCTCCTTGGCCAATCCTGTGTTCTTGAAAGTAAAATAAAATAAAATAAAATAAAATAAAATAAAATAAAATAAAATAAAATAAAATGGGAGGCAAACAAACCCCGGTTTGTTCAGCCAGGGACTGGAGAGAATTCCAGAAATCTCCATCAATTCCAGGATTTAATTCTCTTGGAGCCCCCTCAGGCTCCCTGATCCTTCCCAGGTCTGAGAATTTAATCTGAGTGCTTTCCACACCAAGTCACAGCAAAGCCTAAATTCAATTTACGCTCCCAAATTCTCCTGTGCCACCTCAAAAATTAAATTAAATTATCTGGGGCTCATCTTAGCAAGATTTCCTCCCTCCCTTCTTTCACTTCAGGCAGTTAAATTTCCTTAAAACCAGGTTTAGAACCAGCTCTAAGCAAGATCTTCTCCCTCCCTTTCACTTCAGTTAACTTTCCTTAAAACCAGGTTTAGAACCAGCTCTAAGCAAAATTTTCTGCCTTTCACTTCAGGCTGTTAAATTTTCTTAAAACCAGGTTTAGAACCAGCTCTAAGCAAGATTTCCTCTCTCTTCTTTCACTTCAGGGAGTTAACTTTCCTTAAAACCTTGTTTAAAACCAGCTCTAACCAAGATCTTCTCCCTCCCTTTCACTTCAGTTAACTTTCCTTAAAACCAGCTTTCCTTAAAACCAACTTTCTTTAGAACCAGCCTTAAGTAACATTTCCTTCCTCCCTTGCACTTGAGGCAGTTAACTTTCCCTAAAACCTGGCTTAGAACCAGCTCTAAGCAAGATTTCCTCTCCCTTCTTTCACTTCAGGCAGTTAACTTTCCTTAAAACCAGGTTTAGAACCAGTTTTAAGTAACATTTCCTTCCTCCCTTTCACTTCCAGCAGTTAACTTTCCCTGAAACCTCATTTAGAACCAGCTCTAAGTAACATTTCCTCTCCTCCCTTTCACTTCAGGCCATTAACTTTCCCTAAAACCGGGTTTAGAACTAGCTCTAAGCCACATTTCCTCCCTTTCACTCCTCAGAGGCGGTTTCTCTTTCTTTTAAATTTTATTTCCTGCACAAATCTGCCAAATCCAGAAAAATAGGAAGAGAAACTTCTTCCTTTCCCCTTCTCCAGGCTGAAATATTCCAGAAAAAAACTGACTTAGACTCAGTTTGTTCTGAATGCAGAGTTTAGGAAAGGGTTTGGGCTGTTTTTGGGAGGATGGGGCTGGAATGAGGAGGAAGGAGAAGCAAATTAAACCCAGGAGCTGGATGCACGCCCCTGGAGCAGCTTCCTAAAGGAAAAGAAAATTCTGGAAGCAGAGGAAACGAGGCTGTGGTAGGCAAAGCCTTAGCTTTGATCCAGATTAATTTTTAGGATGATGCTGAGAGAGGTTTTAGCTGAGTTTCCAGCACTCAGTCCCAGCTCTCAGCAGCCTGGGAGTGCTGCTCAGAGCCAAGGAATTCACCTAGCTGGGAAAAGCTGAATTTCCAGGGAAAGCTGAGCCCAGCTCCTGTGGCTGCCCCCACCAGGCCAGGGATCCCACCCAGGGGAAGGAAATCCAGCTGAAGAAGTGGAAAATTCCTGTTTGGACTGCACAGCAGGGAAGAATCATGGAATATCCTGA
>VRYO01001681.1:30792143-30804354 GCA_009812075.1 Sialia sialis | reverse complement strand
ACAATCCCAGGTTGCTCCAAGTCCCATCCAAGCTGTCCTTGAGCCCTTCCAGGGCTGGAATGTTTTCCACAAGTGCAGCTGATTTTAGGTTGGGCCCAGCAGCTCTCCCAAATTCCAGAGAATTCCAGGGGCTGCTCACGGGACTGACAGCATCCATCTGTTTCTGAGCCAGCTCCGAGGGAAAAACAGGAAGCACAAATCTGTCATAAATGGTAAGAAAGTTCTAAAAATAGCTTTTGAGCTTGCACAGAGGAGGTTTCCGAAATGTGACACCCTGCAAACTGCCAGATCTACCCGGGAGTGTTCTGACAGTCAAATACAGAGAAATATTCTCCTTCCTAATGACATCCAGCTCCCTGATTTTATTCCTAATGAAGTGGCAGGAGTAATTAACTGCATCTTAAACCTGTCACGTCCTTGTGGCTGCTCCCCATCCCTGACCTCCAAGCAGCAGAACTCACAGGAAGGGATTGCTGGATTTGGCAGGAGATCAGAATTCCTTTGGCTCCCATCTCCTGGGGAAGCAAGATGGGGTTCCATGTGCCATTTTTCAGGAAAAACACACACGGCTTCAAAATTCCTCCACTCTCGGATCTTTTGGTTCCTCCTCCTGGGAGTTTGGGGGGAAATTGAATTTTTCCCAAAGCACCTGCTCTGAGGGCTTCAGAAAAAAAAAAAAACAAAAGTTGTCAGAGGTTGTAATTTTAATATTTTAATATTAAGATATTATAATGAGATTTATCATCTCTTTAGCAGATTTGGGATTGGGTCCTTGTTTCTTCAGGAAAGTCACACAGAGGAAAAGCGGGGAAGGATTCTGCACCTAAAACTGGAAACCTCCTGATATTGAATTTATTTTCTTCTTTTATTATGAGGGTGGTGAGGCTCTATAAAATATTTCTTAGAGAAGCTGTGGCTGCCCCTGGATCCCTGGAGATCTCTCAGGTCGGGGTGGATGAGGCTTGGAGAAACCTGGGGTGGTGGGAAGTGTTGGGGGTTGGAATTAAATGGTTTTCTTCCAACCCAAACCATTGTAAATGTAGGAATGCTTGAATTTCAAACGACTTCAAAACAATTGTAAAGGTTAAACTGTGTGGAATCAGAGAATCAGAGGCTGAAAACAATCCTCCATTAAAAGAAAAAAAAAAAAAAAAAGAAAAGCCAAAAAAAAAAAAAATCCAACTGGAAAGAAATGAATCAAAGCAATCAACCTAGAACCAAGCAAGGACAATTAAAACAGAGCCCATAAAACTTCCCAAGGAACTTCTCCAAAAGAGAAGAAAGTCTTGAAGGGTGATCAAATAGAGCCCGTGCCAGTAATGGCCCTGAAAGAAAACAATTCTCCTTCTCCAAGCGAGCCAGCACTGAGGTGTTACAATAACAAAATCCCAGCAATCCCCACAGTCCTGCAGGAAATGTTAAACAGGGGAAGTGATGTGGAAATGCTGAGTTATTTACCCAAATTCATTTCATTTGAGGGATTTGCTCCCTTTGACCCTTAGCAACCTTTGCACAAAGCGAAGAATTAAATTGGTTTTCAATTCCTTTGCACAAATCTTTTGGTTTTCTTTTTATCCTGTGGGGAAAAAAAATCATGACTTTTGCAGGAAAGTATTTGTCAGAAAATCCATAAATACACCTCTGATTTTTTTTTTTTTAAATATTAATTTTGCATCTTAGATAAAATATTCTAAACATGGGATCAGAATGACCCAGGGATTCAAGTGGTTGGCAGCATAAAACCCCCAAAGAGATCATGGGCGATCAAGTGGTTCAAATAAGCACAGAAAGGTTGGAATTGATGATCCCAGAGGTCTTTTCCAACCTCATTAATTCTCTGATTAAGAAGCCCAAGAAATGGCTGGACCATGACACAAATCTCACTTTTTTTGTGATCTCCAGGAGGTTTTGGTCCCTCTTCAGTCTCCAGATCTGCTGCTGATTTTAGCTCTGGATCGATGTAGATAATCAATCAATCAATCAATTGAGTTGATCAGTTGAATATCTGGAGTCATTGATCCAATAATTCCTGGTTTTTTACTAGTTCTGCCTCTCCAGCTCCACCTCTGACTTGGAGATGCCCCTGGCTGTAAAATAAACTTAACCAGTGAATTTCTTCATGAACTCACCCAGAAAGTACAAGAAAGCCTGAACCATAAATCTGAGAAGTTATTTTTTTATATTCATCGGGTTCCACTGGTGTAAGAATTTCTCCTTTCTGTGCTCATTTGTCCCCTGAGTTTGCCACACATTTCTGCCGTGCCACTCGCTCAGCCATGGGATTTTCCAACAAATTTCTATGAGATGCCACAGCCTCAAAACTGCTTTATTGCTCCATAAAAAATAAAAAAAAAAAAACTCAAACCCTTCAGTTATTTCACCAGGCTGCTGCTCTCAGAGGGTCAAAGCCAAATTCCCGCTTCAAGGAAATTTTCTCCCAACCTCCTCCTTTTTTATATATATATATTTTTAATGAGTCCTTTCTTCACATCTCAAACCCACTGGGCCTTGAACAAAAGGCTCCTTTCAGAGCAGCCCCTTCTGCTCAAGATGAGGATTTATGGCATTTATGTTGTGTTGGGCAGTGATCATTCAGATGGGAAATTAATGGGCATTTCCTCTGCAGCTCCTTGCCAGTTCCTGTGGCAACGTTCATGTCCCATTTGATCCAGAATCCATGGAATAACCCCCTGAATAACTCTGGAAAAATTCTCCTTTGTCACTGCCAGTGACCCCCCCAGGAATTCCACACCCTGCATCCAAAGCCTGTCCCAGGAACTGCTCTGGGGAAATGTGAACGCTCCTGGGAGCTGTAGTGCAAAATATTATAAATATTGTATTATAAAATACCAACATTTGTGGGAAAACCTAAGGAATTGGGGACAGAAAGGCTGAAGGAGCAGATTTTGGGCTTGAGTATCCCACTGCTCTTCCAGCTAACACCTCCTGGGATCTACAGATTTCTTCTTTAAGTTTTTGAGAAGGTGTTTCTTGAAGGAAAGTAGTGCTGGAGGAAAGGATGTTCCCTCATTGGAGAGCCTGAAGCATTTGAAGGAATACATGGGAAGAACGCAGAAAGAGCAGAAAATAGCATTTTAGCTCTTGTGAGGCAGATCCTGCTTTATGCAGAGCCACAAATGGAAGTTTTCCAGAGGAAAAGCATGGAAAACTTTGAGGGAGTGTCCTGAGAGTCACTGGTGATTACCTACAGGAGAAAAGTGCCCCACAGAGGGGTTTTGCTTCTTTTTTAAAATTATTTTTTAAAAATTTAATCCTAATCCCAATTCCAATTGCTTTCCTGCTCTCATCTGCTGTGGATACAGTCCAGGAATTACAGAAATAAGTAGATTTATATCAATATCTTTGCATCTGTGGGATTGCATCCACAGCCTGGGAAAAGCACAATCCCAATCCCAATCTCAATCTCAATCCCAACCCCATTCCCAATTCGAATTCCAATTCCAATTCTAATTCCAATTCCCATCCCAATCCCAACCCCATTCCCGTTCCCATTCCCAATTCCTAACCCCAGAACGAATCCCAATCCCAATCCCAATCCCAATCCCTTTCCTGCTCTCACCTGTTTTGGATGCAGCCCAGGAGTTATAGAAATTAGTGGATTTATTTTAATATCTTCACAGCTATGGGATTGCATCCACAGCACAATCACAATCTCAATCTCAATCTCAATCCCAATTCCATTTCCATTCCCAACCCCAGTCCGAATCCCAACCCAAATCCCACCCCCAATCCCAACCCCAACCTCGAACTCAATCCTAATCCCAATCCCAACACTAATCCCAATCGCAATCCCAACTTGTATTCAATCCCAATCCCAGTCCCAATCCCAATCCCAACCCGACCCCAATCCCTTTCCTGACCCCACACTGGTCCCAGGGTCTCTGGACCGGGGCAGGTCCAGTTCTCAGCCCCAGAACCTCCTGGGTTCTGCTCCATCCGCTCATCCTCAGCTGGGTCAATCCCAGGGGGGTTCAGCTTGGATTCCTGGCCAGCAGGACGATGCTTTGAGCTCCCGCTCGGGTTTAAATGTGTGGTTAAATCCTGCTCATGCCAATGAAATCTAAGGCTGTGCTTAAAGCCGAGCAGTTGATTGAATGGTGGCGATACTGAGAGGCCTTTGTGGAATTAATTAATGGATCTGAGCTGATTTTTATGTCTGAGACCCACAGAGGCCTGGGCAGCTTCTGTGGGATTTGGAAACATATTCCCACTTCAATCCAGGATCCAGACACAAATGGCAGCTCACATTATATGGATTTATGGGATTCCCTGGAGGATTCCAGGTCAATAAAACACTGACTGGATTACAAAGAGGCCTCTAAAGCGTTTGCTGGAATTTGCAAGGGATGAATGAATGTTTGTTGGGTTTATGACTGCAAAACATCTTTCTATGGATGCTGCAGCTCAGGCTGACTGACACAACCCCACTTTTGCTGTGTTTTGAACAACTGTATTTATTGTACCCGGGCCAGAAGGCAAAAAATAAAAGGGAAGCAAAATGTTGTAGTGGTGCACTGTTAAAATAGTCTGGAAAATAATTCAGGTTTAATGTAAATGATTAATTGTGATTCTGCATGGCTGCATTTCCTGCTGCTCATAAATCACAGGCTGCCAGCAGGACCAGTGCTCTGGAGCTCTGCTGGACACAGGGCAGGAAGCTTGGAGCTTATCTAAACCTTATCTCCAAGTGTGGTTCCACAGAATTCAGAAGTGAGCTGGAGTTTCCTGAATAACCTGAAAAGCTCTGGCTGAGCCCCACACACACAGAACAATGGTTAACAGTGTGGAAAATGAAATTTCTGTGAGGCCAAAGGGAGAAACCTCAGCAGTGCCCAAAATGTTGAGGGTTATCCTTGGAGTGTGAGCTCCAGAACATCTCTGGAGTGCTTGGATCAGGTGGGATAAAGGGATTTTGCTTGCCAGAAAGTTTTTGGAGCTGTTTGGGTGTCAGGATGGATCTCCTTGAAGATCAAGCCGCTCCCTGGTGAGGAATTTGGTGTCACCCCCAGATTTGGGGGAGCTTTGCTGCTTGGCCAGAGTCAAAAAGGAGAATTCAGTCCTCTGGGATTTGCTTTCCTGAGGGATTGCCCACGCCACCAAGAAAGGAAGAACATCCAGACCTTGATTCCTGCTTGGATTCAGCTCCAGGTCCTGGCAGCAGCAATTCTTTGCTGTGATTCCACTCTAAATTCTTATTTTCCCACCGAATTTCCACAAGGAGGGATTCCAGCAGCTTCAGGCACCCCACATCCCTCGGGAAGCAGGAATGTGCTGAGCCCTGATCATGCTCAGCAACCACAAGCTGTGCTCAGGGAATTGCTGCTGTCGGAGTTTGATACCAGCCCTCAGTGGCAGAGCTGGGATAATTAATGCATCATGATAACGAGGGGTTAATCAAATTAGCAATGCAATTCATATTCCTACTTTGCAAGCCCGTCTTGCACAGCACTGGGTTGTTTTGGAGGGTTTGAAAGGACATTTCTCCTCCTTCTACTGGGGAACAGAACTTTGGAGGAATTGAGAGAGGGAAAAAAGAAGGAAAGAAGTGAAAAATCCAATTTTGGTTTCATCAACTTATTTTTATCAGCAACAGCAGCACATACATGTTCTAGGTCACATTACTGAATGAAAAAATCCCTCAAGGCTGACAAATTAAATGGAAATCGAGGCTCTACCTTGGGCTCAGATAAAGCACAGGCAGGAGCAGTGGCAAGTCCATTAAATTTTAATTAACTGGTCATTAAAGAGTGCCATTCATTTGGGATATTGCATGGCAAGCAAGGCCAAGTACAGGAGGGTCTGGCTTGATTTTCTTAATGGTGTCTTTAGACATTTCTCTCCACGATTATGATCAGCTCTTGCTAAATTTATGGAGCAATTTATCACCTCAGCGGAGTGGAAATGCCAGGGAATGCAGCGCAGGAAAAAGTGGGTGCTGTTTTTGAGGAGTCAGAGTGTCCTGTGAGAAGAGCTCTGATGGAGCCCCTAATTACTCCAGCAATTAAAAACAGGGCATGGAACAATTTAATCCAAAGGGACACACAGCACTCGGCTAATTCCATCAAAAACTCATGGAAATCATCAATTTAGCTCGATCTGATGTGAAGAATGAGACTTCAAACTTCCAGGAAAGGCATCTCCTGGAGCTTATTTGAACCACCAAAAAAAAAAAAAAAAAAAAAGAAAGAAAGAAAGAGGGGTTGTATTTCCAGTTTAATGGCTGAGGGCACAATGCCACGCTGTGTGTTTGGGCTTGGGAGAGCTCAAAGCAGAATTCTCCTAATTGGAACTGCTCAGATCCCCAGCGTGGAGCTTCATTCCAAGGAATAGACTTGCTTCTGGAAAATAGAGCTGCTCCAATTTAATTAGAGAGCAGCCACACTCAGGCTTTGTGATTGGACCCATGAATTCCTCCCTGGAGCTGAAACACCAATTTTTTAGGAGCAAAAGGAGAGGGAACTGCTTTCAATTTCCGTTTTATTATGCGGTAATGGATAATTTCCAGCCCAGGAAAAAAAGAAAACAACCTAAAAATGGTCAGCCTGTACCTGGGGTTAACCCAGTTCCAGCAGGTAATGGAATCTGTTTTCCTTGCTGCAGCTGGAGAATGATTGAGCTCGACATCTCAATTTGGGGTGAGGAAGAAAATCAGCTCCAGGGAAGTGGGGGAGGCTTTGAAGTGGAAGGGAAATGCAACTTTTCTGGGACTCTCAGGATAGGGCAAATTAAAGCCTGGATATTTCTACCTGCCACAAAAAGTCCTGTGCTCGTACCAAGGAATGAGGAGGGAGAAAATAGCAGGATTTTGGGGTTTCCATGTTTTTGCGGCACTGGGAGCTTAGGATCCTTGAGGATGGATTGGCTGATGGAAATGTTTTGGAACAAGCACTGGATTTTCTCCTCCTCTGCTTGGGAATGTGAGATTTTATGGACACATCCCTAAAGAGCTGAGAAAAGTTACTGTCCTGGTTTGAAGGACAGGTGTCTGCTGAGAAAGACAGCAGCCTCTCTTTGAAATGGAGAATGGAAACCCCCTCCCTCCAAATTATTATCATTTTGAAATCAAGGGGCTCTCAGGCAAAGAGATGGGAATTAGGAATAACAGTTCTGTACTAGGGAAATTAAAATAGAAATCCAGCACTACAAAGAACAAAGCCCAAACCCTGGCAGAGTCAGAATCCAAGCTGACAGCCGTCAGTCAGTCAGGGTGGTGGCAGCAGTGCCATTCAATGGTGGCTGCATCCTCCTGCAGTGACAGATGTGCTTCAGTTGGAGCAGTGCTCCTGGACAAGCTGCAGTTTCCCTCCAAAGCTCCAGTGATGATGTGGAGAAGTCCGGTTTCCCTCTGGAGTCCAGTGGAGAAAGGGCTCCCTTGGTGTCCCAAAATCTCAGTTTTTATCTTGGTGAGAAATGTTGGGCTCTTCCCCCTGGCTGGAGCATCTCCCCATGGGATGCAGTAATTTTATCAGTGCCACAGTGGGACTCCATGGCCATGAGCAGAAGAGAACTCCCTGCAGGAAGGATGGGTTGTGAAAAGATAAAGAACACTGGCCCAGCTGGTTTATAAAATCTGGCCATGAACAGGAGATGTCCCCTTTGGAAATAAAGAACACTGCCCCAGCTGGTTTCAATGGATGGCCCATTAGCAGGAAATATCCCATGGAGATCAGGATCACTGCCCCACCTGGTCTCAACAGATGGTGATAGAATAAATACTTTTGATCGCATCATGTGTTGTAACCCAAGACAGTTACTTTATAAACTTGAACTCTGTCCAGAGAAGTTGTGACTATCCCTGAAAATGTCCAAGGCCAGGCTGGATGGGGCTTGGAGCAACCTGGGCTAGTGGAAAGTGTCCCAGCCCATGGCAGGGGGCTGGAATTAAATTCTTTTTGATCTAAAAGATCCTACAAATGCAGTTTCATTTTATAGATTATCAAAACCATTGTTTACTCTTTATTTTATTTGACTTAATGTGTTATACTGTCTCTGCCATGAGCTTTGATAAGTGTGAGGACTCTTGAGTCAATTATATCATCTGAAAGAACAAAGGTTTAAAATGTGAAATAAATAGGAATAGACATTTGTCATTATATCAGATTTTGATTATTTTTTGTTAATAATTTCGTTTCATCCAAGAATAGGGAGTAAACAAGTGAACCAATTTGTCCAGACAGGGGAGAGATGAGAGAATCAAACTCAGAGTTCTCATCTTAGAGTTATGAGAGGATTTATGAAAACTCTCAATTAGATAAAGCAAATTCACTTCAGAACAAAGCAAACTTGACCAGGTCATGTAAAACAACAACTGAAGGGACAATTTGTTCCTGAGTAGGTGATTAGGTCATTTCAGCAAATGAGAAAATGGAATAATTGTCCAGCCTTCAAATGGCTGAACCCCACAGGAAGAACATTCACTCTCGTTTTTACTGATGGGCCAGCACTGAACACTCCCAAATCCATAATAAGGCAACAAATGAAGTGCCCTGGTCACCCAGCAGCTTTCCCAGAGAATGTTTTAAAGGATAAAAAATCAGGATTATTCCTTCTGCACACAGCTTTAGCTTTTCCTATGTCCCTTCCTTCTCCCTGTAAGCAGGGCAGGCTCAGGAATTTCCCCATGGAAAGGGAGCTCAGGGATTGCAAGTGCCCAGGGAGGTTTGCAGTGCCCATCCCTGCAGGTGGCACCTGGAGGTGGCACTCAGGGTGACAAGGTGGCCACAGCTGGCACTGCCTGGGCTGGGAGGGATTTTCCAGCCTCAGGGATTTCAGGATTATGGGATCCTGGGATTCTGGGGATCCTGGGATTCTGGGATCCCGGGATTCTGAAATTCTGGGATCCTGGAATTCTGGGATTCTGGGATTCTGGATCCTGGGTTCCTGGGATCCCGGAATTATGGATCCTGGGATTCTGGGATCCTGGGATTATGGGACCTTGGGATTCTGGATCATGGGATTCTGGGATTGTGGGATCCCGGGATTCTTGGACTGTGAGATCCTGGGATTCTGGGATTCTGGAGTTGTAGGATCCTGGGATTATGGGATCTTGAAATTCTGGGTCATGGGATGCTGGGATCCTGGAATTCCGGGATTCTGGGATCTTGGAATTCTGGATCCTGGGATTCTAGAATTCTGGGATCCTGGAATTCTGAGATTCTGAGTCCTGGAATTCTGGAATACTGGGTTCCTGGGGTCCTGGGATCCTGGGATTCTGGGATTCTGGGTTCCTGGGATTCTGGGATTCTGGGCTCACACGCTGCACTGCCATCAGGGGTGGGATGGTAGGTGTTGCTAAGTCTGATAAGGAATCACCCTCTTGTGGCTTTATCCACTGTGTTCATCCCACTGCCTGTTTCCTGGGACTTTAGGGATTTTTGGGCACCACAGGTTGGATCTCTCCCACATTTTGTTCCTGTCTCCTCAGCACCATCCAGGGGATGTGATGGAGGCTGTCCTTGTGCTGCTGTGCTGCCCCTGGACACAGGTTTGGGTGAAGATGGAAGACTCCTCTCCCCATCCACTCTCTGAATGTCCCACCCACTGGAATTCCGGTGGAAACACGAGGTCCTGGGGTCCTCCTGGCTGCTAGCCCTGGAATTTTAGGTTGCAAGGGCTCAGATGGGATATTAGGAATGAATTCTTTACTCAGAAGGTGGGCAGGGCTGGCACAGGGTGCCCAGAGCAGCTGTGGCTGCCCCTGGATCCCCAGAATGTTCAGCTCCAGGTTGGACATTGGGGCTGGAGCAGCCTGGGACAGTGGGAGGTGTCCCCATGGCAGGGGTGGCACTGGGTGGGATTTGAGGTCCCTTCCAACCCAAATCATTCTGGGATTCTGTAATTCCAAGTCCATTCTGTCTTTTTAATGGTGACGGGGATCTCTCTGCATCCCCTTGGATCTCTCTGCATCCCTTTGGATCTCTACATCTCCTTGGATCTCTCCATATCCCTTTGGATCTCTCCACATCCCTGGGATCTCTTGGATTAACCATCTCCCTGTGGTTTTTTGTGTCTTCTCCTGCAGGAGTTTGGCCCACCCAGGCTGTTTGCAGCCCCTCCAGGGTGTTTGGGTAACAAGTCTTGAGGGAATTTTCTGGGATCAGGGAACACTGAGCCTGCTGGGATGGTGCACAGGGCACAGTAAATCACTCTGGTCCCTCCCACCTGTGGAAAATCTCTTTGGGAACGCTTTTTAAAATACACTTTATAATACATTAATTTGTTCCATATTTATAGTTTTTTATGTATAGTTAAAATTTTTTGGGAACTGTTTAGTATGGCTACTTTTTGGGTTTGTTTCTTAGAGCATGCGTGTTTTTTGGTTTGTGGTTTTAATGTTTTTTATTATTTTTTAATTTGGGTGATGGTTTCGGTTTTTTGTCGTTGGTGAGTATTGATAATTGTTGTGTTAGTTGTGTTAAGGTTTTTAGAACACGTTTATGGGCTGTTATTATAACTAAGTGGCTAGTTTAAGTACAATTTTTTTTTTAATTATGTTTAACTTTTACTATTAGAAAAGAAAAAGACCCTATATTTATTCAGAAAATCTATTTTAACATTGTACATATATTATTTATTTTCATAGTTGTGAAAAGCCAACAATATGTCATGCACTTACAACACTTGTGATTTGCTCCTCTTTATTTACTCCTCACAAACCCCCTGCTCAGATCTGGCCAAATAGGATTTTCCAGAGCAAAGTTTGGACTTTTTGGGATAAGAGGGCGTGGGGAAGGAGAGGTTTAAGCACAGGGATGCAGCGTGGGGCTCCAGGTCCTTGTCCCTGTTTTGTGTGATCCCAAGCCAGGCAGGATCATCCCTCCCTTTGGAAAGAATCCATCCAGGAAAGAACTGAGCTGCTGATCTGCTTGCGTGACTGAAAGCAATCACCCCCCTCAAACAAATAAAAAAACAATTTAAAAAAAATTTTAAAAAACCTCATTAAGGTTGCAAAGTCAAGGCTCAGAAACTGGATATTTTCAGAGACTTGTGCAACTTTTTATTTGTGGCCTTTCTGTGCTGCCTCATGACATCTTTCAAAACTCTTTTTTTCTAAATTTTTTTTTTTTTTCTTTTTTTTACCCTGAGCTGCTGTTTCCTCCAGCACAGGATGGGCTGCACACAAATAATGAGGAGCTGAGCTCTGTCCTCAGCTTGTTGCACAACCCAGAGCCTGCTCTGCAGATATGGGCTATCAGTTTCCTCATTGCCTTTCCTGTGGCAAGGTGGCCTCCAAGGGGCTCCGAAAAAAAGGATTTTTAACTCCTTGTGCCCTGCTGGAAGGAGAGGTTGCAACATTTTTATTCTAAAACATCTCCAAGAACATCCAGCTCAGCATTTGGCCCAACTCCACTGTTGCAAAGCATTTAGAAATTTGAATTTTCCATTCCTAAGAGCCTGAGAGTTTTATTTTTCAGCCTTCTTATCGCTGATACCAACATCCAAGAACAGACTGAATTCTGAAGTTCTGGATTTCAACATTGTGGCCACCACGAGGCCTTTGGTTTGGCCTGTGGAAAATGAGGAATTCAGGAATTCAGGATAAATCAGCATGGGAGCCTGTGGCACAGGCAGGAGCAGAACTGAATTTGCCCATGGCTTTTCTGCTCCTCTGCTCCCCTGACTCATTGGCTTCATGTTTTCCAGATGTTTTCAGACTTTATCCTACCTAAACCCCGCTGCCTTGGTCCATTCCCAGATTTGTTGTAATGGGAAAGATCCAGGAGTGAATTTGCCAGGTTGAGACCCCAAATTAAGCTCAAAGTTCTTTTTAGAACCTGGAGAGGGCCCCATCCTTCCAACCTCTTGGAATTGAGCAACCTGCATTCCTAATCCAATTTCGAGCCCAGACACTCTTGCTCAGAGCAAGACACCTCTTACAAAATCCAAGATAAATTGTCTTAATTGCAGCAGACAAATGGCCTTAATTATAGCAGCCCCTGCTTTCTCAACGCTGCATTTGCAAGATGGTTCTTCCTGGAAGGGGAGGAAAAAGGGGATAATTCCCAGAATTTGGGGAGCAGAGAGGGGGACAAAGGAGTGGTTTGAGACAAATGGATTTCCAAGAGCTGATGGAAAGGGTTAATGCAGAAAAAAACAGGGAACAACATCTGGCAGGACCAGAAGCTGGGAAAAACCAGGAAAAATCCTTCCCTGGGGCACTCATGGGTGTTCAGGGACTGACTTGGGTTAC
>VRYO01001681.1:30764299-30776587 GCA_009812075.1 Sialia sialis | reverse complement strand
GGAAGGGAAGGGAAGGGAAGGGGAAGGGGAAGGGGAAGGGAAAGAAAGGAGGAAAATACAATTGTGTTGTGCATCCTCCACACTCACTGCTCCAGGCAGGGAAGAGTTTTTTTTCCCAAAACTTCCCCAGAGCTCTTGGACGAAGCAAATCCTGTTTGGCTGTTGTTAAAAACTTGTTTTCCTCATTGTGCTGCTGGTGCTCAGAATATTCCCAGTCCATCAGCACGGCTCAGGTTGATGTTCTACCAAAAAAACCAAACATGGAGTGAGGGAAGGGGGAAAAGGGAGGGGGATTAACACCAGTTTAAAACTGTCAGACCCAGGCAGCTCTAAATGCGAAAGGGAGCCAAGGTTAAGGGCTTTGCTTGATTCACTGTCACTTGATAGCTACAGGAAATTAAACCACAGAAGCTCCGGTCAAAAAGCATTAATAAAAGCAAGGGAATTCAGGTTGGGAAAAATGTTGTGATGATTAAATGTCATTTTTTTGTGTGTTTTGGGGACGCTCAGGTGAGGGTATCCCATTGTGGAAGCGTGGCAGGAACTGTGGATTTTGGTGCTGTCACCGAGTTTTTCCAGCTTGGCTGATCTCAAGCCCGGATGGAATATTCCTCACAGGCAGCCTCAAATCCTCAACAATGCCGAGCACGGACGTTCCAGCATCTGTTAGGAATTGTGGCAGCTCCAGAGGGCACAGCTGATCCTGTTTGAAGTTCAGACCCTCCGGTTTGGGCGAGGAGCTGTGGTGGAAAAAGAAATGCCAAGGTTCTGGAACAAAGGAGGGAATGTTTTCCCTTGTGGAGCCATTTTGCAGTGGCTAAAAGGATGGTGTAACTCACAACAGAATTAGATCACTGGTCTGAAATGCTCTGAAATGCTCTGAAATGGGGTTTTCATCTTCAAAATGCTGGGATTGGAGATCTGGAATGGTTCCATCCATGTTTTTTTCACCCAGCAGGATAGACACCTTTTCCTTTGCAGTTCTGGAATTTTTAGGTCTCTGGGTCTGCTCTACCCTTGGGGTTTGGATGTGGAAAAGTGCCTGGGGATCATCCTTCATTTCAGCCCTCTTGCCCCTTTCCCAGCACTTAAAAGAATGCTGAAAGTCTCTCTCATCACAAAGGCACCCCCTTAATGGAAATCCTTGACATGGATGGAGCAGTGGAAACACTCAAACTGCTGGAAATGGCCAGGAGAAAGGGGGAAAAAAGGGGGAAACTCAGCAAGAACAAGCCCAAAATGAACTATTTGACAGAGAATCATAAGCTTGATTCAATTATAAAAAGCTACTTGAGGCCCAGTGAGCGTTCCCCTTGCGCAACAATAAATCAAGATCACTTACTTGAGGTGCTTTGTTATAAAGCAGCCTTGCTTCTTTCTGGGATTAATGACTAAAAATCCTGCTAAAGATTAACTGGCTGGCTTTAATTTCATTAAGGGGGAGAAAAAAAATCAGCATCCCCCACATTTTTCAGCTTTGGACAACTCCCTCCCTGCACTTGGTTGTGGGGGAAAGGCTGAGGAGGAGAAGTTTGGTTTCAGGGAATGTTATTCCCCAAAATGCTGGGATTCTATTCCTCTTTCTGCAGTAATTTCCACATTATTTCAGAGCTTTCTGGCCTCCTGAGGGCTTTGGGAATCAGCTGCATCAATGGGAACAGTCTGAGTTAGTGGGAATTATTTCCTCATTATTCACACAGGTGACAAAGACCAAACGCCCAACAAATCCTTCATTGCTTTGGGTTTGGAATTTTGAGCTGATCCTCCTGAAAATCCACTTTAGCCAGGATTTTCATCATCACTTTTTCCACAATTTGAAGGATTCAGCTGCACAGACTTCCTAAGAAAATCCTGGGACAGAGTGGGCATCCCTTCACTTCCCCCTTGGAGAACAGCAAGGCCTGGAAAACCCAGTTCAAAGTGAAAAACAAAAGGAATTTTCCATATTTAAATGTATGATTCCCTCACAAAGCATGGCCTGCTTTCTCCAGGTAGGTGAGAAAGGATTGTGCACTCAGCTCTCCCGAAATAATTAAAAGGTCATCAATTTGCTGTCACTGCAGTGATATGCTTTAATTACATTCTACAAATCTATTGAACCAGCTATCAAAGGCAGATTACATTGCTGAGACGTGTTATTATTTTAACAACAAACCAATGTCTGTTTGGAGGAATGCATGGAAATATGATCTGGGCACAGCTGAGATGAATCCAAATCTTCTCTGCTGCATTATCTGGATTTGCCAATCGGACAACTCTGCTCAAAAAAAATGAACAACAAAAGAAATTTAGGCAAGCGACAGATCTTACACATCAACGTTCGATATTATTTGGGGTTCAAATTTAGGTTCAGACTGAAATTGGGGAAATTTAGGTTCAAATTTAAGAAGAAATTGTTCCCTGTGAGGGTGGGGAGGCTCTGGCTCAGGTTTTCCAGAGAACCTGTGGCTGCTCCATTCCTGGAAGTGTCCAAGGCCAGGCTGGATGAGGCTTGGAGCAAAATAATTCAGAAGTCCAACTCATATCCCTAAATTTTAAACCTACAAATCCATACTCAACTGAAATTGTCTCCTGCTGATTCGTTTTTCCAGCATGCTCAGAAGATCTGCTGTTGGAATCTTAGCAGGCAGCTGAAATTCAAATTCTCTCTCCTGTCAAAAAAAAGGCATGGAGAGGTTTCTTCAAGAGGAATTAGGATAAGGAGGAAGGGTGAGTTTAGCAAAAAGAAGAATGGAACACAGAAATTTAAAATATTTGGAAAGGATTGGGAAGTGCCTGTTGGAAGAGCAGTTTTCCCTTTGCTCCTCAGCAGGACAAAGGAGGATGGAGAAACAGCAAAAGAGGAAATCTTCCAGACCTGGAACTCTGTCCCTCAGCTTGGCTGCAGCTCTGAGACTCAAGTCTGCCTCATAAATTTTACAGGATTAAAAGGCACAATAAAAAGGCAGTTTCAGAAGAAAGGAATGAGTCAATGTCCATAAAATCCTGGGGAAATTTGGTACCCTTCTCAGGAGAGATTTCCAGCATCCTGCAGAAAACATCCCACCAAAATCACCCATGCTAAGACGGAAGATATCTGAAATCTCCCAGTCTGACAACAAAAGATTGGTGTCGTGGGGTCCCCAGGCTGCTGAGAGTGTCCCTAAATTCTATGTCATCATCTGGAGTCACTGAGGGGTGCTGGGCTCTTCTGCAGCTCTGAGCAGGAGCGGGGAGAAGGAATTCTCCAAAATCCAGACAAAAGGATTGCGAAGACACCATCTCCCACTGTGGGAATACAACTGGAGAGCAGAACTGCTACTACTGCTCACTTTGTCCCAACCAATGTGGATCTGTGAGCTGTAGTAGGCCGCAAGCCTAGGCGGGAGTGAGTAGGCCCAAGCCTTGTTAGGAGTGACTAGGCCGCAAGCCTTGTTAGGAGTGAGTAGGCCCAAGCCTTGGCGGGAGTGAGTAGGCCGAAGCCTTGGCAGAAGCAAGCGGGATTTTGGAGAAGGAATGTAAGAGATAAGAAGGTGCTTGGTACAGAGTGCTTAGTTTTTATGAGGATTTGTGAGAAATATTGTGTCTACCTGGCTAGCTTAAACCAGGCCTAGATTGAGCAATGCTATCTAGTTACAATTAGCAATGTACCTTAGTTACACGAATATTATTGGTGCGCTATTTTTAGTAACAATGGAAAAAGTATATAAACTTTGCTTTGTGGATCAATAAACGGCTTCATGGCTCCTTGCAAGCAAATCATGAAGACCCCGTCTCTTCTCTTCCACCGCCGTCATCCTACCACTGTCCTTTGGAACATGTGGGAACCAGGACATCCCTCTGGCTGCCCTGGATGGCTCCAGACCCTGGCAGGGAGCTCAGAAGCCTTGGCACAGAGCCCAAGACCCCTGTGCCTTCGATTTCAACCCCTGGGAGAAATTGCCATCCTTGCATGACGAGTTACAGGTCACAAAAAATAAGTAGAGTATAAGTTAGATTATCACAGGGTGAGAAAGTAGGTTTTTAAGATTGTTTATAATAAGGGTCTGGAGTCAAGATGGAGGAATCTGGGTGTGTTCTGTCCTTCTTTCTCCTTCTTCATGGCATCCATCTTCTGGGTGATGTTGGCATTTTTGGATTGGTTTGGAGTAGAACTGGACTGTACAATACAGGTGATAGGTATTGGAAGATAATTGTAAACAGTATGTACGTAGTTTGTAGTGTAAAAACATAATCCCACCCTGGGGCAGGGAGTGTGCCTTGGACTGGCCTGCTGAGCAGACCTCAGCTGGTCTGAAAAAGAACATCCTCGATAAGATATAATAAACAAGTCTGGAAACAGCAGAAGATGGCCTCGGACTCTTTCTTCAGTGCTCGGGCTGGAAAACAGAGACTCAGAAACAACACAGGTGATCGTCTCAAGCTCCTGAGACACCACCAACAGGAACAGAGGCTCCAGGATGCTCCAAGAGTTCATGATCCCACTGTCCTTGCAGAGCTGCAGGGAGGGAAACTCCCCTGCATTACTGTGACAAGGAGGGGACACTCCATGGGGCCAGCTCCAGAACTGCAGGGTGGAAATTGCAGCCAAGGCACAAACCAGGATCACAGAACCATGGAAGATCCTGAGCTGGAATAAAATCCCCAGGAATCATCCAGTGCCAGCCTCCCAAAAATCCAAGTCTGGGTATCCCTGGCAGCTCCTGGAGCTGAGGGAAGAACCTTGCCCTAAGCTCCAGCCCTTCACTCCTCTTTTTCATCCTCCAATATTTTGAAAGGATCTCACCACCATCCTTTGATTAAAACCCTTGATGGGAAGACTGACAGAGTTGGGATAGTCCAGCCTGGGCAGGAGAAGCTCCAGGGAGAACTCAGAGCCCTTCCAGGACCTGAAGGGATCCAGGAGAGCTGCAGAGGGACTGGGGACAAGGGATGAGGGACAGCACACAGGGAATGGCTTCTGGAGGGTTGGATGGGATCTTGGGAATTAGGAATTGTTCCCTGGGAGGGGCTGGGATGGAATTGCCAGAGCAGCTGTGGCTGCCCCTGGATCCCTGGAATGTTCAGTTCCAACTTGGACATTGGGGACAGTGGGAGGTGTCCCTGCCATGGCTGGGATGGCACTGGATGATTTTTAAGATCCTCTTTCAGGTCTTTAAATCCTCTCTGGGCAATCTGTGCCAGTGCCAAATGGTACCAGAATATTTGACAACGATTTGGGCAATGCATTCTCTTTGCACAGCCTGAAAGTTTTTCCTAAATTGTTCCCTCTTCCTCTTCTGCCCTTACTCTGTTTTACCTGACTAAAAAGATGGGAACAACCTCATGACATTCCATTTCCCTTCCCATTAAATAAATAAATTAAACCATTAAATAAAACTTTTACAAACCCTGAGAATTAGAAACTTTCCTTCTCTTATTACTTCATGCTCAGAGCTTGCTGTGAATGGTGTTTTTTCTCCTGAATTACTCCCAAACTTTTCCCAACAACAAGACTGAATCCCTAGCAGAATTCACTTGGAAAAATCACTCCAGCAAAACTTTGTGAAAAGTTTTTCCCTCACACCAAGCACGGGGCAGCCACCGGAAGAACCGGATTTGGAGCACAGGAGAAGTGTCAGCGCTGAGCACACAAATCCTGGCTCCCACCAGCTGGAAAAGCTGGATTGGGAACCCTTTCCCAACATTCAATTTTCAATCAGCCCCCACAGAAAACACCCCCAGCCTGTGGTCAGCGGCCGCACGCAGACTTTGTCATTTTGCTTGCTGACCACACGCTGCCATTGATCAATCCCAAATTGGATTATTGTTAGCTTTAAAAGCGCCTCAACAGCAGAAAGTGGCGGGGGAGGCTGGCAAAGCAGAGATGGATCGTGGAATAAACAGCCCCAGTGACAGGATTTCAGCCAGAATTGATCACTGTCAGCGAGTTAGTGGTCAGCTGTCTGACCTTTGGGGCCCAAAGCAAACATCAGAATAATGTTTAGACAAACACATTTGATTTTGGAGGTAATGGGTATGTCAACTAAATGACAAACCTTGGAAAGGTCAAAGGGAGAGCCATTTTTCAGGCTTTTTTCAGGCATTAATCGTTGGTTTGGGGAGTGCTGTCTTTCGGAGCTGGACGGAGGGAGAAGTTCACTTTGGGTTTTTGTGTCTTCACAGGCACCAAAAATCCAGGTTGTTCCCAACCCCTGCCGCTCCCTGCTGTGTTTGAGCCCAAAAAGTTGAGTTTTAGGTCCCCTCCTCATCCAGAATCAGTGAAGAATCTCAGACCACGCTGACCAAGACACTTTCCAGGTTTTCAGGAGCATTTGAGCTCTGCTCCAACACTTTTGCCTTGATCCAGATCCAAACCTCAGTGCTACAGAGGAGAGCAGAGCCCCAAACTGAGTGGTGATGCTGATTTGAGATAATTTTTCATCTCTGCTGACAAATGGTTAATGCATCCAGATATTGATCATTTACCAAACTCATATTTTTTCCCCAAATATTCATTCATTTATTATGTCCAAGGACAGCAGAAATGTCTGTAGAACCATCCTAAAAGCAGAGGGGTCGGGATTTGGGGCTCTGGATGAATTTTAGCAGAGTTTAACCCTGCAGGAGATGCTCTGGATGAAATCCAGCCCTGTGGCACATCATGGCCTGGCACCACCCGCCCCAAAACCCCAAAATTGTGGAATCCAGGTGGGAAGAACCCTCCAGAATCATCCAGTCACCCCAAGTGCCACATCCAGACCCCTCCTGATCATTTCCAGTGTCTCCTCTACCTCCCTGGGCAGCTCATTCCAATTCCTCCCCACTCCTGAGGGATCAAAATTCCTTTCCTCATCCATCTGAAGCTCCCCTGGTACAACTGAAGGCCATAAATTGGGTTTTTTCCTCACTTGTGCCACATCCTCCGGGCAGGCAGCACATCCATGCAGGGAGGAAGGCAAAGGAAAAATGCTTGCCTGTGTTTTGGAGAGGTTGATAAATCAGAAATTCTAAAGGGACTGGAGCATCCTCAGGATTTCCCAAGATGCAGCTGGGAAAATGCAGGCAAAACCCCAGGAATGCTGGTGAAAAATTACAAAAATGAACAAAAAATGATAACAAAAGCAACAAAAAAGATTTTGAGTTGTCAATTCTTGGCTCTGGCTCTTGCACTACTTTTTAAACAGCTTTTTCTGAGATTATTTTCATGACAAAGCTGAAAGCAGAAAACACCAGCAGAGTCTTTTTCTTGGTGTGTACATCAAAATCTCTTGGGAAACAATAAATTTCTGATTATTATTAATTAATTTCTTCACACCCACCCCTTGTTCCCAAAAAACATTTGAACAGCAAGGCCACGTTAAGGAAGGAAGATTCTGGAACTGGAAAAAGGAAGCAGCTTCTGCTGGGGTGTAGAAAAAACAAAGGAATAATTGGAATATCCTAACAATATCCAAATTAACTGTGTATGCCCAGGCAGATCACTTATGCCTGGAAATGAGGAATATTTTACATTTTATATTCTCCAGGCCCTGCTTTTAGGTCTCTGCTGGATCTGACAAAAATTCGTTGTAGAACTGATCAAAAGTCAGGAATTCTGTTAGGCAAGAAGACTTTCACCCAAAACAGAAATATCCAAGACAGGAATATTCTTTCCTCAGGAAAATGTAAAATTCAGTATTTTTAAAACTCTCTCAGTCTCCTAATCATGACAATCTCACCTGCTTTAAAGCAGCTTTCTATGAAGAAAAGCTATTTCAGATAATTTTTTCTACTGACAGAATTAATTGGAAGGAAAGCGTGGAGAATAAAAAAAAAATTTCCCCCTTACAGTGAAATCTCACAACATTCCTGGGATTTCTTTAAGTTTCAGCACAGGAAATTTTAACATGGCAAAAACTTTGCCGGATTTAGCTCAGACGAAGAGGGAAAGGAGATAAAAATACTTCAAAAGAGGTTTGGTGATAAAATGCAACTTAATTTAATCATGGATTTGGATTCATGGAAAAGCTTGGGTTGGAATAAAGATAATTTAGATCCAGCCCCATCAATAAATATTTGTATTTACAACCAGCTGCCCCCATTTAAACCCACATCACAAAGCGTATATTTCCCATCAAAGAGAAGAGGGAAAGAGACACAACCCCCTGGAGATGAAATTTTCCAGCTGTTTTTCCAAAGCTCCATTTCCAGGTGGACCCTGAGCTGGAATTGCAGATGGACACTGAATTTTGAGTGATTATTTTGGTTGGAAACCTCATCCCTGGAAGTGTCCAAGGCCAGGTTGGGACAGTGATCACAGTGATTCTTCGGGACAACTGGAAAAACCTTAACGTGTCCTGATTGGAATATCCTTAAGCCCTGTCTTTCCAGGCCAGGTTTAACTAATACTTGTCCCAAAATCCCTCTGGATCTGGAGCCACCAGCACCACTTTGCCATTGTTTGAGCTTCAACTTAAACCCTGTCTTTCCAGGCCAGGCTTAACTAATCCTTGTCCCTCGCAGCAGCCTTTGGAAGGTCCTTGCAGATCCGCAGGCCCTGCATCGATTCTCACGGCTTGTACAGTGGCTGGGGTGTAGCAAAGTACGGTGTAAAATGAGAGAAAATATTGATTTCCAGAAAGTTAATATTATTAAAAGGCAGTTGTATTCATCTCCTTCTGGAATTTTAGCTGGGGGTTTTCCTCTTGGAAAAATCAATGGAAGTAATAGTCTTGTTATAGCAGGAGCGCTTGTTCGACCATTTTTTCACCCCGACGCTTTTAAGTTGTGCTAAGAGCAGAAGTCGAAAGGCAATAAAATTATTGACTGGGATTTACAGGACTTGAATGGCTGAAGGTTTTCTATTCATGATTTTTTATCACTTTATCTAGCAGGGAAATATTTTAATCCAACAGGATTTTTATTGTGTCTGGGTTCTGTTTGTACCACCAGAAAAATTCGGAAGTATTTGAGGTAAAATCTCATCCCAATTTGCCTCGATGATCAGATTTGTGAAAGGACTCCAAAAAACATCAAACTTACACAAAATCATTTCTGCAAATTCCTGGGACACATGAATAACTGGCAAGCAGATGTTTCATATTTCCCCTTGAAAATTCAGTTTTTTCTCTCAATCATTGCTCAGATTTTTATCCCATCACTTTTGGGAACAGCTCATTTCACCTTCTCACCAGTTCAGCCCCGACATGGCCAAAGCCAGGTCCAGTTTCAGCTGGAAATAAATCTCTAAGTTCAGCAAAAATCCATAAAATTCCTCCACTTTTCTCAGGAGAATTCCTTGACTCCAACACACGACCTGCCTTTTTAGCCAAAGTCACTTTAACCTCATGTTTGCATCCTGATTTCCTCATTCTTATTTTTCAACCAAAACATTTATATAGAAAATAGGGGAAATTTGTGTTATAAACCACCTGAAATTTCACCTGAAACTTTGTACGAAGAGAGAAAAGTGTGGGTGCTGCCAGTGTCAACTCCTGAGCCAAGGAAACATTTGGAGCAGTGGATTCAGATGAAGGAGGGCAGGATTTATTGGGATTTTGGGAAAGGATTTGGAACCATTTGGGGCAGTGGGTTCAGATGGTGGTTGGGATTTTGGGAAGGGATCTGGGGACATTTGGGGCAGTGGGTTCAGATGCTGGATGGGATTTTGGGAAAGGATTTGGGGCCATTTGGGGCAGTGGGTTTAGATGGTGGTTGGGATTTTGGGAAGGAATCTGAAATCATTTGGGGCAGTGGGTTCAGATGGAGGAGGGCAGGGCTGGATGGGATTTTGGGAAGGGATTTGGGGCCACTTGGGACAGTGGGTTGAGATGCTGGATGGGATTTTGGGAAGGGATTTGGGGCCATTTAGGGCAGTGGGGTCAGATGAAGGAAGGCAAGATTTAATGGGATTTTGGGAAGGGATTTGGGGCCACTTGGGGCAGTGGGTTGAGATGCTGGATGGGATTTTTGGGAAGGAATATGGAACCATTTAGGGCAGTGGGTTCAGATGCTGGATGGGATTTTGGGAAGGGATCTGGAACCATTTGGGGCAGTGTGTTCAGATGGAGGAGGGCAGGGCTGGATGGGATTTTAGGGAGGGATTTGGGGCCATTTGGGAAATGGGTTCAGGCTGGAGGAAGGCAGGAATGGATGGGATTTTGGGAAGGGATTTGGTGGCATTTGGGACAGTGGGTTCATAAGGAGAGCAGGAATGGACAGGATTTGGGGAAAGGATCTGGAACCATTTGGGGCACTGGGGTCAGATGTTGGATGGGATTTTGGGAAGGGATCTAGAACCATTTGAGGCAGTGGCTTCAGGCTGGAGGAGAGCAGGGCTGGATGGGATTTTGGGAAGGAATTCTTGGCAGGCCCTGGAATAGAATTCCCAGAGCAGCTGTGGCTGCCCCTGGATCCCTGGCCAGGTCGGACACAGGGGCTGGAGCAGCCTGGGACCCTGGAAAGTTCAGGGGTGACACTGGATGCTCTTTAGGGTCTCTTCCATCCCAAACCGCTCCGTGATTTGCTGTCATCCTTTCCCCAGCACTCCTGCACACTCAGGAATGGAAACCACCAACAAACAGAGCTTGGATTTTCCCCTTTGTCCATTTTTGCTCCTAGGACGTGCAGCCAGAATTCCAAAGCTGTTGGCTTGCTCAAACCACTGGAATGGCTCCTGAATCCAAGGCAAGGCTGTCTCTCTGCGGTTTCTCCTCGTCAGTGAAACCACAACCTCCCCCTTTTTCTCCTCCATGACTCCCTGGCTCTCAACTCGGCCTGATCCCTCTAAATCTGTCAGGGCAATTATCAGCCATCAGCTCCTTGCTATCAACAGGAAACAAGTGCTCCGTGTGACAGCAGCAGCACTACAACAACACCAGTTCCTTTTCCCCTGTTTTTTTTTTCCATCAGAAATTAAAACCCTACTATCTCATTGGGTTTCGGGATCGTTTTTGGGTTTTTTAGTGCAGATTTTAGAAGTTTTTTGGCCATTATTAGTGCCATTTTTAGGAGACTTTTGAATTTCTTAGCGTTAATTTTTGGGTATTTTTAGGCTGAGTTTTTCCTGGATTTTTCCCAATGTTTTTCCCAGAAATCCTTGGAATTTTGGCAGATTTTGAGTGGTTTAGTGCAGATTTAGGAATTATTTGCCCATGATTAGTGCCATTTTAAGGGGATTTTGAATTTCTTAGTGTGTATTTTTTGGGGGTTTTTTTAGGCTGAATTTTTCCTGGATTTTCCCCAATGTTTTTCCCAGAAATCCCTGGAATTTTGGCAGATTTTGAGTGTTTTAGTGCAGATTTTAGGATGTTTTTGCCCAATGTTAGTGCTATTTTTAGGGGATTTTTGCATTTTTAGTGTTAATTTTTGGGGGTTTTTTTATGCTGAATTTTTCGTGGATTTTTCCCGATGTTTTTCCCAGAAATCCTCAGAATTTTTATGGTTTTGGGGTCTTTTAGTGCAGGCTTTAGGTTTACAGTGAACAATTTTAGGAGCTTCCTGGGGGATTTTTGGTTTGTTTGTTTGTTTGATTGATATTTTAGTGTGCATTTTTTAGGAGTTCTTTCCCAATATTTTTCCCAGAAATCCTTGGAATTTTGGAAGATTTTGGGTGTGTTTTGTGCAGATTTTAGGACTTTTGGCGCTGTTTTTTGTGCAATTTTTGGGGCTTTTTTTCCTATTTTAAGTGGAATTTCCCCTGGATAAACACAATTTGGAGCCAGACGAGGCTTGACAACAGCTCAGCTTCATAGCTTTTGAAAATCCAAGGTGTAAAAGCCAAAAATCCCTTCCCCCACAGCGATTTCTTGGCCAAATAAATGATTTATCCATGTCTATGTGGCCCACACTCCCTAACACTGAAAACTGTAAAATAAGGAGGCAATAAATGGCTCCTGATCTGAATCATCCATAATTAATGACCAAAAAAAAATTAAAAAAAAAAATCCTAAATAACCTCCTCCTTCCTGCAGAGCAAATGCAAGTGCTTCAAGCTGCAGTAATTGCCTGCAAATTAACTCGTAGCAAAAATGAAGAGGGAAATATTCTGCTACTCCTGTGTCACGCTGGTGTTTTACAGCCACTTAAGGAGAGCAGCTCTCAGTGAGGTCAGTGTGTGAGCTCCTGGGGATCAAAGCTGGGCTCACCCATCTCATCCTAACCCCAGACTGCGTTTAGTGAGGAATTTTTGGCACAGGAGTTGTTGTAACCAGGGCAAAGATGTGGGAAACTGGGAGAGGGGTGAATTGTGTGGATTGGTCTGCAGGGCCAAGAAAGCTGATGCCAGAGAGGAGAGGAATATCATGGAAAATCTTTAATCTTCTTGTCCTGGTTTGGGGGACAGGTGTC
>VRYO01001681.1:30721876-30736702 GCA_009812075.1 Sialia sialis | reverse complement strand
TGAGGAATCAGGGACAGAAATGTCGCCCACTTGCAGGAAAATTCCCCCTGGAATCTTCTTCACCCCTCTGCTTCCCAGCCCTGCAGAGGTGGAAACATCAGAATCTGCTTCCAGGAGGGATCCAGAGCTCAGGTTCAGCAGGAACAGGGAAAGGGCAAACAGGAGGTTTGGGCTGGGGGGCAATTCCTCATTTCCTTCTCTGCCTCAGGGTTGGTGTTCCCCTCTTGTGCCACTGGGGCAAAAATCCAAAACCAAACCTGCCTTGGGTGAAGGAAAACCCAAACCAAACCAAACTGCACGTGATGATGCTGAGCCCTGACTCACATCAATAAAATAAACTCTGTTTATTCCTCCACACTCCATGTTAAACAAGGAAGAACTTCAAATGAAAGGAAGGAAAACTCCAGAGGAAGATTTGTAACAATCCTGCCAATCCTTCCACGGGTTCTGAGGGTTCCAAACCCAGTTTGTGGGTGGGAATGTGAAACCCTGGAGCTACCACAGGAAGCATTTGCAGGATTCTCTGTGTCTTCCCTTCCCAGCAGCCCTCCAGGCTGGGAATTGTCATTAATGCCTGGAAAAAAAGTGGATCAGAAAGGGTTTGGTGCCGGGATGACTCTTTCCTGGCTGTCACTGCCAGGGAAGGGAAGGGACAGAGTAAAAGGAAACAGCAGCAGCTCTTGGCATGGCTTGATGTTAATTTTCCTTGGCTTGGAGTACCTGTCTGAAAAGCTGCTGCAATGCAGGAAGGAAATTTTTCCAGAGATTAAACTATTATTGTTTCCTGTGGGGCTGTCTTCATTGTATATGAGGAAAAAAAAAAAAAAAAAAGAACAAACCAACGATCTCTGAGGGCACTTGAAAAGGGATTTGTGTGAATAGCAAAGTTGTTGTGATTCATCCCCCTCAAAGCGCCGGGATTTGGCCAATTTCCTCAGGAAAGTGGCTGATGAGGCCCACGGATTGCTCCACATCTGAGATGTCATCAAGGTGATTAATGCTGAGCCCTCCATCATAGGAAGCCCAGAGTCGAGCAGAGCTATTTCCAAGGGCAGGGAAGCAAAATAAGTCATTTGTGTTTTTGCCAAAACGCTGCGATGTTTAAATGCCTCTTTGTGCTCCTGGCAATTAATGCTGCTGCCTATCAGAGGCTGGGGGATTTTTCTGGTTTTACAAGTTGGTTTGAAAAATGGCTTCAATGTGCTGCAGTGTTTACCTAAGAGGATCTTGTGGAATTAAAATGAAATGTTTCCACAAGAGCAGCGTTTGTTGCTGTCCCTGGAACCGAGGATGTCGGAAGATTTTTATGCCCTTTCCCAAGAAAATGTTCACCTGGATTTTCACTGGGAGGCAATGCCATTATCCTGCAACTTGAGGAGTGTTTGGGGAGATAATTACCTGCCCTGACCAAAAAACCCCAAAAAAACCTACACTGAGCCTTGAGAATTCACTGAAAGTTCCAAAAAAAATGAGATTTTTTTTTAGGCCTCTCATGTAAGACATTTCTATTCTCCAATCCTTCTTCCACTAATTTTGGTCATGTATTCTTTTTATTTTTAGTGTGGTTGGGTAAAACAAACACCACAGGGCATAAGGAAGATTTAGATCTCGTTTTTTTTTATTGTTTTTGATTGGTTTTTTAGTGCTCCACCCAATCCTCTGTGTAAGAAACCAGGGATTTCCACCTGGAGTCGACCCAGGACTGAATTTCCGGAAAACACCAGAGATCTTCCACCAATATATGGGACTGAAAAAACCTCCGAAAATCCAGAACACCTGCAAGAAATCCTGTGTTGGGATGAGCTCCACCAGCAGGAAAATAACAAAAGAATTGAAACCAATCCTGGTTCTGGTATGAACAGAGATTCCCACCTCTCCTGCTTCTCCTGCCTGGCCTCTGATTTTTCTCCACCATGGAATAAACATTTCATGCCAGGATTGGAATGGAGGAAACCAAACCCATCGTGCAGCACAATGCAACATCTGTTAATGGCAATTAACTCTGCAATAAAAACCCTGAAAAATTCAATTTTTCAGAGCTGTTATGATCCAGTCTCCTCTTCTTTAGGGTTTTGTTCCATAGCTGCTCCCATTTCCATTTCATCCCCATCATTCCAGTCCATCCAAACATTTTCCCTGTTCCTCCTCCCACCATCATCAAAGTCCCTTTCTCTCTCTCAACCTCATCTTGTCTCCTCATTTCATTCCCATTCCCAGATTTTTTTTTGCTGTTTTCCAGGCCCTTTTGTCTTCTCAGAGCCACAGTGGGGCAATCTGCACCCTCAGCGCCACCAGAGATGATGCACAGCTCTGAATTTTCAACCTGTGTCATATTTTTAAACATTATTTCCATGCGTGCCATCGTTGTGAGCACCAGAAATGTTTTTAACACAAGCATTGTTCACTGAAATCATGCAGGAAATTATCCCTGGACTGACCAAAATTATCCATTCCGAGTTGTCATCCACGATTAATTGCACGTAGAAATTCCTATTTGAGGGAACAATTTTCAATTTAAAAGGAAAAGCTTATTCTACACATTTCATGTTTTTACCCATCTGTTGATAAACATTGAATTTTAAGACAAAACTGCCTAAAAACCCCTGGAAAACACATATTCCAGGATAGCTGAGATGATGATCATCTTCACACTGCCAGAGGGCAGGGCTGGGTGGGATTTTAGGAATTAGGAATTGTTCCCTGGGAGGGGCTGGGATGGAATTCCCAGAGCAGCTGTGGCTGCCCCTGGATCCCTGGAATGTTCAGCTCCAGCTTGGACATTGGGACAGTGGGAGGTGTTCCTGCCATGGATGGAGTGAAATGAGATGATTTTTAACATTCTCCCAACCCAAACCATTCCATGATTCATGATGACAGCAGGACTGGTTAGCAGGGTGGAGTTGATCAAGATTTTTGAGGGCACAAAATGTGAAAGGTCCTTTTCAGGGGATTTGTCACCAGGAAAATTTGGATTTCTTGGAGGAAGGTCCCAGAAAAAATTAAAATAAAATAGTGCCATGTAAATGGTAACACATGTTCCCAGGAATTTGAAATACCTGAACTTTGAGCAAGGTCTGTGGCCTTTCAACAGTTCCAACACAGCTTTGATTTCCTGGCTTAGACTTCAGGACTAAACTCCAGCGTGGAGTAATAAAAATGGGGGGAAAAAAAAATCCAGCCTTTCTCAGAGCCTCTATTTAGAGCTTCCTGGCAGCAGGCACGGAGCGGGGAGCTGTTTACCCTGAGCAAGGATTTCCTTCAGTACTCATGGAAAACATTCCCCTTGGCAGAAGGGTCACACAAAGAGGGACACTCAGAGTCTGGAATCACCAGGCCGTGATCAGGATCTGCTGACTTCAACCCATCTGACGTCCCAAAGGTTGCGGAGTTGGTATTTTCCTGTGGGGAAATGTCATCACCACCCACCCACAAGGCAAATAAAGCTGGGAGCCCAAGAGCAAACTGCATTTCCAGCACTGAGCACAAGCGGGAAGTTGTTTTTCCTACCCACTGACGTTTTTTAGGAGGCCAAAAGGGCCCAGAGTTTTGTGATGACCTAGTGGGAAGAGGATGCTCCATAATAAAATATCCAGTCATAGCCTCAGGGTGTGAGCAGTGAGAGTTCAGTTTTCTTGCTCCTGACTCAACTGAATGACAATTACAGTAATTTCACAATTATAAGCCACACCTTTTCCATTGAAGAATCCAGCCTACCCCAGTAGTGCGGCTAATCATCAGATGCGGCTTATAACTGTGAAATTACTGTATTTAATTTATCAGGCAGCTCCCAGTTTAGGTCTGATCAGAGTCCAGTTTGGGCCTTGGTAAATTTTCTGAATATTATTTTGAAGTTGGTCCATTCTCTCTACAAAAATATGTTTTTAAGCATTGCATGTGTTCTCCTGAGACCTTTTCTACCCACTCACATCCACCCCAGGAGAGGATTTCCTTGCACAAGGACTCCAACAATCCTTGAGGCCCAATCCTGCAAACAAAGGGAAAATTTCCATTGTCTGCTGTGCAGCTTGAGTTGGGATGAGGGACCAAAATAGCAGCTGCTCTAGGTGAAAATATAGAAATAGCTATATTTAGCTTTTTTCAGGATAACCTCCTGACCAATTTCAGCACGTGGAAAAGTATCTACCAGTCAGCACTCACATAATAAATCCCCTCTTTTTTAATATATCGGTAGGAATTGCCTAAATGCAGAACAGATGTTGTAACCCTACAGGCGACTGAGGTCTAAAGCAGCTCCGAGAGAGCTGCCAGTGGCAGCCTATTCTGGTGAAGTCCCAGCAAAAATGGTTATTGTTTGGATATTCTGTGAGGAAATCCTCACTGGAGGAGAAGAGAGCAGTGGGAAACGTGTGGCATTCAGCAATAACACGAAGTACAGAGATTCTGAAATCCAACTCTCTGATTTCCTTGGTTTTCATGTTCATAAACATGGATAAAACCAGTTCTAGCTGCCCTAAAACCAGTTCTAGGTACTCCAAAACCAATTCTAGCTGCCCTAAAACCAGTTCTAGGTACCCCAAAACCAGTTCTAGCTGCCCTAAAACCAGTTCTAAATACCCCAAAACCAGTTCTAGCTGCCCTAAAACCAGTTCTAGGTACTCCAAAACCAGTTCTAGCTGCCGTAAAACCAGTTCTAGCTTCTTCCCAGCACTCTCACCTCATTGTCACAAAGATTTTGGCTAAGGCTGTCTCGGCATTGTTGAAGACTCATGGAATACCCAGGCCATGGAGAAGTTAAAAACCCTTTTATTTCTTTTTTTTTTTTTTTTCCCAGAGGCACCTGGAAAGAATTAGAAGAAAAATACAAAGAGAGATCGTGTCAAATGTGAAGTTTGCCCTCTCTTCTTGACCACCTGATTAAATTTTATGGTCAACAGACACCGGGAGATGTTGCAGGAAAGAAGATTTCGTTCAGATCCCATTTTTCAGACACTTGGCTGATTTTTGCCACCTGCTTCATCAACGTGTGGCTGGAAAATAATAAAATCTGCCAAAGTGCCTGATGGACAAGAGAAGAGGAGTAGAAAAAGATGTAATTTGCTGTTTCACCCAGTCCAGGATAAGGGAGAAAAGCCAGGGCTGTTTTGGCACTGAGCTGATGAATTTTGGCACTGAGCCATGTCAGGGACCTGGACATGGCTCATTTGCAAATCCAAAAATGTTTTCCCAGAATCAAAGAGGTTGGAAAAGCCCTTCAGGATCATTTTGTGTCAGCATCAAAAAACATAAATTATAATTTATATCCTAAATTATATCCCAAGTGCCACATCCAGACACCTCTTGAACACTTCCAGAATGACTCCACCACCTCCCTGGGCAATTTATTCCAATGCCTGACCACTCCTCCAGTGATTTTTATTTTTTTTTTTTTTTAATATCTGATTGGTGCTGTTGTAGAGAGTTCATTAATCCTGACTCTAATTAATGGGGGAGAAGCAGCCCAACATTCACCTGTTGCTTTCCATGCTGAGAAACCTTGGACACATTTCAGGAACACCTCCCAAAATTGCAGCAGGGTTGGGAAGCAGATGCTCTCCAGCTCAGGCTGAGTTTTGTGCTTGCCCTGATCTCCAATTCCATCCACAACCAATTTCTCTGGAATTTCCAAATTTTCTGTTTATTCTGTTCACCCTCTGCATTTCAACCTGCACAACTGGAAGCCTGTGATGTTGTGGCAATTCCCAGTTTTTTTTGGGTGATGGGAACTTTTCTTTTTCCTTCTTTCCTCACCTCAAATCCTCCTCTTGGACCTGGATGTGCCTGTGAAGGTTGGAATTTCTGCCACTTCTCCTTTTCTCCATCATGGGGAGTGAGTAAAGGCTTGGATCTTATGGAACTGTTGTAGTATGATAGATAAAAGAGCACAAAATGTAATATTTTTAGTATCAGTAGATATTATCAACATATTAATATATTATTAATTTATTAGTGGTAGATTAATTTCCATTTCTCCATAAAAAATGGGGGATCAGTTGTGTAGATGGAGTCTTTCATGGTAGGCAGCATCCATTTCAAATCACCATTGTGTTTCAATCAATTGCAATTAATTTCATTCAATTCCAATCAATTTCATTTCATTTCAATCAATTGCAATTAATTTCATTCACCTCCAATCAGTTTCAATGCATTTCTTTCCATTCCAATCCATTTCGATCCATTTCATCCAATTCCCATCCATTTCAATGCATTTCATTCCATTTCAAATGAGGGAATTCATTTCAAATTTCCACCAGAAATCACAGAACAGAGGGGGCAACCAAATCCCCACTAAGGACAAGGCTTGTTAGTGTTTATTTTTATTTTCTTTTTAGTTAGAGTTGAGATTGAAGCACGAGAGACAAAGTTTTGTGTTTACACTTATTAATGTTTTATTTATAGTAGAGCAAGCACTTTAGTACTCCTAGCTAACAAGCTAAATTTTTTTTAAAAATTAGATGTATTTTGCTTTTTATGTTTTTTGAAACTAAACAGTCTAATTAAATCTAATACTTACATTATTTTTACTTTTAACCTAATGATCAAACACTCGTGACTCACAGTGCAGCACTTTTTCCTAACTAAAAAATGCTATGTAAACTCAAGAAAAAAAGAACAAGAAAGAAGAAAAATTCCCTAAAACTTTCATTTTGTCTTATACCTATCACTCTATTTTAAAACCTCAAATTCTAAATTTTTTACCATGTGACACTACACACTTTTATTTGAACTACATACCAGTAATTAAAATTCTATTCAATTTTAGAAGCCTTTTCCAATGTCTCAAGTCCAAAACAGTGTTCCCGTATAAAATTTGTACAAAAAGTTCAAATCTGTCATGGCCTACTCCATGATTTTTTCCAAGATTTTCAGTCGCTCAAAGGGAGGAAAGCAGAACCCAGTTTTAAATCAACACTGTGTTAAACCACTCTTCCTTGGGACCAACACCAATTATTCAATTTCAGAAGCCTTTTCCAAAGTCTCAAGTCTAAAAGTGCTCCTCTAAAAATTTGTACAAGAAGTTCAAAACTCTCATGGCCTACTCCATGATTTTTCTCCCCAGATTTTCGGTCCCTGAAAGGAAAGAAAGCAGAGCTCAGTTTTAAATCAACACTGCGTTAAACCACTCTCCCTTGGGAACGACTCAAATTCAATTTCAGAAGTCAAAAAGAGAGCTCCCCTAAATATTTGTACAAAAATTTCTAAATTCTGATGGCCTACTCCACGACTTTTTCCCAGATTTTCAGTCCCTCAAAGGAAGGAAAGCAGAGCTGAGTTTTAAATCAACGCTGCATTAAACCGCTGCTCCTTGGGAACAACTCCAATTCCATTTTAGAAGTCAAAAAGAGAGCTCTCCTAAAAATTTGTACAAAAATTTCTAAACTCTCAGGGTCTACTCCATGATTTTTCCCCAGATTTTCGGTCCCTCAAAGGAAGGAAAGCAGAACCCAGTTTTAAATCCACACTGCATTAAACTGCTGTTCCTTGGGAATTTCTCCAATTCAATTTTAGAAGTCAGAAACAGTGCTCTCCTAAAAATTTTTACAAGAAGTTCCAAACTCTCATGGCCTACTCCACGATTTTTTCCCAGATTTTCAGTCCTTGAAAGGAAGGAAAGCGGAACCCAGTTTTAAATCCACACTGCGTTAAACTGCTGTTCCTTGGGAACTACTCCAATTCAATTTTAGAAGCCTTTTCCAAAGTCTCAAGTCAAAAACAGGGCTCCCTTAAATATCTGTACAAAAATTTCTGAAGTCTGATGGCCTACTCCATGATTTTTTCCCAGATTTTCAGTCCCTCAAAGGAAGGAAAGTGGAGCCCACTTTTAAATCAACACTGCGTTAAACCGCTCTCCCTTGGGAATGAATCCAATTCAATTTTAGAAGTCAAAAAGAGAGCTCCCCTAAATATTTGTACAAAGAGTTCCCAACTCTCAAGGCCTACTCCGTGACTTTTTTTCAGATTTTCAGTCCCTCAAAGGAAGGAAAGCAGAGCCCAGTTTAAATCAACGCCGCGACAAACGCAAACAACTCCCGCGCGGAATCCATCGATCCCTCCCCAATTAGCCCTGCACTACATTTCATCCCTGACTTCGTTTCCTCAGAGTGATTGCTCCTCCAGCGACACCCCGAGCCAGATTCCCAAACCCGGCTGATTTTATTAAGGCCCCCGTGATTCAATTTGCCCTGACATTTGCTGTTCATATCTGCTGGGAAGCATTTGGACCTCCATCTTTTTGGAGTTCATGCGGAGTTTAACAATATGAATTCCTTATCAGCGAGCAGAACTGTGTTCATCACGGAGAGCCAAGGGGAAGACGAATTCACAGCTATCAAATTCCAGAGGGAAAACAATTCCTGTTGCCAGCTGTCAGAATTCCATCCCAGCCAGGAATTTCTCTTTTTCCCCCAGGCTCCCACTCCTCGTTTCCGCAGCAAAATCAAAATCCCAGCTCCCACTTCTCTTCCTACAGAAGTCAAAAGGGATATTTTCCTTTATTCCCATGGAAATTGAGTTGGAATCTTCACCAGAGATATTCCAGCTCTCTCCTGAGCTCCAATATTTAAATCTGCAAAGATGGAACACTCTTGTGTGAAATGTTATTTTCTTGTCGGCTTTGTAATTTCTTCTTCCAATAAAAAAAAAAGCCAAGATTTTCCAGGGAAAAGGGAAAAAAATAAAAAGCAAACAGCTGATTTCCATTTCCATTAAAGACTTTTCATTAAAAAAAAAAAAAAGCTTCATCAGAACAAAAGTTTTCCATAAAAAAAAAAAAACAGAGTTGAATGGAAAAAATAATTTTTCAGTCCAAATATTTTCCCATTTTAAGTAAGTGGTTTTTGACTGATTCTTCTGGGAATACTCAGCACAGATTTAACTGTTGCATTCCCTTCTCAGAATATCCCAGATTTTTCCAAGATATCCAAGTGCTGAACATTGTAAACCACTCCATGATTTTTTTGTCCAAATTATTTCTTTATATTCTTTCCCTCCTTCCCATTCCTAATTCATAAATGGCTCAGAAATATAAATATAAATTAATATAAATTTACATAAAATGTAAATAAGTGTAAAACACATAAATATTAAGGTACATTAAAATGCAAATAAATATCAATATAAATTTAGAAATAAATACATTGCAATGCAGTCTTGCACTCTCTTTCCTAATGTGGAATCTTCATTAAATCACAAAAACCAATCAGTAAAATCAATAAATTTGTGTAAAATAAAAGCAAAGAAAGTCAGATTAAAACTGGCTTTTCCTACTGATTTTTAAGCCATGCTGAACCATGCTGCACTATTGAAAATAAGAAGAAATTAATAAATAATTGCAATGTTTTAAATTCAGATTTCATTCTCATTTATACCTGGATTTTCAACATCTGAGTGCAGAATGTCCCAAAATTATTTTATCCCAACTTTACTTTATTTCATTTATTTTACCTGGTTTGGTCCATCTGCAGCCCAGACAGAGCCCTGTCCATGTGGAATATT
The DNA here is from genome assembly GCA_009812075.1 of Sialia sialis. Taxonomy (NCBI): domain Eukaryota; kingdom Metazoa; phylum Chordata; class Aves; order Passeriformes; family Turdidae; genus Sialia; species Sialia sialis. The sequence goes on along the minus strand of VRYO01001681.1, from coordinate 30,727,210 downwards.
AAAAATCACCTTTAAAAGGTTTAGTCCACAAAAATGAGATAATATCACATGTAACCAGTGAAGTTTTGAGAATTTTATCAATGTTTTAATGATGATAATTCCTGGGAGAGCTGGGTGAACCATTCCACTCAAGCACAGTTTAGGAACTCTGTAAATTACACAGAATTTTTGTGTATCGTGATTTTTAAAACCCAGATTTTATTATTTTAAGTGCTATCATTAAAACCAGCGAAGGATATTTCAGAAATCATTCCTTTGAAATCCATTTTTATTGTGTTTCTTAATGTTTTTTTTGTACAGAATTGTGTCTGATTTCGCCAAGGAAATCCTTTTTTATGATTTAATGGAGATGCAAATGAACCACACTGCGGAGGAGTGTGTTAAACATCATTGCAATATATTTATTTTAGTTTATTTTTTTTTTAAATCAAGTTTTTCTCTCGATGCAGCTCTAGGGATGAAGGTGCCCAGAAGCCCAGAAATTGTTCAATCCAGACATCTGAAACCAGCAAAAGACAGAGGTTAACAAAATGCCCAGGAATTAATGTGACAGGAAAATATGGAGAGTTCCAAGGACAGCAATAAACCCAAATCATTGGGAGCACGATGAAAAACGGAGGGGAAGTTAAAAAATTATGGGGGTGTGATTAGAGAAAAAAAAAAAAAAAAAGGAAATTGCCTGGTGGAAATCATCCTGGAAAGGCCATGGATTTACAACACTGAGGATCAATCAGGCCATGAGAAAATGTCCTGACAATGAGTTTTCTGTAGCTCTGATTTTAAATACCTGCAGGACATCCCCCAGTTCCCATTAACACCAGTAAGAGCCACCAGTTTCTAACTCCACCGTGTGATTTATCCACATCTTTGCTGCTGTCATTAAGATTTATCTCTCTTTTACAAAGGAATTTATCCAAGAGGAATAGCTACAGCTGGGATCCAATCTGGTTTTCCCTTCCATTCTGTTGGCACAGAAATAAGGATTCAAAGTGGAAAATGAAGTTTTTAACGGGGTGCACAGGAGCTGGCTCCCACAGGAGCATCCCCATGTCAAATACTCCCGGTTTACAACAGGGAGCAGGAGGCAGAGCCATAAATTCCCATTGAAAATGGGAGGATGAGATTTCTGGGAAGAGAGAAAACACAGAGAGGTGAAGTCACTTGTCACAATATTACAAGCAATGAAGGGCGAGCTCTGTGTAACAAACAAATGAATATTTGATTGTAGACAGCTCGAAACACTGCTCAAAAATTGGATTAAACACAGAGATGCCAAGAAAATGCAACCACTTGGCATCTAAAATCAGCTTTCTCCTTTAGCCCAGAGTCTGTTTGATGGTTACCTAAATATACCAGCAAGGCAATTCTGGCATGGCTCTGCTTAAATGTGGTTATGTAAAGTCTTACAAAAATAAGTTCTGGCTTTGCTGCAAATGTGCATAATGGAAAGACAAACACACTATTAAAAACTCCATGGTTTTTTGAGATTAAAATAATCCACAGCAAAGAAGAATAAAAAAAAAAAAAAAAAAGGAAAAAATTAAAAAAACTCTTCTGTAACTTTCCCCGTTGCCATTTATCATAGTTTTGCAAAAAGAAGCCCCGGTAATTTCATTTTTCTTGACTTCTATTAAAAAGATCAATACTTATGATTCCAAAGAGTCTCGGCTCATGAAAAGATGGAGCTGCTCTGTAATCATAGCTGAAAGTATTGGTTGTCATTAGCAGGAAGATTGATCTGTAAAGACAGAGTGAAAGTACTTAAAAATTTCCATCGGGCTCCTGCAGAACAACAGCACCCAGCAACCTTTCACCTCGCAGATAATTAAATCCAGATAACGAATTACCATATTAGGAGGAAGAATTGCAGTGGGGATGTTCAATAGATGCCCACTTTAGGAAAGGAGTTCCAGAGCTCTGAATAATGATTTTGTTTTGTGCATAAAACCTAACGAGCTCCGACAGGGAGAAGTCGTTTTTCAGCGTGCACTCCAGCCTGGCTTGTCAGGGAGGATATGAATGGGTCACCTGAGCTCCAGGAATTGCTGATGGCCTTGGAGCAGGGACATTCCTGGGCTTTGAACCATCTGGGCTCGCAGAAGAGCTTCAGGTGGGATTTGTAAGGCAAAGGTTTTGGTGTCAGAAAGGAATTCTGGTCCTGCTGGAACTGGTTTGGATGGGGAGGAAAATCCCCCCTGAGCTCCCTCAGGTGTGAGCCCACCTGGATCCTGCATCCAGCTCTGGAATTCCCAGCGCAGGGAGGAGCTGGATCTGCTGCAGAGAGCCCAGGGGAGGCAGCAGGATGAGCAGAGGGATGGAGCAGCTCTGCTGGGAGGAAAGGCTGCCACAGCTGGGATTGTTCAGCCTGCACAGGAGAAGCTTTGGCCTGAGCTCAGGGTGGCCTTGCAGGGCCTGGAGGAGCTGCAGGAAACCTGGAGAGAGACAATTCCCAAGGGGTGAGGGACAGCACACAGGGAATGGCTGCAGAGTGGGGTTTGATGGGGTCTTGGGAATTAGGAATTGTTCCCTGGGAGGGGCTGGGATGGAGTTGCCAGAGCAGCTGTGGCTGCGCTTGGATCCCTGGAATGTTCAGCTCCAGGCTGGAGCAGCCTGGTATCACGTTTTATCTTCTTTTTCTCTTCTGCCAGAAGCAGGATTAAAAGCTTGAGAGATGGAATTTCATGTTCAGACTCAGATGTTTATTAATTCTTATCTATATTACAGTGAGCTCTACAGCACTCCAAGCCAACAAACTAAAAATGGAGATTATCTTTCTCTACAAGGCCTTTTAAGGGTTCACTTCCCAATTAAGAAATGACACCTAAATTATTTTTACTTTTAACCCAATAACCAAACACCTGTGACCCACAATGTGGATTTTTCTATCCAATCACACAAAATCACCCAAACCCATGAAGAAGAAGGTGAAGAAGAAAGAAACCTCTGCCCTAAACCCTCCACCTTGCTCTCTCTATATCACTCCATTCTAAACCCTTAAACTCTGAGTTTTCCAGCCTGTGATGTCACACATTTCTATCCAAACCACACAGCCACAATCCCAGTTCTATCATTCCATTCTGGAAGCTTCTCCACAGCCTCAGGTCAGTGCAGAGTTCTGCTGGGGGTCAGTGCCTGCAGCACAAAAAGCCCAAAATTCTCAGTTGGAAGTGTTCCAGCAGCCTGGGACCGTGGGAGGTGTCCCTGCCATGGCAGGGGTGGTGCGGGATGATTTTTTAGGTCCCTCCAACCCAAACCCGTCTGGAATTTCATGATTCCATCATTCCATGGTTCCATGCCCCTCCAGCTTGCAGCCACTCCTGCCATAAAGGAGGAACACTCTGCACCCCTTGATCTTCCCAACCCATGAGTGATCCTGGACAGGAATGGGAAGAGAAGAGTTTCAGGAATCTGGGAAGAAGGGACAGTCCCTCAAAAAATTTCAAATAAATCTGTTAAACTGAAAATTCCAAGATTTTTTTGGTTTTTTGGGTTCCATCAAATCCCTTGAAATAGTCAAGGACCAAAAACTGCAGCAGCTCTCCCTGGTAAAGGTTTTAGAAATGAGGGAGAGAATTGAGACAACGAGAGGAAAATCTGGTATTTCCAAGAGTTGAAATGTCGGTGGGAAAGGAAAAGAGCTGGAGGAAATAAATAAGAAAAATAAAATAAAATAAAATAAAGAATTCTGGGAAGGGAAAGAGAAAGGAAGTGACAAAGTCTTGGAACTGCCGTAATTTTGGTTGCAAATTGGACAGTGAAGAGCAGGAGCTTGTGTTTCACTTTGTAGGGTACAAGGCAGAAATTCTGGGAAGAGAGGGAATATAATAAAAGGAAATATAAAACAGGGGAGAAAAAAATCTTCATTTAACAATGGAGAAGAGCACAGGTGTTGGACACCTGAAATCTCTTTTTGAACCAAGAGCCCAGGTGGCAAAAATACACATCCAGGAATGTCACAATTCCATGGAATCAGGTAACCCCAAAAGTGTTTTAAAAAAACTTTCTGTGGCTGGCTCAAGAAAGAAATAAACCCAGAAAAGTGAGTGTAATTTGGAGTATCCTGGGAAGGATAATCCCAAGGGGTTTTATGAAAAGCTTCTAAATAAAATCATGTAAGAGATCAGTTTTTATGGAAATCCATGAGGTAAGGAGTGCTCAGAGTCCTGGAATTTCCTTTAGGAATGCCAGAGGGAAGGTGTTTCCCTGTGTAATCCCACTGCACAAAAATTGATGTGGAAAGGCATTATTATTCCTTCCAAACCCAGAATTCTGTTTCCCTTCTAAAACGTGGTTCAAATTAGATTTTGTGGGATTATTTCTCTCCTACCAAAAATCCATCTCGAGTCCATCTGGCAGGTGATTCAGGCAGCACTTCCTGACCTTCCATTATCTCCAAATCCCAGCACAGCCAGCATGGAAAAAAACCCCACAGTTTGGGTTCAAAAACTAGAAAAAACACCACTCCTGCCGTTCCAAAGTGGAAAAAAGAAGGAAAATATGGAATGCAAGGTTAAGAAATTCTGCTGAAATTTGGGTTCTGTGTGGCCCTGCCTGTGTTGCTGTTGGATGTCAGGGCAGTTTTATTCCATGTTTTTGCTTGGGTGGTTCCTGATGGAATATTTTGAAGCTGGAATCAGAAGGATGGGCCTTGTGTGGTGCTGAAATGTTCACTTCTCCAGAGCTGCTTCAGTGGATAATTGTGTTTATGGTGTGGGGAGTGTGAGATTAATGAGCTCTTCAATTATTCATTTCCCAGCTCTTGAGTGCTCATGTTTTGTAAATTATGTGATGGAGTCTTAACCGGCTTTCCAAAAAAAAATAAGGGAGTTTTGGCATCTCTCACGGGTTTAAATTGTGTCCTAAAATCATTTATGCAAATAATACTTCCCAAATTATTCCTTTTCTACCACACATAGTACCAGAAGCACTAAGAGCTCCTCTGGAGCCTTCTTATCCTGGGGGATCATGGAATAGTTGGGTTGGAGGGGATCTTAAAGATCATCCAAACTCTGGGAACTGCCTCCTCAGCTTCCTCCTCTCCATCTGCAGGGTCAAACACCACCAGGGTTGATGTTTTCCTTTCCAAAATGTCCCTCTGAGGTCAAGGGACACTTTTCATCAGGAATGGTCTTCTCCACCTTCCTGAGCTCCAGTGATCCCATCAAGCTTTAATGAGAGAATTCCCAGGTTTGCCCAATTAGGAATTGCCAGTTTTGATCCCAAAGTATTCAAGAGTGTTAAATCCCACTTTTCTACTTCCAGATTCTTTCCTGAGAGTCTTGGGTTGCAGAGCAGGATGTGACCAAAAGTTTCTGTTCTGTCACCATCTGTTGA
>VRYO01001681.1:30683692-30695487 GCA_009812075.1 Sialia sialis | reverse complement strand
TGGCAGCTTCGGATACCTCTGGTGTCAGACAGCTCTGGACAAAATTCATATTTCACCCTAAAATCCTGGGTGCTGCTCTGCCTGCTTTTCTGCTGCACAAATCTCCTGAAAGGAGGTGAAAAGCCTGAAGATCTGTTGTCTACAATAAAGCTTCCATGATTTTCACATCCTGAAATTTTCTTTTTCATCTTTTTTTTCACCCCAATTACTCATATGAGGAAATTACTGGTAGTAACAAATCTTCACTGTTGTGTTCAACTTTCAGATTTGATAATTTACAATTGGAGGGAAAATAAAAAGAAATAATAAATTATAATAAATATATTAAATACAATTTCTAATAAATATTATAGGTTATAATAAATGGCATAAATTATATTAAATATTAGGAATATAATAATAAATAGAATAAAATAATTGTCTCTCCTCCAGTCTCACAGTTAAAGCTGCAGAAGAGGTCAAAGTGACAGTGGTGGTGCTGTTATTTCTCCAAGTGGGAGTGTCTGTGATCCACCACAATCCATGGAAATGTGGCAGCGATTCCTCTCCTCTCCCTGTTTCATCATGGCAAAGCTCACACATGACTGGAGCAATGTTGGGAAAAAAAATTTGCAGAAGAGCTGCTGTAATTTAATTTTTTTGTTTATCCAGGCTAGCTCTTGTTCTAGGAAAACACTGGGAGTCTTCCTGGGGCCTTAGCAGGGGTTTAATCATGGCTTATTTAATTATTATTAATTCCTCAGGGTTTTCAACTTCTGATTTCATTTTTATACATTACTAAATTTAAGAGATCATCTCCTAAAATGCTACCCGAGGAATTCCATCCCTGGCAGTGCCCAAGGCCAGGTTGGACACTGGGGACAGTGAAAGGTTCCCCATGGCAGGGGTGGCACTGGATGAGCTTTAAGGTCCCTTCCAAGCTAAATTCTGTGAATCTTTAATTCTATATTCTCTACATTTTCGTGGTGCCACCACTGATGTTGTCCCACACTCTGCTTCTTTCTTTCTGGACACATTATAGATTCTCAAATTATAAATTCTCACTGACATCCAGCAAAAATCTGCAAAGCACAACCTCAGCCCACTCTGGAATAAATGTGACTCCTTCCATCCTACATTCATCCCCTCTTCTGGGGGAAAAAAATTGCAAGGTAAGGGGTGAAATGCAAGGGTATGAGCTGAGAAAAATAAAAAAATAATTGGGAATAATTCCTCAAAGCACCTGGGAAATCAGCAGAGGAGGGCAGGGATATCTTTGGCTCTGTTCCTCTTCTGACCACACAGATTTGCAAAACTCCTTCATGCCCAGCACCCCAAGGAAAGCAGGAGGGAGCCCAGAGAGGCTGGAGCAGCAATCCCAGCCCATGGAGCCTTTCCACATCTCCAGCAGACTCCACAAAGAGAGGAAATGTTCTCCAGCAAACAACATTTCCCACAGTTGTCTTTAATTGCTCCTGCCCTCTGGATAGGAGGTTTTATTTTTACTGCTGCCTGATTGAAGCTGTGCCTAAAATCTCAGCCCCAAATTGCCCAATCAAGCAAAAGCAAGCAAATGAAATCCATGCAAAAGAGGCTATTCTCGTTCTGGTGTTATTTGGGTTATTCCCACATCCCAGAGCACACTTTCCCATTAGCAGGGCTGGGAAAACAGCTTTTAGCAGCTATTGTAAACCCGGTGTTGTTTATTTTGTTCCCAAATAGTGGAAAAGTGGAGGAAAGGAAAGCAGGTAAAATCGACAAATCTCTGTTTGCGTCTCCTGCGATAAATTTTACAAGCTTTAGATACAAAAGCAAATCTGCTCTCATTAAAGATTTATTAATGGAGCAGGAAAGAAGAGACAGAGAAAGCAGAACATCCTGGTTGTTCTTGGGATGCTTCCCTCAAAATTCCTGATGTTGTCCTGGCAAAGTCCTGACGTTTAAAATCCCAGCACAGGAATCTGGTGTGCACATCTGCTGATTTCCCTGCAGGAACTGCTCTTCCCACTTGAATTCCCAGAAAAAAAAATTGTTCTGCTCTGCCGGGGTACGTGAATGAAAGGAAAGAAATCTAGAATAAGGCTGAAATGCACTCAGGATTTTTGACCTGATTTTCTAACGTCTCTTCATGCATTTTCATTTTTGCAGTGGCAAAGATCATTCATCGTCTGCTCTTCCCTCTCCTGCTGATGTCAGTCTCAAATCGGATCAGGATGGAACTCCTGATTCCTCATGATCCCAGTGGGAGAAAAATTTTCCTTATCTTCCAGGAAATATCAGGAGAATTTGGCCAAATTTAGCAGAGGGGAGTAGAAATCCCTACCCCTGCTGAAATCAAAAATCCCGTTGCCACCAAAGCTTTTTTTCCGTATCCACAAGGAGGACATTTCCCTGGGTTTAGAGGGCCCAGGGAGAGGAGACTTTTCCAAGCAACAAAACCAATTTCAGGTTTAAAAACCTGAGATTTATCTCCATTTCCTTTTTACAGCAGAATTTCCATTCTCGTTTAAGGATCACGATCATCACAAAGATCAGGAGGAAGGAAAACGAAGAAGTTAAAAATGGGGGAAAAGGATGATTTGAGGCAGATTTATTCTTGGTAAAAAATAAACATCTTAAACTTGCAGCCAGTTCAGATGTTGTTCAGGGAGAATAAATCTCCTGATAACGCCCCAATTTCACTTTTTTAAAGAAGAACTTCTAAATCATAGCACTGTTTTTATGAAAACTATGTGTGCACACAGCAAATTTTCCCTTTTTTGACACAAAGTGACTGTTTATTCCCTCAATGCCTTATTTATAAAGGCCTCACAAAACAGCCATTCACCCACCAGTGACTCAGATTTTTGGGACTTTCCTGCTTGTCTGGGAATAATGTTTATAATACAAATGTCTCGTTAATGAAAGGCCATTTTCTGTGTGTCACTGACCTTTGTGTGCTGGAAGGAGCAGGGAAACAACGCCAGAGCTCCTCCTTTTCTCTTGGAAACACCAGCAGTGTTTCATTAGCAGGTGACACTGATGGGGCCTCTTTTGATCAAGTTTTTTTTTTGTTGGTTTTATTTTTTTTTTTTTTACTGCACGTGCTTTTGCAACCAACATTTTCCAGCTTAACGCTTTGCTTTCCCTGGAGTTGGATGTTTTAATTAAACAGAAGTGGAAATGGTGGTTTTGGGGGGGTTAGGAGTGGCTTTTCCCTCTTTCTACTCTGCCCAATCCATTGGGAGGGTGAAAAATCCATGAGAGTGATGTCGTGATGCAAGCAATGGCACAAAATGACTGCTTAAATTAATTACAAAAAAAAGAGAATAATTATCGGAATTACTGCCTCACAGCTGAGATGGACAAAGAAGAATTTTACTTGTTCTTGCCTTAGATAGGTCTTAATTTGACACTTAAATTATTTTTACTTTTCACCTAATAAATAAACACTCGTGACTTGCAATGAAGAGTTTTTTATTTAATTACAAAAGTATTACTTAGACTCATGAAGAAGGTGAAGAAGAAAGAAATTTCTGCTTTAAAATTTCCTATTTGCCTGCTATACATGACTATATTTCAAACCCCCAAACTCCAAATTTTCTATTATGTGACAGTACACACTCTCATTGAAATGACACACCAGTGATCCCAGTTCCATCACTCAACCTTGGAAATTTTTTCCAAGGTTCCAGGTCAGAAGCTGTGCTTTGCTGAGGGTCAGTGCCCATTAGCACAGAAAGTCTAAAACTCTCCATATCCAGAGTTCCAACAAATTGGGAAAAGCTCTTTATTTTTTCCTCAAGGAATTGTTGTTTCCAGTGGGTGAGAAAGGTCTGATCTCCATGGATTCCCCATCCTTGAGGTGTCCAGGGAGCCCTGGACGTGGCTCTGGGTGGGTGACAAGGTGGGGATCAGTCACAAGTTGACCTTGGAGAGCTTTTCCAGCCCCAGGGATTCTGGGATTCAGGGGTTGGGAAGGAGGTGGCTCCTGCACATCCCATTTGTCTCTCTGAACACAGGGAATTCCTGCGGCACCCCTGCTGGGACAGGGACACCTCCAGCTCCTCCCACACTGCTGTCCCAGGTTACAATGTGAAGATGTGCCCAAAATTCTGTATTTTATCACCAGCTGTTCAAACCAGCTGGGGCAGTGATCCTGATCTCTGTGAGGATATCTCCTGTTAATGGGCCAGCTGTTAAAAACCAGGTGGGGCAGTGATCCTGATCTCCATGGGATATTTCCTGCTAATGGGCCATCCATCGAAACCAGCTGGGGCAGTGTTCTTTATTTCCAAAGGGGACATCTCCTGTTCATGGCCAGATTTTATAAACCAGCTGGGGCAGTGTTCTTTATCTTTTCACAACCCATCCTTCTGCTCATGGCCATTGAGTCCCACTGTGGCACTGATAAAATTACTGCATCCCATGGGGAGATGCTCCACCCCAGGGGAGGAGACAAACATTTCCTACCTAGAGAAAAACTGAGATTTTGGAACACCGATTCAGCCTTTTTCCACTGGACTCCAGAGGACAAGAGCCACCAGACCTTTGTACAGAATCACAATTTCAACAAGAGCACTTCATCTGGGCTGCTGCCACCCCCCTGACTAGCAGGGTGTCAGGCTATGTTCTGGCTCTGTCAGTGGTTTTTCTTCTGTGCTATTGCATGTATTTTACATTTTGCCTATTAAATTGTATTTCTGACTTGGAGTCTCTTACTGGTTTTGCTTTCAAACCAGTACAACTGCACTGGGATGTGTGTGGTGACTGCAAATCCTCCATATACTCCCTGGAAACTGGGAATTTTAGATTTCTGTGCTGACAGACACCAATCCCCAGGAAAACACTACTTATGACCTGAGAAAACCTCCAAAATTAAATAATAAAACTAAAATCACTAGTGCATACTATGAATAAAAAATGTGTAATATCACATAGTAAAAAGCTTTAAATTTAAGCTTTTAAAATATAGTAATATATAAAAAGCAAGATGAAGGTTTTGAGGCAGAAGTTTTGTCTTTCTTCTTCACCTTCTTCTTCATGAGTTTGGTAATATTTTTGTAATTGAAAAAAAAACTCCACATTGCAAGTCACAAGTGATTAGTTATTAAGTTAAAAGTAAAAATAATTTAGGTATCCATTCTTAATTAGACAAATTAGCCCTTAAAAGGCTTTGTACAGAGTAAAATACATCACCATTTTTAGCTTGCTAACTGGAAGTACTATCAAACTCACTACTATGTAAATAAAAATTAATAAACATCGAAGTCTGAATGCAAAATTACATCTCTCAAGCATTTAATCCCAACTCTAACAAAAAAAAAATTAAAAAGAAAAAAGAAAAGAAAAAAGAAGAAGCCCACTACCTCCCTGCTTCTTGTACTAGAAGAGAAAACTGCCTCAGTAATTTCCTTTCCACAGGACTTCCTTGGGTTTTCCACTCCGTGATGCCAATTTTCCTCTTCTCTGAAATATCTTGGCATTTACCTCCTCTTCAAACCTTATCTCCTCTGACCCCTCGTGTTTGCTGCTGGAGGAAGAGCCTGAAACAAAGGTGACAAAAGCACTAAAACCAACATCAGACGTTTTTGGAAAACAAAATTTTGCCTTTCAAAAACATCTGATGTTGGTTTCAGTGTTTGCCCAACTCAAAGCTTCTCCCAACATTTCATTTTTCCCAGAAGGACGAAGAAGGTTGGGAGTGTTTCCTGGTGTCAACAGCCACAGTCTCCAACCTGAACCTCCCCTGGTGCAATTTGGGGCCATTTCCTCTCATCCTTTCCCTTGGGAATAGGGTCCTGACCTTGTGAGGTAAAAATAATCCAAATTTAAACTTCTTTTGCCTCTCACACCTGACTATGAGTCCTGTCAATGCCATACATTTCTCAGGTTTGCTTTTTCCATTTTTGCACATCTTCATGGTTGTTAATGAAAGCTGGGCACAGAAAAAGAGAAACCAAGTGGCTGCAGGGTGCAGAGAATAAAAGAGAGCCCTGAGAAACATCTGCCAAGCACAGATATCAAATAAACTGAAAAAGAGAAAGGACTTCTGCTCTCTGTTTCACTTCTCATGCACACCACAGTTCAAATTGAAATTGAAAAGGCTTGTTTATATAGAATTACAGAATGTTTGGGTTGGGAGGGACCTTAAAGATCATCCAGTGGGCAGGGACACCTTCTACTCTTCCAGGTTGTTCCCAGTGTCAATGTCCAAGCTGGAATTGAAAATTCCAGCCACAGCTGTTTTGGGAATTCCATCCCAGTCCCTCCCCGGAACAATTCCTAATTCCCAAAATCCCATCTAACCGTGTCCTCTGGCAGTGGGAAACCATTCCCCCTCTCTCTGCCCCCATAAAAATTCCCTCTCAAGCCCCTTTAGGTCCTGAAGGTGCTCTGAGGTTCTCCCCAAAACCTTCTCCTCTCCAGCTCTCCCAGCCTGGCTCCACTGGAGAATCACCAGCCACAAACCCCACTGGAGTGCTCTGGGAGCAGGAACCCCATGGGAAAAGTTAAAAAGAACACATTAAAGTTTAAAAAAAAAAACCCACTTTTTTTTTTCTGGCTGATCTGCTGCTGGTGGCTGAACAATGTGCGCTTAAATCTGCCAGCGCTCGCCGCGTTTCCATCAGCTCGTGTCCCATTGTCCATTCTCCAGTGTCATTCAGCCTTGTAACATCTGAACAAAACCAGGGCAGCAGGAGTGACACACCGGGGCTGCTGGTGATTAACTGCCTTGTCACCCCAGAGAAAGCAGAGATTGAGCTCAGGGAATTTCTTTAATTAATTTTAACCTCGTTGGCTTAAGATCTGCATCTCCAAGTGCCGCGGTGTGGAAGGGCAGAGCTGGGAGCCAAGGGTTGGTGTGGAGATATTAATTTATATGTTTGTGTAAGGGCACAGCATTCACTGGAAACTTCTTGGAGCCTTTTCTTATTTCTCAGGGGAGTTTCTGACACCAGCACTGATCCTCTTGGTGCCTCCAGCTCTCTGGGGAGGAGAATCCAGCCAGGAAATTGCCAGAGAATCACCTCAGCACTGCATGGCAGCTCAAAATAAGGTTTGATGGCCCTGACTGGGTGGCAAAATGTAATTCCCAAACCCCTGAGGCTGGAAAAGATGTCCCAGGTCATCCATTCCCAGCTGTGGCCACCTTGTCACCCTGAGTGTCACCTCCAGGTGCCACCTGCACGGGTGGGCACTGCAAACCTCCTCAGGCAGCCCCTGCCGATGTTTCACAATTATTCCCATGAAAAAATTCCTTCTGAGCTCCTCCCTTTTCCCTGCCATCCTCATTAATGCCAATCCAGCCTTTAGACATCTACACCAAGAACAGAATTTGCCCCATGACCTTTTGGAGGCCAAAAAAAAATCATTCAGCAATCCTCCTGGAAGATGAAAACTGAAGGAAGCGATTGTGTCCTGGTGAACCTTGCGGCTTCTCCAAAAATAAACTTTCACATCTGCAATTTTGCCCCTAAAACCGTGAGCTGGAACATCAGGAGCTGCCCAGGGAGGTTTGGGGTGTCCACCCCTGGAGGTGTCACCTGGAGGTGGCACTCAGGGTGACAAGGATGGGGCACAGCTGGGAATGGACAACCTGGGAAATCTTTTCCATTCTCAGGGATTCCAGAATTCTTTGAGTTGCTTCTCCTTCCTCGGATTATCCTGTTTGGAAACAAGAGCCCCTCATTTCCCAGGTCCCATGAGGAGTCCAGGAAGCAGAATTTGCTCCCTTTTTTAAAGCCTGCTGCCCATCCTTGAGCTGCACAGAGAATTTGAGGAGGTGACCGGAGTCAGGAGTGAGGTAAATGTGCAGCACCTCCCCAGCAGCTGGGTAACGAAGGGTAATGTTCATTAATTTGTTAATTATGGAAGTTTCGCAGCTCAATGCTTCATATTGACCAAATTGCCAGCTTGGCTCTGCACAATTACTGTCTGCCTTGATAAATCTCCCTTTAATTGGCCAAGCTTGCGTGAGATGAACTTTTAAATCACCGCGTTTCCACACAATGCAGTGTGAAATTTCTTTCCTCTTTTATTTTTTCTTTTTCCCTTTTCTTTCCCCCCTTCGAAATGAGTCACAAAGAGCTGGATTTAAGATATATTGCTATCTCCTTTTCAAGTGGAGTCAGAATGGCTGCACCAAAGCCAAAACCTTGCCAGTGTTGGGTGCCAACACTTTGATCCGTGCACATGAACTGGATATAGACATAAGAGCTTACTAAACAAACTGGACAGAGTCCCAGCGGGAACACTCAAAAATGTATTAATCAAAGTCAAGCGGCAGAGCAAATTGAACCAGTTCATTAATTATGAAAATTCTCTCACCGAGTGACATGTTGTTAACTGTGTGAGGGCTTAACACGTTTGAATCCGTGGGCTTCCCTCCTTGCAAAATTCAGACAGAAATTGGAATTTCTTTTTTTTTTTTTCCCCTTTTCTGTGGGTTTCTAACCAGAGAAAAGGGGAGAGTGAGCATGGACACAGCACTCGCTGCAGGAAGAGATTTTTGCAAAGGTCAGGGATGGAAGGAGTCGAGGGAAAATGGGATGGGCAAGAATTGTGAGGAGAAAACTCTTGAAGGAAAAGTTGGAAAACCCTTCAGGTTCATCCAGTCCCATCCTTGTCCCCATGGGCCACATCCAGATTCCTTCGAAAAAATTCCGGGGACAGTGACTCCAAACCCCCCTGGGCAGCTCATCCCACAGGCTGACCACTCTGAGAGGGAAAAATAAATTTACAGTAATTTCGAAATTATAAGCCGCACCTCCCTGTAGCCGAGTAGACCATGGGATTTGTCCATAGATAAGCCGCACCTGAATATAAGCCGCACCACTGGGGTAGGCTGGATTTTTCAATGAAAAAGGTGCGGCTTATAATCATGAAATTACTGTAAATCTCTATTCTGAACCTAATTAAAGGATTTATCTGGTCACTGGTACTGCTTAAATAAAATCCAGAAAGCCACAGGTGCCCACAATTCCCACCCTGCTGTTTGTCCTTGCTCCCAGCAGTGCAACAGTTAAAACCTGGAAAAAAAATTAAAATATTTTTAAGGTGTCTTTTGCTGAATAGGATCTCAGACCAAGTGACAAGAGACAGCCTGAAATTCCCAGCAGGGGTGCAACGCTGATTTAATTGCAGTGCCTCGAGAAAAGGGGAGCAGAGTGGGAATTACCAAGTGTTGGGGAAAAAATGTTGGGTTTGAGATGCTGGGATCACCCAAGGATGCTGCAATTGAAGTTTTCTCACCTCCTGGTTTTTAGCACTGCTGTAAATCATAGATTTTAGGAAAAAAAAAATAAAAATAATGTGGCTTTTGCTTTTTAGAGGGAGTTAAATAAACACATTTCTAGAGCAGGGAAGAAGAGGAAAACTCAATCCCAGCATTCCAGACGCTGGGCATGAGGCAGCCATTTGGATTTCCTCTGGAATAATAAATAATAATAATAATAATATCTTATTTATATTATATTATATTATATCACATCATCTTATATATTGTATATTATATATTATATATTATAGATTGTAGATTATAGATTATAGATTATAGATTATATTTTTATATTATAGATTCTATAAATATATTAAAGACAGGCAGGTCCCGGGGATTCACCCTCCCAGTCCCACTCACCTCTCCTGGTATGGGATGAATCCCAAGTTTTCCAGGAGGATTTTCACCCCCAGTGCAGATTCACATCACGTAAAATTTGCATTTAATCAAAGGATGTGGGCATTCCAACTTTGCTCCTGTAGTTGATCCAAAATTACTTCCATAAATTCTCTGCTCTGCTTATTTTTTTTAAATTTTCTGATATTTTCCTGAATTTTTTTGTCTTCATATTGAAATGAAATTTAAGGCTGAGATTTTCAACATTTGGGGTGAAATTTAATTTGCTTTTGCACGCTGCTGTTGATTAATTATTATCCCCCGAAATCCTCCAGGGATTCCCAGCTGTGTCATTCCTCTAAAAGTGAGGATATGGGAAATATTCCAAGCAAAAGGCGCGTCCAGGAGTTAAATAAAACCTGTTTGTCAGCTGGAAATTCAGTTTTAGGGGAGTTTAAACAGGAGGCTGAGCTTGGCTTAAACATCCACTGAGATCCTGAGCTTTGATTGAGATTTAAGGATTTTTTCCTTGGAATTTTACTGAATTTTATCCCTACAGGTGTCTGGTCAGGGAAAGGTGATCATCTTTTTGTTTGTCCTAAGGAATTGTAAAAGATAATTTTGTTTTTATATGCCCATCACCCATTATCCTTAAATCCTCCCAAAACCCACAGCATTCCTATAAAATCCCCCTTTTCTTAAAAATCAGAAATTAAAGAGGCTGCTCTTTAATTAATAAATTAAAATTTAAAATTAAAATTAATTTAATTAATTAAATATGTAATTTCTATACATTTAATATTATTACATTATATCATTAGTGATAATATATACTACATATTAAAATATATATTTAATAATATTTATTAAAGATTGGTTTATATGGAAGACAATATATTAAAATTCTTTCTATAATAATTGTTGTATACATATATTATATCCATTATTAAATATTTATTATATAAATTTCATTATAAATCTTTCAATATGAATTCACCTTTAATATTAATATAATTCATTATTTTTATCTGTTTTTTTCCACAAGTTCTCATCCTGGGAATATGAAACGTGGGTTTTTTGGGAACTCCACTGAGGAGAAATCCCAGGAGGAAAATTTGACTTTTCCAGAGAATTTCCTTGGTCCCAGGGCGAGGTCTTGCCTAAATGACAACGGCTTTTTTTTACAGGAAAAATGGGATTTTTCCTAAACATCTGAAGTGTCCAAAAACTAAAAAACAACTCTGGAGCAACAAAAAAATCTTTTTTTCTGTAAGACCATGAATGGGGAAGGGTTTGTCCTGCAGTGAGGGAAGTGGGGGTGGTTTATTCACGAATTAATAAATGGGGTGAAATCCTTCTTTGTGTGGAGAGAAATATTCTTTTCTTCCACCTCTAAAACCCTCAGCTGACACAGACGTGCAGCAACATCTAGTGACCGCAGTGGGATAAGGCAGGAAAAATTTGGGAATGAGCTCCTGCACACATATTTAAATCTGAGGGTAAGCTAAAAAAAATTGGATTTTATTCCCTTGTTTCATCAAAGTTTTGTTCCAGCTTAAAATTAAGTCATTCCAACAAAAAATCCACTGGATGGAAAAATCTCTCTCCCTTAAAAAAAACATTAAAAATTCAAAAAACCAAAGTTTCCCAGACCCTACACAATAAAAATGGTCAGAAAAAGAACGTGAAATTCTTGGGAATTGTTCTGTATTAATAAAAAAAATCTGCATTTTACACTCTGCTTTTAAAAGTATTCAAATCTCCATGGTACAGAGTGAGAACTATCTGTGTCTTTATTTAAGAACTCAGAAATTATTCTGAAACATATTAAAACTCAGGAAATTATATATTTTAATTAATAATTCTATTTAACAATTTTTTTCTACCTTAGGTTAGGGTTAGTGGATGAAGTTCTACTTTGGCAGAATTAATTTTTCCTTTTTTTTTTTTTTTCTTTAAATATTGCTTTTATTCCATGGAAAAAGCCAACGAAGGCAGAACATTTCCATCTGCTTTTTTTAAACAATTCCATGCTCCAGCTGCTTCCCAGATGATTTTTATCAGGGACCCACGGGGCAAAATTCACAATTCCTTGGGTAAACAAATCACAGGCAGAGAGGCCAAAGTGACAAAATTGTGGCTGTGGGCATCAGGAATTCCAGATCTAAATCCTTGGGGGCTAATTGGGAATGTGATCCACATCCACAAATCCTGGAAAAAT